>FR990024.1:15073107-16273107 GCA_905404135.1 Hesperia comma
GCTAAGGTTGCATTTGGAATGTGCTAGTTAAGCCGACATTGCAAGGTGTACGTTGCTACGTTCTAATGAGTTCAATAAATTATGAACGACTCTACATATTATGTCACCTACATTGATGAGGCAAAGAGATAGATGAAAATATAATAATTATGTTCATATTTGACATTTTATCTCGCTCCCTTACGTAGAATTGGCATTAAAAAGCTAAATAAATTGTTAAAAGTATCGAACAGGACAAGTTTCCACACTGTCCTTTATAAACTTTCAGTGTTTATTTTTCTTATTTATTTTTCTTGTTTAATATTCTTTTTTTTATTTTGATGTATAAATAAAGCTAAATTAAATTGAATCATTATAAATGGGAATCTATATGAGAAAATGATTTATACATTACATGGATGTATGTTTTAATTTTTTTCCGACTTTCAATATTCTCAACGTTAATCTGTGACTTGAACGTTTTCGAATACGTGACCGTTTGTTTGCATTGTTGTTTTGTTCGCACTTAAATCATGCGTGATCGGATGAAAGTACGATCTTGGCGCTATCTTGAATCTTCCCACGAACGACGGTCAACGCTCTACCATTGTGTTCCTTGTACACCGACACGCTTGACACAAAAAAATTGTAACAATACTAATTGAAATGGATCTAATAGATACAATAAACTGCGCCGCTTGCGGCACGATTTTCCTGGTGTACGTCTGGTGGAGTGATTTGGCCAATTAAGTCATCAATCAAAATCTTGTCTCGACTGTTACCGGACGTGGTGTTTTTCGGCGGTTTTTTACGTTGTCGCTTTGTATATGGCTTATTTGTTCATTGGAATCAATCAACGCTTGCAAATAAGCGGGTTATTCGTATCTGTCCCGTGCTAATTTATCACTACATTTTTTGTTTCATAAATGACCTAATATTTTTTTACTCCTATAAAAATCAAACTTTTATTTGCAACATTTTCATATTTATAACTCAGTCCATTTATTTATTATATTATTTCTATTGAAATTTAATACACTTTTCTACTTGACAGTATTGATGGATTGTATTAGTTTAACAAAGTAGGTAACCCGCGATAGAATACATACTCGAACGACGTTGAATGTAGGCTGTAAGTTACGTAACGCTTTTGTGTCTTTGGCAATAACCATATGTATAAGTAATGTGACCGCATCCGATATCCCTAAGCGTCCCTTATTGACCGAATGGATGCAGAGCCTGTTATAGTGTGTAGGAATCCCATGTGACCAGCAATCTCAATTAGAGTGGTCGGGAGTCGTTAGGGTTACCGCTTTGAAAATCAGTTAGTTACCTAGGTATCTAATAGCATTTAGCAATTGCTGTGTGCAGTTAGTTCGGCAGTGTGGGTTATATTATGGACTAGCGACCCGCCCCGGCTTCGCACGGGTGCAATAACTATTTAATTAATTTAATGGATGTTATTATACATATAAACCTTCCTCTTGAATCACTCTGTCTATTAAAAAAACCGCATCAAAATCCGTTGCGTAGTTTTAAAGATTTAAGGACACAAAGGGGTCAGAGAAAGCGACTTTGTTTTATACTATGTAGTGATATGGTTACTTCACGGTGACTTGATCTGTTGTCGTCGCATATTACGCAACAAATGATTTTATGAAATTGCATATACATATTATGCAGTGCATTCGTATGTGCAATGTCACTGTGGGTAAGTTCCTTTTGTCACTGTGTGCATCGTAGAGGTAATTTGATTGCGTGTACTTAGGATTGCATCATTATTATCGTTTATTTTATGCACCAAACTGTACATTAAGATTTACATTAAAACACTAATCTCCCAACCCGCTTGACTCCGAAACAAGTAAGACTCTTATGAGCATAATAAACGCATAATGCCCTCGTGTATCTACATACATAATATGTATATCGCGGCCGGCTTACTGATGCTAAACATTTTCAAATTACACGCCCTTAAACAACGTCCGACAGGAATTAATTTGAAACGATAAATCGAAATAAAACCTCGCGTCGATGCAAAGCGTTCGAGAAAGGCACCAAAAACAAAATCAAGGAGTATTACAATACTCGCTTCATTGAATTAATCGGGGGTCTCGTAATACTGCCATCAAAATTCGAAGGGCAATCTTTTGAATTCGTCGATGGCCGATGTAGTCTGTCAAGGTTCCTTTTTTTCTCTTCACGGCGACATCTGAAGCATTATCTTCGATTAAAATTCCACGTCATATTCGAACATCATCCCCTGTATACAGCGTAATAATTTATCCGCGTATGTAATTAATAAATTGGTTGCGTAAAAATGTCCATGTGTTTAAATTAATTAAATGAGTAGGTAAGTAATTATTACCACACCATGCCATTACCATATATCTGTATTCTTATCTTTTTGAAAAAAAAACACAAAACTGAGAGAAGTCTCTCAAATTAGCACACCATTCGTAGTCATAGGACTCCTTTTAACCGACAATAACTTTAATGGTATCTTTTTATTTCATAATTATGCAAAATTTTCACTACAAACGCATCTTATAGTAAGTGTATAAAGCAATACTAAATAATAACAATTCAACAAGTAGACCTACTACAAGTAAACATACTTGAGAAATTTAAAGATTAATCTCATACTGTAAGTGGAAGTAGAATTCACAGTAAGTTGAAGTAGAAGTAAATTAGTCTCATACAGTAAGTCAAAGTAGAAATCGTGTCACATTGACTCATCATACTCGGATAGCTCGACGTCGGCGCGCCGCAACGCAACATCCCCTGCACCTCGCGGCGCCAACGGAAGCGCTTAATGGACGGTTTGGGTTAATAACCGTCGAGACACGCGCTAAGGAAGCCCAGCACATAATGGAATACTGCTGTGTCCGCGCAATTAACGCCCGCTCCATGTCGCCACGCTGGGTTTCATTCCCCCTTGAAATTCCTGTCTCGGGAAAGAAGAATTTATATGAAGCTCCTTAAGTTTCGGTGGGGTGGGAGTGATTTTAGGTTCATAAGAGTTGATTGGCGTGTGGGTAAGAGGTTGACAAAATATTAAAAGATGGCAAAGTGTGGGTTTAATCTTCAGTTCTACGGTTCTATTCATAGGCGGGCTAAAGAGCCCCTATAAGTATCTCGCCCACTCGTACTGCCGGATATTGATTTTTTTTTTATTGCAGTACTTATTGAATGGTGCTGGTGCTTATTGCATGCTTGTTCGTCCCTAAACTATAATATCCAGTCGTCAATTAGATTTATGTATGTGTTTATATGTGTCTCATATTATATTATGTCCAATATACATATTTTTAGTATCTGTTACCTACCATATCTCTTGCTTAAGACTATAGTATTTTGCGATGGTCGTCGTCATTGCACATCATAACAACCTTGCTATAATCTATCTGTAAATTGACTTCCAAGACGATGTGGCAACATCCTAAGAACCTCGATTCGTGCTTGGACGGAAGCCGCTAATATACGTTCTTTGGGTTAATAACCGACGGGACACGCGGCCCGGAAAACGCGGGACACAATAGGGTGGTGCTGTGTTCGCTTAATTAATTGTCGAACCCGCTCGTGTCATCGGGTACTAGACTACTGGTCCGGTATTAGCCTGGTAGCAGGTTCGCTCTGGTATTATCTGCGCCGAACAATGTACTTATCTCCTTCACGTAGGTACCATAGTGTCGTCGACATTGCCGCGATACAAGATCGTCTTCCTCGACAGTAGTCTGTTTTAATTGATAATTTGTTGGGTGGTGTTCGGTTTAGAAACGTCGATTTCGAAGTTGTGTGAATCTTTACTATAAATAAAATATTTTTGGAAAAGTTAGCAAAGTTGGGAAAGCTACTTACTGATGGGATTATGTTCTGTGGATCATCCTATAACTATCTATACTTACGCCACTTTACGAAAGTTAGTTAAGTTATAGAGATTTCCTCTACTATTATTTCGACATTTTGCGATGTTATTACAATGCTAATGATGTTAAATGTTAAGTTTCATGAATGTCTGCCTGGCCGGGAAACGAATCTGGAACCCCTAACCTCACAGTCAGGTAAACAGCTAACTAGGCTTCGGGGTCGTCAAACTTTAAATTCATTTCCTTGTAAATGGCAGTTAGGACATGCACGTGGTACCTATACCTAAGAGTCTGAAGTCCAGGTGGCAAAGCGACAAAACAAGTTCTAAAATTGCGACAGACGTTTTGCAATTAAGCCAAGCCTCGGCTCAAGAAAATTGTGAAATAATAAAAGGGCTTAAAAGGTCTCTTGCTGTGTGCAACATATATTATGTTTAAGCTCCTCGTAAAATACTACCCGTGTTTCAACATCATGTAGCCTCACATAAAACGGTTTCATTGAAAGTTTTATTCCCTGGAACGAGTAAGCCCGTCAAATCTCGATAATTTAACCTGATGTTTTCGTGGAAGTATATTCCATCAAAGGCAGAAATTGAGCCCGTATGCATTTTACTTACGATGTGCTGAAACTTGAATTAAAATTCCCCATTAATATTTGGCACAATATGCAGATACTGATGAATAAATCCTTACCTGGTATTAAAGTAAAAACATTTGTTGAGTTTTTAAACAAAAAAACCTATGTCTGTCCATTTAGCGTCTAAAATTGGCCTTATATATTACTTTTGTATAGGTATGCGATAGAGGTATAGGAGATTATCAGGTATCCTGTTATTGTATTGTATTATAGGTATTGAGGTTGTCGATATACTTTATCCGATGCCTCGGGTCGCGGGGCGTGACGTAAGAAGCGACACCGTGCGCGCCGGATCCCTCTCGTCGTCTTGTCGCATGAGGAAGGATTCTTTACAGAGAACAATGCTCTTATGATCTTCTTATAGTCTTTGTAATGCTATTTCGCTAGATGGCGCGTTTATTTCTGTTTTAATTGTGACCCAAAACTATCTGTAACACTTGTTAGTAGTGTTTTAATAAGAAAGGACGTTATACTCTTTGTTGTTGCTTCTCGTTATACTCTTCGTTGAATATCATCGTGTAGAGCTAGGGATCTTCAGCAGGTGCGTAGGGCTTGAGAAGTCCAGTTTAATCCCGACAGTGCTCAAATGTGGTAGGGTATTATTACATGTCTGGCTAGGTACCTACTATCCCCTTAAAATACATCGACAATTATTTTTGCGATGATGTGCGACCTAGAAAAGTTCGGAAATAGTATATTTTTTGACACTTGTCCTCTGACCGGTGTCCTCACTCGCGTGGCCGTACTGTGTGGCTTGCCCGGCAGCACCAATTGTGGTTCGATTCCCCAGCATTTACGGCAATAACTCGCGCTCTTTTCAATTGCCGGGACGTGTTCGGAGCGCGTGCCGCCAACCACAGCGATCAACCTATCGCAATTCCGATAAAACCCTATCTTCAACCGAGGTCCTGTCGAACCCTACCATCGTTTCCACGTATATTGTTGAACGCGAATGTCACTATATCAACCACGCATCTTTGAGCCAACACCTAGTATTATTTATCAACCTCTGACCGCTAGAGTCCTATCTGCCGCTGATCGACTTCAACTGATTGATTGCTAATGATTGTTGTTAAACTGTTACAAGACCCCTCCGGGCACGCTTACCGAACTGACATCATGACAGACCGGCATTAGCTCCATATTTCTGTTTCGCGAACAATAAACGGATGCGTTGGGCCCCGGGGAGGCAATGCATCACTGATACCGCTCATACACGATCCTCGCTTCGAGACTGTAATAAGCATTGATATGAAGACCCCTAAAGCCGTTTAGGGTTATAATGACGTCCCCTACAGTGCTCGATATATTTCAACACATATCCTGGTTAGGAATAAATTGAGGGTTAAGTTATTTCAGTGGAAACATTACCAATATTCATTGGTCTTTACTTTAGTAAAATTTAATATTTTTTGTAATCTACTTGATAGTGTCACTCGAAACGATCGTTTGCCGCTAGATGAGTGATGCAAAAATAGAGCCCCGGATTCGATTCCCTATTTTAAAAATGCATGTTTCTTTGTCGGGTTTTAGTTGTTTGTTGTGTTTTATGTGCATTCCCATACCACCCAACGAACACAAAGAAACGTAGAACGGGGTTGTACGTGTGAGCTGTGCAACGATGTTCGGCTTTTAATTTGATTCGTACGTCCGGCCGCAAACAAATGCATTTGGTTTTCGATTCCGTTCGCTATTTCGCGTTACTGTTGTTTTTTTCTCTCTGATTCAATGCACAGTGGATGTTTGTATCGAGAAACAGTTATCGTCGGCGCGTAGTTGTGTCGGCAATCGGCATTGTTATGCTAAAACGAATTACAATGTGTGGACATTGAGCGCGTTGTGGATTTGTGGTCCCGCGTGGCTCGTGCCGGCCGGCAATTGGTGTTCTCATGACAGCCGGTATTGACGCGTGCCCGATTTTGATTACATATCGGCCGGTAGATATAATGATAGATAGATAAGAGTCTAGTAGACAGGTTGTTATCGTTAGTTTGGAATTTAAAAATAATAATTACCTACATATTAAAAGTAGTACAATACCGAATTATAAAAACTAATTATTATTAATAAACTAATTAATACTAAATTTAACTGTTAACAAAAAGTAACTGTTCTCAAAATAGACATAGAAAACACATAGAAAAAATCAGGATGTTAACACTACTCCCGTAGGAGATATCGTTGCTTAGTAAGTTTTTCAGACTGGTCCCTTGTTCTGATAGTTGGTTAGTAAATAATAATACTAATGAACCTTAGATACGAGGAAGTAGCAAGTGTCAAGCGGCCAGTGACGTGACGGTAACGGACGGACGATGTGAAAACGCCCAATCGATCCATCGCCGCCGCTCTGCCGACCCGGCAGACCTCGATCTCAATCAGCACGCGGCCGATTCACCGAACTGTGCAACCTGCGTTCGCGTACGGAATGCCTTTTAATTGCATCCCACACAAATACCAGCTTTCCACCGCTACGATTAAGGTGCATGGCAGGTTGATAACTGGAATTTAAAATGACCTAAGTACATTTTGCTTAAAAGGTGAATCGAACTGTGAGCACAGGTAATAAATTTGGCATTTCTATATTCTCGGTGACTCAGGTTATTGGTATAAAACACACAACACTACTGTTACCCAACCGGCTATAATCTACTCACAGATAGTCCCCTGCCGGATTGTATAGCTCCCATTATGACCTTTTACGTGACGATATTGCTTCGAGTATGACGTTTAAACGAAAACGCGTCGAGGTCAATAGCGGGTAACAGATTGTTTGTCGTATACAATCGTGTATTAGAAGGGTCTTTGATGCTGGAGGATTTTTAGGGTTTCTTTGGTGTTATATGAAAAGAAACCTTGTGCATCTACGTGAGTAAAGGTGACTAATATTCTGGCACTGAATACTTGATACCTACATTGTGTTGATGTATTTTCTTCAATTCTTCATGGCATATTTTGATAGAGTAGATTAGACGAAATAACGGATATGATGTAGTCAGTCTCTTGAACAATTTCGCTATCTGGTCTTAATGAGAGTTAACGTAATTTCCTTTTTTTCCAACGGAAATGTAAAGTAATCGTTATTACTCCAGTCATAGAGCTGAGATTGATGCACACTTAGATTATTAAAAAAATCATTAGGGTTACAATCCCCGACTTTTCTTGTACAGATTCATAATGGAACCTTCCATTTTTTAAACACGAGCGTTTGCTACGGAACCCTAACCTATGATTTAGAGTTAACAGCATTTTTTACTCATCTGACATTACGAGCATCGAGCGTTCAATGTTTCGTCTATACGGATCGTGTTCGATTCTAAATGCGATAAATGGCTTCGTCGGTAAACAAATACAGGGTCACGGCGGCTGGCCGGGGGGGATTTGGTTGTTTGATTTATGCGGATTCGATACCGGAGCTCTTCCGCGGTGTCCGGTTACCGTGACCGCACCGATCTCTTACGACTTAGTTACGACCTACGGTGCCTTTTGTAACTGTCGTGGCTCTGTTACAGTTCGCAGGCGCCCGTGTAACAGAACTATCGGCTTACCCCGTTCGTGTTGTAAGGGACGGATAGGAAGCCGAAAGGTTTGCGGTTAAAGGCGTCTGTCGTATGTACATAGTTTTGGTTGTTTGCATTTAGTCTGAAATTTTGTAGCTAAAGTAAAAGTCATTGTTTTATTTAAAAATAGTTACCGTTCATTTTGAGCTCTCTTTTATTATTTGTATTTGAAACATATTATGAGGCGCCCATAGCCCGGCGTCTTGCGTCGATTCTAGGTGATCGACAAAGTTAAGCAACAGCGGGCGCAGTCGGTAGTTGGATGGGTGACCGCTAGTGGCAAAAATATTTCTTGAGCGCTTCCGTGCTTCGGAGGGCACGTAAAGCCGTCGGTCCCGTTTGTTATCGATAGATAACAGTCGTTAAGCCATGTCGGAAGGCCTTCGGGCGGCCTGAAAACTTCTGACACTGGGTTGGCCACTAACCCCTCCACCAATCCGCAGTGGAGCAGCGTAGTTGGAGTATGCTCTAGGCCTCCTCAATAAAGATGAGAGACCCGTGCTCAACATTTATGTCCCAAACGGTTCAGCCTATTTAGATACTTACGGTTTTCTTTCAACCATAAAATGACGAATGATATAATGTCAGTCATGTTAGTTCGACGTTGAAAAGTAACTTTCAATCATATTATTATGTAGATATATTTCTTCCTTTCACTACCCCAATCGCAACAAGAATTCTCGTGAGGTAGAATTATAACAACTGATAATGTCTCTGCAATTATCAGAACAATTATCCAGTACTAGTCGGTCTATACTTAAAGTAGTTGATGTAATGATCGAATTCTGGTTTCAGTCCGGTTGAATGCATTATTAATATATCGATATCGGCGTTGTGGCTAACGCTTATCGTGTCAGCAAACGTCGTACGGCGAAATTGGAGCATAGTAAGGCTGCGTGTACACTCGATATTTCCGAGGAAGCGGCGTAAGAAATTAACTATGAGCTCATAGGAAACTCATAGAAGGAAAACCAACACCGTCAAAATTAGGATGGGTAGCTAATGAGAAATATTTATGAACATGGAAATCCTCTGTACAGGACACGTTACTTAATATGTAGTCATGATAAAAATCAACTGTCATAAACAGTATTTAAAAATTTGGGTTGATCCCAACGTCCAGGATGTAGGAATAGTAAGTATTTAGACGTACTCATACTCAGTTATGACAAATATATGGAAATAAGCTGAGCAATGAAAAAAAATTAATGGTGATTTTTTAACTATGACTCCTACCACGATAATCGAAACAGACGGGGACAAAAAGGGGGAATTAGAAGGCTTACTTTTATGTCTCTCACTTCACACATAATTTCGCTAAGCTGTTTCCAACAAACCTGTTCTTTGTTTCAGTGGGAAACTGAAGTACCTAGTCTTGATTTTTTCCCTGCACATATATAAGACTCGCATATCTGTTGTGGAAACTCTACCTTAAACTACTGAATGGCAGTGGTACGAAACGCGAACAAGTTCCTCCGATCACTGCAAGCCGATCCGATACCGTCTTCGATACGTAATTTAAGTAGGGCCGAGACGAAATTAATTATACGCGAGTCGAACACTCGAACGGTTTCTTGTGTAGAACATGACTGCGGTCGCTATGGGAAAAAGGTTAAGTGTGTAAAGAATGCATGTAGAAACTTTCCATCTAGGCAATGACGACATTTGCGGTGAATGGAAATATATGTTTTTCATTATACATGTGCAACTTAAGTTCATATTCACATTACCTTTTCGCCAATATGTATTATTGTCGAAGAGAAACGAGTGTCTAAGCAGTGATAAATATCATCGCCGATTTCCCGCATGGGTAAACTTTACTTTGATTGGAATACCGCACCATTCAAAATTTTTCATCGTCATATATGTTCATAATCATCATAATAATTTTCTACTTCATAATCATCATAATAATACCTAAACAAGCGACAGAAATATTTTCTTTTGTCTACTGTTTTTTTGCGTTGCGTAACACTGATGGCCTTGAACTTGGGTGCCAGTAATATTGATGGCGACATTTACCAGATGGTTGGTCTGTTCGTTTTTCTTCTATTATCATAAAATAATCTAGAAGTACCTACATAATAAAAAGTGGTCACTGACGCTACCTGTTAGAAAGTAACGCGATGTTTACTTATTACGGACACATCTGAAACGCCATAAAACATTTCGCAGTTGATTTATGGAAGGCGATAATCATATATTGTAGCAACTGAAGTAATTAATAATTGGACCATCAATCTCTGAAAACCCATTGGTGAGTATCGAATTTAATGTTCCTGGCTAGGTGGCTAGGCTTCCATGCCCCGCTAGGTTTCCTGAAGTCATAAGTAGGTGCCTACCCGACAGACCACATAAGATCGATAAATTTTTCTCCGATATTGATAGTGTATGACGAACAGGAGATTCGTATGTGAAAGTGTACCTAATGTGATGAGCGCCGGTTTTCCAGCAACCATGTGCGTATTATAAGCGAGGAGGAGAATTGCAGTTTTTCACCGCTACGTATTTTATGGTATGGTCCGGTACGGGCGGCGGTGGTAATTGGATACACTTATCGTTGGCCGCGGGCGGGGCGCTTCGGTGTCCGTCCGCCGTTCGGATTTATCGCCGCCGCAAATCATTGCGTTCGTCTCAACCAGGGATGGGCACAATGTAATCATGATTACGGATTACAATTTTATATGGAAACCCGGAAATGTCCCCGCTAGTGCCTTTCGAGAAAAGGTGGAGCGTTCTTGCTGGAGGTATTATTGTGCCTCCAGATGTATTTTAGGCAAAATGTACCAGACGAAATTGTAATCTCCGAATGTGTATACTCCGTTCGCGTTCGATATTAGAACTCGTTTTAATGGCAATCCACACAAATGCCAGCTTTCTTGCTCTATGATTAAGGTTCATTGTTGATTGACGGCGAGAACTTAAATGCCTTACGTAAATTTAGCTTACAACTTAAATGTATTTCACGTTTTCTTTTAAAGTACCTACATGCCTATTTTTTTAAGTTGTCGAACGTTCTCAATATCAATTATTCCATCTTATTTTACTGCTTATTTATAGTCAGCCAAGCGTAACTGCTTGTCGCTAATATAACATTGCTTATGTAGGTAATAAAAATATTATGGTTTAAAAATACGATATAACTAGTATAAATAGTACCTAGTATATTTATAATATTCAAAGGAATTAGAGAAGTACCTAATGTGGTTGTTATTTCCGTTCGATAGTAGTATGTTTTCAAGATACGTACAAAATAATTAATTAAGCACTTCCTATGGTACGCTTTACCATCTACAAGTAGATAGATATCTGTAAGTACATCAATCACTACTTATGTTTAGGTTGTAATGTAATAAAATATATATTATTGTTATATTACCACTCTCATTAATTTAATTTGTGGGCCTAAAATGTCCTTGTAAATAAAAAAATACTGATGTAGATGTTTTTACAAGCATTACGTTTGTTGATATTTTAAAGCGATTGGTTTATTTATTCTTTAAACTAAACCTCATCCAAAATTAAGATATGTAACTGTATGTCGCCGATTCTTATTGAGCATACTCGAGGTTAAAGCACTTGAGGCTTTACAATTCGAAGGAAGGCCTTTGTCTAACATTGGGACAAGTGAATAGCCCGGTTTTTGCCGTGCATACGTTCTTGTCTCCACACTATTTATTTTAAACCGGTTTCCGCTATCCAATTGCGTCACACGCTCCACGAAGTCAACTGACCGATTAATAAAAGCCCTCTTGTAAAGCCGCGATTGCCTCACACCGCTTTAATAAATCGTTCCGTAAAAAAGCCAACGTACGAAGACACCGACAAAATATCGAACACGATCATTAACGTCCGCTTTTATCGCTGCCAGGGAACAAAGTGGTTGCGAATGTTGAATGAATAAAATAAGTGGTCCTCTCCCGGTAGATAATCTTACTGAATTGTGACTCCTACTTTATTTCGCATCTCCGGCCAATTTGCCGTGATATTCTCAAATCGCTCGTAATTAGGGGCTCGAAACCTAACGACGGCCATGAACATAAATTTTGCGAAGATTTCGACTCGACGAGACAAATTGGACAATACATTCGTAAGTTGGTTTGATGGATGTATTATTCGAATGTACCTCGTGGGTGGTTCTGCGCGGTGATTTGAATACGAGGATCTTATAAACCATGGTAGTCCAATAATAAATAATGTTATTCTTACTGTTGTTTCTTTTGCGGTTAATACTCGTAGTATTTATAGTTTGGATATAATAATTATGTATATAATAGTTTCTTTAGTTTTCAACAGTTTTAATTCTCCACAAACATTTGCAATTTATGTAAAGTTAACGAAGAACACATTTTAGTGACATCAATTTTTACTTGGCACTACAGAGAATGTTGTCCAGTTTGCCGAGTTCCCTACCAGATAAAGAAAATAAAAAGTACCTACCTACAGCAAATACATCGTGATAACAGCAGCCGTAAATTCTCTTTCTAAATCTTTCTCCCAAGGTCTGAAGTTCTCGCTCTGAACTACAACATTGTTAGCGTTTTATTTTCCCTTATAGAATTCGTCAAAGTCATTTCGAAATACGATCCCGTTCAGGCTAAACATTATATCTTTTATGTGTCTCAGACGTTAAAACTGTGTCTGATAAATGAGACACGTCTAACGTGAAACAATAAATCAGCATTTCACTGTACGGGACCTTCTAACTCAGTCAATAAAGGGATAGTTTATCCGCTTTAAAGTTACATAGAAGCATGCAGCTATAAACGAACAGTACCTCACTGCAGTTACACAGCAGTGTATGACGATCAAAACGATGTTGCAGTCCGATGTGATCGACGTATGGCTATCAAGTCTCTAGACATTGCGTTGAGGTTGAGGGGGTTAATGCTCAGAAGGACCGCGATTTGTGAAGCGTGACCTTCGATGGACAATGTTGCACGTCGATCGAGACCGTAATAAATTTGGTGTCGATCTTGGAGTAATGTACTTCGATAGTAATCCTTATGGATTTTAGTATCCTTTTAGTAGATAGAGTATGTTTATAGATACTCCCGTCTGTCTGATGTCAACGGACTTACAACTTACTTTGTTTTTATGGGTATGAAGATGCAAGAAGAGCGATGCGGCGGTGTCAAATAAAATTTATATTCTAAAATACTACCTGTCTTACGCTAATACTTACAATATTATTAAAATATTTGACGCATGAAATGCGGACTCAATGCTCTGTCCATCTGTGCAAATTCACTTCGACCACGCAAATAAAATAAATATATAGTAGAGAACGAAATACTCAACATAAAGAAACCGTTGTATGTTTACAATGGAACACCTCCGACCTTTACACTGGTTATGATTTATATTTAGTACACTAGTGACGGATTTCCATATTCAAATTCAACCGTAACTCCAGACCGCATAAACTACACGCTGATTAATATGTCGGCCGCTCCGACAGTGCAATCCAATTTGCATGTATAATCTGTACTTAAGGGTGTAATTGAATCGCGGTGTATTATCGATTTCATATCAAAAGCTCGTATGCATACCGTTCAACTAAACGTTTATCGCACACACACGTAATGATTCCGAGGCTTATTTATGCTAGGCAGTTTGCCCCACAAGTATTGGGTCTACTATAGCATGTCCGCGCATATTCTTTGTCAGTTGAAATTTTTCCCATTCTCTGAGCTCTTATCGCTTTTTTCCGCTTCTTGAATTAGTCCTTGTAGTCAGTTTTAATAAGCTAGAATACTTATTTAATTCTAATTCTATTTTTTGAGCTTGTTTGATAAAGCCAAGCGATTATTTATACACCAAAAGAATAAGACATCATTGACTTAAAAGGCCGAGTACAAACAATTACATCTCATAAAAACGGAAACCAAATTCGCTTCACTGGCAGAGTCTCTACCAACTAGCATTTGGGGTCGTCCATGTAAATGGAAATTCAGTTTCAGCAACACCACTATCATTGACATTTGATAATATATTGATTACCACAACAACCTTTAACTCCTTCTAGAATTGTTTCAGATGAGAAATACTTCACATGTTGCCACATAGTAACTTTGAAAATGAACCAGATTTATTGACGCGTACTCCTTTTCGGTTATTATAATGGATACTCACAATAATATGACAGAAACAGAACATTTCGTAATCCACGAAGCGTAAAATTAGGTCGCCTTCAGTTCGTGTTGACATAATTATGCTGAGAAATAAGCGATGGCATTCGGGGTTATCAAAGCAATGTGTATAATGTAATGTCATCTGTAACTTGAGTCGCGGCATTTGAAACGCTGGCAGCGAAATTCCTAAAAAGAACTTTAAAAACTCTTGTCCCATATTTGGTTAAGTCTCATTTCACTTCGTGACACATTTTAGTGACGTAATGCCGAGGTTTTAGGTTACGTGAAAAGTTTTCGTTATTCATCAGCGGTGCTTTAATTGACAGCACGGAATTTACACCCGTATATAGAACGCGTAATTACTTTGCTTTATAACACATGTAAGAGTTCATTGAATTTTTTAGTTACATAATTCAAATGCTTAACTACACGATTGACAAACAACTCACAAATAACTCGATCGACCGGATGAGTGGTATGTGGAAAATTTCATGTTCCGAAATCTATTGTAGGGAAGCAGGGAGTTGTCAGTAAAATAAAATAGCTTTTAATGTAGCCTGAGGGTATCAATTGACCTAATTTCTGACATTTATGAATTAGTCAATACAATTGGGAGAGCCATAATACCTACATCGAAATAAAACGAGTGCACAAGGTGGGTCATTTACACCTTAGTGTAAATTGAGAAGTGTAAGCGGCGTGATTTACTGATGCAGATGGCAGTTGATTTTAAAAAAGCTTACTCTTGACATTTGCTTTAATTGCGAGTGATCATTCAATAGAATATTCAAAGTAAAGCAAATGCTTTACCTTCACAATTCTAATAGCTTCCCTCGTAGACTTTAACCCGTCCAACGTGTAGTCTTTAAACACCACCTCATAAAAAGTAACTATAAATATGGAAGAATATTAAAAAGTGCAGACTGC
This sequence comes from Hesperia comma, assembly GCA_905404135.1. Lineage (NCBI taxonomy): Eukaryota > Metazoa > Arthropoda > Insecta > Lepidoptera > Hesperiidae > Hesperia > Hesperia comma. Next base: position 15,088,211 of record FR990024.1, read on the forward strand.
GAATTGGCAAAAGCGGCACACTTTCCTTTTAATCATGCTCACGCTCTAATTCTCCGAAACAACCAAGACGATTTCGATTCGTCAAACAATGGAAAGAAATTACCGGGAAAAAATACGTCTGCAGCATTTACACGGGATTCTAGGTTCTTCTGGATAGCTTTGTGGGAAGCCCTACAGATGTCGCCGCCGGCTAACGGTGTAAGCTTACGGCGACAGAAACCCGATAAACTCAATCTGTCTTAAGAACCTCTAACTTTACAGAGTAAACTACACGTTAACGAATGAAAATGTGTTTCCTATGTATTCAGGACACTAGAGATTTGCTGAATTCCTTTGATGTATAGATAGAAATAGATTTTTGCCTCGAATTATCGCTTATCGGCTGCTAAATTGCGAGACATCGAACATCGCTTCTTTCTCCGCGTAGTTTTATGTTTCTATTTGCCTTACGTAAGACACTTTCTTGGAAAAACAGATTTGGTTACTAAAGTGATTTTATTTAAAAGAAAATGCGGTCGCAAGCTTCTTTAAATACTAGGTTAGGCTTGCCAGTTCGTCCGCATTGTGTTATTTTTATAATAATTTTAAAAATACTACATATTTTCTCAATACTTTTTAAAAGTTTTTATACTTATATAAAGAATCGCTGTACACAGTTTCATGCTTCTTGGTCCACTGGATCAGGCAGTGTTTTGTCTGCCTGTGTTTTCTTTATGTAAATATAGGTAGTATTCACTTAACACTTACAAATCCCAAACTTAAAAAAAAAGAGATTTGCGTGGCTCTTGACAATACAATTTTGTCTTTGTTGTACTCGTATATTCAATTAGTAACAACGTGACGACCTCTGCTTTTCTAATTTAATTGCTCAGAATCGGGAGGTGAAACAACTGCGCACATACGTCACGTGTTCTCGAGTCGAACTCCTGTAAACAGTAATTAATCTAAGATCACGTGGGGCGCCCAATCTGGGTCACTGGGAACTGATCCAGCTTTTTGAAGTTCACCTAATAACGTGACTTGTACAAACGAGACGAGAGGGTATTGTTGAAGGTTTGTTCGAAATTTGTGACGACGGTTAGTCACGTTACGTGTCACGTGTCACCGAGCGAACGTCCCGAAACGTCGGTGGGTCACCGAGGGACACGATCCAACTGAGTTTCGAGACGTCATCGCGTCAGGACGTCAGGTCAGCGTAATCACGTGGCACCTGGGAATAAAATGTTCTCGGGTACCTAACTAGTTATGACAAATACAAAATTGCGGTTTTATTAAATTTAGTGGCCTGCCCTGCGGTCGAAATTCGGCCGTCATTCATTCTGTCAAACGGTTACTATGCTTACATTGTCGTGTATGGTAGAATGGTAGAGTGAATAGAGATATAGTTAGTAACATTAGTGTCTGTATTTTTTTTGATTTAATGTACTTCATAAGCATTATTATTGAAAAATATCAGCGTTCTGCACTTATCCCACAGACAAACTAGAATTATGCCAAATTTCATACTCCTCCGTCAGTGCAATTTTCATTTTGTGGGGTAAAAAGTTCTTGCTTAACTTATTTATATTATATAGTGATATATAGATATTTTACATTTTTATCTTTAAGACGCAAGACCGATGCGTGGAAATATCTAAAATAAGACTTGTATGAAGTTTTCTAACACTGTTTTATATAGGTACTCGTAGATATGTGATTAGTTTTATTGTGGTAGATATTTGATAGCGCGACGGCTTGTGTCATTCCCTAGCCATTGTCTGAGGTAAACAATATTGTGCGCGCTCATTTATTGAACAGTTGGTAACAAAATTTCTTGAGCACTTCTGTGTCCTTGGGGGCTTATGACAACGTCTGGAATTAATCGTTTATGATTAACTCTTCGAGGTCAAGATATACTAAAGGACAGTTTATGTTTAGTCTTCAGTTCGCATAAAACATATAATATTATGAATCCTGTTGTTAGTCTAACCTTTTCTCCTTCCGGCGCGGCGGTAGATAGCATAGAGCAGCGGCGTAATACCGTCATTGATGTTTCAGTAATACTGCGCTAGTACACTTATTTTTTATCTGTCCTATTAATAACGTTTAAATGTAAAATTACGAGACTTACATAATAGGGACAAATAACTTTAAATTAGAATAACGCTGCTTTTATTAATAAGACTGTATATGTATTGATAATGATGTGTTGGAAATATGCAATATTTAAATGTATTTCTTCAGGCAAAGCACGCGAAGCAGCATGCCCATTATAATAACATGTTTTATGCTAGGCTACCAACAAAGTACCTACTTGCTGAAACATTCGACACACCACTTCAAATGGTATCATAAGTTTAGTTTGGCCTCTGGTATTGCGAAAATTCCTTGAAGCAAAATTCGAGACGGTATAGACGAGGATTATCACAAACTCGTTCGGCGTAAAAGCTGTAGATTTGCATATCGAATTTGGGCCCCGCGGGCCTTCTACAGAAGCAGTATGAAAGGCCCCGCCCGTCAAATATGACCCACACTTAGAGAAAATCTGATTAGATTACATTAGTTTTCTTGTTAAAAGAGATAAGGAGACCATTCCATGCCGTGCTGTGGTCGATTCTGGTTGAATATAATCGATACTATTGCGGTTTATAACGATATTCGTTTGAGCGCGCTTAGATATTGAGACTTATCGGATTTCGTGAATGCCTTAAAGTTAGTTTAGCCGTGTCCTCGTAAATATTCTTTTCCGAAGGTTGTCTAGTGACAGCCATCCGTATTGAAAGGTAAAGAGGGATTGATTAGTTAATAAACTAGTAGGAAATAGAATAACATGTGTAGTATTATTTTATTTGCGATGCGGCTCTACGATGTTGACTAAAATTACAATACGTTTACATCTATTAGGCCTCAGGCGGTGCGGCGGTAGTGTTGTGAAATTGAAAATATAATTAACAATGATCGGGAAGTGCATCATTATAAAATTGAATTGTCTATGAACGCCCACTTATATTATTACACGTATATTTACCTATAACTATTGCGGCTGGCGTTTATTCAATTTAGTGATGCTAAATAAGGATAGTGTTATAATTTAAAACTAATTTGTTGTTAGGTCGCCTTGTATATCTACATACGAGTACATGACTTATTGTGAAGCGTGCGACATAGCATTTTTGATATCGTGGTGTATTTCGATCTAACATAACTGCTAAGTTGTAACTGCTAAGTGATAGTGAAGACGACTAATAAAATTAAAATAAAATTCTTACATTCTCCACACATAAAAGTACAGTAATGAAATGTGTCTCTTCAAAACAGTTAACAGTGATATCGTAGTCTTGAAGTCCTATAAGATATTTCTTCAATTCTTATGAAACTAACTTATTTTTTCCAAGATGTTGAAAGCACTAACTTTTAAAAACTCATTCGCTCTCCTCTTAAAATAAAGTATTGTTTACTTTACGACGTACGTTATTGGCAGTTCTGTTACCATAGCGGTTATCTCATCTTGAAAAACTTAGAAGAAATATTTACATTTCTTCAAGTAATAAGGGGTAGAAATAGTAGGGTTGTAAAAACAAAATTATTATTTTACTTTCCAGAATAAAAACGAACCTAAGTCAAGGTTGGTAGAATACTGAGAAGCATTGAAGTAGGTACTGACGTTACATTTGCCAAAAATAATAATGTAGAAATCACAAGGTTTTACTTTCTTTCGTATTCCTGTGTGGATCAGCTATACCTAATTTTATTACAATGTTATTAAATCACACAATAGGTACTATGTAAACTTTTCAAATGTTTTACAAAGTATAATTTACTTATGTAAATACATATGCCTGTATATTTAAACCGAAACGCAGTTCAGAGGTGATTCACCGGACAATATCCAAAACCACAGGCCCATAATGATGACTATGTTAAAAATAGTTTATTGCCAATCAAACATTTTATTCCTCAATAAATTACTCACTCGGTGATAAAGATTGATTCACATTTTTTAATTTTACTCTGGTTTCGTATAAGTTTCAGTCTTTCTCTTCTTCCTGAAACCACTAGAAGATATTGCAATTACTTGCCTAAATTTATTTACCGTTCCTGTTTTCGTATCTGGTAATTTCTGCGAAACTCTTATACTTTTGGTAACGATGATCAATCGAAATTTGCTATACTTGTATGCAAATGTCACTTTTAGACACGCGATGCGATCGTTTGCGCGACGGACGACGAAACTTTTAATACTGGTTGGCTTTCGCTTCTTAATGTTGCTGTTCATGGAAACTTGTATATTTCTTACGAGCAAGTAAATTTTAAGTTGATATGAATAAAATTTTACCGCGTCTTCATTAACTCACTTTAGGTCTCGTTCGGATGGAATTTGGTTATCAATTTAATTCAATTTTCCCCTACATGGACCACATTCTTATTACAACCTACGCGAAAAATAAAACAAAAAAATTATTTTCTGTTGACTCTTTTAAATAACTCGGAGAAAGTTTTACGCACGTATACCGATCAAATCGCTGTACGAAATCTTTAATTTAAAGCTACATACAAGTTCCGCTACTTTAGATTACGACGATGTCCATAAAATGCGGATTAGTCTTGAATCACCAAAGATATGAAACGGCACCCGAATATCCATACTTTGAATTTACTACCGGATGTATGTTATAGCGAGGTATTCAAACGTTTGATGTGATTAACACAGATGTTTTTATGTCACTGTGTTATGGATTGCTGATTGTATGTTTGGAAGTGTTACAATGACTTAGTTTTTATTTTACACATTTAGCTATAGCTTTCGACATTGATTAGGTAAGTGTCTATTACAATTTACGTGGTGTAAATTGTAATACATACACATGTAAAATGTACAACAATATTTCGGAACAGTTACCTACTTATGATTTAAGTAATAACAAAATTACGGCGCATTGAAGTTTATTTTAAAAATAACATGATGATAAAATAAAAAAAATACACAATATTTTGTAAAAGTAAATGACTGTAGAGAAAGCCATGTCAGAATCGCTCTAAGGGTGAGAATATCAATATAACATTAATGTGAAAGTCTCAATGCCTTTTTCGAGTAGGTACTCGTAGCGTCTGTGTCGCAGACTTTGCGATCGCAGTGGGAGCCATATTAGTTGATGGTATTTGAATATCTATCCAACATAAAAGCTGTAAACGGTGTTATGAATATCATTTAATACCATTCTACGTTACAATGTTGTGTTCTGTCAAATCTAATAATAATTTTATTAGTATTCAGGACCATAGTGATCATGCCAGGGAATCTTGTAACCATCTAAAATCTATTATAATATACCTAAATTTACCCTAATAGCGTTATCTAAACTCATAATATCGTAATTGGCGCAATCTCGTATTATTTAAATTAGATTGTTATAACCGCATTCTTCGTGATTAATGAGTTTTTAAACAGTTGTTCAGAGGCATGTATTCGACCAGTTAAATTGTGTACTGACTTGATGAGATTGTTCGGTACACTTTTTCCTTTTTATATCTTATTATTACCTTCTCTGTGTACTAATTAGTCTTAAAGAGATTGAATATGTTTAGAAAACGTCCAATTTGATACAGCAGACGACTTGAGGCGATAATAAAGACCTGTTGTATCGACCCCCTTAGGGGACAGGTTTGATAGATGATTGAATTTGACCGCGACAATACTATTAATTGCACTAATTTGCGTTGTCAAATGAAAACGATCGATATGTGTTTATTGATTGGAGTCTTTTTCATGCTACCTCATTTTCGTATCTTAGTTTTGTATTTTTCTTCAGCAAAACGTTTTGCAAAGATTTTATTACAAGTATTGAAGCTAGTTAGAACCTCTAGGTTTGTGGTCTCATTATTAGCTTAATTGACAGAATACAACTTGGCTTTGACCTATTATGGCTTACTGAAGAGCATGATTCTCTCTTTGGAATTAAGGAGTTGCTTGTTTTAAACGACAACAAGATATTTATGTGACATTTATCATGTTTGTTCTCGGGCCGTTTGTTTGTGATGTGTTAATTGAGTATGTCCATGTCTTCTTGCGATACAGGAAATCCTATTGTGGGAGGTACGAGCTTGTTGGATGTTTATTTAAAAACAAAACCCTAACGGTACACTCTTATATACCCCCACTAGGATTGCCTGTGTCGTGGGGGGCATGGACAACACGCAAGACAAGGACGGTAGGAAGGAAAATTTAAAGTCGTCAAACTGCCACTTCGTTTGGAATCAAAGCCTGGACCCTTGAAACAGCGATGCGGCATGTTAACCATTGCGCCATGCGGGTCGTAAAAACTGCTTGAAAATTTTAAAATGCACACCATAAAGTTATCTGGACACGTCACGCCACAATTGATGGCTAGCAACAAAACTTTCAATAAAATTATTCAAGTCGTCCATCAAGTTGGCCTATTAGTTTTAATAGGGCACGCCTGATAAGCGAGCTGTCTCGATGACGCTCAGGGTTGATGGAAGCGTTCGAGAGCGGACCAGTTTTTTCTATTGGCCAGGCGAGGACGAGGCAATCGTGAACTTTAAACAAGGTCCCAGTTAATGCGGTCGGAGTTGGTACGCATTTAGTTCCCAGTTGTTTTTATTCGATTCGGTCAGTGAGTTTTGATGGGTTCAAAATCGATTTTTCAACTGTTAAAGTAGTCAATCGTTACAAAAATATTTTTTTAGCTAGGTAGTTTTTTTTTTGTTGTGTAGAATGTTTACTAATACTTGAATTTATGAGTGTAACTTAATTATTATTTAACGTAATAAAACCTTAAAGGAAAAAAACAATGTTACAAGTTACAACTACATATTATTATGTATTGTGTTAAAATGTCGGACACCGTTGTTATTTGCGTTAACCTTCAATAGATGTTTCGTAATAAAATAATAGCCTTCTTTTTCTTCTTCTGATTTTGACCCCAATTGGACGAACAAAATTACATTCAATTAGGGTTTACATAACATTATCCTAGTTAGGCAACATACCCACACATTAAATATTTCATGGCCTTTTGAAACGAAACATTTGTAACGATAATTTTATTGTGCCCGCTTACTAAAATAGGTTTGTAACAACTTTAATACTAATGTAGGTACGTAGCGTAGCTAATATCTGTGCAATGCTCAGGTTATTAATATATATTTTTAAAATCCAATTATGTTGGTATTCTATTACTTAAAAATATGGGAATGGTTTCCTGATCGTATTGCACCTTGCAGAACTTGAATACTGGTTGGGAATAAGGAAGATCCTGTATCGCTCGGCTTATTTTTCGCGATACTCGTCGATTAGTGCGTATATTGCGTAGATTAGCTTTTTAACTTTTCAGCCGCAGACACTCCGTGATGTTTCTTATTATACCTAATAGAAAATTTTCTGAAAAGTTTACTTTAGTCTAATGCCCATTCCCTAGTTTTTCGACTATTAAAACAAATTATACATTTCTTAACGTTAAACATTTCACCAAGTGTGATGAATTCTGCACAAAAAGAGTAGTTTAAAAATTCCCAACACATTAAGGGCTCCAGTCAAGCGACTAAACTGGCTTTTGCGTACCACGAGTCATTAATTACGTCGTAAATGTGAAGTAAGTAGCGGTGGAGATAGCAGGATAAGGGTGACTCATCGATTTCAAAGATTTCACTGTTAAATTTCGTTCGTTGTATCAACACTTGACATTTTGTCAAGTGCTACAGTCAGCGTTTATAAAGATAGATGAAAATGAAATTTTGATACGGGTAACGTTTGGTGGATACAGATTAGTGCTGGTTATTGATGATGTCTGTTTCGTCGTGTCGTCGAATTTAATATAGATAGCTTACAGCATACTTTCTTAATCAACAGTATTTTTGGCGAATTCAGTTAACAACAGGACCACCAATTGTAGCCCCCGCAATTAGAAATAGGTAATATTTTCTAATAATCGGTACTTATTTATAACATTATATTCATCATATTCATACGATCCTTTTGATGAATTTATTTATTTTAATATTGTTGCAGTAACTATGTATTATATTGCAACTTCAGTTAAACACAAATATAAAACATACGCCTAAATCTTAATAGAAATTTTCATATCGTGCTACGTGAACCTCGACATTCGTTTGAATCACAATACGCCAATTGAATCGTATATCACATGAGTACGTCCGCACGCACATTGCATGGCTAAAATGATTTAGCCATTCCGGAAGGTCGCCAAGGGCATAGTAAATCGTTATTTTCATTGAAGTAATGAACTTTATAGATGTGGCTTTGAACTAATAGAATATGATTGACGTGTGACCGCCGTCTGCCGGTGTCGAGGCCAAGGTCGGCGTGGCCATCTCTTTACAACGATTTGATCGTAAATCCGACGTGTACTCAATTTCCTAACTAAATGTATTAACAGAATCGAATCGATCAAATTCAAAATTCTCTTTCTCCATTACATTATTTACGGTGCTCACCTTTGTCTTTACGTTCTCAGGTTAGAAAGTTTACGAGTCAGCTAAATTCTAAATACCCGATGAGATCGCTTGTTGATTTTGGAATGGATTATGAGATGATATCGTTTAGGACCGAGTGCAAAATTTCAATTTTAGAAGATTAAGTGCGCGCGTTTTACGTTCACCAGATATTATTCCAGTCGATATCGGATCCATGCGCTACATGTCATTCGATTTACGATTTGTAAATATTTATCGGCAGTAAACATTTGAATTCCATTTCCTAAATATCGTTTCTCGACTTCTGTTTCTGAATGGCCTATTAAAAGCTGATATAAATGGAAATTTTGTACCCTCATGTACGATTAAATGTCAAGCACAATGTTTATAAATTAGATTTTTAGTGTTAAAATTTTAGAATCTGAATATCCATTATGTAGTATTGAATAAGTTATTTTACGACATTTATATTACGATATACCTATATTACCTATAATTTTATAAAAACGACATTATTCGGTGTATATCACGACAGTCATTAAGAATAAAAATACGAGTACATAATTATATACCTACTTACTAACGTCTACTGGTTTTACGTAACGCATTCTCTATTTCAAAATAAAATTGCGTACCTACCTATCTAAAAGCAAACTATGTGTAACTAAATAAATGAAAAAAAAAAACACTTTGTTTCACACCATTAACAGACAACGTAATAGTTCGTAAGCGGAAGCTTAAATCAGTTTGTCAAGCGAAAATACAATAGTAGAGCATCGACCGTCAATGTATTTTCACGTAGAAATACGGTCAACGAGATAATGGATTGCGCATAAACAGAGTTTACGCGACAGCGATGATGTAACGTCACTAATCCACTTTTACAGCGTTCCCTGAACGCGTCTGTTTAATAGCCACTAAACCTCTCAGTTGCTGTAGTGAGCCGTTGTAAATGAAACTATAATTGTCGTTTGCGAATACGTAATGACCCTATCGGCATTGACGCTGCACTCGGAGAATGGAAGGTTGATGGGCACACCTTGCTGGAGGAACGGCAGGGTTGACGCTGTTTAGATAAATATTTTTAATTTACTCAAATACAGGACCTGAGGAACAAGAAAAGAAAACAGATATTGAAGCCCTAACTTAGTAAGCTCAATGTTCATTCCCTCCTCCGTAATAGATTAGGATGACCTAGTTAGACGAGTCTAACTGCTTTAACCGGTTGAATAGTCCAGCGTCAGTGTGAAAAAGTTGAAAATTGATTGAAAGTTGAATTAATAGATGAAAATTCCATTATCTGCTTGTTTTCATTTTCAATAAAAAGAGAAGTAATCAAAGTGCTAAGACCAGAAGGAAATATATTCGTGGGAGAATCTGTTATGAGGTATATATATGTCGGAGACTAAGACGTGATTGGTAGTCTGCGTCTATAATCTGTGCAAGCAAGGTTGCAAGCAGGTTGCTTGGGTGAATTGAATATGACAGGTGTCACAGAGATGACGTTGGAAGACAGCGCGGGCGGTGCAGTTTTGGTTGGATGCGCAAGGATGCGCAGAATGTGATGCCGGATTATACTCGTATTTGATTTGCCGCGTTTCCGGAAATACAGAGCGTCTACAGGAGTTGAAACTCCAACAGAGCTACCGTAATCGACATATATAAAGGTTCATCGCGTCAATAAATCAACCCTCATTTTTCTACCCTAAAGGGTGGATGCTTTTGTGTGAATTGCGAATAAACCATTAAAGTTTCACTTAAAACAAACTACATAATGATTTTACAAGACTTTTCTATAATGATCACCAAGACGTATGTACCTAATCGGCTTATGTAATTCTTACAGAACATTAAGATGACCAGATAAAAAGTGGGATTCGGATACGCAACATTATTACCCAAGTGGTTTTTTAATCATTATCTAATGTATTTTTAATATACGGGTATATGTGCGTATTGCTTAAATTATACATTAAGCTCTGATTTTATGTTTAACCATGGCAGAGCTAAATTAATGTAGAAGTCTGGTTGAAGCACACTAATCAATGACATGAGTCATACGGCCACCCGGGAAATAGGCACCGGCAGTACCTACGTGGTGAATCACATCAGCAGAGTACTTGGGTCATTGGGTTGCAGGCAACGTAGCTATGACATGTTATTTGGAGAAAAGTTGTAGGCATTTTTATTGATGGATTTGATGGATTCTTTAGGTTCAGTAGGTGTAGGTACCTATTGTTTGAATTGAGACTCGGTACTGTGCCTTAATCGCCCGCCAGCTATCATAGTTGTAGGATCACTCTTAACTTATCTGAGCGTAATAAGTAGGATTTCCGATTGCTCTAAACCTTAAGTCAGATGCTGGTAACTTAAGAATGGGAAAACTGACTATCAGGACCGTCGGCACTTTTATCAACTGTTGGCATTAAAAAAGCAAGGGCGAACGTTGTTATGGTACAAACGGTTTTCAAAATTGGAACGAGTAGTCCTTTCCTTATCATTACGTATTAGACTTTGAGTGACAGCCAACAGGAGCCGCCGATCAGATGTAGGCATCCCTGTATGCAATTCGCGACCGCATACCGCCCTGAGTAAAGTTGAATACGACATAATTAGAACAACTTTGGAATGTTCGTGGCGTATAAGTTATTTCATTTACATATACATCAGTGCCTAATTTATTTTGTGTATAAATTAAATCTAGATTTCCTCTGAGAGTAGACTTTATTTTCTTTTTACGGGAGAAATCAGGCAGACGCTGATTCCCTAGAGCCGTATGTAATTTGTAACACTCACTCAAAACGCTCTTTATTTCTATACAATTTCGTTGAATATCATCAATAGCATTATTATGATGGAAGATAAATGATGAATAAGGTAAGGTAACGGAAATGTATCGTAGTAACATTCATCTTTGCTAACTAGCTACAAAGTCATTCAATAGTCCTTGAAAAATATTACGCATAAGAAATCATAACAATAAATAATAGACCATAGTTTCAAATTCTCACGAGGCCTCCTGCCAACCGTATTTCAAATTTAACTTATTTGCATTATTAAATCAAATTACTTCGTAACGGTAACACATAAAATGATGTCGGTGCGTGAGGAGCCGAGGGCCGGCTCTAGTATTTATTGTCGCACGGTTAATCTATGTGCCAAGTTAACTTGATTTAATGCGCCCACGGGAAGTGGATTTCGAGACGCCTCAACACTACTTACGTCAAATCGATACACTTTATCATTGGCCGTATATATCGCGATTGGATTTTTCTGTGGTCGTTAGAATCGAGAAGTACCTAGCGTCGTGTCGTAGCATGTACGCAGTAATCGATGTTTCGAAATGAATTGGATTAATGCATTCCTTCGACTGGTATTCTTAACTGTAACTTTTTATTTAGTTTTGTGCGACGCTACGACTGATAAATGAATCACGAAATTAGTCTCTCGGCTTGTTTATGTTAATTTGTAGAGCTAAAAGCTTTATCATTTTTAAGGAATGTAGATTTTGGATTAGACTGATTGATTGATTGATTTGATTGACGTTTAACTTTTTGTAAATGTGCAGTAGGTACGATCTATTTTTACATTTTTTTTGTAGAGAGCTGAAATTTCGATGAAGAAAACGATTGAAACTTATTGAAATTGACAAAACTATTATATCTACTTAGTGCAAAAAATTATTTTGGATCATTACCTGCTAAAAAAAATACCGGAACACTATTGCATCCCTGCATTATTTGTACACGAAGTGTATAAATCTAATGGGCGAGAGCTCAGTTCGTTTGCAAGCGAGCAAAATATAAATCAGTGAGCGCAGCAGGCGACCTCTTAGGCGTTTTGTTCGCGAATTACATATTTATTGCTGCGGGCTCGAGTCTACGGCAATATACGAGCGGTGCGTATCGCCGTGACAATTTGTTTGATAATGAACAACACTATACGCGTTGCTGTCCTTTTGGGCGTTTTGTTCGCGTATAACATATTTATTGTGGTGCCCTTGAGTCTACACTCTACAGTGACATACGAGCTCTGCGTATCGCCGGGATAGTTGCATAAACAACGATGAATTCTTCGTTATATATTTTTCATCGATATGTAAGTTGCATGCTGACCATGTTTTCTAGTGTTCAATACTTCTTGTACTTGTAGGTGTTTCGATCCGATGGTGTTTTTAAACAAAAATTTTTCAAAGTTTTTGACTCTGAAAATGATGCAGCTGTAACTTATTGGCATTTAAAATGATTTCCTGATGAGAAACTTTAACGTTGAAGAATCTTTCCTAGAGATAACTCATAGAAGGTTTCCTCAAGTGATTATTTGTTGCGTATTTTGGTTTACTGCAAGGTGTGAGTCACAGACGTTATAGCGAAACATAATAGGTAGCAAGCTTAGCACCTGTGTACGAAATCCGCGTGGGAATCGCTTTGAGCCCCGTGCTTGTTGTCATGTTGCGCAAGCGCAGCGGCGCGGCGGCGGCGCCCGCGCAACTGAATGCAGTTTCGAAAACGTGTGTGTTACTTGCTGCAATATTGATACAAGTAATCGGGAAGTTGCACTATGGCTAAATATGTTGTTATAAAGAAGCCAACAACAGCTTATGTCGCGTCGATTGTAGTGTAATATGACATTTACCCAGTGCTATGTTACATAATTATGTTGAAGTTAAGTATCTTCAGGATTGCTTTCAATTCAATCTGTTAATGGCCCACTACATAGATCTATCTCTTTATCTGAAGAAGCTTGGATTACTGCTTCAGTGCGGATTGTTGAAAGCCGTGAAGGGATTGGGGATCCACTCACGTTTCGGAAGTATTTAGGCCTCTTTTATAAGAGGCCTTCAAGTGGCATAAATATTTGTGTGATTGTTATGTAATGATGACTATCAATATTAATAATAATAGCGTGTCGTATGAAACACAAACGCTCAAATTTTTTTTGCCGCTAGCAGACACCCGATCATTAACTGCTCCAGCCTGGTGTTTAAGTGTTTCGAGTATAACCCCCGTTTGTTGATGTTAATAAGTTGAGCTCTTAGGGTTTCGGTTGACATTATGATTTACAACATTCTAGTTGGCTAGTATTTCGACTACCAATTTCCAATGAAGCATGTAAACAGTTACAGACCATTCAGTCGAAAAGTACCCCATTAGCAATAAACGTAATACTTAATTGTAGATACCTCGTCAGATACTCTATATAAAATGATAAATTGCATCAGACTTCCATTACCATGTTAATTGGAAACGTTAAAGTTTCATTTTCAGTAACTAACGATCTATAAATGGCGAATTTTATTAATTAATTTATCCGCTGATATCATTAGACGTGTTGGTAATTAATCAACCCGGAATTAATGTTGCATCTGAAGCACTCTGTTACGTGTAATAAACCTTTGATCGAATAAACGTTGCGCTGGTTATATTTATTGCTTCGTAGGTACGTGAATGCGGTAGTTTCGAGCGATGGACTGCTTTGATCTTTATGTGTAAGAATCTGTCCACTGACAAATGTAGGAAGTATTTAATTGTTTATAACTTCCTCGCTTAATGAGGGTCGCCATTTTTGTGCTTACCAGTTGGCGCCACTGTTGAGTGAGGTCCAGCTGTCAAAGCCCGCCCATACATAAACAGTGACAAGTGATATTCAGACAAGTGAGAAATGACAGTGCCACAAACTTAACTGATCCGGTGGCCAAAATTGGAACAGTAAGTAGAGTAATAAGTAGAAAGACAGTAGCGTCCCTCTTACCGGGTCAGATAAGTTTGTGGCACTGACAGACAGACCTCACTCTCCACTAGCGCCTCTGGCGGCAAATTCACACGCTTTTACCCTCATTACGTCAACGTGACCCTTAAGAAAAGTAATTGACAACCGTAGTCCGTAATCGAAATATTTCCTTTCTTATGGTCACAGATAGTAGCTTATTGAAATACTTACAGCAACCACCATCTGCTGCCGCCCGTGACAACTGTATCCGACAAAATAATAGTTAAATTGGAAGTGACATTAAAAATTGGTTTACAATTTTAAACGAAATTGTTTATTAATTTCTGAGTGACTCGTAATTTATTCTATTTCTTGCTGTTAACTACTAGTGACTAGTTTTTAACCGACTTCAAAAAAGAAGGAGGTTCTCAATTCGACCGTATATATGCTTTTTTTTTTATGTACGTTCAGCGATTATTTCGTCGTTTATGGGCCGATTTTGATAATTCTTTTTTTGTTGTAAAGTAGATATACGCAGTGGGGTCCCCTGATAAGGAAACCAGGATCTGATGATGGCATCTCAGAGAAATCGAGGGGAACTTTCGAAAATTGTATGGACAACTAGTGTGTTTGTTCATGTTATCATAAGTACATTAAAGCGCTACCATTTCATGAATATCTGGAGTCGATCTGATGAAGCCGAAAGACAGTCGAGGGAACTCCTCAACGATTTACTGCAGTTATCTAGTGTTTGGGCTTCATTAATTTGTAGTGACGAGAACTTTACACTTACATGTTGAATTGAGCGCCATCTGGCGAGTAGTTTTTGAGTTATCTCTACTTATCAAGATTGAAGTCGGTTATTTTTTTTTGTAATTAATAGTTCTGTTAATAGTCTGTTTAATAGTCCTAGCCCAATGAGTAAATATTAATATTGTAAATAGATGTTTCGTTTGTTATTTGTAATTTCCATTTGTTATTTCGTCGTCGAGATTTGTCAAGCGATAGAATTCGCGTATAAATATATGTCATTAGAATTTTAACATTTTCCAAATCTCATTTCTCCAACTATCGCTCTCTAGTACCTACTAAGATTGTCGATTTTTTTTATTTATGCAAGAAGATAGATAATGCAATCCAATCACGTCTTCAAATCTTAATACAACCATTATCTCATATAAACTTTACAGTCTCTTGATGCGTTCTCTAATTTGAATAAAATGACTTAATTGTACAGTAGATGTAACTACGAAGCGACCAGCATCCTCTCTAAACCGTCTCCCGCCTCGTACAGTTGTTTATTCAATCAACATCACTAAACTACATGTAATAAATTTCATCACAACTTACAAAGGGGCAATAAAACCCAAGTGGAGAATAACTACGCAATATTTTAATTAACGTACGTAAAAACGCCCGTTGTCAATCCGCAGACACGGCATAAACCTACGCAACGTTCAATTGAAAAATCTTTTTATTCACGCAAGAAGACACCATTAAGTCTTGCGAGTCCCACTTGCACTACGCATTGTATGAATAGCCCGCTATCCTTATTACGAACTCGTTTCGCTACCAGACGCGGTCGCTACACTTCGGATGGTCGTTGGCGGGGAAAAAATTGTTGTGTAAACAGCACGGGCTCAATTAAGGTAGGCGCACACACTCGCACTCACTCATTAAGGTGGCTACTGACTTGGATCGATTGGTGAAATGTAATGTTGCGTGAAATATAGGTTGGTTTTTACAATATTATTGAGTAGTACAGGGCACTGATGTCTCCTTATAACTGAAGAAGCCTTGGATGGTCCACGTCGTTGATCAGGTGCAGTTCGGTGGAGGGGATATAATCCACCCCAGTGTTGAAACCTTTTGTCCCTCCGACATGACTTAACGAATGTGACACCACCTCTCAATTGTGACAAAATGGGTCAATATGGTTGTTTAATACTAATAGAGTATTAACGTCTTACAAAAACAATTCATAAGATTCAATAATAATCAGCATGTGAGAGACACGTCTCAACCGGCATTCCACCTGTCTATTTGTAACCTATTAAATTGCATGTAGCTGTTATAAGTCAGGTGCTAGCTTTACAGGCAGCGATAATTGAGGGCTGATGCCGAGATGGTTTATTTTGTATTAGTATTCGTTAAACGACTCCTCGTGAGAGTGTACACAAGCATGACGTGCGGGAAGGTTCATCAATAATTTTATCATTTCTGTAGAAAAATACCCCGTCAGAAGAATCCTTATTTATACTTACTAAATTTCAATAGTCACTATGGATTAACAATGGATTTGTTCAAATAACGCACATAATATACTGACCTATTATTATACACAGGTGTACAAGGTATAGGTGTGTTGATACTCAGTAAGTATGTTTTTGAAAAGCTCGAAACTGTACGTGGGAGAAGCCGTAAATAATATTATTAATGATGTGTTTACCGTGCCATTTATCTTGAGTTATGGCCGAGGCCTTGATTAATAGTTTATTTCATTGTTTCAAAATATAACTAACCGTCATTAATTTAGTTCGGCTTACATCACATAGTATTATCTCATATTCTAAATGCTCGCGATTCGCTACGGGAAACTTTTGTGTTAATAATTAATATCCAAGACGAAAATAATATGTTTACATGGGATTAGTTGAATTGTTATTTATTTGTGTGTATTTTTGTTATTTATTTGTGCCACGATTAAAATAAATGTAGTAGGTACAAAATTTTACCCAATTCTTACAGCACATATTCAGTGCAATTCCCGTTCAACTTGGTTAAGTAGTTTTTAGGGTTTCTTACCCAAAAGTGTAAAAAGTCTAATAATGTGTCTCCGCGATCTCTTTGTCTTAGGGTCTAACTCTTGAGTAGAAATATGTAGGTAGACAATACATCTGCAAATCTCATAGAATAGGAATATATATACGTTACTGTGACCGCTATAACATAATAATAAAACCGGCCAAGTGCGAGTCGGACTCCCGCACGAAGGGTTCCGTACCATCATGTATAAAAACGCCAAAAAATCTGATCTGTTGTATGAAAGCCCCACTTAAATATTTCTGTACCGTCAGTGAAAAGTAGTATAACTCGACTTATACGATTTTTTATTTTTTTACGTAATAAAATTACAAAAAAAATTACCTACCGTTCTGTATATTCAGATTAGTCCTACGCCAAATAGAAACGGAGATATTTTTTGTGGATAGTGGTATAAGTAAGAGTTTTTTCGTGTTTATCCATATAACTTTACTTATATTATTATAAAATATTTCTTCGCTACCTTATAAACGTGTAAACTGATATAAATTATGTTTTATTTTAATTCACAAAATTAGTTTAACAATTAAGTTTGTGTTAACTAATACAACTGTACTTGTATTAGTTTTAAGTCTGTAGATTATTACTTAGTTTGTGACTATTAAGATTGTGTAAACTAATACAACTCTACCTACTTGTATTAGTTTAATGAAGATTATTATATAGTCTGTTACATAATAATATAATGAGTAGTGACTATTAAGAGTGATTTCGTTTTGCTATATCCTACTGCTCTTATAAAGGCTAATTTGATTTCTTCTTTCTCGTGCTCATTATGCCTATTTTATTTTTGGTCGGCGCAACATGTTCTTTTCTTTTACTCTGCCTTATCAGTCGTCATCTAGACATTAAGAACTTGTTTCACCACTTCCTGATAAAGTGTGAGATAGTTATATGGCAGTTACCACTATCCACCACATTGCCTTTCGTTACTACTACGTAAACTTTCGTCACTTGAGAAAAATTATAAAAACTTAAGTAATCAAATACTTTTAGTTAAAAATAATTCAAGTTAACTCTTTTTATATATTTGCAAGTATATTTTGACCATGTAAATCGAAATATGTAAGATTTGTAACCTTTGCTTCATTTTTGAATATCGATCCATTCAGAGAAACTAAACGCCAGTGATATCTGCCAAATAACGTCTTTATCAGTCATTTGAAGCGCTGATAACTTATCCGACAGTTAATCTGCCAGATAGTTCTATCCGAAACTAGTGGAACGAAAGTTGTAATTTATATGGAAAATAAGTTCCTAATTAACTATTAGGGACTTTATCAGGAAGTGGTGAAACAAGCCCTAACTCTCTTGTTTTCCATCTTCTTTCACACAATCGATCCATCTTTTTTTTGATCTTTCTCGTCCCCTCCGTCCATGTACATTCATATCCATCTCTCTTCTCGTCACATAAGTATCCATTCGCTTCGTGACATGCCCCATACCACGACATTCTGTTCCCTTTCAACTTTTCGGTTATTAGTGCTACTCTCAGACTTCCTCTAATATATTAATTTCTTACTATTCGCGTCACTCCACACATCCACCTTAACATTCTCATCTCCGCCACATGCAATCGTCCCTCATCCGTCCTCTTTGCAGCCCAACTTTCTGATCCATGATACATTACGACAGGTCTCATGATAGTGTACCTACTATACGAAACCTAGTATACTATAGTATACCTACTATGCGAAAGAAAAAAGGCTCTCTTTTTATTTTGTAGGCATGAGCATGACTCACTTTATGTACCTACTCTTTGAGACGGAGAGTTCATTTTTGTTTGATAATTAAAAATTTTCAGTTTTTGTTGCCAATCTGCACATTTTACACAGAAAAATACATAAATATTTTGGTGTAAACCAATATAACTTTAAAAAAGTCTCTGTTATCTAAAAAATTATGTAAACATCCTTTGTATGGCATAATTTTTTACAAAATTTGTTTTACATAATTTTGATTGTGTCTTTTAATTGTTCAAAAAATCGTTTTTATTCGCGACTTGTATTCTTAATCTCCATATAGAAGCCACGTGTAAATTGATACAAATCAATTTACATCATTAAACACAAAAGTAAAATTCGTGTCTAGTGATACAACTCGCATTTTTTTTTAATTTCAAATTTCAAAAACCAAGATGGATAAAAAATAATTAAATATTGAAAAACTGTTTGATAAACACTAACTATTGAGCTTTCATTCAACACTCTACATGAAATACTGACGAAGTAATAATTTTTCGAAAATTTTAAAACTTCTTTTTGAATTTCCCAACATTTCATATTTTAGACTTATACTGTTTTTCACTGACGGTACAGATTTAATTGTTTTATTGTAGCCACATATTAGCCACAATGCCATCTCTTGGACCGAAAGGTAACTAAACTATCGCTGAGGCGTCGAAAGTATGTGTGCCCACTTAAATACTTATTTTATTCTGTTTTTTAGTATTTGTTGTTGTAGCGACAACAAAAATACACCATCTGTGAAAATTTCAATTGTATAACTATTACGGTTCATGAGATACAGCCTGGTGACAGACGGACGGACGGACGTACAGCGAAGTCTCAGTAATAGGGTCCCGTTTTACCCTTTGGGTACGGAACCCTAATAAAAAAGTAACAATTAAAATGTTTTCATAGAAGCTGCCTTAAATGGAGTTATAAGCACAGATATAAGTATTACTCTGTTCAATTGAGTAATAATAGTATCATTGAGTAATACGAGTAGTAATACATAATTATGCTAATGAACAGGCTCATTAAATAATTAATTTTTTAATTTTTTTTTCAAATCTGCCGTGTATTCGTTTTATTATAATACGTATGACGAGCAATCTGGACACAAAGTTAAGTTTAAAAATTTCCTATATTTTATTACAGTTACAAGCGAAGCGTACTTAGTGAAATAATACGGTAGGGGCAACTCAAATTGAGCATTAGTAAACGCTTCCGTCGCGCCGTTCGCACCTAATGTACCGTGTTTAACGCTCCGCGTAAATATTATAGGTGACGGACTCGAGACAACGAGTGCATTTGTAAGTTATGAGAATGTCATTGAAAGTGAAATCTTTATGAGCCAAAGTACCTAATCCCGGGTAGAAGTTTTTTAGTTTATAGGTACCTATATAAATTGCGTTTTAGTAAGTTTTACGTTATAATAAGTAGTTCAGTTACCTACTCACTTTTTGTGGTTTAATTCTAAAATTGTTGTTTTTTTATGACCGACAATTTACAATTATTAAATTTTTCTGGCTCAAGGGTTTTTTATTGTTTTAAGTAGGTGCAACCACCGCTCACGATACACACGTCTAGCCACTGTTCTACTCATATATGTATTTACTTATCGTTATCACTATACTTGGTCCATAGTGCATGGCTTCGTCATAACTCATAAATGAATGCAGTTTCATTATGTTCGCGTGTCAATATTTTTCCGGAGTGCTATTTTTCCTGACATGTCGCAGGGCAATATGAGGCTACCCAACTTAGCGGATGGCCAATACGGGTTCCACCGGAAGAGGTCAACCATTCACGCCATTCTGAGAGTGAAGTCCCTGGCGCAGGATGCGGTCTCCCAGGGTGAGGTGGTCGTGGCGGTGTCTCTAGACATCGCCAACGCCTTTAACACCCTCCCCTGGCCTTGCATCATGGAGGCGCTCTCGTACCACGGGGTGCCATCCTACCTGCGCCGGCTCATCCGGGACTACCTCTCAGACAGGAGGATAATTTTCCCTGCTCAAGACGGATGGAGGCAGCATGTAATGACGCGCGGTGTTCCGCAGGGTTCTGTCTTAGGACCGCTCCTGTGGAACATCGGCTACGACTGGGTACTGCGGGCGGCCAGTCTTCCGGGAGTAGTCGTCGTGTGTTATGCTGACGACACACTCGTGACCGCCCGCGGTGCCACATTCCGTGATGCGTCATTGCTTGCAACTGCGGGAGTAGCGCAAGTGGTGCGCCGAATCCGCCGGCTGGGACTCAGGGTAGCCCTTGAAAAATCCGAGGCGCTGTGTTTTCACGGCCCTCGGCGGGGGCCGCCCCCAGACTCTAGCCTAACGGTTGGCGGTGTCCAAATCGCCATCAAGCCGACGATGCGGTACCTAGGCATCGTCCTTGATGGCAGATGGAACTTCGGCGCCCATTTTGCGGCGCTAGTGCCTCGTATGATGGCGACGGCTGGCGCGTTGACACGGCTCCTACCGAATCTGGGAGGGCCGGAGGTGTCCTGCAGACGCTTGTACCTGGGGGTCGTGCGATCCATGGCCCTATATGGTGCTCCTGCTTGGGCTGAGGCCCTGAGTAACCAGAATATCGCCCTCTTGCGTCGTCCGCAGAGGGTGATGGCGATCAGGGCCACCCGAGGATATCGCACGATCTCCAATGAGGCAGCGTGCGTGCTGGCCGGTAGCATTCCCTGGGATCTAGAAGCCAAGACCCTCGCGTCCTTATTTACTTGGCGCGAGGAGGCGTTGGCCCGGGGTCACTGGCCGGCACCGAGGGAGATCGCAGGACACCGCGAAGAGCTGTGTCAACGCGCCATCAGAGAATGGAGCCAGAGGCTGGAGCAGCCCACTGCTGGGCGTAGGACCGTCGAGGCAGTCCGTCCAGTCTTAGGCCAATGGCTGGCAAGGCGGCACGGCCCGCTGACGTTCCGTTTGACACAGGTATTGTCCGGGCATGGTTGCTTCGGAGGGTATCTGTGTCGAATTGCGGGCCGCGAACCGACTGCTGCCTGCCATCACTGTGACGGATGCCAGGACGAGGATGCCCAGCACGTCTTGGAGGACTGCCCAGCCTGGGCGGAAGACCGCGCGGAGTTACGCGCGGTCGTGGGGGACGACCTTTCGCTGCCGACCGTGGTAAAACACATGGCCGGCAGTGAGACGTCGTGGAAAGCGGTGCAGGCCTTTGCGGAGAGCGTAATGCTCCGCAAAGAGGCGGCGGAAAGAGAGCGAGAGGCTACCTCTGACCTCGCTATCCGCCGCCGGCGCCCAGGGGGCAGAAGGCGGGCCTACGGCCTGCACCACTTGCCCCCATAACAACAGCCGGTTGGGCGGCGGATACGGGAATCCGTCGTCCGACTTAACGGCCCGGGTTGAAAGGCGCGCCGGTGTCGAGCGCGCCTTTACCCCAGCAGGACGCCGATGGGCCAACTTGCCGGCCGCTCCAACCCTCTCATCAAGGAGAGGGGCTAGAGAGCGCGCCGTGCCTAGGCCGCCAAGGCCGTGCTGAGGCCGCCACTACAGCGGCCGCCGCGCTGGGACAGTGGAGCGAGAGTAGCACACTGTCCCGGCACCAAAGCGGTAGGCGTCGACACCGTGTGGTTTTAGTGGGTTCGAGTCCCACATACCTGTCCGGCTTCCCGTGGCCGGATAGACGAGACGAGGGTCTTTCCACACGTTAAAAAAAAAAAAAAAAAGGGCAATATGAGGCTGAAAAATGGTCAAACCTACATATTTTCAGTGCTTGTGCAATATAATTTTTTCAAGTCAGAATTGATCACGCAAACCTTAGTAATAGTACTTGTTTATCCGGAAACTCAAACATTTTGTGGATTATGTTCATAACAGTTGGTCGTTGCAACACTTCGTACACACTTTTAACCGGATATCTTTTTTTAATATATTATATCTTCTAAATATGTAAATAAAAATGGATCGCAAAATATTTTGTAAGCGAATGACATCTCAACGGCTGCGTCTAATTGGATAATAATTCTTTTTTTATGTCTAGTATCGCGATATTCGCGAAGGTCAGGTTTGTGACTTTTTTTAATTTTTTGAAAAGAAAAGAAGATGTTGTGAATATGGTAACCAGGACACAGTTGCTTCAACGAAAACCTGTAGATTTTCATCAAGAAATTCGTTATGTGTCTGTTTAACTGTGTTTTTCTCATTAGCGGTACAGGACTTGGCGAGTAAGTACTGTGTACTCTCGGTAGTGTCGCATGAACACAACATATTTCATAGTAATTACACACGTTTTTCTTCACTTATCTAATATCGAATTTCATCCGGTGGGCGGTATTTTATAGATTCTAATCGATTTGATATACGCTGTGTCGAGCTTGTGTTCTTATTCGAAGTAGCTGCTTACGACGCAATTTTAAAGTTACGGCTACGATCCATTAATGTTGGTCTGGAGGGAAATCTTCTCGTAATTCGGATTTCTTCTCTGCGGACTGTTTCTATGGATAAACCTATTTTAGACGATACATTTTTAACCGACTTCGAAAAAGAGGAGGTTCTCAATACGACTGTTTTTTTTTAATGTGTGTTACGTCACAACTTTGCACTGGGTGAACCGATTTTGATATTTCTTTTTGTTTCGAAAGATAGTGCTTCACATTTGGTCTAGTATAAATTTACGCGACATCTGACAGGTAGATTTAAAGTTATCTGTACTTATCGCTCTTTGTCGCTTTAAAAATAGACCTACATAGACCTGTTCCTTGCTTCTAGTGCCATAGTTGGAAACGTCACTTGAGCATCTAATGCCTCATTTTAGCATAACGACAAAATATTGTTACGTCATTATACCTTAGCGGTCACAATACTTCAGCGTAAATAAATAATTAACCGAGTCAAACTTTTTAATTTGTTTTCTTATGTGACCGTAATAAATATTTATGTCATACATGGACGTGTCTAGCTCTAGATCCATTAATTCTCTAGATCCATTAGATTCAAGTGGGTGCAAAGCTCCTGGTACAGGGGGGATGAGGCAAATTTGATTTTCGAGGCATATTATTGAAGGATTACGACAGTCATTATGCTAACATGTATAGGTACGTTGACCCCGCATCTCTAACTGATCTAAATAGCGGATATGTGTAGGCAAGCACATACGCAATGTTAATCATGGATGTAATTAAATATTAATAAAGGTCTTCATGCTTTGGTTGTGAGTTCAATCAAGTACACGCCCAGTGTTATAATTAATATTATAAATTTCTTATATAACTTGATTGCCAGCAATATACTTAATTAAGTAGCGGAATCCTGTTAAAATGCCTCAACTGTCGGCGTGTCTGTCACTGGACTCGTGTGTTCTAAACGATAGCATGAAAGTTCATTATAGTCTCTTCAAATTAATAATAAAGATATCTACATGCAACAACTAACGAGTGTTTAAAGTACGAAGATATTTATGTCAATTAACAGTTAGGTAAGCCATTAACGTAAAACGGAAATAAATAAAAATTGAATGCGAGGTCATGTGAGTCAGCTACCAAACAGTGCATTTCAAGTGGAATGAATATAGAGCACTAATTGGACTAATCCAAAAGTCATTCGGAACGTGTTCGCGGGTTTTCGAGTTCCGAATACAGAGCAACGCGAGAGCAACACATCGACTGCGTGTTTCCATGCGACCGAATCTATTGTTGCGCCGTGGAATAACTGTAATTACTACAATGCATACATTTTCTGCATAAATTGAAAATGTCGCATAATGTATTGTTAGCGGCAATCGTTGCGTGCTTCGCTTTGTTCGTGTTCATACGTCGTGTTCGGCGTGTGCGGATACGTTTATCCCGTTCCGACGTACGGCACTCCCCGTCTGCCGGACAGGGATGGAGACTGTGTCAGTGGGCGCAGGTGAACGGCCGGCATACATTCGCTTATCAGCCGCCGACCGGTAGTAACGTCCCGGCACACCTGTCGATTTCTGTTGCAATTTTTTTTTCCTATTAAAAACTAGTTGTCGTTTACATGAAAGTTCCACTAAGTTTTGCCTTTAAATGCATCCGTGGTAATAGATTAGACAGCATTTAAATTGCGCATTCTGAAATATGCGCAACGTCTTCCGTTAGGCTATCTGTCGAAGTAGTATATCAAATCTACATTAGCAATGTTTCTATAAGTATTTCTAACCAACTGCCTGTATTAGATTACTTGTTGCAGTTTATGTGATTACATAGCTGATATCTTTGAAACTTAAATGACTTAAGTGATATTTAATTCTTTACACATTCCGAAACATAAAATCATCGGTAAAAATTTTATGGTATCCAAGTCATTAGTCAATTTGGTAGATCATTGACCAGCACTCAACTTCTAAATTCTAAAACCTTAGTCGACCTTAGTCGGCTTAAGACCTTAGTCGACCCAATTTTTGTGGCGACGATCAATTCCAATACGTACCTCACCATTGTTTATTTACAGAACGAACTATATACGGATAAAATTGCATTTTCTCAAGTATTCGTAGGACTGAATTGATCCAGTCTATTCTCACGTTCGGCTCAACATCTCACGAAGTGCGCTGATTGTGGTGTCGCAATAGACTTGATAAACCAATGCGCTTGCATTATTTCGCAACTTGCCTCTTCAATATCAACCTATGAACATTATGTTAATTTGGAACAGTCAATATTTGTGCGCATGATTCTGCAGATTCACTACATCGGCTTTCACTCTCTTTGCGATCTTGATAACCTCTATTTACGAATTCACTTTCCCACATTCACACAAGTGCTATTCTTTTATAATTTTTTGCTTTTATTTCATATAAATACTATACTTGGTAATTTGTTTAAATTGGTACCTTTTTAGATGCACTTTGATTACCTACTTTTGTGTGACTGTTGACTTTTGTAGTTCCCATGAAATGGATTGAAACAAGACAACCAAAACCTATCTATATTTCGACAAAAACCTAAGACTAAATCGGATGTTTATGTGATAGATAAATATGATTATTTTGTTCCGGCCCGTATGGTCATGATATGTCAGGAGTCATTAGTGTAAAGTAAGGGTGCGGTTCCACTGAGGCGGAGCGGAGCGGAGCTGTGCGCGATTCACCAATGACATGGCTTGAAATCCACGCGCGGCACAATGAGACGTGATTTTCAAGCCCTGCGATTGGTGAATCGCGCACAGCTCCGCTCCGATCCGCCTCAGTGGAACCGCACCCTTAATCTTAGTGCCCGCTGTTACTGAGGCTGAAATTTATATGGCTTCAATTCATGAATGGCCTACTATTCGTCTCGAATTTCCTCAAACCTGAGGAGGCCTAAAGCATGTTCCACCACTCTGCTTCGGACCAATTGGTGGAGGGGTTAGGTTAACCTCAGAAGCGAAAGGTTGTCTTAATGATTATTTCTTAAAGATATCAACCGGGATGGAAGCTTTTGGGTGCCTTTCAAAGTACGGTAGAGCTTAAGAAATTTTGCTACTTAGCAAACACCCATCCACCTATCAACTGCGCCCGCTTTTGCTTAACTCGGTCGATCACTTAAGATCGACGCAAGCCGATGAGTTTGAGTGCTTCAAATTGATACAGGTATCTACTACTAAGTAGTAACACAGATAGTAATCTGTTGGAACACCGAATCTAATCTTGAATCGATAAACGTTGTTTTGACTCGCGACTACTTTGTGCGGGTGCTATAGTCGGCACAATCATAAGATTCCGATATGACGGCTGTCATCACAGTGACAATAATGAAGTACAACAAAAATCGATGCATTAAATAAACCGATTTATAAAATTAAACGATTATAAGTAATAAGACTTTCTAATCGTTTCGTTAATTAAGTTCGGAACGATAATTTATAAACCGATCTCTGATTGTTTTCTTAAAATCAGTTAAAAACAGATGTAGCGTTGAGATTAACACCGAAAGGGATAATAAGGCAATTTGACTAGTAAGTTAAGGTGAGGAAATTATATTAGTTATTAATAGTTAAATATTATAAATGCGAAAGTTTGTAAGGATGTATGTGAGTGAGTGAGTGAGTGTGTGTGTGTGTGTTTGTTGCTCTTTCACGCAAAAACTACTGAACGGATTTTCATGAAACTTTGCAGTAATATAGCTTAGACATTGGAATAACATAATTTGTTAAAATTTATAGAGATTTTTGAAGGGACTGGTTCCCCGAAGCGAGGGCGGATTTACTAGTTAGTTATTAAAATGGAAATTTCATTAATCTAGTGAAAACGAAGAAACTATTAAACGGTTAATAATTATCCGATTTGAATGGAAAAGGCTTAAAAACGTATGTATCGGGAATTTATAATAGCTACGAAAAATCGCAATGCTTTAGATATATTAAGGAATCTATAACTATTTGTATTTTGGGTGTGACATGGTAGCACATACTTTCGATTATAGTAATGTATCGATTATGGTCGATTCATAAATTGTTTCAAGAGGTCACATAACTATAAATCCAGCCTCCTTATAAAACATTGTAGTGACGTCTTAATATTTGTTCAATTTTACACAATTTATGATGTAAACTGATTAAAATAAAATTAAATTATTTATACAATTTATAAATAACACAAATAAAAAACAAGCAGGGATGGTTTACATATTTCGCCAGAATTTCTAGTATTTACCTATGTAAGTACGTATAAGTAAGTAAGTACCTATCTAAATACTCGTAGTAAGTAAACAATATTACTCCAATTCGTTTAACCCGCTAGTTACTTGCGTTTAATATTACGGACTAATGCCTAATTAAAATATTTAACAAACTGTGGGTAATTTTATAACATCATGCTATGAGCAATAGAAGCGATGTACCAATAAAATATGTTGCAAAAATGGGAAGAAGTGTTTATTATCTGTAAACATAAAAACAATTTTCCAAAGCGAAGAGGAGGTGGATTCACAAGTACATTATGTACTTATAAAGCTGCATTGATAATAAATATAAACTGTATACTGTATATGCACAGTAAATAGTGCATTGCATAATTTAACCAAAGTGACCTATCATTCACTACGAAATATCTTCACTTCATAGTATCATTACCAGCGGTTCAAATCAAAAAAATATATTTCCGTAATAAGTAAGTTGAAGACGTCCATACAAGGTTAGTTTGTGTTCATACTTGACAGACGTCATATCGGAATCTTATGATTGCGCCGACTATAGTATTGTCTTCATTTACTCTTGTTTTTCCACGTGGTTGCAATCGTCTTGTAATCAACGCGTAATTAGCTCTGACTTGCAACATATTACTGAACTGGTTCTGTTATTTTTGTTTCAGGTATGTACTCGATGTTCGCGTTGCATTTTCTTATGAATTTGGGTAAGTTTTGAAATATGTTACGTTACATACATCTCGAGCCATAACGTAGCTCTTTTTTTATCTTAAAGAATGAATCATGTATGATGATACGTGTTTAAAATTAAGTCTAACATTCCACCCGATTTTTGAAATATTAATGAAAAAGGTGTAAAAAACTTCTCCTTCGGGACCACCGGAACAATGCCGTGGCGTTGCTCGTGTTCATAGGCGACGATGTCCATTTAACTTTTGGTGGCTCGTTGGCTTTACGTCAGAATATGAACAGAGATTTACTCTCTGTTGATAAATCTGACGAAATATCAAACCAACAAGCGGTTTTGATGTTTATATAGCTTTTATTGAACTGATATTTACTTCAAAAGTGTGAACTTTACTGATGAGTACATCGTACCTACGTGTTAAGTGCCATCTATATGTTCTGATGACTTACAGTGCCCTAGATATGAAGCTAGTACTGTGTCAGTAGCGCGTAGGTATTTAGAGATTATGGGTCATTCGCATTAATCAACTCAATGTCAGCTTCGACTGCAACTTGTGTTTATGTATTCATCAGTACACCTCATTACCGCCTCACTGCTGGAATCGTTGTAACGAGAGAAGTTCAGGTCGTACCCTAAATCGGTATTCGCATCGGGGTAGAAGATGTCCTAATCGTAAAACATAGCAAAACATAGAATTGGAAGACGAAGAGCCCAGCAACTTCTAAGCGGAGGGACCCGACGTTATAGCTATGTTTGCAAGGAAGGATGCACCTCGAGCAGGAGAGGATGGTTTTAACTACGAAGTCCAAACTGCGAAGAAGTAATAAGAAGATTGCTGTTAAAGGAAAACGATGCATCCTAGTAAATTTAATAAATTCAGATTTCTGATTAACAACAATTAAGAAATGAATTAGTTATTCGGACTTTTAAGGTCACCGTAACATATAACCGAAGTCCAGAGGCGACATATTGTTAATTAATTAATAGGAAAATATTAACTGCTACTTGTCAATATAAATAATGTACAGTGTCAATTCTCAGAGTTAGCTCATATCGATAATTGCCTAATGATGTAGGTAGTGATGTAGTGGATGGTGCAAGCTCCGAACTGTTGAGAATGTGCGATGGGGTAATGACAATCGCGCCTCTCGATTTGCTTCTGTTGGTCAACTAAGATACAAGCGAGTTAAGAAACAACTTTGCGTTATATTTTTTAATGTCAGTAAGGTGTTTATGTAAAATTAGTCATCATCACATTGGCTCTTGATGTTGAGAAACATGGTCAAAGTGGGTATCTATCAAAAAAGCCTACAAAAAGAATTGCGTACCCTTTAACGATTTAGCATAATGGAAATCTTGGATGATGCCCGATTTAAACAAAGTGCTAACCGTAACAAAGCAAGGAAACTTTAAATGCAAGAAATTATTATGTATATTGCGACTTCATAAGGGCACTCAGGAGTCAGGAAAGTATCAGCATTTCAGTTATTATTAAGTTTAATCGATTACGACCGATCTAATACAAAACAGAAATTCAGGGTAGGTATTCAAGGATCTACCACCTCCTCCAACAATATTTTTACTTTTAAATAATATAAAAAAGAAGGAATTAGACATGAGTCCCTAACAATAATTTCAGTTATGACCGGTAAACCACGAAGTAACGTAGCGACGAGCGTGCCAAGTAAACAGGGCATGTTTGGTTTTGTTGCAGAATGTAGGTTAGTCAGCGTCAGCATTAAAATAACTTTTTACGACGTGGCGGCATTATGTAGACCAACTTATAAATCAGCTGACACATTACCGCGCTTTGAACACGTTTGGGAATACGTTTTTGTGCTGTTCCGTTGAATATCATATTGTGTTTGGTTTAGTCATAGTTTTATGATAGTGATTCTCGTGAGTAATAATAGCGAGCACTTTGGTGGCCGCGATAGTGACAGGTCATGAACGCGGATGAATTTGTATGCGTCACGAATGTACTGCATTTGTACCTTATCTAGCCTGTGTGATGTGATGTTGTTGATGTGTGCGCTAATGTAGCAAACAAATAAAATGAAAAAAGAATTTGAATCTCAAATCTTGTTGCTTTTATGACATGATTAAACAGCCGTTGCTTTTACTGTAAAAACATCAACTGCAGTTTTTGAACTACTTATTGCCTACTTGCTTGTTAGTTTCATAGTTATTGTTTTTTTTTTTCAATAAATTGCACCTCAATCATTTTTTATCTTTGGAAATAATATTATTAAACCATTCATAAAAGGTAAAACTGTTTGTAAGTAATTATCGTATATCAATGAGTTTTATGAACCTCGATTAATAAAATCAATGTAAAGTATTAAACGCTTATCATCTTGACTTTCGAAAACATAAATCTTTCTTGGTCCCTTATTGTCTCGAAGGACTTATTGTGTTATGCTCAATTCATTATTTTGACTGAAGTATCTATTACAATTGAAATGGATTTCGTTGTTCGAATGTATGTATGTATATACGTTCCCAAGAGGCGAAGCTTTGCGACATTCACCGTATGACAGACAGGTGGCGGTGTGGTAACCGCGAGTGAAGGCATCAACAATAAACAATGTCGACCGCAGGCGCGTCCTTGAGCGAAGTGTGTGCTTGTTGCAATACATCGCTGGAATATCGCCGACCTACTCATATATTTCATACTTCATACTTCATAATCTGTTCTTGAATGCAATGTAACAAATCACGACTAGAGACAAGAAGAACCATCTCTGTATTATGAGTTACGAGTAAGCGTCTGTATAAAAGCGTTAACTGTGGGTAGCATCATTGGAGCACACAACTGGAGTTTCGTCAACACAAATACTAATTTCCTCAACTCAGCACATTTCACTGTATCGACAATAACTGCTAAGTTAATTTCAAACCCTCTAGTGACTAGCGGTTGTTGAGGGTTTTAAAATTGTTATTTACTGCTTAGAGCTGGACACTTCTTCAGTTATTATCCCGTGAGAGATAGTTCTACTTGTTTCTAGTCTCCATGTATCAAAAGAACCGCTCATAGTAGGTATAGCTCTTAGTGTGTAGAAAGTAATCGTAAATGATCGACTGAGTCGACATCTCCGGTCAGCAGTTGGGAGGATGAATCCTAATGGCTACATTTATTGATTGCTCCCAATCCGAAAGGTAAATGATCGGTTGGCACTTTGAGATAGCTTCTTATATTATCTTTAAAGACTTTGGGTGACATGCAAAATTGATGGCGTCGGATGTGCTAATTGTGTTCATTTGCCCCTTATAAAAAATAATGATTATAAAGGAGACCAGCAACTTTCTTAAGGACCTTGGGACTGTAATATGAACATGCATGAGACATCGCTTTTTAGATCGAGGATATTGTTACCATATTGTGCATATTCCGTTTTTGCGGAAAATGATGGGAATAATGAAATATAGTCGTCTTACGCACCGCGCACACATAGTATAGGCTTGATATTATAATGTTTTAATGATATGATGTAACTAGATTTTTAAATATGAAATGGATGTATTAAAATATGCAAGATTATTAAAATTTGAGGGTATTGAACAAGCTGTTCGCTCCAGGCCCAAATCTGATGTTCTCCTTTCTTTGCTGTGTTTAACGTAACGAATCAGAATGTTAATGTTAAATTATACCTTTGTGGTCAGAAAAATATTAACTGTCCTGAATTTAATCAACTAAATAGGTATGCCTATGTCCAAACTGTTCAACATTGGTAGATATAGTTAATTGATGTGTTTGTAACATTTTCTTTTCTTTTATCCATCGGCTTAAGTGGTAAATCATGTATTCCCACTACATTACATTGTATTTGTTCTACTGAGTACAGTGTAATCAGTCTCTTCTCTAGGCCATTATTAATGTCGTATCTTTCTATAGACAGATATATTGTAAGAGCTAATACTGAAAGCTAATTATTGAGATCGTTAGGCCTTGGCCTGGAAAAACAATCATAAGGTTTGAAACTGGATGTAAGTTGTACATTGCATTCATTTGGGTACTAAGATCGTTGGGAGTTGGGACCATTCACTCTTTTTTTTCTTAGCAATTCTCAAACTTTTAATGTGAAAATATTAATGCAATCTCTTCAAATCAAGCCTTTTGAACTGTTTCTCAGATAAGCGGGAACAAACATGCACACAAATATGAAAACTGATGAAAAACCCAGATAAGTAAAATAAAAAAATATACCTATATTTTTATGTATCTATCATTTATTGATCGACAGAAAATATAACTACCTAACTACTAATACTTCTACTAATAGTAGTCTCAAAATCTTGTGCATTTATATATTCGCACTATCTCGTAAGTACTCGTATGCTATGCTCGTATCAGGGCATAGTACAACTCGCTGCGTGTTCATTTGCGCGGTGCCGTCGGGGATCGTTTAAAAAACGCGATAAACGCATTTACGGACCATCCGTAATCTTGGTCATTCGCCAGCATTACCAGTTGTAAATGTCGTGGCCCCTCGCTACTAATCCTCATAAATAGATAACGTCCAGACATCAAGAGGCTATGAAACTGGATAATCTTGAGCGGACATTTCTTCTTCCGTTTGTACGTACTTAGGTGCATTTTAAGACGTCTCCTAGGTTAGATTAATTTTAATGGAAATTCCACGATCAGCTTCCGTGTTACGGGAGTAGATACGGAGTGAAAATTCTTAATTCAGTTAAAGCTTAAAGCTTTTATGTTTGCATCGGTAAACTTGGATTTTACTTGTAGATTTACGCTTTTGTACTTTTTTATGCTTCTAGGGGAATAATTTTTTTCTAAAAAACATTTGCGAACGAAAAATCCAAAGAGATTTTTTTGACGATTGTAGTTTCGCTAATATTATATTATTCAGTGCGTATAGGCTTTAGGGACGTTTGGTTTATTATGATTAAACTGTGAAAAGTTTATGAGATGCTGATTTTACATGTAACGCCGAGTAAATTGATTCAGTTTGTGTTATGTGGATATTTATAATTAAGACGTTATTATATCTAACTATTATGTACAATACTAACAACGCCAAGACACAATCTTTGACAGTGGACACTAGAATTCGATGTAGGATTTATCTGTGAACATAGATTTATGACCTGACCGATGAAATATAGAACCTAGAGTTGTTCTTGTGTCTAATGTTGTTGGCCCAGCATTATCTATTGAGATATAATGGTAACCTTTCTATGGACCAAATCTAGATCTTTCAGATGAGGCCTTAGTGTTAAACAGTATCTACAACACCGACACGTGTACATTGTGTTGATATTAAATAGCATGACGGAGGTAATCATGTCGTATGAAAGTGTGCGCCGACTTTATAATTACGATGTGCGCCCCAAGATTGCATACGTCGCTAATGCCGTGCAGTCACGCGACGCCCTTGCGACTAGTCGCGTCGCCACGTTGCGTCGCAGCGAAATCGAACGGAATGCGAACAAGGAAAATACGTAACAATGGAGTCGTTAAATTGCCTTTTTGTAATTGTTCCGTTTAGGTAATAACTATAATAAATTTGTTATCTCTAGATTTTAATTATAAATATATTAAAATGAATTAATTTATGGGAAGGAATTGTGATCGTAGTAATTTTAATTCAGATGTTAATTTGCAGGTTTGATGGAAATCCAAAGAGGGTTGCGTGCGGATCGCCAATTAAATGTCAGTGCGAGTCCACCGGGCCAAATAATGCTGGATCCCTGAGGATTGAGCGATTGCATTGAGCTTTATTCCAATCCCAAAAATTGTTGTCACCTTGTATAATCTGATGTTTAACGAAACGGCTTATTGGTGAACCTAAGCTGTGATGTCATTTTCTACCAAATTATCATCAACTTTTAAAGAGACATACATAACTTTTAAGAGTTATACAGAAGACAGAACTCTTACAAACTGAGGTCACTAAACTTATGCAATCGATGTAGATAAGTAATACATAATTATGTATAACATTAGGAATACGCGCACAATGTCGAAAAATCGATACGTTCTAGGCTTCGTATCTTGATCCCTATTTCGGACATCAGTTAAACTACGATATCATTATTAGCTTACATTCTAAGCCCATTACGATAAGCCTTATTAAATGTGAAAAATTCGTGGGTCTTGTCCAAACGTTACGTTACGGCATACTTAGAATACGTGCATCGAAATCGTGCCCCTTAATCGCTCTCGCGCTCGCTAGTTGTGGGAACGTATGGTAATATTCTGGAGATAAGGAACTTAAGTACCGATGGATGGCAGTGCTAGTTTCGAAATGATGATTAATAAATGTCATTAGATGTAAATCTATTCGACTTTTATGGAGGCTCGCTACGGTTCGTAAGCTAGGAGCTTGGTGGAGTACGACAATCGTAAATTCACGCTTGTATAATGATAAATTAAATAACTATAAACAATAATAAATAATGATTATAATATACAACAAACGTTTCATTACATTTGAACTTATCATAATTTCAAACATAATTATAAAATTTTAACTGTTCGATATGGGGTATATGGGAAATATTAAGGAGAAATAAGTAGTAGGTATATTTATATAGGACGACGGTGATCAATTAAGTGTCATCAGGTTGTTTCATTAAAAGAGTGCTATCACATTCTTTTAAAATAATACATTCAACAACCCAGAAGCAAATGTCTATTATGAAACATCTCTGCGGGTCTATGAATTTTTATTGCCATCGACTTCCAACAATTTTTCTTTAGACGTCTAAGGTCCACATAAATTTCACCAAGCATGTCTTGCAATATTGCTTCTGCCCGGCTTTTAAACTCATATTCGTTTTGCTCAATCACTTTCAATTATAATAAATTGAGTTTCAATTAAGTGGTCGATTTTAAACGCTCCGATTGTAATTAAAACGTCGCTATAAAAATCCTTTTGTAATAGAATGATAGGTTTTCTATTAGCTTGACTTGGTATATGCGTTTCTTACTTGCTTACTTTATGTAGCGCTACTTGCTTTCTTTACTTTAACAGGTTAGGGCTGGACTGATTTAAAACTTTAATTATACGCCTTTATTAGGTGCTAGCTATGTATAGCTTCAAGATATAAGTAGCCTTTATTTTTTGTCTATAAACTTGTGTAAAAGTTCCATTTTAATTTTATTCAGCACTTCCAGAGTACCTACATAAATCGAAAAAAGTTTGTTTGTGTTTTATTTACTTCATTGAGAAAACATTTATTATTCATTATTGTAACACTAAATTTATTCAGAACTGTAAAGGTAGGGTTCGTTATTTATCGATCTAGAGACCCAAAATATTTTTGGGAATTATTAACAGTCCGTGTTTTCGACTAGCACGCGTAAACCAGTGAACGGATAGATAAGCTGATATACATATTTGGCACATTTGTAATTTCTATCATGGGTCCTTTCCTAGGATATTTTTCACCCCGGAACAGCGGATTTGTTCCCGCAGGATATCAGATAAAGTGAACAATACAATTACAATGCAATTTATATAATGCATGAATCAGATAACAGTATTTTGTAATACATTCTATTGCGTTTGGTTTTGTATACTATACAAAATATAATTTATAAAGCTTATTTCTATCCTCAATATAATCCTTGTTCTTGTGAATTAAGAAATAATGCGTCCCTATCGTTACACTTATATAATACGTAGGGTCATTTGCTTGAATTGGTTGTTAAGATTTTCGGTATATTATTACACATCATTTAATGTCATCATTATTACATCTTATGTAAATTTTCCTGTTGTCGCAAAACGTGTTAGTTTTCGCAATCGTTTTTGTGGTATCGAGTGTTTTAGTTAGTGTATGTATGTACCTATTGGACTTTTGACTGTGTGTGAGATTAAATTTAATGTAAGTATGTACCTACTTATTTTGCTATCTATACATGTAAATTTGCAAGGTAATCCGCCCCTAAGCCACCAGACTTATCACGGATCCGTGATTTCACCCATATTGCCTCGCCTCAAGGCCTTTTCCTCTCATAAAGAACGTTATCGTCCTAAACGTGAACCGTCATCCGTTCCGGAGATTCAGTAGGACTTCCGACGGCGGGGCAGCTATTGTGAACACTAGAACTTCAATATGAGATCTTAGGTCGGGTACCACTAACAATATTACGTAATACGTAACTTTAGCTTAAGCTTCGTTTACGTAACTTATATAGTTTTCAATTTATTTATTTTGTAATGATTATATATTATATGTAATAGAATTTGTTAGAAACATAATTATTAGCGTCATGAATCACATGAAAATTGCATTGTTTCGACATTAATTAAATGCATTTAACACATTTTCCTCACATTGTATCCAAATAATCTCTAATACTATCGTCATAATTACAGCAGAGTAAATTATACGTAAGGATATAATTGACCATGTACCTACCATAATAAAAAGAAGAGAATCGAAACGACTGAGAAGATTCAGATGACGTGCAAATGTTAAATTGAAAAGTTATTACATTTTGTTTGTTCAATTAAAATAAGCAAAAGGAATCTTAAGATCTATACCCAAAACGCATTATTACCTAAACTGTGTTATGGATAAGTGTGTATTAACGGCACATAATTCATCAGCTCGAAATGAGAACCCATGACTTAATAATTTCAATTACACGAAGCGAGCTAGCTAGTTAATGTGGGACTTAGTCATATTACATTATTTATAGTAAAACCCAAGGTTTTAGTCCGATTATTATCTACAATTCCTGCCCATAACGTGGTCGGGTTTTATCGTGCCTCCCTCGGGAATCATGTTTTATTAAAGCCGTAGGTATGCAGTACTTATTCGCGGGGTGGTGCTGTGTACCTAGGACATACCTAGCTTGCTACCCTTTCACGCGAGGGTTCGACTGAGGGTACTTTTTATTTATTTTTTGCTTTTTCCATTCGTATTATATACGCCACTTGGTAGTCATTTTACGTTACATTTTGAATGGGGAGCTTTTACGGTAACATTGGACTTTCTTCGTATTTTACTTGGAATGACAAACAGATAAAGTGTGTACCTAATCGTCAATAGTGACGGTTGCCTGAGATAACCAATAACACTTGGGTCTGAAAATGGATAGATTTATCGAGAGTTGGAATTTTAGTCAGGACCTACGTCTTTCTATTGATACGCTAAGCAGTCGAACCGGTTTCTTAAGAAAGTCTCATGATAAAGAATCTTATAAAAAAGCTTTTTAGGAAAGACTTCAAGCGAATTAAAAAATTCAGATTGTTCTCAAACATCGAGCTACGCCTTTTACATCTTGATTTGGAACCTTGTTTCCCTCAGTGTTGATAACTCGTTGCCTAGTTAATTTTGTTCATGTTTTCCGTCAGACATCATCATTCATATGAAGTAGTGGGTAATACAATACTAGGTAGGTACTTATATTTTAGCAATCGTTTGTGACGTAGGCAACTTGCTAAACTGCATACCGCCTTATTGCTTGTATTGCCAACAATATGTCTTTCGGCTGGGAGATCCCAATCTTTCTTTCTTTGTTATTATCCGGAAAAGCAGCGGCGATGTCTGTTTCGTCCAGGTCCAATGGAGACAGATTAACCTTTAATCTGTAATAATGGAGTTCCGCAAAGTAACGCCTGAATCAATTAACTATCCAATGGAGACGATGATCAGTTACCGTCAGGTGGCTCGCCTCTGTTTTCTTATTTACATAAAAAATTATGCCAAACTATTTTTCTTACAAATGAACTACATCGCCTCGGTATATGCCGAATATGCTGGTAGATAAACAGCTCGGGTCGAATATAATTTTCCTACTCTGAATACGTCTGAATTATCAGCGCACTCGCCCATGGAGCTACCACTACGAAATACTTATATCAAAGGCTGCGCTGTAATGTACAACGTGGAGCGTGCAGTATCGACACTCGTAAACAGTGCCAGGTATTATCTTTGGGATAGGTAGGGTTGTGTCGCTGGGCCGCCGGGATTTATGGCACGGAAGTCGTGGACAGGGGCAAAGTGCTCCGTGTCATATTTCAGTATCAAACATTTATTTCTAGGTACTTACCTACTGAATAGTGGGATATGTTTACAGGTAAAATTGTTGGAGATAGCTTAGGGATTGGTTGTTAAACCAATAAATTGTCGTACTTTGCGAATTCAGAGATTACATAAGAGTTATTTGTCACTGAGTGATCCTAATTGTAAGTACCTAAATAGCGGACGAGAAGACAACCCAGTCTCTTTTAAATTTGGTATAAGCCGTATAAGATAGTGCTTGACAATGACAACAATTCCACCTGATGGTAAATGGTGATGAAGTTCTTTGATGTTGAGCGCATTAACTAAGCAAAAGCCTATTCACTCTCCTCTTGGAGACAAATGGTCATCATAAAAATGATAAATAACCACCATAAAAATGAGTCGCACTAAATGAACGATGCATTGATGGATCCTTTTTTACCGCATTTTTTCTGACTCTTCGATACTGCATCTGAAATAGGTAAAGAAATGAAAAAAAAACATGGTCGATATAAAGGAGAGTGTAGATATTCAAGCGGATGAACTAGGTACTTTACCTCAATAAATAATGAATGAACAAATAATATCCAAGATATATTTCCTTGAACTTTATTAACACAGTTGTCATATAAGACAGACTCAAATAGTTTGCTCATTGATTGCTGATCTCGCTGACCGATTTATTGTACGTATGGATTCAATCAGAATGTCAGACGGCATACAGTTTGATATCCTATTGTTAGAAGAGAATTCGTAGGGCGATGACCAACGAAAACACCCATAAAACAGGCCTACTGGTTGGTAATATAAACTTTCGAGTTCGAACTGTACGAGTATAGGGAAATTCCGTCCGCTTACGTATCAAAAATTTTAGTTTCAACTCTGATATTGTTTTAACTAATATAATTTTTATAATGCTTTATTTTGTGGTATTTAACATAGCTTTTTTAAAATGTTATTGTATTCAAATAATGTTATTGTAATTGTAAATGTAATTGTATTCATAATAACGTTTCGTTACCTACGACACTTGTTATACATGTTTATTGCCCTTGAATAAGTTTTTTCTTCGTCCGTCTGGCAACCCTGACCGCCACCCGGCCGCTACAGGGAAATGTACTTAACTCGCACCCCAGTTAACCCTCGCGTTGCGCCATTTAAAAATTTAAGGCCCTTTGTCCCCAATCGGACGGGCCGTGTTGGCACACGCTACGGGGAAATGGACAACTAAAAAACTTGCAAAGGTAGAATTTGAAACGGACGAGCGAAAAATACCTAATTGTCTAGGGAAGTATTTGGACCACCCAGATCGATTTTTTTGTTTTGAAAGCCTGGTGGTGTAAAGGTTCCTTCTTAACATAAAGGTTCCTTATATTCACATGAACCAAGTCAAGTTACCCTGTTCGTGTTGGTCCTTTTGTACCTACTTCAAAATATCTGACAAGGCGACCACTTGGTCTCTCCTACCTGGAGGTCCTTGGACTGTGCACCATTCATCTTAAACACTCTCATAGAATCAACTGTGAAATGTTATAACGTCTTCCGTTTACGGTGTTTGTAGAACAATGTATCCGTGAAGTTTTTGGTGATACGGATGTCCATAAACCCCGTACCATGAAATAATTCTGATATTGAACCATTTATTTATATGAAAAATGTTAAAATAACAGTCTTATTGTTTTAGTAGGTATAGTAGGTTACGACTGGTGGTAAGACTTATTATTGGCCGGTCATATATTATCTTTGTCGTGTGACGTTTTCCTTGAGCGCCATAACTATGGCCTTGGAAGTCACATGTTGTGACGTTCGTGGTTTGAAACTGCGATGTTTCCTATATCTATTAATTCTTATAAGCGACATGACATTTCTGCACATTTTAAAACTACAAACTAAAGATTAATCTATTTCGCATGAATCTGCGAAGAAACGTGATGGTGCATTCCTTGCAAACACCTAACTCCTTCTTTCCTCCCACATGAGAACATACATACCGCCACCAGAGCGTATTTCGCTTCAAAAGAAGGCATCATCAGGATAAGTAGATTACCTACGTTGGTAAATCGCAGACTCTGTAATAAAAGGGTTTATCTAGGTATGTAACGCCTGATAATTTTTTAACTACGTTTTTTGAATAGTAGGTATATTTTAGCTCGTCACTGCGAGCCAAGTACGATCGTAAGTCTACGTTAGCCAAGACTAAGTGATGGTGATTTTATCTCTATTTCAATTATTGTTTACGTTTGTACATTGTATGAATGGCCACAGCTTTGACAGCTGAGAATCCACGAATTTCTCAAAATTTCGCATAATAATTTGCGAAGGTTTTATTACGCTTGTGCTTGTGGGTTGACGTATTCGCGCGAATGGGAATGAATTCACTGAATGGTGATTTGAACTTTTTTTCAACGATCGTAAAACTACGGTAGCCAAGTGATGTGATTTTCCATGGTTTAATTATTTATACAAAATTGTTTTCCTGCTATTTTATAAATTTAAATCGCTAGGTATTTTCCTTTTTTATGTAAATAGCTGATAAACAAGCAGATCGACTCACCAGAATGTAATGAGGGTAACCGCGTGTGAATTTTCCGCTAGAGGCGCTAGTGAAAAATGAGGTCTGTCTGTCACTTTTCGCTTGTCTGAATGTCATTTGTCAGTGTTTATGTATGGGCGGGCTTTGACAGCAGGACCTCACCTCGCCGGTGGCGCCAACTGGTGAGCACAAAAACGGCGACCCTCATTGGACACCGTCGCCCAAACATTTTGTTTTAGCTAAGAATTTCGTTATGAAAAAATAAATGATACGTAATTATTGTGTCAATAATAAATCAATAGGTCAAAATCTGCGAAATTTATTTAATTAGCAACATACAATAGTTATCCGCTGTCAGAATTTTACAAAATCTTAATGTTAAAGCCATTTAGCGAAGGAATTTACATAAAAAACTAAGATTCCTTTTAACAGCGCTTTTTGCAATGGAATTCATTATGCATATTCAGACGGTTCCTTTGTACAAATTAACATACTATGCGGACATTTTATTAGTACATTTTATTGACACTATGTAGTATTAATTGGACGTTTTACCGAAATATGGCGTTTTTACACCGTTACAAAGGAGCAAAAAATTCAACTGGTTTTCGTTTATAATCCAATTCCTTGTATGGAAATATTGGAATATAAATTAATGCAGAGAATGTCACAATGTTGAATGAGTTCGTTTATGTTTACGTATCTTTTAAAATATACACGTGTTTACTAAAAATTTTAATAAGAAAAAAGATATTAATGATAAGATTAATGTTACGTCATGGTTACCTAATAACGGAAAAATAATATTAATGTTTATGTACCTATATGAGAATCTGTTGTGTCGTTATTTTTAATCATATAAGTACATATTATATGAAGTACAGTTTTTTGACTTGGGTTAAATTGCGGACACCTGACAATGTTCTAGATTCTAGATAATGATAGTTCTGACTTGAATAGGTACGGTATAATGTAGGTACGCTTCGATGAACTTAAATCTATATTTGTTTTTAATGTTTTATTGTACCTACCTAATTATTGCACAAGTTGATGTGTATGTTCTCTTGTGTTGTGTGTGCCTTAAAGAATACTTATTTTTTCTATCTATCAAACACAACAGCTGTTATTGTAAAGCTAACTTATTTGAAGTAAAAATAAAACCTTATTTCACTTACAACATTATTTTACATTGTTTTTACATACAAAAATATGTAAAACCGCTTGTCCGACCTCCTGGTTTTGGCATTCCAAGGTAAAGAGTTACGCGGTGACAAGACAAGCGACAATCTTGGGAAAGATCGGATCGTCGATAAACTTGGTCGGTACGTGCACTTGCGGGAATTGACAACATTTTACGTAATTTTTGCACTAATACGTAATAAAAATGGGAAAGTTTGAATGTTTGGATTTTTGTCACTCAAATTCTGCTGAACCGATGTGGGTGAATTTCGGCCCATTTATACTGTACTATCCGAAACAGGATATTTTTAAAACATTCAACGGATGAAGGACTTAGTACATTTTTTTTCTAATACATACTGTGCTATTCTACTAAATTGTGTTATTAGCACTAAATTTAATTGTAGAGCCAGCTATGTTATTTTGTTTATAAAAGTTTATTATTCACATATTTCTTATTTAAAATTGGACCTCATTTAAGTCACCACGCACGCGAAGTTACGGCCCGAAGTAGTTTCAAATATATGTAAAAAAATCTGATACACAGGGCGATACACTCATCGATTTATCACCACGATAATCGTGTTGATACTAACAAGAGTAACTGAACAATGTAACATTTGTTAGCGATAAGATAAGAAACGAAAGCTCTAAAACTAATATAATGTGTAATGGCCTAATTCAAGACTAATGTCACACAATATTTTGAGTCTTAAAATTTGGTTATGGTTTACGACGTTTTTATCAGATCGAGCTGTCTGTATGTAATAAAAAAAGAGCGGAACTTTACCCAGACCCACTCATATATTGTAAAACTAGCTTCTGCCCGCGGCTTCGCCCGCGTGGAATTCGTTTATATCGCGAACCGGGGAAGTGGGGAAGAAGGTACGTCATCAACTATCTTCCTGGGAAAATTCATCGAAATCGGTCAGGCGATTTAGATTTTTCATACAAACTTTCATCCCCTATTTCAAGCCTTTAGGGGTTGATTTTTGAAAAAAAAGTAGCCTATGTGTGACTCTAGGTCTTCAACTATTTTCATTCCAAATTTCATCCAAATCGGACCGGTGGTTTAGCCGTGAAAACGTCACAGACAGACAGACATACAGACAAGACTTTCGCATTTATAATATTACTAGCTTTTGCCCGCGGCTTCGCCCGCGTGGAATTCGTTTATATCGCGACAAGGGGAAGTGGGGAAGAAGGTACGTCATCAACTATCTTCCTGGGAAAATTCATCGAAATCGGTCAGGCGATTTAGATTTTTCATACAAACTTTCATCCCCTATTTCAAGCCTTTAGGGGTTGATTTTTGAAAAAAAAAAGTAGCCTATATGTGACTGGGTCTTCAACTATTTTCATTCCGAATTTCATCCAAATCGCACCGGTGGTTTAGCCGTGAAAACGTCACAGACAGACAGACAGACAGACAGACTTTCGCATTTATAATATTAGTATGGATTAGTATATTAGTATGGATTCTGTGAGTGATTAGGTAAACTTAGACAGTTTGTAAAATAAATAGATAAATAAAATTACTGTAATACCATGACCGGTTCAATGATGAATCTCGGGGGTGAGGGATTGGAAGTACTTATTGGAACCATGAAATTCCTACAAATAAATGCATTTAGTTTGTTACGTCCTAAAACATTCCTTGCTTTACTGGAGCCAATGTGGACTTATCTATCTTAAAAAAAATTAATATGAACCACATGTAGTGAATAAATACACAGTAAATTACTTATTTTCTATTTCGTTTTGTAAATAGTTGTTTTCCGAGCAAGTAGGTATACCAAACATAAAACATTTAAACAGACCGAGAGAGAGGAAAGCGGCGAGATTGTCCATTATAACTTTGTATTCGCAACTAATTGAACGTACCTAGTCGGTGCTTGCGGACGCAATGAATAAATAAATTTTCTATTAAACTCGCTGTACTTTCATTAATATTTTGTATGATTTAACAAGAGTTATCGTGTCAAATATAATTACAAAGCAGAGAAATATGATTCAGCTGTATTACATATTTACGTTTATAGCGCTTATGATCTTACTAGAGAACCGCCCGCGCTTCGCTTCGGGACCCTTGGATAACATATGCGTAGGTCCCGTTCCCGTAGGAATCTCGGCTAAAAAGTAGCCTATAATTATGATCTGGAACATCAAATATAACGTTTGCTTATGGCTTAAGTAAATTATATGTAGTATTTGATATCGTGATTAAAAACTTGCAAATGAACTAACGCCATCTATTAACAACATTCGGAACTAAATATCTAGCAACTAACAAAATATCTATCTTCCCATGGGAATGAGATGTTTTTCCGCCGTAAAAAGTAGCCTACGTCGTTCTCCACACCCCTAAATATCCCCACACACATAAACCATACCATATAATAGCCAAGTTGCGACGTGAAAGCGTCACAAACAAACAAACAAACACACTTTCACATTTATGATATTAGTAAGGATTAGTTGTTACCGAAATGTTAAGATGCGATTTTTGATCTTGCCCATAATTATGTATCTATTCGTTACTACAATGTACCTATGGCATTATGTATCTACTTATGCTAAGAAAAGTAAAATATGACGAATCAAAGTAACTTTATCAAACCCACTTGTTAGGTATACGTACATTGATTTAATAATATTCCTATTGTCATTGATGGAACCATTGATTGCCAGTTGTATGGAAATAATCATTATTTTCTTGTTAATTAACTACGTTGAGGCGGTTTCTTATAACGGAAATTTTATATGCAACCAAACGGTTATTACTTATATTCTTGGAACTTATGTAATCCCATAATATTTATATAGGTACAATCTGCGGTATTACATTATTTATTAACGGTTATTATTGATTCATAAAATTATTACAGTGTTAAAAGTTGCAGAATTGTCAATCTTGTCGCAGTATTATGATAAAATTGGAATTTACTTGAAAAGCCTGAACTTGTCATAAAATTTAAGCTCTTGATTGGATTGAACAAAAACGCTTTGTTGCAGGTAAATAATGAAAACAGAGATTTAATCAAATCCCTGAGGGCCGTGATTGATTCACAAAAGATGGTGAAATCGGTTGGCATTTAGTTAGGACCCTTCCCCCATTTACCTTCCTACTCTACCCTGTTTTTCATTA
Organism: Hesperia comma; assembly: GCA_905404135.1. Taxonomy (NCBI): domain Eukaryota; kingdom Metazoa; phylum Arthropoda; class Insecta; order Lepidoptera; family Hesperiidae; genus Hesperia; species Hesperia comma. The sequence goes on from FR990024.1 coordinate 15,133,052, forward strand.
TATTATCTTAAGTCATGCTTTTAATTAATCACCGAATTTATTATATACCTACTAATGAACTATTGAAGTAGCAAATCTTAACAGCGTTTCAAATCGATTGTTCGTTGTCAGTTGTGAATGATTCAAAAAGACATCGATTCAATCAATCGATTCGAGACAATAGTCGCGTTGTCGATTACCCCATTTTCTGTGTTTCTCCGAATTTTCTTAGAACGAATTGAAGGATTTGTGGATAGGCTTTTCTTTTCCGTTGGATGACTGTACGGTTAATACGAAACCGTTTGTACGGCGGCGATATTATTGTTCAACAAGGACTGCTGACATGAGTTACCGGGCGCAGCGGACAAGCCGTAACGTGATCGAAATATGCACTAAAGCCTTCACAGTTATCAGCTGTATTTGCTGTTTTGTATTTTTATTACTTACAAATTATTGCTTTAGGTACTACAATACCACTTAGTAAGGTGTGGAATGGGTAATAAGGGCTGTAGTCAGATTTCTAGAAGATTTTGTAAATCTTCTAAATTAGTATTGCGCAAATCAATAAATACATAGTATCAGTATCACTATCACAGTATCAACATCAGTAGTAATGGTTCACCGGTTCACATAAGTTTATTACATAAAATAACAGTTCTTTAACAACAATAAAATTAATTAAATTCACTTCACATAGCGTTATGCAACCAATAACAGATTGCCTACCGTTTTCCTACAGTATAAATTGCAGGTCGTGCGCATTCAATCAAGTGTTAACGCACAAGGAAGCGGCTGTGTAACTGTTTCTATTATTGTCCGTGTATCGGGAGAATATAATGTCATTTGTTATTATAATGTCGGTTTTATATTATAACTAGACTAGTATAACTAGGTGGCTTGTCATTCATATTTGCACTTATGTAATGTGTAAATCGTTTTCATTCTCGCCTGTTGCTAATTGATCGTCATCGTCAAGATCGTAATGCATAACTGCCTCGTTGCTGAGCTCGGGTCTCCTCTCACAATGTGAAGCGTGCTGGCCAAAGTCCACCACGCTGGACAGAGATTAGCGTACTTGACGTAGTGTACTTACCCAACAAACATTTTAGTCGAATAAGAAGGAATTACGCGACTCATAGTGGTATAAGCGTTGTATAGAAGTAGTTTCATTCTGTTATACGACTTAGTGCCCCCTATAGTTATTCGACTTGTAGTCGTGTAAAAACGTCGTAGAAACGCCTATTCAACTGCCCTATACGACTATTACACGACATTCAGTCGTGTAAGCAGTGTTGTGGCAGTAGAAACGTCTATGCGACTTCTATACCGACTTTAGTCGTATTAGAGGTTTGAAAACTACCTTTACACGACGTCGTATTAGAGTGGTATATAAAACTCCTATACGACTTTCAGTCGATTCAAACACTTTTTTACGACCGTTATACGAACTGAATATAAGTACGGAATATAAGTAGGTATGCGACAAGTTAACTGTAGTCCAACTGGAGATGGTTCCGTAAACAGTACTTTATTTTTTTAAAACGCCGTCACCAGTAGGTACTATGTTATACCTATACTTACTGTACAAGTTACAAGAAAAATATTTAGTTTTATAAAAAAATCATTTCTAAATACAGAATTCACATTCATCTTCTGGGTAATTATAGTATACCTATGGCAAAAAGTGCAACTTGGACACCAGAAAAAATCAAAATTTATCAAAATATAATATATAACAGTTTCTACAGTTAGTATAAAATGTGCAGGTTCGGTTTCGTCACTAGTATAAAATCTGAAACCGAAACAACGATCAGCGCGTACAAAATGTGTAGATTTCCATGGTCATTTTGAGCAATACGTATCAAATTAATAAATCTAATTTTGTTAACAATTTATCGATATCTATTGTATCCAGTATCACGTGTATTTTTTTAATGACAGCTCAACCAGCAAACAACACAACAATGATAATAACAATAGTGATTAATAAGGTTTTACACACTTGACAATTACTAAACTGAACCCTAATTTTGTTTCTATGGCGGAATGTTTACAAATCCAATAATGACATAAATTGAAACGTCGTATAGAAGTTGTATAACGGTCTTGTCCAACACTTTGAATCGTATAAAGGTAATTGTAAACACGTTTTTTCAAAAATGACTGTAAAATATTATTTATTTAATTAATTACACTGGCGCGTTTATTATATAGTTAAAACTAGCACATAAGACTCGATGAAATTAATTTCCCATAAGATCAACCGTCCTTGAACTTGAGTTTCGAAGTAAAAACAAAGATGAATAAGTAAAATGGCCGAGTCTCGCTTTCAACAGTAATATTTATAATTACATATTTTGTCACTTTGACAACTAATATTTTGCGGTATAGGAGGCGCGCTGGATACTCGTATACGATCAAATGTCGTAAAGCAGCGGTAATAAACACCTTAATTCGACAAAAAGTGCGCTACACGACCTCTATACGACCACTATGCGACCAAAAAGTAACTTACGCGACTGCTATATGACTTTTATAGGACTCTGAGTCGTATAAAATGGGCCTTTTCTTGGTGATACCGACGTTATAGCGACGTAACGGCGACAAGCTTATAGAACCAAAAGTTATCGCTGGCACGTTGTGGCGACCTGTTAAATGTTTGTTGGGTTATCCTTGAATATTTTACAGAGAACTTTCTGATGTGCAAATCTCATTAAGATGGAAAACATGTTAATGAAATCTTCATCGGAGCAAGTGATAGTTAAATTCTTAACCTGCGCATGTATTTTTTTCAAAAGTATAGGTGTGTGCAGGTTTTAAACCCGGGCCCTCGAGTTCGGAAGTTGTATACGTACAATGCAATACCTACATTACCTACACGATTCGGGTGCTCCGTTGGCAAGCTCAATAAAAACTTACATGTAAAAATAAATGTGAAAATAAATACTTAGCGTTGTTACAAAAGTGAATTTTATTCTGAAAGTATAGATAAAAAATGTGACTTCTATTAGTCATTTTATAGAGCTTAAAATACTGTGGGTAGGTCTGAAATTGAAGGTGTTGGTATACATACATATTATACAGATTTGTAGTTTGGCATTAATTGCACTTGCACCCCCAAATTTTGCCCCGTCTGCATTTTTTAAACTGGAGATTTACGAGTCGGGAAAAGCTCGTTATGTCATTGTTACGCCACGGAACGGGAAAACTTGACGTTTTACTTACACTTTTACGCTATTCATATCTGAAGTCGCAAGGAAGCAATTAACTTTGGATAATAATCGTTTGGATAAAGGATTTGGTTATTAAGCTCGCAAATTAATCATGTAATTTTAAACGCATTGGGAGACTAACTTTAATAGTAATAGTATTCGTAGTAGTAGGCACCCAGTAAAACTTTACCCAGTAAAGCTTTTTCTACTGGACCGATTCCGATGTAATTTTTTAGGGGCATACATTTGATCCCCTGTTACATTTGATCCCCTGTTTCAGATAATGAGATTCTAATGAGTCATGAGACGGACAGTGAAACTCATCAACCGTTATTATAAAGCTCCACGAGTTTGAGCTCATTTGCTTGGTTTTGACGATTTCCATACAGTATACAAAACGGAAGATTTTAGATTTTTTATTTTTTACTGTAATTTTATAAATTAGAATATTTTCAAAATATCACAGTGTGTGTGCTAAAGAAAATTTGTTAAATAAATAAATTAATATCGCTATACAGTTAAGAGCCTCACAAGTGTGGTGGGTGTGTGCCACGAAGAACACATATCCAGAATGTGAAATGAAATTCATAATGCGAATTTCCGCCTCGCTGAGATTAGAAACCTTAGATCTTGAATCTTTGAAACGGGGTTCCGACGTGGAAATCGTTGTGCAACACGGCTCGTCAAAGGGTTGTCGTAATGTGGTTGACAAGGACTTAAACACCTTATTTTAACACTGCGGTAGGTACTCAACCTTTTTTTAAAAGGGCAGTTTGTGGCCCTACTTCAACCAAGCGATACTGGGCCACAAGCAAAAAATATTTAGGTCTAAATAATAATAAATTAGAACATAATAATTTTAAAGTAAGTACAACATTTGAATTTTGGTGGGCCAATGTATGGGGCCCGGCGCCGGGCCGCAGGTTGAGTACCTATAGCTGTGTTAACATACCTATCTCTGAGCGAGCCCAACAAGTAGCACACATGGATATGAATCGGTTGTTATCATAACGATGAAATGGACGTATATCAAGTATTTTTGAATTAATATTTATAAATTTATCCCTATCCTATTCAAAGAGCTTATCGTCGCTGTAAATCAAATTAAGCGCAGGTAGATTTTGGCGTAAGTCTCTCGGTGTGAATTATGACAACATTTATCTTTTTTCCGTCCTTCCAACCTGAATTAGAAGCAACGGTTTGAATCCGATTTGACCTTCAGTTTGAATGAAGTGCTTATTTATTTTCTTTTTTGTAGGTACACCATACAATATAATTTACAACAATATTTTTAACATGGGTACTTGCTACCTGGTTGCATTCTCAGAAAACCGGAGATATAAAAAACTCAACATGACAGAGCAGAGGTGACACTTCCAAGTTTCGAGGAACTAGTAACTCTATGATTTTTGGATATCTTATAAAACTAAACCAGATAACGGGTAAGCAATACATCCGATTCTTAACGGTGACAGTAAAATAGGATTATTTATATTTATCTTTTAAAAATAACTTTAGGTACAATAACTATACACGTTAATGACACTAAAACAGTTATAAACGGAATGACAAGAATAAAAGTTTATAAACTGTTATGTATTAATCTAGCGCGCACGAAATTGGGTTAAGTTAAAATTTTCTTTTGAAATATTGATTTTGAGCCACTTCGAAATTAGCTTTAAATCGTAAGAAGGTAACATACGCGGAGGAGGCTTAGGGAACACTCGCGGGATTTCTCTCACAAGGTTACAATATATAGATAGTTTCAGAAGAGGGATTGGTTCCCAATTTGTTTCAATGGACCGCCACGTGTCGCTACGTGTCGCGGATCTCTTGACACTCGCGCGGCCAATGAACATGAAAATGAAAAGTAGAAACTTTTTATAATAATCAAATGCGAACAATCCGTGGTCTTCTTCTCCGTCTTATTCTAAGGGGTTTCCGTTTCCTATAACCATGCTTTCGAACTCTTAATAAATTTTATTTTAAATTAATAAAATATTGTCTTTGTTATGAGATCTTTCACTTGAATAACTACGCAGATTTCCTTTAAATTTTCAACAAATCCCGAAAATGAATATAAGGGCTTTTATGGTGTTGTTATGTGGATTACAAATTTCTATTTTCTTTTTGTGACATCAGTGTTGTAGCTTTATAAGATTTCAAGCCAGCGATTTGCATCATAACTGTCATATAATTCGATCATACCTTATAGGCAGAGCGACACACAAAATCTGCATCCAACATTGTAATGACGTCCATATGAAGTTGATAATAGGGTTTAATAAATTTGGTCGCATCTGTCACGGTCGCGGCTACAGCTCTCAATTCGTAGCCATGTACGGCGGGATGTTCTGCACGATTTCATTATGCGGCTCGTGTTAGCGTGTGCCACACAAACAGCGGTACCTTTGTACAATCAGCAATATTATACGCCTTTGATAACCGTACGCACTTTTTGTTGTGATCGCTACAACAAATGTTTTGGTTGTTTGCTTCGGTATGCTCGTGTGAGACAGGGTTTATCGGCATCGGGAATGTGAGGAAGTAATGGATTGCCGCTAGATTCGCTTTGATAAGTGTAATTGATTGACGCCTTGGCGTATACAATTTATTAACACACGAATAAATCGGTTCGCTTCGAGACACTAGTCCCTTAGTAGTGTAGTATCATCATTCGGAAATTGTTAGGTGTGATTCTTTAAACTGACATAACTGTTTCATTCATAAAACGGATGAATAAAAAACACTATTATTTATGTAAAGCTTACCACAGTAATAGTGAAATATGCCTTTTTTATAAAGGGTGTATAAATGTAGGTATAAAGAGTAACTACTTAATAAAGCCTTTAAACAAAAAGAGGAGTTACTATTTTTGAACGATGTTTTTGGCTATTAGTTATGTCTTGAATTAAAATACCTAAAACAGTTCGTTTTTTAATGTCATAGCAATAAATAATTTTAGTTGCCTGTTTGAAGATAATCCTACCCCAGGCTATTCTATAAAAGTGTTTATAAGAAAGCCCTATTAGCATTTTATGGTGAGAACCGCAACAATCATAAACAATTTAATTACAAACCAGTTTTGTATTTTCGTTTGAACTGCTTAATATTGAATGGTTGTCGCGTATTTCGCTATAATTAATTGATCGTAAACTCTATATGTGACCGCGGAGTTCCACCGAGTCTTTTTGATATGCGGTATATACTCGACGTTTTATATCGCATACCGACGGGACAAGGATATTATCATTCGGTTGCTAAAGGTCACTCGGTTTGAGGAGAGACCGGTCAACCTTGGGGAATAATTCACTTTCATACTCGACTGTACCACTCCGCACGGGCCCTTTGTACGACCTCATTTCTCAACGCTGGCGCTGTTTGCTTTGTTCTTAAATTTGCTGAACGGTGATTACAATGTTGTGGTCAACTTTTTTATGTACAATTATGCCGTCAAGTGGCTTCAACACAAAAGGAAAACAGTAGCACCCGCAGCGTGTTTTAAATTCGAAAAGTAAATGTCACTTTGTTAAACAATTATGAGTATTTCATCGCGAAGCGGTTATTACACACTCGTATTGTCTCGTTGTTAGTAATATTTTTTGTTTACGAGGAGGCTGCAATATGGTTTACGCATGGTGTAAAGGTTTAACTTTAAATCTACCTCAGCTGCTGTCGAAAGGTGATCATTAAATTAAAACGTGAAATTTTTGTTATGAGTGAACATGAGGAGATAGTTACGCAATAAGGCCTTGCTTCCTTCTTTTTTGTGATTATAGAGTGAGTGTTGTCCATGTTCATTTATGAGCGACGATGACTACTTTAATTAAGTAGAAAGCATGGCTGCTCATTTCACAACGACCTCACATGTACCTATTCCTTTATAAGCTAATTCAGTTTTATGATGTTTATTAATCAATTCGTTTGATTGCTTGTTCATTCATTAAACACGTCACGACACAGGTGATCCTTTATTACCTATCGTCAAAGTAATTAAAGTTAATGTTATCCACCTTGAAGTAATCTGAATTACGAACTAGGGTTCTCACTAATTTTCTTAACCGTGTGGGAATGCTGTTCAACCGCATTAGAAATAACATATTTTTTTGCAAAGAAATTACTAACATTGGCAATTAGAGATGATTCAAAAATTACCCGTCATATGAGGCTCTCATGAAAATATCAAAACCGGTTCATCCAGTGCAAAATTATAAGGTAACGCCCAAAAATCACAGTTGAATGAATCGAGTTGAACGAATTGAGAAATTCTTTTTTTCTTTAAGTCGACTAAAAGTACCAAGCAAACTATGTATCTCCGATATGTCCAGATGTGAACATTGATTGTACAGTAAGGAAAACTTCCTTCAGATGTCACTTAAGTGATTTGAAACGTCTCCGCCACACGCTCCATCGCTATTTATTATATTCGGCTAAAACTAGTTGTACTACTAGAAGTTATTTACGCTTCCGCGTCAAAACGTGTCTCGGAGATAATCAGAGAACTACTAACACGTGTTTCACATCTGTCGTAGCTATAAAAAGAATTTTCCTTTGTTCCGCGTACGTTGGTTGTATAGTGAAAAATTATGGATTTTATAAAATGTATGGATTTCATTCGTTCCCATTCGTCGCTTTGTTGTATTCGGTATATTGAGGACGGATTCGATTTGGAATCGTTGACCTAATTTTTACTGGAATATTAAGGTCTTTGTGCGTGTGATCTTTTGTTGACAACTTAATATACTGAAAATTATTTCATTTAAAATATTTCACTTTCATAAGGCGTTCGTCGTATGTATTTCGGTTTTGATATAGCATTAAAAATATCTTTGTAACCAAGGTACAACAACCGTATATATTTATGATTGGATCATATAAAATTATTTTTTTTAATAAAATACCTACTATTACTACAACATATAGTTGGACTTTTTTGTATTACTGACATTCATGGACGACGGTGCATTTACCACCATGTGCGGATCTGCTTGCCAAAAAAACCTCTAAAAACCTCTATATCGTCGGGTCCTGTTTCAATTTGTTTTCAATCACGCCCGCCATCCTTCCATGTATTTAGATATTGCAAATTTAACATACGTGTCCGTCCGTCGCAATACCAGGTGCTCTCACGTACCAGAGATCGTTTGACTTTAATGTCGCTGCAGCCATTCGATCGACTTTAAATCTAAATCTCTCCTGTTTTCCTAGTAATGGAAAACGTTGGTACGTTACAGTTTTATTGGTCACCCTGGATTTGATTGCGTCGTAATCTGTTTCGAGAAATACTGGGAGGTTAGTGGCGGATTTTGTATAATCGATAGGTGCATCTTGATCGGAGTGCGTTTTCTAGAAAACATATTCAATCTTGATAGTGTATAAAAATTGAGGCTATATACTTCAATTGATTTCATAGGAAATGCTTTGTAAATGTACCTAGGTATTCATATATCGCCATGGAGTCTTAAACTGCAGGCAATATTAATAGGAACCGTGCTACTCGGGCCATAGGCCATAGGGCATTTATTTATTCGTGGGTTCGTAGATTCACATGGGTCAAAAAACAAAGATATTTTTTGTACAATATCACACAATGGCACGAAAAAATAATAGGTACTTTACCTTACAAATCATTGTGAAGAAGATGCAAAAACGCAGGTATTCTCACGTTTTTAATTTTTTCAAAAACATACCTTTTCTGTAGGTTATCTTAAAACTACGAATATTCTTACTTGTGTTTTTACTATATCGTTTATTTCTATGAAAATATCCCCACCACTCAATGAGCTCCACACTAGGATTCCCTATGTCCTATGTGTTATCTGTTATCTACAACACACTAGGATTCCCTATGTCCTATGTGTTATCTACAACACAACATACCTAACCCGAAGACAGAAATTTAAATTCATACTTCAAATTTTTGCATCGCCGGGAATCAAACCCAGGACCATTCGAATGAAGATTAGTCATGGTATTCATTGGGTTCCTCTTGTTTGGTATAACAACTTTCGAAAATCGCTTCGACTAATTTTAGTTGGAATGAATTCATTTCACATAATTATTCATTTGATCGAATATTTGATTGCCATAATTTTATTTCTTATCATCATTTGTTTCGAATAATATCTTTTTATCGAATGTTCAAATGCGCTAATTTTAATTAAAGTAATGTAAACTAGACTAATAATGATTTAGTCGAAAGATCGTGTTGGATATTCGGTTCAGCAATTATTCTAAGTGTTTGTTTTGTAAATAAAAAAGTTGCAAATATTTACAGCGTATTCTTTGGTATAATAACTATTCAACTAAATAGGTTAGGTTAGCGAGGAGCGAAGCGACGAGCGTGTTAGGTTAACAGACCGACTTTAGGGCGTTTATAACCACCTGTACATTTCATGAAATGAACATTGTATAAAATAAATATTCGATCAAATGAACATTATGTCAATCAATATTACACAAAATGAATATTCGATCAAATGAAAATTATGTCAAACGATATTATACAAACTGATTATTATCTTAAACGTTGTTCGATTTATTAAAATTATATCAAAAGTTGTTATACGAAACAAGGGTAACCCGGTATTCATTGCGTTAAAAGGATCACCAATTCACCACAATTCTTATAATTACATATATTATAATATTTTGGGTGCTTAGGTGAAGTTTTTTTTAAACATGCCTGCAAACTAATAATGTAGTACCACTTGATTTAAAATAGAGCAGTAATATGAATCTGGTGGAGTATCATCGTAAAGCAGCATTTACGATTTTCGTGAAATGCCAAATGCGAGACGAATCGATAAGATTACCTTGAATCAGTCCCCGTATGAATAATCACAAGCGATGCGATGCCGTCGTGTCTGACGCAAATACGTCTGTTTCCCCAAAGTGTCGGATACATGTGTTGTTATGACAAAGTGTGGATTCATTTGTATAAATAATCTCGGTACGCGATGTGTTGTCTGACCGATTTTTTATCCGAAAGCACTTGAGAGTCTCATAATAATTCTTAGAAGGATAATATTTGGTTTATATAATGAACGCAAATAAAGATTTTATAAATGAGTTGGTCGCTATAGTATGTTTTAAGGTTCCGTAAGCCGAATGGTGAACCTTTTATTGCGTCGTGCCAGCAATCCTGATTCTTGTCAACGTAACAACTTTACTAATAAATTACGCAAATAGACGTTTACACATGTACTGTAGTAATACTACTTAAAACTTAATACTATAGACTATATTTATGCTACCTAATAAAATTATCATTTGCACACACAAATAAATTAATGAACGCTTACACAGTCATGGAATGGGACTCCTATTCTTGCAATTACGGGGAGAGGTCTATGAAATCCTTAATATCTATAATTCTATTATGTCCTTTGAAAGCCAGCCTCAAGGCAAAAGAAATGCCTTCTTTATTAGTGGATCTTTTTTATTTTTATTTTTTTGGTTTTTACCATTTACTGGGAAGTACGAAAGTTGGCTAGAAACACGAATAACATAAACCAACGTAGAAAATATTTATGAATCAACTACGAGTAAGTATTTGGCATCCGTAAAATAGTTATTGTTATAGAGTTCTGTGACAGCCATAACTGGTCTACGGAATCCGTAATGTTTAATGTTCGGGACGCTCTTGACCCGCTTTTTTACTACTCTTTTTATTTTTATAACATCTGCGAGCTGAATTATTGCCGATCATTTGGTGATCTTGGAATGATGTCATTGTGACTACCCAGTGTAGTTGCTAATTGTAGTAATTGAAGTCCTGCGATAAAATTATAGTCATTGTTATTTGAGTGTTGTATTTTAATTTGATAAAACAAAGAATTTTAAATTGATATTGGATATGTTGTTACCTATAATTAGTTTTATGTATTATGCTATTAACGGTTTATAATATAAATATTACGACTCGGTTATAGCTGTTGTGTTAAAACGGTGATGAAACAAAAACCCTGAAAGCTTGTTTTTCATTATCTCCAAATACTATAATAACGTAGGTAACATAAGTTACTGGCGTTACTGCGTTGTCTGAGTCTTTAAATTAATCAATAAACATAATTATGTACATACTCTGAACTGAAAGTTTGACGTATTGTAGAGCTTTTGGTTATGTTGGTTTTTAGTTGCTTTTTCGCTGTCTGTCTGTCACAAAGCATTATCACTTGGCGCAGTATGTTATATACTTATCTTAACGTACTATGGTTTTAGTATTATTTATATGACGATATTGATCATTCACAAATCACAACTGAGTTAGGACATACCACGACGATTTTTTGGTACTCTATGTGACTATATGTATGTGTGATGAAAGTTTAAGTGGGAGCGGCGTGAAAGGGAAAGATGGGGGAGGAGAAGGTTTTACCAGATCTTAACCAAGATTTTTTTAATCCCGTCACTTAACACCTTCATTAGGCCTAATCTGGTAATACCCTCTTAGTATCAGATTGGATAGATCTATCGAGGCTTCCTCTATATCTATGGCCCATTCCGTATAGTATTATATGTAGTGTAACTATTAGAGCTTTATTATAATTATGTGGCCATTCAATGGACCCACGGACAGGTTTGATAGTTCCAAGTTTTAAAAAAATATCTATTTTCATCCATATTCATTTAAACGAATAAATATTTGTTTCAACCCAATGCCATCGGGATGTTGCAACGAAATGAATACTAAATCATACCATCTTGATTAATGTGTCCTTGGGAAATATACCTAATATTATGTTAATTTTATCGTAATTTTGCTAAATTTGTCGGTAAATTTATTAAATGTGATGAAATATTAAGAATTAACGTGAGAAACAAATTGTGGGCATTCATACGATAAGTCGAGATATGAATCCTTACTAATATTATAAACTAGAGAACCGCCCGCGCTTCGCTTCGGTACCCGGCTGTTACCAGACTTACCAGTCGCGTAGGTCCCACTCCCGTAGGACTCTGCTAAAAAGTAGCCTGTAACATTTGCCTATGACTTAAGTAAATTACATGTAGTATTTGATAGCGTGATTCAAAACTTGCAAATGAATTTTACTAACGCCATCTATTAACAACTCCGGAAATAAATATCTAGCAACTAACAAAACATCGATCTTCCCATGGGAATGAGATGTTTTTCCGCGGTAAAAAGTAGCCTACGTCACTCTCCACCCTCCTAACTATCCCCACACACATAAACCATACCATATGCAAAAAGGCGTACCGGAACCTCGGCTTCATATTGAGGCAATCGCAGGGTTTCACCAGCTTTACTGCCCTGAGAGCCCTGTATGAATCCTTGGTAAAGAGTTGCCTAGAGCATAATTCAGTTATATGGGCTCCACATGAGATCAAGTACAAGCAGATGCTGGAGAAAATTCAAAATAAGTTTGCGAGGTACCTCTACATGAGGATGTATGGTGTGTACCCGGGCTATCCTTTGCTGTATCCCACATTGTTCGTGCTGGGTATGGTGGGATACAGCAAACTGGAAACAAATAGAGAGGTCGCACTAGTGAAATATCTGCTTCTGGTATTGAGAGGTAAAATGGATAATCCAGGTGTCCTAGAAGAGCTGAAGCTGTGCGCGCCGGGCAACAGCGTTGAGCGGCGACGACGGCCCCAACTGCTGGCATTGCCGTGCGCTCGCACCAATCTGCTCCAGCGCGCGCCGTTCACTAGAGCGCTGCACACGCTCAACTCGGTAGCTGAAAGTCTGGACTTGTTTACTTGCTCACTGAATGAGTTTGTGAGGGTCGCTAGTAATGTCATTACAAATGGAATTAATGGACCATTATTGATGTGATTCTATTACTTAGGTTTGTAGATTTATATAATGATTGTAAAATGAATTTTTAATTTTATTTTTGATTTTTTGAAGAATTCTAATCTTATTTTCTTATTTTTATTTGAGAAAAAATGAATAGATTGTTATTTATTGTAATTTCTATGTAAGTTATGCTATTACAATTACACTAACGTATTGGGATGCTACCTGTAATGTTAGTAGTAAGCTATGGAATAAATAAATAAATAAATATAATAGCCATGTTGCGACGTGAAAGAGTCACAAACAAACACACTTTCACATTTATAATATTAGTATTTATAGTTGTTAATAGACGGCGTTAGTAAAGTTCATTTGCAAGTTCTAAATCACACTCAAATACTACATGTAATTTACTTAAGTCATAGGCAAATGTTTAGCTGAGATTCCTACGGGAGCGGGACCTACGCGGCTGTTAGATACGGTCGGCCAAAGAATTGGTTTACCACCCTAAGGTTGAATGCCGTTTGCAGATTCATAGGTGATAAAGGTTAGTTTCGCTTGCAGATCGATCTGACAACTTTTATTGCCATCTTTATCCGATTATAAATACGTGACATTTCTTTTGTTCTTAGTTTAAACTTGATAGAACCATTGACGTCGGAAGGTATATTTTGTGAACCGCTTTAAGATTTTCACACAAAAATAATAAACTGTGGGGGTTCCCCCATACCTACTTAGAACTGAAACTCTAAAAATTTTTTTTCATCAAACCCATACATGTGGAATATCTATGAATAGGTCGTCAAAAATGATATTGAGGTTTTTAATATAATTTTTTCCCAAAGTGGTAAAATATGTGCCCCCCCTCCCCTTGTAATTTCCAAAATAAGAGAATGATAAAACTAAAAAACATATATCATGGGCATTGCCATGTAAACTTCCACCATTGGTTTGAATGAGATCTTGTTAGTAGTTTTTTTAATACGTCATAAATCGTAAACCGCAATTTACCTTTCATTCTATCTACTTACTCGAATATTTTTTTTATATTATGTTACTTGCTGCTACGGAACCCTTCATGGGCGAGTCCGACTCGCACTTAGCCAATTTTATTACATTACTTGCATACTTTGATGTTTTAAATATCTAGATTGAGCGTCGCCCTACAATGAAAACAAGGCAACATTATCAAGCATGTGTGCGTGCAGGCGATGTTTTACCCGTTCATCTATTGTCTATGTGTGCGTAATGTGTGCGTAATGATATAAAAATTGTGGCTAACAGTTAGCCACAATTTTTTGACACGTTTGCGCGTATTCGGTGTTCCATCTAGATATTTTAAACATCTTTGCTTGCATATTTATTTGACAAAATGTCAATTGTCAATTTTCTTTTTAAAAATAATTATTTTGTCAACTGAAATAGTTCTTATGCTTTTGTTCAGAATATTTAAATCTTCTTTGCACAAATTAATGCATTATCCGTTTCTAATAAAGATTTAAATTAGGTACTTGCACCTTTAATGTGACCTATGATGTATGTAATCTTAACAATTAGGTTTACGTCATTATTATGTGTCTCTTTCAGTGATATTTCCTATGAACTTTGATGTAACTTTTGATAACTAGGAAACTAAACGAAAACTGGTACACCACTTTCTTGCCCCACTGTACCTACGGGTCCCGAAGCGAAGCGCGGGCGGTTCTCTAGTTCGAGAATAATCGAAGAATCGAATCGAAGAAGTCGAGAATTTGAATTAAATTTATATTCGGAAGTAGGTAGTTATGTTTTGGAATAATTATAATTGACTCTTATTTGAAACAACACCTCTTGAGACTGACATGAAAGTAGTTTTAAATACATGACCTCAACTCATATAGGCCACTAACAGATGCGAGTCTTTCCTCATGACTGAGGAGGCTTAGAGCTCTACGTCGCTGCTCCAGTGCCGATTTTAATCGAGGATTATAAGAATAAACCCTCAACATTATTTACGATCTACAAAACCTTAATAATATTATAGGACATCGAAATTACAGTCGTACATTCCCCAGATGTCACTGTCCGGGAGAGCGCCGCTCCCATACGATATATCCTGCCTTTAATGTTATTTATTGTTTAACAAAGATTGATATATCGATAATGTACGTGCTCTGATTAATTCCGCTTCTAACCTCATTCTGATAGGTATCTCCCTGGCGTAGTGTCTTCACATCCTATTTGTGTACCTAGAACATAATGAAACGTACGCGTCGGAATGCCGGCGTGGCGACGTCCCCCCTTCTCTGACTCGGTATCCTTGGCCGCGTAGGACCTGCCCTAACGCTGATTTGCATAACCTAAAAACATTGAATGCTTTGCAGCTTAATAGTCGAACGGTTTAAAGCGCAGTAGCTAGGTACGCGCTTTGCGTTAATGGTTTCATATACCTAAGTACATGATGTTAACGTCGTATGTTCCTTACAGTATGTACTGGAAGGTATGTCAGAATGTTTAAATACTTAACTCTGATAAAAAATGCAAAATAATATTTTCGTAAAATTTTAAGTCTCGATTTTCGCGAAATTAAGCAAACTTTTCGTAGATACTTTAACTTTTATTCAATTTAAAATGACGCTTTACCTCATATTTTTTTGAGCAAATATTTTTTTTCACTCTTGAATTCTTTTCAGATTTTTGTTCTGTATAAAAACTTGAAAATCTTTTCATGCTATTTCATTAATGCCTCTTTGAAATAGTGCATTCAGCGCAGAGGAAACCAATGGGATTCTATTTCGTGAAAGGAATTTTTGATTATTCTTACAAAATGCCTCGTTAAACCTATGGTTGGTCACGCAAGACTGGAGAACGTAGTACATATGTAAAGAAAACTCCTTTCTTATTTTAGTTACTTTTTTTAATTTGACGTCTCATGGCATTCATTATTCTTTTCAAGTCACAATTGTCATTTTTATTACAATATTAATTTTTCGTTTTCTTTAATATGTTTAGTTTTTTATGATTTAATGTTTTTTGAGAAACCCAATAAAAATGCCTTCTCTTATTGTTACAGAGAAACGCAATTGTGTCTTTTATATTCCCTATTATACATATATTATATTTTATGATTTTGTGTGAAAGATATGTGATGCCCATTATCTTCGACACGGGAACTGTTTAAGCCAAAATGTATCAAAGACAATGTTCGAATAATATAGCCGTTACTACCAACCAACTCCCCAACTTAGCTTATTCTTTGTGCTATAATTGCGTCGTGTTAAAAAAGTTCATCACATTCATCAAATGTACAACAAACACCGCCCTGCATTTGTATACGTATCAAACAAAGTGAATGAATTCGGTTGAACCGTGTAATATCAGTATTACGCGCCAGTTGGCAGTGAAATTGGCGTAGGCGCGTACGGGCGCTCTCTCAAAGGGGACACCATCCGGAGCCACCGGAGCGCGGTTCCGTATGGTACCGTCGACACGCTGCGCCCTCGCGCCCGACTGTCTGCCTCTCTGCCTCTCTGTTTACACTTTATGCTCGTATTGCTTGCAGCCACTGTATGCATGGGAATACGCGATACGTGAGCAAATTATTGTTTCTCGCTAGCTTTTCACTGGCTAATGAAAATTCTGATGTTTTTCTCATCGCTACTGTATATTATTTATGGTGTAAGATTTTTTTGCCTTATGATAGAAGATAAAGAAAAGTTTACATGTTACGGAAGATAAAAATTTACAAAATTAGGAGTAACGTAATTATGTAAGTAAGTTTAAAAGAACATTGTTTTAGGTTTTTAAATAATGCCATTAACCGGTCAAACAGTTTCAATTAAATTACAATTAGTCTCAAAATCAGGTTACATTATGTAAGCGCGAGTCGGTTTGTCGCCATATACCACCGTCTACCATCGTGTTGATCGCGTTGGCAATTTGCGCTAGCGAATTAAACCCGTTGTGTGCTTGTGTCGGGCAAATTGCACAATGGCATGCTCACTTTGCCACCTACCTTTTACAGCTTGTCCAATTAAGTTATTCGCTTCCCATTCCCCCTTTTAATCTTCACACGAACGTGATTGGAGATACAAAGGGCGAATGTGATCCGTAATTTTTGAAATTAAAGGGTCTTTACAATTCCCTCGTTTTTAATTCTGTTTAAAAGAACTTAAAGTGTAA
This sequence comes from Hesperia comma, assembly GCA_905404135.1. NCBI lineage: Eukaryota > Metazoa > Arthropoda > Insecta > Lepidoptera > Hesperiidae > Hesperia > Hesperia comma. The sequence goes on from FR990024.1 coordinate 15,150,173, forward strand.
TCTGTGTATCGCTGTTGTTGAGTTTTCGTTATTATTACATTTTAATATCTTTGTTTCAATTTAATGCGATATCATATTTTATCCTTTGTTATTTGAATCCCGTAAAATAATAACTTAAGTTGTATAAACCCACAAATTTGATTCAAATGTTTATTCGAAACGTAACATAATTTTCTCAAATGGCAACTATTATTCATCCTGATGATTTCTTTCAACGCGGCGCGCTTTACCATTAAGTTGGTAAGTACTTTTGTTTCGTGTTTGGATACCGGTTCATTCAAACATTTTAGAAAAGTTTTAAAGAACACAGTTATGCCATTTAACCGTTGGCTTTCATAAAAGCTTTGTTACTATTGCCCATTCTTTCAGCTGATTCATGATCTTGATAGTCTTTTAAATTGTTTCGGGCGAAATATTGGTTTCTTATCTGGTGACTGGTTACAAAAATAAAGTGTTTTCTAAATGCGATAACGTTAATCATAAACATTGTGCCCATTACTTTTGTGTCGGGGAAGTTTTAAAAGGTTATCGCAAAAACGTCCGAGTCGGGCACAAAGCCAAACGACCACTTGGAAGGGTTAATTGATACTTTATTAGAAGACAAGCCAACACGCGTCGTTTTGGGTGGATGTACCTAATTAAGAAATGAACACATTGTGCGCATCGTTCTAATTAACTGTACTTGACGTCATTGTGATTCTGAAGATAATTTCCTTATTTTATAAGGAATAAAATTTTATTAATTTTAACGCTTAGGTAGTAAATATTTTTGTCCTTACTATGTAGTTCAGTATTTGACAAGTGTCTGCCCGTTTGCCTGCTGAGGCTATAAAAAATTATCGTATTTATTACACATGTAAATATTTTACGGTAATATATTAAATTCTGAAACTGCTGATAACAGAACTTCATTTATGATCAGCAATTTATCTTTTGAAAAAGCTGGTGCATCTGTGCCTACTACACTTGTTACTGTTGAAATGTGCAAGTATTAGTTTTGACACTTAAAATATTTTACCCATGACGGTGTTCATCTGGCATACAGACAATATGTTCTTGTATCTTTTTGTTATTTGTAGGGAACTGCAAAATTAATTGTCCGTCGGCGTGGGTTTAACACTTTAGTGACTCTTCCAAGGTCAGATATAAATACATTCGGTGCATCTGGCAACAAACGACTAACGCAATATTTAGTTGGCTCTCTTTTATTTTTATATTATTGACGCTGGCTGCTTAGTATTTTCTAACATACGTAATGCCATTTAATTTCTTTTTTTATTATCCGTTGCGATTTTAATAATTAAGATATTTTCACGTTGGTTCTTCGTGAGACTTGATAACTTTTTAACAGTAAAAGCATTATAAGGTCGTGAAGAAAGCCTATTTCCTTTTGCAGAGTCTACTCTATCTCTGTATCGTATTTTAGTAAAATCGGTGTAGTTGTAGGGGCGTGACGATGCTCTCTACTTATTGTTTGTTTGCGTTGATGGTTGTTGCCCGGAAACTGTGGCTACGAATCTATGGCAATACATAATATCTCTTATATGTATCACCTCAGCCTCATAAAATCTTTTGCGAATTTATCATTTTTATTCATAACTAGTAAAACTCTTCTCGCTTCAATTCGGGAAACCAGTCGCATAATAGCGACATTTGGAAATTGTCAGGCGTTAATGCTGTAAACTTACTTAACTTTTTTATTTACGACTGATTAAATTATCACTTACACTATTATTTACATAAAGCTTACCACAGTGTATTAGAAAACTATTACTTATTAGAGATTTGTAAAGATTTTATTAATTTTTTGGTTACTCAAGATTGAATATGGATAACATATAAAGCTGTCTACAGCTCTGCGAGTTCGGTTTGTGACTTCATTGACGCACCAATCCCGTCAGACGTCCTAATGTCCGGGCGTCCGGACGTTTGATACACTCGGACAATATACCCACGTACTTACGTCACAGCTGGGTTTCGTTTTTTAAAACATTGCTTAATATCTTTTTTAGGAAAGTAAAAACTATATCGGAATATCCAAGTACCTATTACGAAAAAAATCTGATGAAAGTCATAAATCAATGTCACGTACATCAGACCTGTGAATAGTTTTAATTGAAATAGATGTGTTGTGTATGGACCTCAAAAGTCCCTGAGTAAAATCGTGAATGGATGATCTGTCAGGTTTAATAAATAAATAAATAAATAAATGTATTATTTTATAGCTTGTGGTTGTAGCTTTTGGCATACGTATACCTACTTAATATTTATGTAGATTAAGATTTAGTGTTTCAAGCTTTCAAGTGATCGTCAAATGGATCGCGTATTTTTATATTTTCTTGGCTCCTTATCTATGCGTCTCGCTACTTTAACAAATGAAAGGAAAAAAACACTTTTTATAGATAAAACGTTCCAAACAAAACATCACGTACCTGCAAAGTTCTATCTGAAAATTAGGAATACCAAAGAGATTTCCTTTTTCCCAAGGAATAACAAAGCATTCCGTCCCTTAGACGACGGCTTTAAAGACGAGAGTTTCATTTAGCTCGTTATTAGAAAGATAATGATCGCCTTTGGATTATGTTGACGATGAAGTGAAAGATAAAACCTCATCACTATTATGTGCCTTCATGATTCGACGTCTTAAGAGAACTGCTCCAAGGACGAATGCCTATCTGCCCACTTTGTGTTCACGCTAACTACATTATAATTGACGGCATTTGAAATTATAAACTGAGTATAATAATGCACTTTTGTGAATTTGAGAACGTATTGTTAGTTTCTTAATATTAATGTAATTTGTGTTTCTCACATAAGACCACACAGGAAGTAAACGTGATGTTCGTATATTATGATAAAATATAAAATTCACTAAGGCACGAGAAAGTCTGGCCTATCATCGCGTTGATTCTTAGTAAACTAAGGAACATTGCATGCTAAATGTTTCAGATGAACAACTGGTTGATATGACAATTAATGGTAACTTTATATTTGAAAATTTGCATTTTCATATGAAAATACAATGGAAACTTGAAGAATACCTTTGTACTGATTTTTTTTGATGTCAAAAGTTTATAAAATCAATGATATTACAATTGGCTGAGTGAGTGTAGGCTATGACTTGAACTGAACCTGATTATTCTGAGATTATGCCTAAATCCCTTACTAACCATTTGAAGGTTATAATAATGATATGGAACTTTTTCGAATTGCTTTTAAAAATAATGTTGTCGAACCATTGCGTTTTCATAAAAATATAACTCTACCTATTACGTATCATAGAAGCGGGTTAGGTTTTGTAACATGAGAGCATGCCATGGGATGCGACATGTTACGTTCGCAGGAGCGCTGATTATATCAAGCGATTGTTCGCTTTCTACCAGACGTTGCCTGCCGTTTACTTTGTGCCAGGGCACCTACCTACAACCTTCTCTCAATCGGCTTTATCTTGTTAATTGGAGAGTAGCAATGTCGCCGCCTGCTCTACTTGTGCTTATTGTTCGAGTCTTGCCACTTTCTAAAGTTATCTAAACCTGGTATCTGCCTTTAATATGAACCCTCTGAGCATTATTAAACTCTTCAGTGCATGCCGCCACGCTACCGCATGAATAGTCTGTTCGCGTCTATACCGCGGCTTGTTAGTTCTTGGCTATACGGCAGTCCGAATAGAAAAACGACTGAATTGCCTGTTTATATCTTTTGTAGGAGATATATTAACATGTCCATAATCGTTAGTCTCACGTCGGGTATTTTGCGTGTAATTGTAAAATGTTCTGGGAAATTCTTGCATTTATCCTGACTATTTAAAGAGGTAACAATTGGCCATATCTCTTTACGGAAGAAATTAACCCACTTCGCCGTTTGAGTATATTATCACGCCGATTTTATCGTCACTTGTTTGTGATTCTCCTTCGGCTGTTCTTCGTTTTCGTATGCGTGCATTTATAGCTCGTAAATGGGAACCAAACGCAGCTTAAAGGTTATTTAATGGTTATTTTATTGTCTATGGTTATTTATTTATGTCTAACGTAGTTTGTGTTAATCTTATAGCGTCCGCGTCGCCTACTTTATAGATTTTACCATTCCTCGGCGTGGAATAAATATTCTATCTTTTTGTTATCTTCCGGTTTATCGTCGCTTTATTTTACAATACTTTATTACTAGGAAGATGCATCCAGAGATGGTGTTTGCTACTACAGGTTTGTTCTTCCATGCTTCGTTTGCGTAGGAAGATTTATATGGCCGATCGTAGGCGTATGAATCATACGAAAATGGCTCGCGTGTGAGCGCCTAGGTTCCATATATCAAATTAACACTGCTCTATTCCTCATTATTATTTATTATTGGCCTTAATTTGGGTTTTCATTCAATTACCGCATTTAATTGTATTTACATGTAGGTAGCGGCGGCAACGCTAGTGTTCCTCCGCGAAATATCTCGTATAATTGCAATCTCGACGTAGCTCTAATTCGTGAGTCACGGCCCAGTAAAATTGCAAGAGGCCCATGATCGCACCGCCTCATTCAATTACAATGCGTGATATGGCTCGTAAACTGTTTAACTTGACTTCGGTATTAGGCGCGTTGTACGATACCTCCATAGCAGAACGCAAATTTCACCTTTGACTACAACGTATCATTTTGCTGTTGATTGTTTGGAATGCAGGCCGCATTCGAGATAATGATTCCCATTATCGGTTTGATAGATTCACATACGATATTTGACGAGCATTTTATACATTCCCGATAAGTACACAATCATTATATTGTCACACAACGCCGATAGGGACGGGCTGGTAACGGTACGCATAGTAACTGGGGCACCGCGTCGTATTTAATCCTATTATGAGCTTGTTAACATAATCCCACATGTATGCTAGTCTACACATGCAGAGCTGACTGACGATCTGGTAAGCCCTTTCTCATTCTATTCCTGCTTCCCACGTACGCTGAAACAAGACGGCATGATATTTGAATTATGATGAGACTTGCAGTGACATAGAACCAGGGTTTAAGGCGGTTGTCGTAAGAGACGATAGAAGACAGCTGGTTACTTACTTCAGTCGAACTCCAAAGTGTTTTAGCTGAAGACTTGAAGCTATTACTTTCTTACCATCTTCTTGTTCCTTTCTTGGTCTGGAGCTCATCGTTCATGCCTGTAGTATTGTTGATACCTCAGGCGACAATAATTTCTTATCAATAGTTGGTTCGTTTGCTGATTTGTCGGCCATCTCCATAAAAATTTCTTGGCTAATATTCCATGGAAACCTGTCATTTGCTACATCAGTTATGGATAACTATATCTATCTATATTCCTATTGTGTATAATATATACCTACCTATTGTGGCAGCATTGAATTATCCATTGCACGTCTCATGTCTGTCCAATAAACGATGATAGATCGCCCACGAAACTCCTCTTTAATTCTTCATTGTGAAGTAATGACGACAAATTATCTCATTACGTGGAGACGTCTATTTCTAAATGACCCGAGAGCAAATTGGAGCTTATTACGCTCGGCCGGATGCTAAAACGTTATTAGGTTGATTGTCTATAGGGGCATTTGTTTTCGACGTGTTAATTACCTGTTCATTAGTGACTACTGCGCTAATGGTCAATTAATATAGGTTACAAACTCAAATTTCTTGAATAACAGTTTTTCTGTAATAACTGTAAAGTGCTATTAAATCAGAACCGTAGAGTACAGTACAATATGCAGAACAAACGTTTTATCTTGAAAATATAATTTTTTGATGCATAAGTGCACCTATCTAGTGTAAGTTTTTACTCGACAACCCTAGTAAGTAGGTATATGCAGTTGTTGTTCGTATACACTGTTACTTGAGCGTTGAAGTCTTACACAGTGATACGTTATGAAAGTTGATGATTGCACCACGGATTAAATAAACCACAAATTGCTTCTGAGTACTTAAAATACGTGGCTCCAGATGCCCAATTTCTCGTTCATTGTTGAACGATGTTATCAAGCGTGGGTGTTGTCACGATAAACTAAGTCTCTTGAATGTTAGGTCGGGCCTCCACTGCGAACAAAACTGTTGCTTTCCTTTGTGTCATGTTTGGGTTATATGCCGTATTTGTTAGGAAGTTTAGTTAATTTGTTCTGAGAATCTGCAATTAGACAGTGTGATAGACTATAAATTGTATCCCTCATATTGTAAGAGGAGAACCGTGATCAGCAGTGAAATAGTTATGTGATGCAATGGTTATGATAGTTATTTTCTAGTTCCGCAAGTATTAATGAACAATAAGCACTTAAACGATCTTTCTTTTTTTTAACTATTGATCGCCAATCGTGATCATTAAAAAATCAATTAATATCAATGATGATTAGCTTAGTCCGCAATGGAGTTTGGTCTTAAGGGTTCCATTTGCGACAACAACACACACTTTGTTGGAGACGAAGTTCGTGCACGTCCACGATTCGTGTTATTTGGCTGCGCAGCTATCCCCCGACAATTGTATTGTCACAGATCTCTAACCGTAGATAACTCCAGCGGAAGAAGTATTAGCTTAGACGTGACCGCTCCGACATTTCAACTGAACGTCTTTTTGACGACGTACTAGGCTTAATTGGCCTTAGTTGTCCGGATAATGGATAATATGAGGTTAGCTTGCTATATTTTATACTCGTACTTAATTGCGCCGAGAGTTTCGTGGACTAGTTTTTAGCGGCATAAACTCGCATTACCCTGCTTCCAATTAACCAGCTCCTACATATTTTACCGACTAAGTGATGACATTAAGACCCTCGTAAAGCTCAGATTTAGATGTCCGTTTGCTAGCGCTTCTAGAATAGCTTGTGTTTAACAACCTTTTCGATTGTAAGAGACTTACAAATTTTATTTAAACTTATGATTTTAACTTCACTACATAGTATAAAACAAAGTCGCTATTTTTGTCCGTCTGTTTGTTTGTTTGTCCGTTTGTCTGTATGCTTAAATCTTTAAAATTACGCAACGGATTTTGATGCGGTTTTTTGTAATAGGTAGAGTGATTCAAGAGGAAGGTTTTTATGTATAATACATGCATATATTCCCACGAGAACGGGATCCACGCGGGTGAAACCGCGGGCGGGCCGCTAGTAACTAATATAATGATGTCATCGAACAGTAATCATTTGAAATTCAAATGGGTAATCACGATTTTGAATGCTTGTAACTGATATCGAGATAATATAGGTACTCAATGTGACCAGACCATGATCCATATAACAAGCAAAAATCGTGAGTACCTGCTTGCATAAAAAATGCAAGAGCTTTCTTTTAACGCTTGAGAAACTGTTACTTTGTTACTCGCAGATGAAATTTGAGAATTAGGCCACATCATATTGTACGAGCAAGACTGATTAACGGGTAGCGAAGCTTAAACGAGCTCTCCTGATTATAATGAAGGAGTCATGAACAAAATGTAAACGTAACCTCGTTTCTGTATAAGCGCACAACGGGTCTCCATATATTGCGCCACGTGCCAAGGGCGTAAAATTCTCATCTCATTAATATATGTATGGATAAAGCTAGATTCTGGTTTTGTGAATACACTGGCGAATGCACTGCTACTAAAAATTCTACTAAGGCAGCTTCTGCCTGTATTTTATTTCTTGGCCGATGCTTACCTAAAGGAATATAGCTATAAAAATATATTTTTCTTTGGCTATAAATTGGCTGATAAAGAATTACACCGCCCGAACACCTTTACCGCGCGTACCTATGTATATGTATGATGTGATTTAGGTAACGCTTTTTTGTTCTTTTGTTGTTCTAAAACTTCCAAGATCGTATTCTACTACTTATCTGCCTTCAAAACTCATCCATTTACTTATTCATTCCATATTTTATGTAATAAATCAAATGGTTTGTTTGTTTTAGGTACGTACGCATGGCAGTTGACGACTGAGATGCGGTAAAGGTAAACATTAATTTTTTCTTAATGCTTATATCAGCTTCACCTGTGCGTATGTAAATAAATAAATATGAATATGAAATTTTGCACGGGGTTCAAGTTTCAGTTCGTTCGGTTCCTTGTTCAACGAACGAATTCGGTTCAATTCGTATGACAAGCGTGACCGGATGCTTTGCTGAGTATTGGCTCCAGACAAGGGAACTCCTCAATGGTTAACGGCACAATGACTAAAATTATTTTGAATTTATAATTCCCTTCATTTCCCAAAAGCGTATTTTTCGTTTTCCACACTATTTTTACCCGACTGCGTCAGAAGGAGGGTTATGTTTTTCGAGTGTATGTATGTATGTATGTTTGTATGTATATCCATTTCTTTGTCGGGCCCCACAGCCCAAACGGTTGAACGGATTTCGATATTTGAGGTATCTTTGAATTCGTCAGAACTGTGTTAGTGTCATAGGATATATGAATATTCAAAATGGTGCCCGAAAGTGGAAAAAGAGGGGATAATCTTGAGTTTTTTTATCTTAGCAATATGGGTTTCAAATGATAATGAAATAAAAATATTATTATTATAAAACAAAAAACCCGACTGCTTGAAAAAAGAACTGAAAAGAAAAAAAAACAAGTTTCACAATATCCACATAAAAATCTTCATGGTGCTGCAGGCGGGGACAAACAATACTGTTACCAACGGGCAAAAAAAGATATATCACAAGTACGTTTGTAGATGAAGATTTTGTTTGTTTGTAGATGAACACCATGAAGATTTTTATGTGGATATTGTGAAACTTGTTTTTTTTTTTCATTTCAGTTCCATTTTCAAGCAGTCGGGTTTTTTTGTTTTTGTAATAATAATTTGTTATCCCAATTGTTGTTATATTTCCATCGTCGCAACTGAAGATGAATTAGTAAATGATGAACACGTGCAGTGCGGGTATAGGGCATTAGAATTTGGATGCATGGAACCTAGCGGACAAATTTCCGACTTGTTACCGGTCAATCTCAAATTATTGGGGAATCTCGGGATAGCTGATTGGCTATTTCCATTAATGATTGCGCACATGCCCTTGAATTGATAAAGCAGTCGTAATGTCGATGTCTCAGGACGATTCATCTACATCATTATTAATGTAGATCTCCTCTTCCGAAGATTAATAACAATGTTAGTACCTACCTAAATTGTAACAAAATCTTAGCCACAAGGACAATCAGAGCGTGATTCGCCAACGTTTGCTCAATCTGACGACCTTGCTCGAATCAGACCAAATATAATATCGGATCACATCAATGTTTTTTTGTTTATGCTGAAATGTTTCCTGTCGTCCTCGATTAATAGCAGTTTTTGTCCCCTGCCATGCTATTTTAGAAACCATTGTCACAAACAATTATTAAATTACATTTTCAACACACTTGCTCGTAAAGTTGCTATTTTTTCTTTAGTCTTACGCCCGGAATGCGGTTTATTACGCACTAGTGCGTTTTACTTTTCATTACCGCACTAGTGCGGTAATGTAAAGTTTTTCTTATTCCACTTTTTTTTTAATATCCGTAAAGAGGTTGTTACCAAAAGATTTATTATTTTGTAAATAAATAAACTTGTTGTACTTAGTCAAAATCTGATAAGATAAGATTATACTTCATCTAATTATCTATTAAAGCATTTAAAAAATACAATATTTTAAATCATTAATTACCGTAAATTCTTATTAGAAATACATAATTATTTAGTTTAATATATTGTAGCTGAATGTTCGGTGCCTTGGACTTAACCTGCGCGCGCATAGTTATTCAAACAAAGATACGGCGCGCGAAAAAATAAACCGCGCCATTTTGTGCAAACATTTGTTAGTTTATAATTTGCTGATTTGTGACTGAAAAATGTCGATACCTAATTGTTTTTTTCCTCGCAAGTGTGTTGAAAAACGTCGTATGATACGCGTGTGCTTTGTTCATTACAGTCTTGGCTCTATTTACAGCCCTCGCCTTGCGGCTCGGGCTCAATACCGCCTCGACTGTAATGACCAACTTCGCACACTTGTATCATAATGTACTATTAACTGCTCAGTTTAACTGAGTTTGTATGAATGAAGAGTTTGATGTAGGAACCTAATAATTTAATGCGATAACTTGTTTTGAAACCTTGAGTTTTGCGATTATAAAACCAAATCAAATCTTCCATTACTTTGTTGAAATTTGATAAGTCTTATCTCGACTGTAAGTCCTTGCTATTGCAACATTAATGATAATGTGATAATAAAAAAGGAATATTAAAAATATGTTCATGTAGCAACAAGGCCTTCTGAATGAGGTTACTATGAAATGTTATTGTCTTAATTTCTTGCGTAATCAGTCAGCAATTTAAATTGGTCTGTAATATGAGTAGGTATGCTCTTTTTGTGGTGGCTTAACACGTTTTTAAGTTCCTCCGAGACAAGTTTGTCGTTTGTACGATCCAGTTTCATGACATTGACATTTTTTGCAACTGTGTAATCGAGAATTAAAAATGCCCAGGAGTTAATAGTCCTATGTCAGTTCGGAACAATGTTAAGTTTCTGTAGCAGTTCACATTTCTATTAAATGAAAATAGCCTTCGTAGAATCTTTTTAAAGGTAGCCACTCAAAATGTATTATTATTTGTTACTAAAATCCTTGACAAGCTTTTGGCTTCTGTAATACCTATAATTTGGATATGGTTGAAGTGATTGTGGAGTCGGTTACACATTTTTGGTGGCGACCATTTCAGTTTTCACGGGTAGCAACGTATCTGCGACTGAATTAGAACGAGACTAATAAAATCCAGTTAGGATTAACAACAACTAGCAGCACTAACTGTCACTTATAGACCCTACCAAATTATTAACAAACTAATCGCTATTTGAATCGTTATCCATATGTGAGTCTTGTCGTAAATCGGCAACAGTTCTCATGGGCGGCATCGAAAGGTGGTGGTGCTGCATGCTTTGAGTTTGCAACATTAGTCCCATAAAAAATATTATTATGAACTTCGTCAAAGTAGATGTGTCATGTGTACTCATATTTATCGACTGTGTTTTCTTTTCCTTTGTTATATTTCCTTTGTTAAAAGTTAGTGAATACTCCCCAATTAGGTAGATACGTCTCATCCAGATGAGTTGGTTCTCTTCCCGTTTGGCTCCATTGAAATTGTTTAATGGTCCATATGTAACGTGGGGAGTGGCTGCGGCCTCGCTGTATTTACGATTCGGAATGTTAGGTTTAATTTAACTTAAAATATGTTGTTGAACAGTTTGAGGTTAGTAACATTTGAGGTTAGTTTACATAGTGAGTTGTTATGAATAGGTTATGATTAATTTATTCTTTTAGCTTTTAATGAATTTAAAGAACGTGAAACAGTTTCACTCGATTGAGTAATTTTAATGGAATCAGAGACAAAACAGTTTTCAAAACCAAAAATTAAATTCCTTTGCACAGCCTACAAAAAACGTGAGTTAGTATCTAGATCTAGAGTTATTTCAAGTTAATATTAGATAACACTAAGCCCGAGTATATCAAATTCATAGCATGTTAAATAAGTAATGTTATTGTCAAAAAAGTATAGTATAAATTCAATGAGAATAATTTTCATCAGTGAACACGTTTTATGTTAGTAGCTAGTTACAGTTCCGCAGTCCTGCTGGTCCTGCATGCTATAAAATACGTTCGTAAAATCCTTATCTCTAACTTATAAGAGGACATTGACATCGTATCAAAGTTATATGTCTGCAACTTGTGCTTCCCAGAACATTGCTTGCAATTGGTTTAGGTATGTTTACCTAAGCTAGTAGAGCCAATTATAGTGATGTTTACCTAAGTCGCCGAGCATATGGTATTGCCGGTCCCCACTAAAAACAAATCTATTAGGTACCTGTGCTCACAATTCAATTTAACTTGTAAGCAAAATATACTTAAGGCATTGTAAATTCTCGCCGTCAATCTGCAGATAATGTTAATAACAATAGCGGAAAGAAAGATGACACGAAAACCGAGTAGAGTTGCTGCTGTTTTGTACTATGTAAAGATAATGCTCCATTAGATTTATGTTATCCGTTATCCGTTCAAGGAGATAAAGCGATTCTGTGGTACTTTGACAGTATGTTTAATGTTTTATGGAATAGTATAGAATAATAGAACCATAAATTTTAATCATGCCCTAAAATTTCTTTACAACTTGACCTTAGAGTGTCTAAAAAAGTAACATCATTTATCATTTTGTGTCATCTTATTGAACCTGGATATAATATTGTCATTCTATCTCGATATAACTCTTTAACATAAACCTTATGATATTATTAAAAGTAGGTATATGCTTTTTAATTTAAATGAATAAATACTGTTTAAATATTTCCTGGAGATTTAAAGTGTCATTATCTTAATGCTACATATCTCTACCAACATACATATATATCGCCAAAATCTATTTTTTTAGTTCCTTGGAGTATTTGTTTATATGTCATTTGATAACATTATCAAATATCTCATATTTATAAAGATAGTGTTGCTGACTCGAAGCATAAATCGAATGGACAGAGTTCAATAACATTTAAATGTAAAAACATTAAGCTTATCAAGTTGTTTGATTTGAAGGTCTTATCCGATGAAATCCACGGTCTCTGTGTATTATTCTATTGTAATATTTTAATTAAGTTTTTATTTGTTCACTATAATTTTAAAATTTTGATGCTTATGCTTTTTATGATACTTTGCAAACTCTACTTTGGATACACCTTGTGATGGGTTATTTAACCCTCTTATACCATAACGTACAACAATTTTATTCGTTTTTCATGTTGAATTCGTCTGCACTTATCAATATCTTAAATATTTCTACTCAAAATAATGTTCGTAATTCGCCATCATCCATGGCTTATTACACATGTATGTACATACCTCTATAACAAGCATGATTTTTTTTTAACTCAATCATGTCGAAAATAAAAGTATGTACCCATTTGTAAAGAACACACTTTTTTTTCTGAAATGAATTTTACCAAAATCAAAGTTAGAAGTAACAAGGAGCAATAGTTTACTAGGATTAGCGACACTGGCGTGCTTTGCTGACATTATATCTACTTTTTTAATTTTCCTGGTACAATAAGAGATAATGCTTAATGTAGCTGCGCATCGGCCCTCGATATTGACAGAACTGATATGTGAATGAGTAAAAGTTCTTGCATGATTTGCAATACAAGGCCAGAGGACATATTGGACAAAGACTGCAACGCGTTCATCTTCTTGAACTCCTTACTTTTTTTTTATTTGGAATACTGATTGTGGGTTTGCATTTTATTTTTAGTAGTGAAGTGATAAAATGGTAAAACAATAAAAAATGTTTAACTTGTTTGAAAAGGAATATCTACATTGCAAAATGACTGTAAAAAGAGTCCAATTTTCAATGGCCTTTTTCATACCTTTGACTTCAGATGAGTCGTTCAAATGATAGGGACAAATGATATTAAACTTGAATTAATTTACACTGCGTTAATTAATAAGACAGTAATAACATTCTTTTAATTAAAAGATGGGTCGATTTAGCAATTTCCTTTTACGGCGTTGGCGACCCGCGGCGTCGATCACAGGGTGCATCGCTAAGATACCCGTAGACGCACTGTACCCGCTGACAGCGCAGATAACGCCAAGTGTTGGCTTGCCATTACCTTTTTTTCCACGCTTCTGCCGTGTAAACATGACTGCGCGGGGAAAATATGGACTGAATAACGCACTCGTTGTGTTTATTTTTGTTGTTTTAGCGCTATTAAGACTCGCGAACGCTCGGAGCTTGTGGGTCTTGTGGCAGTCGCAAGTGATCTACTGAGTTAGCGAGAGGAGTGGGATGACTCGTAGCGTGAGCGGAAAAATGCTTCGTGTTTTAGATCGTAAGGCAGGATATCCTAGTTGTCTTATTTACTTAGTATTTGTTTTAAATTTAATGCGAACATTGTTGTTACCCATAATGTGTCGCTACGCTCTAGGACGTAGATTAAAAGCTCATTTGTAAAAGACATGCTGTTTTTATATGCAATGTATTCTTTACTTAAACATTTATAGAATTCATCACCGAAGCCGCACTGTCGAAGATGGTTGACATTTCCTATCCGTGATTCGATTCCAGAATGACTCGTGAAATAATACTATGTCCAAGTTGAGTGCTCGCCGGCGTCTATTGTGCATCTATCGGCCGGAGATCTGTGTTGGACGCGTGTGAACGACAGTGTAGGAGCGCATCGCATTCTTAATCTGCCCGGTTAGCATTCACCGGGCGGTGTGTGCCGTGTGCAGCAGCTCTGTCGATGACTCGATCAGATCCTGCCGCGGTCTACTCGAGATGTTGTGTGGGCGAACATTCGCGAATTGCGACACTTGATAGTAACGTGCGCCTGGTTATATAATGCCGAGAATGAAGAGTTCATTTTAGAGTCTGAGATTTTTTGTGAAATTGTTATGCAGATTTCAAGGATAGCCTAGAATACTGAACGTACCTTTAAATAAATCTAATTGAATATAATTTTTGGTGACGTCGATAACAGGGATGATAATAAGTAGGTATTGTTACCAAGGAATCGACACATTCATATATTCGTTCAATAAGCAATAACATAAAATCAATACGTCGTGTATTAAAGTTGGTACAGCATTATCAAACTGTTTATTAAAAGCTTGTTAAATGTATTCGATATTCCATTGTTTACTTTAATTCAATTTAAACCTTGTTACATTACCAATTTTGTTACACATACAAAAACTTGTGGCTATAAATATTAACACAAATAGTTTGTTTGCCCAAAAATAGAGTTGGCCGCTCACGTGGGTTGTGTGCCCTAAATCGTTAATTAGAATCGGAGCGCACCTGCATTTCTTGGATTCGATGATGAGATAAAAAAAGATTTCTTAGAACCCACAGCCGATTTCGATCATAGGAAATACTAATACGAAGCGTTTAGAAAATAAATTACCTATGTAATAACCAGTCCGCCGCGTTCCGATGTCACAGACTGTACACATTGTTTATGGCACGACAATTGGTACTTGCAACTACAAATTAGACAAATAATCTCCCATTGAAGAGACAAGACATAGCCAACACCGAGCGCTGCAAGATGTCCCGACGTCGAATTATCAATTTTCCTTTATAGCATTAAATGGTCCGTTCCAATTAAAACAAGCGACGTCGCTACAAAGTCACATCTATCAATTACTCATGCAAATGTAGTCGTGTCATGAATATTCAGAGTATCTCTTGCTATTGCTATGGATTCTATAATTTTGATTGAGACGCCGTGACACGCCCTTACCACGGGATCAACACATGTACATTTGCGTTAGGTTCACTATGCAGTTCCCAAAAGATGGTTTAGCATAAAACACAGCAAACAATTTAAC
The DNA here is from genome assembly GCA_905404135.1 of Hesperia comma. NCBI lineage: Eukaryota > Metazoa > Arthropoda > Insecta > Lepidoptera > Hesperiidae > Hesperia > Hesperia comma. The sequence continues at coordinate 15,165,491 of FR990024.1, forward strand.
TCTATTGCTACATCGCTTTCCGGAGTAGGTATTTCTCAATCGTACATCGTTTTTGGACATGAAAATTCAAAACTGTATAGAACGGCGTTAAACAGATATTCAACATGACATCTTTGTTGTGTAAAAGTCATGGCACTTAGTTATTTTACTAAAAAGTTTTCTTGAAGTAGAACATTCTAGGGATTAAAAAGTGGCTTTGTTTTTCAGCTACATGAGACCTAGATTAGGAATGAGCAGACACTTACTAATCTATAAACCTCTAATACGGCGATTTACATTTGATTCATCGATTACCACTCTATGTACAATATTTTATTCACAAATCTGCACTGACTGACTATGCGTCTATGAGAGGAAGCGGATTCTATTAAAGTTCATAAAATTTTAATTACTTGTAACCATTATTACATTATACTTAGTAACTAATTCGATTTCTCCTTGTGCGACATTATAAAAAGCTGAGTATTAGTATACACTTGTTATTCTCGTCAATCTATTAATCAATCGGAACAGGTTCGATCAGTATTGAACTGAATGGGGTTCGCAGATTATTCTCATGTTAATCTAAACCTTTTTCTAGCGCGATAAACTCACGCTCTCGAAATAACTCAGCGCTGTCGAGCTTACATATATATTTTTTATTCACAAATAAATTACTTGTAACTAGTTTTCTGGACAGGTTTAGATAATAAACTCCCCCTATGCTTTAATTGCATTAGTTCTGTGATCTAAGAATTTGTTGGCAATTAAATAGTAGGCCATGATTGGACTGGTAGAACTAGAAAGAGTGTCTTGTTATCGATGCTATTTATTTCAATCCCTTTATTAACACGGTCGCTGCGTTACGAGATCTATCAGATCTCTTACAGGTTTTCGGAATTGTGCGTCGACTAAAATCGTGTTCTTTCACTCCGTGCGGGTGGCTCTAACTTGTAAAGTTCTTTAAGTATGAGAAAGACAAATATACATATTTGCTTCCTACTTAATGGTGAATTCCAGGACATAAAAAAAAGAATAAGAGATGGTTTAGGTCCCTAACGCACAGTATTATTATTATTTTAATTCCTTGCGTTAGGAGACATGTCGATACTCGTAGAATCGTAAGCCTCGTAGACGCAAGAGACGGAAGGTGGGCGGCGCGGGCGCTGCGTGACTCTATTTAGTGTTGTCCTAGTATCGATGTGAGCATAGAGAGAGATAGAGAAAAATTATATTGTCTTTCGCCATAGAAAATACCTACAGTAGCCCAATCACTGAATTTACAATTCTTGTTTTTATTTATATACCTACACTTAAATATTCGATTAAATTCGTCGTTGATATTTTTATGTAATTTATTATAAAGATTAATAGGATCATTATGTTCAATAGTAGCCGGTTTAGTCATTTTAGAGTAAATGTTATCTTTAAAAATTGACAATTAAAAATTTCAAAAATATATCATTGGTTTTTTGGAAGATATAAATTATTTTCAAAACTGTATTTTTAGGAGACTGATTAGGTCTCTAACGCACCACAGGCCAGGTTAGTTTGGAGATCTTTTAGGTCTCCAAAGCTACTAGCCGAAAGTTCTTTGAAAATGAAGACGCAGCGAACGTGTTAAATTGTTGTTTTTATCTTTTATGCAATTTTACACCGTGTAACTCTATTTTTTCTCTTTATTACTTACTTCATAAGCAAACAGTTCGAGCTAATTTGCTCGCAGTAAATTGTCGGAGTGTTGTGTATTAATGTATATGCATTATGCTAATATCTCACGATCTTAAGAATGCCGCAAAATACCACTGTTCATATCAAATAGCACTTCGTGACGTGAAACCTTGTAGCATGTTTAACAATGAGTGTATTATGCTAGATTTCTTGATAATGAAGTCAAGAAAGTTAATATTTTTTGTAACGACAAGATCTTTGACTCTTCGGAGGAGTAACGTGCCTGGTAAATTTAAAGCTTCCTGTACGTCTCAAATTGGTAATTCGAGTACAGTTTCGAAATTTGACACTATTTTATAGCGCTGTGAGGAAGGGGCAGAGCAATAAAACTGAACCCTTAGTGCTATCGCTGTGTCGTCTAATTGATGGAGGCTTAATATAAAGACGACATATTGTGAGCATACTTTAGGCACTTGCCTGAGATGCAATGAATAGAACATTTTTACACCAAAGCGAAGTTCTCATCGATCTACACAGCGGGCGTAGGTAGATGCAGTTAACTATTGTTACAATACTTTTAGAGTATAATTACAATCATTGTTAGCAAAGTGTCGTTAATAGTTATGTGTGCTCTAGGCCTCCTCACTCATTACGAGAGACCCATGGTCAGTACTTGGATATTTAGTATTATGCTGTAAAAAATAAGATGGTTTTTGTTTTACATAATAAGTAGTAAAACTAATTATTTATTATCTATTTTATACTGCAGCTATTTTTCCTAAACTTCAGATAAGTAAATAAATTTTGGACCAAATTTAAAATGTTGTCTAGCATGTTTAATGTAGGCATAAAACATTTAGTTTTAGCAAGTTAGTTCGCCGACAGTGAGGCCAGGGTTTTAGCGGCAGCCCGCATATCGCTTGCCATACTTTATGGTCTACTACACACCCCTGTCAGGAATTTATGCATTGAGCAAGTGAACACTTTGAGCTTGGCTAACCGACGAAATATTGACAAATAATACGTTCTCTGAAAGTTTGAAACTCATAAATAAAATCACAAAAGTGCTCTTATATTCAATGCTTATAAAAATATTCCGACCCACCATTCGGATCAGCGGTAGGTTATTGTAAAAATGTTATGGCTAGCGGTGGACTCAGTGGATCTAAAAAGATTTCAGAATATCTAAAGAAGTTCAAACACATCACACAAACCTCAGGGATGGATGGTCTTCGATCTTTTTACCTTTATATAATAAAGATATTTTCTACAGTTATAGGTATGTGATTCTCTACACCAATAAAGTTTTTAGTACATTAAATATAGGATTGGGCAAAATAGAATCGGTGTTCATAATATATGGTACCTACTGTAAAAGCTCGAACCACCGTAATATTAATAATATCCATTGTTAATAGTTTCGTAAGTTTTAATTTTTTTTTAACATTGCAGTTTCTTTGAAATAAATATATTCTATTCAGATTCTAAGATTCACCACTAGGAGTTAGTAAATGTGCGAAATAACTTTTTTTTCGGGCTTTTACCACCATTCATTTGGTAAATCTTTAGGCACGGTAAATGCAAACTGCAAAATAATAATATTAGCATGTCTCGCATTTTTCAATTACATAAACGTTTATTATATTGCGGAATAAACATAGAATTTTGTTAAAAGAAAATACATTTAAATTTTGGTCGACATCAATTTAATTTGGATAAATTTATTTTACCGCTACTAATAAAGCGGCACCCTAGCATTGTTTAACGCAGGGGAAATTCATTACTGATCTATTGTGACCCCTCTAAAACACAACAGTTTCAACGTATTCAGCACATGCTACCAAATATTTCAACCAAAACGTTAGTACAGTGTCTGACAGATAAACAAAGCTTTGACGGTCGAAACTTTTGCATACAATACTTATTACATGTTAGGTATAGTGTCAGTGAGATGCTACGACGGAAGTTCACGAAAGTTATTTACTTTAAGTTATTTATTTGTAATATAAATAAAATAAAATATTATATCACTATTTCACTAGTTTAAAAGCTTGTTATCCGCCGCAAACACGCTTCAATAAAAGTTCTGGAAAAAGTATTTTTTTATATAAAAATGTCAGTTTATGAAATAATCTCCAAACAAACTCTCGTTGTAGTTACAACATGGTCTACCAGTATAAATGATGTTGTTATTTTTAAACTAATCCCACCGACGCGGTCAGTATTGAATAACTTTCGTGGTGCAAAGTATAACAAGAGAATTGACACTAATTAGATGCCTGTCCGTTCTCGGTGCCATAACGTCCGTATTATTTTCCTATAAAACTGTCGCGTGGGACGACATGTCTTTTACCGGAGATGCTATCACGGTCTTATACCTTAACAAGACGTAAAGAGAAATGCTCGCCCACGATGATATTACATTGCACTTCGGAGCGCAACCTTTCCAGCAGAAAGCGTTCACCGTAGACGGTCATAGCTTTTACTGCGTATGAAAGCTGGCTCATATATTATGGGCGTGAGACGCAGAGCAGTAGCTGATACTGGAAGTAGTATGCCCTTAATGTCCTGAAGATGAAAATGGTCACATAAGAGGGTTTGCTTCATTATTGCTGGATGGATCACATACATCTATTGAATCTATTCTTTACGGAATGCCCGCATGAAAATTAGAGTGATTAGATGATGAGTATTTGAGTGGCATTATCAAAATAATAAAATAAATTAGGAATACATATCGTAAGCGGTATTGGTAGTTTGAGGAAATGAAATAGACGAAAATAATTGTGTACCTATCTCTAAAGTACATTAAGTGTAACGGAAGGAAGAAGTAGAATTATACGCTGAGAGATCTTTTCAAGAACGGAAGAATCGATTAGAGGTTAAGTAGGTTTATTGGAAGTTGGAGAGGACGGATCATTTAGATGAAATGGGGCACTGAAGAAAGGATCGTTCCGGTGCCCTTTTCACCATTTATCTGTAATGAGATTATCACAAAGCTTACATTTTTACATTACAAAAATTTACATTCATGCTATGTGAATACTATCATGCTATTGTACTTTATAGTTGCTTCATTTCTCGAGGCATTAAACATAAAAAAGGTGTTGTTGGATCTTGATCCTTCGTCATGAACATCGTTCGCCTGAGGCTTATTCTTTCACCTTCTATTCATTTCGATTGATGACAAATTATTCGAAACGTGCAGTGTCTATGCTAATCTATTACTCATTGATGAGCGCAAACTCGCGTAATGACTAACTTTATCTTACGGTACATCTAGAATTTACAAATAGTTTTATGTTTTATTTAACTCATGACATACAATTAATTGACTGTGAATAATTGCTCGTTGTTCCGATTGATTCAGCGATGACAGAATAGTTTTGTGAATCAGCCACACCACATAAGTGGCGAGTTATTAGTAAATAGCTAATTGTCGTCTAGACGCTCAGACTATCGTAGGCTTGTTTGTTTTCAGTGCGAATGATGCGATAATAAGATGTGCGAATATAGAACGTTACGTTCATTACATTATATATCTTTGTTATGCTGAAGTATTAGGATGGATGGATATTTGGTTGCTTTATAAGCGATTGCGGTATTTGAAATGAAAAATATTAACCGCAACTAGATTTAAGTTGTTTGGCGAGATTAGAAAACTAAGTTACAGAGATTATAGGGCGTTTGGTTCAAACTCAGAAATATTGAGATGCGGAAGGAAGTACTTAAGAAACTTTCATTTAAAACTGAGACAGGCTTAAATGGCTTTAATTCTTACTGTCTTACAAATAATTAGAAATTCTGAGGATTTCTGGTATCAGTCCAACAAAGCCACCATTGTGTTGGGCAAGGAAAATAAGTAAATAAGGATTAGCTGACGATTGACTCGAGATATCGAAAGCATCGGAATCATAGAAATCTCGTGAATTCAATTTGTAAGTAAATGGAGTTTTAATTTACATATCTATCACTCGTGACCCGAAATAAGCACAGACGTATCTAACTACAGCTACACATTTCGGTGTTGATGCAGTGTCCCATGTCTGGAATTCATAAAATTCACATTTTGAATACTTTAATGTCGACACTTCGAATAAAGATATTTTTGCTCGGCGCAGCGTTAAAAATGTACTTGAGTGTTTTTGTTAATTTTATAAATATAACACGTCAAGAGAGAACATAATATTGCATGGATTAATTGCCTGTAAATACCTAAAATTGTTTGTGCGATATTTATTAACATTTGAAAATAAAAACACTTTGAGCTTTGCTGTTTTGTTTGTAATAACCTTCTTTAAAATATACTTACTTTTATATTATGGTCATTTGTAGGTACTAATTTATTAAATGAGGAACCATATTTGATTTTAATTTTGTTTCTTTTCAGGTAAGCGGCTGGTTCAACACAAAGGGTATCGTAAAGGTAAGCGGTCCACGAGACCCAACCTTTTAACCTACCCAATTAAGATAAAATCTATTTATATTTTATACAATATGTTCGGATGCTTCTCGACTTTTGGTTCGTATTGTAATAATGAACTCGACTATTTCTAAATACCTATTAGATTTTCATTTGTATATTCAAATTTGGTTGAAAGTACTTTTACAAACAACATGATACGGTGTTTTAGAATTAAACTTCGATTTGCAAGGCCAACCAATAACCATTTAAGATGATAGATAAAAGCCATCATATTTTGTGAATAGATAACGTTAATAAGCATTGCATCATATCTGGCATCTGCACAGTGTATGTTTATTCTCAATAAAATTATTAAGTTAAATAACATTTATTAAGTTGAATTCTGATTCCTTAAAAGGATACATGTGGATGTTGTATGTAATGTTCATGCATTAAACATAAAGCACAGAAAATTGAAAGATGTTCGTTTATTCAAAGGAACAGCTGATGTAAAAATTCGATTAAGCCACTTTCGTTGCGAAGAAATTTACTCGAGAATTTCTTATTACTTTAATCTTCTTCGCTTTGAACATTAAGGAGGACAACTTCCTTTCTTGAGTTATTAAATCGTATAGCAGTGGAATCTATGCTTGCTCGTTGCATTGTCGTAACAAGGTGCGAAATGAGATACATTTATTCCTATGTAAAGCTTTGGTTTCACTGCAACACGAAATGTACTAGAAATTTAAAACAAATTTTAGAGACCAGATGCTGTTTCAAAATTTTGAAAATGCGTGGTTAGTAGTAGAGTGCTCTCAGCGTGCTTGACACATTAATTCGCGATATTTAAGCAGTGATTACAACTTGGTTGGAACTTTGATCTCTCGTACAGCCAAGCCTCGTTCGGATTCTGCATATTCAATAACAAAAATCTAATCTTCAATTACTTCAGTAAAGGAAAACATCGCGAGAAAACACGCACACACAAAGTGTTTTCAAACATGTGTTTTAGGTCTGCCAATCCGCATTAGCCATCATGTCAGACTTTTGTCTGTAGGCTTGAAAAATTTCTTACCAATCAAGACCAAAATCTATTTAGTGCAAGCGCTGATATTCCCGATCATCGATTATGGTGATGTGTGTTACACTGATATCAGTGAGACTCTCCTCGCCAAACTGGACCGCCTCATAAACAATGCCGTTCGCTTTGTTTTTTGCCTTCGCCAATTTGATCATGTTTCCACCTATCGTCTTAAGCTTAAATGGCTTCATATCCGAGAGCGACGGCAGACAAGATTGCTTTCTACCCTCTATCCTTTTTGACTCCCGTGTTCCCGACTATTTAAAATCCAGATTCCAATATCTACATTCCTCCCATGATCGGCAGCTTCGATCTTCTGACTCGCTTCTCCTTTCCATCCCTCTTCATCACTCTGGCTTTGTATCCAATTCCTTCGCGGTCCAAGCTGCTCGACTATGGAATACTCTCCCCGATAACCTGAGAAAGCCGGTGGATAGGTTTAAGTTGAAGAAGAACCTTCTGGTGCACCTGACAGAACGTCGCAACAATCTTTAATTTGTAGTTTTTATGTTTGTCATTGTTTATATTCATAGTAGGTATATGTATGTATATATATATATGTATGTATGTATGTATTATATGTTATTTTATATATGTATATTTTATGTAAGTATGTATGTAGATATATCATTATTAAATACTATCTGCTTTATCCAGTTTAAAACCGATATTCGTGTTTTCTCTATTTGGCCTAATGGTTAGCTGGTAGAGAATGCAACTTGCATTAAGCTCGCCATTTGTACCTTAATATATTAATATATTGTGATCAATAAAGCTTTAAATAAATAAATAAATATTTACCCCTCAGACTGTGAGAGGTGTCCCGAGCCCAGCAGTGTTCCCTTTTCGTGAACCGTTCCCTTCTCAGTTTCAGAGTTCTCTATCTAACATTTTTTCTTTTTTATCTCATTCATTCTTTCATCCATATTAATGCATTTACTATCACAATCAACCAAATTTTGTAGATTAACTTAAATTATAAATATTTCCTTACACATGTATCTAACCCTTTCATTCCTCATTATAACTTATTTTCATCGTTTAGTGAGAACGCCGCCTTACCATTGCCGGCGGCTGCTGACAACTTAGTTCCATTTCCTGACAACTACTGATACTTCACTTTATTACGCGAAAGATTGTAACGGTTGTTATTATTATACCACTGGAAAGTTACCTTTTCAGCTATAAGTAATAAAAAAGATTTTGGTTTCCAGGGTAAATTATACATCTAGTAAGTTATAAACAGCGGTGTATTTTTTTTGTTGTAACTGTTAAACAAATTAACTGAATATAAAATATCCAGGTTTGTATAATACATGAAAGATCTTGTTTTTAGGTAACTGCGTTAATGGAATTAAATATCGCGTATAGGTAACAGTATGGTGAGGGAAAACAAACACAAACAGGAAACCCAAGGCCAGCAGTGGAAACAATTGCGGGTTGTAGTGTACAATCATTTCTTTGTATATTTTGCATTTCAATAAAACGATGATTATAAGTTTTCAATTGACACACGTTTCGCAAACTAGCAATAAGCGAATTGGCACGCAACTAGCTTGAGCAAAATTACCTTTAAGTACAGGAGATGTTTCATTTGCTGTACACGTCGAACTATTATCAGCATCGTCTTGAGTACTTATGAACGTGGTTTTATTTTTTATGTTCCGTGTCCATTGATTGATATTTACGATGTCACTAAAATAAGCTGTAGGCAATTACGTGTTGTAAATCATGAAGCTACCAATTTTTTTTCATTCATTTCTCTTCCGTCCTAACTTGCTATGGTTTGTTGGATTATTGTTGGTTTTTTACTTTAAAATAAATTTAGCGTCAATGTTATCAATAAAAATAATAATAAACGAGCACATATTCATATCCGCACAGTAGGAATCCTCATGTAACGGGTGGTGCACAAGTATGCCATAACAATTAATTAACCCGATGAAATATTCATACTTTTACCTAAATAACTGTGTTAAATGAGACATCCATAATATCATCGTAGCTTTTTTATGTATACGATATGTATTTCACACTTCCAACGAACTGTCACAGAATTTATATTTTTTTCTTATCGTAAATTAATTCTTGATTACAATGCCAGCGGCCATCTAGCACCCTTTTCACTATTGACCTGAAGGCACCTACAATTACAAAACTTGAATGATAACCTGTCGCGTGTGGTTTTTTTCCAGTCAACCGCCCCAAATATGAAAACAGTAGTCCAAAGATAGTTGAAGAAAAAACAAAGAATAATATGTTTAAGCCAGGCCGAAACTCGAACCAAAAACCCTCGGTCGACCGGCAAAGCCACTACCAGCAAGGCTAGAGAGATTATGATTACCTTTAACATGTAATTAGAAATCTTGTTGGAAATTGTATATTTTCTTAATGCCCTTTCATTTTCATCTCAGGTTCCCAGGTATGTACAGTATTCTACGGAGGTACACAAGCTCTAATGAAGTTATAGGTACTTAAAATGAGTAGAAATTTGTTCCGATTTAATGGTAAAACAATATAAACTACTTTTATTTGCTTTGTTAATCCGCAATGGAAAATCAATTTCCCAGGTTCGCGGTCACCAGCCAAGTTAACGCTTTCTACCTCGGAGTACTTTATAATTCTATTTATCAACTTTCTCACAATTCTCTCAGTTTAAATACGGTCTTATGAATAGTCAAAACTGGTTCTATTAAAGCTTGAACTGTTAGCATAATTTCAGTTGCATTTGCATCAACTCGATTCATAACTTTATCGCTGCTAAATGTCAAATACATTATCTGTATCGCGATTCTGTATTGTAAGCTTATAGTGTTATCCTTTGTTTTTTGAATAAGTAAATAAGTGCAACCGTCACATTCATTCCTTATATTGCTTACATTAAATGCATTTCTAACATACTTCCTTATACACTGTAGACACATATTCTACGATATCACATAAAGGAATAAATAAAATATCATGGGTAGATTATTATTATAAATTTTAATGATGTCGATAAAATTTGCCTTCGCTGCATCTAATAAATTGAATATCATCTTGAACCGACGCGTTCTTATCGAGATTCAAAAGCTTCGGGAGCGGCGCGCATGTATTTGCCTCCTTCCCGATATCTCGTTCAGTATTTTATTTATCAGATATTTCTGATCACACATCTGTCCTTTTCGATGATTCTGCTCGTTTTTTTTCATTTACGTTCGATCGATCGCGTTCTTTACCTGCGCGCATCGAATGTTTAAAGCTATCTTGATCTCCATGTTAAACTGTCACAGCTTCATGCATTACCGCATTTCGAGAATTCTTATCTTTTTTTTAATGTAATTTTAACTGATTATCAACTCTGTACGATGTGTTGATTATTTATCTTTAACATTAACTCTGCTATTTCATACTTATATTTCAGTATAATAATATGGCTCTTTTATCTGCATTTCAATTTTAATCAAATGATTCATCATATTCACTTTACTATATTTAAAGTACTCGAAAAACACAGTGAAAAAAATATATGTAGACCGGGCTTACACGTGTAGGTTGTAGTCTGTATCTTAGAAGAGTCGAAGATGGAGAATGTATAAAAAACTGGCTTGAAAGGGCTGACTTTCTCTTGTAGGAAACTCGTGGGAGGTGAAAGTTTGTCGTGGTGTCCTTGAGACCCTGCGTAAATATGAGTCGGTGGTCGGCGGCTTGCGGTTCAGATTACACGCGTACGTTCCTTTTATTTGGCATATTTTCCTTGAGCATTATTTTGTTACGTAACATAATTTACTTACCTACATCGGATTAAAAGTAATGTTATTGTCTTTCTTTTCCAGTAACTTCTCGTAATGACTTAACCTCATTTGGTGATCATGTTGGGTCCGCTCGAACTTGATAACCAACCATTCTTACTTATATTAGGTATCAATTCCTATTAGTCATGTTGTCTGGATTCAAGTTTTGATCTTTTTCAAAGTTAAAAAAAGACATTTTATAAAACTTCGCAATACACGCGATTAAATTAAAAAAATATTAAAAGTAGATAGCTGTAAACAATCAATCGCTTTTATTTGCTTTGATTGTTAAAATGCAGGAAAATAACAGTTATTTTCTAATCTACTATGAACACATCGTAAATTGTTGATTGGGATGTTCGACTAATTCATTAGTGCAAAGTCATGAGTTCAACTATTATTCCCCGAAAACTAAATAAGAAATGGTTTATGGTTAAGCACACAAATTATATACAAGGAATTCTCAAAGCCAGAACGAGTAATACAGCCATCAAAATTAACAAGGAAAACTTAAATGGTGATTGCATCTGTTACAGGTATTCCTACACCACAGTCCTATACGATACAGCTTTGACAGCAACACGGTAACGCATGTCAAATAATGTTTTGTGGGTACGATGTAACATAACTCCAGTTGTAACACATCAGTTGTCAAATCAACACGACGTGTTGTGAAATAGAAATCAAATCCCAAATGCGATTAATAACATCTACGTATTATTAGAAGTACTCATTTGTGCCAAACAAACATTAATTAATGTATAATAGCTGAATTTTAATATATTCTGTAGAAAATTATATTCATAAGTTTGTTAAGAATTCCCAACTTTTATGCAAAATTTAACATACGCCTTTAATAAGATTAACGGGTTTGTAAAACACAGCATGAAGTCCGAAACGTTTTTTAAATTTATGACCTTCTAAATCTTAGTTCTAAAAAATTGGTTCATTAGTAAAATAGATGATCAGTTTTTATCTAATATTTTTATGTATTAAACTTTCCATTAGTGCCTACTTACCTGGTATTAAGATACATATTAGTGAATTGAAATTGGAAAGTAAATTACGTTGACTCCAATTCCTGAAATATTTTCCATAATCAACTGTATTAGGCGTAGGTAATTTCATGATGTGAAGTAGCGAAGGACAAGTCACTATTGCTACATACATACGTGTATATTAAACATTTCGAACCAAAGAACTAAAACATGAGGCCGAAAAACGTCTGAGACACGAATGTCTGCTGTGGGAAATAAACTCCGGAAGTTTAACTCACATACGAAGTACTCTAGAATCAAAAGTTGTTTGGACTATCTACAATGATTATACCACTAATATTAAAACAAACAGACCAGGAACACACCGAGAAGTCACCAAATGCGTACAATAGAAATTCAAGTAAATCTATTTATTTATTTCAACTATCATGGAAGACACAAAGATTTATTGCTAACACCAGCAGATAGGTATAATTGACTACTAGCTAATTACGTTTCCGATGCAATCTTAGAAATTTTAGATATAAGGGGATAGATAGAGATTTAGAGATTAGGAATCTTGATAATTGCTAATACCTGTGGGAAGAGAAGAATGCTGGGTGCACTTGAGTGTAAGAGGGAAAACTCTGTATCCTATTTTTACAACAGCAAACGTACGTTACTGTGACGTTACTATGCGAGATTTGGCCTAGGTACCTACTTTTACAAGAAGAAATTTGTGTGCGAGTGACATTGACATTGCTATAATATTTTGTAGTGTTAAAACCCTCTGGAGGGGCGTATGTAGTCAATGTGTAATAGCATACTTGCAGTTAGAATTCAACACAGATATGCGTGCCTACTAGCGTGCAGTATTTCATCTGTGCAAAACATTAACAGTAATTACTATGGTTATACGAGTATAAACGTCTCATTCTATGCCTTGACTGACGCTTTACACATCGTCAAACAACGACCACCAGTTAACAATATCTGCATTGTTATGGCTAGATACTTATGTTTAATTGTTATAACGACTTGTTTGTGTTTATTTATTACTTGTGTAATAGTTGCATCAGTGATTGCATTGCATTTGTGCATTACATCGCGAAAAGAAAATTATATAACTGGTTAACATCCGGATTATGCCAATGGTGGTTATGGTTACCCGTTTGGCAAAATGGTTACCATGCTGGATCGCCGGTAGAAGTGTTCTGAGTTCGATTCCCAGCGAGGAGAAAATTTGAATGATGGCTTTAAATTCCTGTCCTTGTCTTGTGTGTATGAGTGTGCTGAGTGTGTGTGAAACTGCGCTAGTTTATTGTTTCTTGAAAAATTTGAATACATCTGAAAAAACCTTTAGTATTGGTGAATGGATAGACTCTCTCTCATTCTCTTTATAGATCGTGTTACTCGTTAATCGTACGGGATTTAATCTTTCCATCTAAAACACTATCTAGTACGATACTTAACTATTGATAACATATATATTTATGGTATATGTCTGATATTTTTATCTAGGCTTCTGGAGAACTCTTCAAATAAGTCACGATTTGACTTACATCACCTTTCGCGAGAAGTACAGGGCTTTCCTTTTGCGGATTCGGTGAAATAATCCGGATAGGGTGCGGGTACTGGTCTAGATAACGGTCGCGTTTCCCGCCACCGTCGGTACGGTTCTCGCGTTTCAATGGAATTCCACATCGATCCTATCTGTTGAGGAATTGGTATCGGTGCGATTCAGTAAGTGTTATACGACATTTTGCGAAAATGTTAAAGATATTGTGCTATGCGTCGTTTTTGTGGTAGGGAACTTTGGCTTCAATCCGTCAATACCAAATGCTACCTACAGATAACCGGAAAAGTTCAAATCATTCTATCGGAGCGAGTAATAAACGGGTCTCGCGTTTCCTTGTTAAGTAAGGTATTACTAATGTCACCGGGTGGCGGTGATTACTTACCACGAGATTCCACTTTTGATCGTTTGTCGGCTATTTACATAAGAAAAGAGAGCGTACTCAACAGATAGCAGTAATACGTTAACTTAATTGGAGTTAATGGTATCAGTTACGGTGCGGAAATGCATAGCTGGTAAGGAGTCACGAAGAGAGCATTTTACAAGCGGGTGCTGTAAAATAGATTAGAATTTATAACTCAACTTAATTTACGTTACGTTGAAGCACAGAATAAAAAAATGTTGTTATAAAATTGTTTGAGGAGGCCTTCGAAACACTCCTGCTTCTTGCCTCCAAAATCCATTGGAAACTGTACAACTGTACACACCTCAATCTCATCTGACACGTACGTGCGCTCGGCCCTCCTCGATCCCACCTGGAGTGTAAGCGGCCACGTGACCCATATCCGAGGCACGGACTTTCACCGGCGGCCGTTCACCCGGGAACCGTATAGTCTACTCACATCGCTCCAGTTCCAAATTGGAAGCTCTCACCCGCTCCGACCGACCGACCGACGCCCCGTTCCATTCCGTTCCATCCATTAATTGGGACGCATTCCAATTAGGCCCTCGTTACGTACGCCTCTTACGCAATTATCGCCGGACGGCTAAGTCGTTCAGCGGGACATTTTCTCAACACGACCACGATTTACGATGCGTTTATGTTTATATTTCCAGAAATATGCTTCTATTCATTTTTAATTTTGAAAAATGACATTAATAATGTTATTTAAACTTAAGGTCAATTTGAAAGATCGATAGAATATCTCTGCAGCAAAACCCTTCGTCGTGTTATGAAGTCTCCTTAGATCCTCCGGGAATTCAGCGGAGAATCCCTACTACTCCTAAGGACAACAGCATCATGAACTCAGTTTTTTCCTTTAATGTGGCGTGCTTATAATCTAGTTATTTAGGGTAATTTTATAATTAAAAACTTGAAAAGGTATCGTTTACAACTCAAATGAAATAAAATTAAATAGTATCTCCAGATCAAGAAGTTAAATCAAAACATACATAGCTAAACTGAAATTATCCAACTTACTTCTCTGAATTTTCACTTCTAAAGATTCTTCTTTCTAAAGATTTACCATGAAATTGTCCCACGAGCCCACGACTTCACGATCAATATTGTCGTAAGTCGTTAAGAATAAACTTTCGTTTCAACACTAACTCGGGCAGTCGTACGCTACGTTTTTGTGTGATGGGCTTCTCTGTGTGTAGTGTGTCACACGGGGTTGACGAACGGTTTATCAGTCACAATTATTATTATACTTCACATTGCTGCTTAAACTACTTAAGTTTTTGTATGTCTTGATGGGAGAATTGAGTTTGAGCTCTTTCTGGAATCTTGTATGTATTTGGTTAACATTCTGATGGTTTTTACGTAATTCTTAGAAGTTTTGATTTTTCAAGTAATTAATATGGCTCATGACATCTGGAAGAGTCATAAAGCTGAATGATTAGTGATTAGTGCAAACTATGTTATGAATAACATAGCAATCGTAATTTATGCATATCCTAGATAACGAATCTCCGCAGGGAGGTTTTAATAATACATGTAATTACAACGATAACACACATATTTCTAATGGTGTTGACGTAAAATACAAATTAAATTTTGCCGTGCCTTGGTAAAAAAATAAAATCGCTTTTAAAGTAACTCAAAAGGTGACAAAATAATATTCCCACTCCTAACGAGCTCGCTTTACAATCAAAAATATATATTTTTTAATGAAGCAGTTACGATGCAATCAAAATGTTTATGTTTGATCCCCCGCGGCTACTGCCTTTTTATTAAAGGTCGCCTTTGAGAGTATCTCACTTTGAGATGATACCTACGCTTGTTACTGCCAAAAGTGATGAGAATTTTTATCTTTATTATTTACCACTTGGCTCGGGAGACGTCGTTCGGCTGAATGACTCGAAGTCGACGTAATTATGACCACGTTTTTGGATATTGTGTGGATGTATCGTGAATACGGATGCTAATGGCCTTCTCTACCTCCTCTACTACTCTTACTCTTAACTCCTAGTCTAAGATAAACATACCCTGCTCATGGTACACTCTGCAGCAGACGATATTATGGCGACAGTTCACTCCCTATTATTGTGTGGTGCACAACTTTGTTAAATCCGGACGCTACTTTCATCACCGTAGAGTGTTTTACCCGATTGACTAGGAGTTAATACCTTACCCAAATTTATCATCAACGTTGTACTCGTATACGTATTTTGGTATCAGAATAGGTGAGTTGTAGTTTGTCACTAAACGCCCGTCTTGCATATTCGAAGTCAATTCGATGGTGATGTCTGGATTTGGTGATTTCTATGGCTAAAGTTTGTACGTAAGACTATCTATCTATCAAATGGTCTACTACCAAATGTATCTACTATCTATGGTGGTATCTACTACCAAATGGTCTTTCAAGAGATTATATTGTCAAATACTTAAACATCATTGTACATAGCCAGCGCTCCATATTCTGCGAATATATTGCGATACGATGACTTAATAAAAAAAATGAGGTTATATGATGTTCAGGTTAATTTATACATGACACGCTATTACCAAAATGAATTTTCAGCTGATGAATAATGATGAATAGGTTTGCTCGGTCACTTCCCAGTGAAAAACTTAGTTCTAAACTTGAAAGAGCTTGTAAACTTCCCATTTATTATTACAACTTAATCTCATCCAACATTAAATAAATCAAGAACTTTGTTTAAATTAAAAAAATGAGGTTAAAATTAATTCACAACACGCTATACATTCGTAGTCATTCGTACGTTACTCCTCGGTAAACATAGGTTATTATCCTGGAACGCCCTGGATCGGAGAGCGGGCAACGTTAATTTTAGACACGAATAGCCACCACCCTAACAAATTCTCGGCAGGCACGCAAATATTAGTACCGGCTAGGAATACCTAAGGCAGTGGGCATGCGTGCTTCGGGCTTAATTAAAACGTGTAAACCCACATGTACACACGTGAACACTTGCAGCTAATGAAGTAGAAATATCTCTATGTCCTCTAATTTATTGGTCTGATTAAATGACCGAAAAACTAAAAGTACATTGTAACAAATTGAGCATT
Organism: Hesperia comma; assembly: GCA_905404135.1. NCBI lineage: Eukaryota > Metazoa > Arthropoda > Insecta > Lepidoptera > Hesperiidae > Hesperia > Hesperia comma. The sequence goes on from FR990024.1 coordinate 15,182,425, forward strand.
GGGCGGACGTTTTTCCTCAACATTCTTCACTTCAACCTTCCCCTGGTGAGCTATGGGTAATGCATTGGTGACAGGATTGTTATGTCAGAGGTTCTGGTTATCTAACATTTCAAACTAAACGGTAACTATTGCCTAATTTAATTACGTAACTTAGAAGTAACGTTGAAATGTTTTGATGTATTTTGGAAACAATACCCATTTTAAAGCGTCGCTTTGTATTCGGCAATTACTGAATCCATGGTGTGAACCCACTCGCTGTAATCATTTCCTATGTGACAAAAAATATGAGGAAATTTTTTATCTCTAAATTTCTCATGATGCCCTTGAAGAAATGTAAAAGTCCTTCATACAAAAATTGACTAAAGTCCACCACTATGGCTTTGATCTCTCAAAACACCTAATAATCACATTACCAGAGAAGAGCCTCTAGCGATAAGACAGTTATGAATGTTCATCGTAGCGTACAAGTTAGAAGAAACAACATTTTGTTACATGCAAGTGCCCTTCGACAATAATATTAATAGATCAAAACAATAAGCAGTAATAAAGATGATTAACGCTGACGCGTGACTCGCTATTCCACGCATGTACCAGAGGGCGAGTTATTGTTATCCCGTTGCAAACAGATCATTCCTATGCCAGATTCGGCACAATGAGTTTATACGACAACCGCCACCATTGTTCCGGCGTTGGTGGCAACAAAAGAGGTGTTTGCATAATATTACTATCAGACGGCGGCGTATTAAGGTATCGGTTTTAAGCTCTCAATGGCATCGAATCGTATATTGTTATAAGAATTTCCAATGAGGTTGTTTGGATATTCAACAGCCTCGTGTGATATTCGTGTTTCACGCGTTTAGGGTGGATGTTTAGTAAGTGGCTTAAACGGATCTACATTGTTTTATAAATAATTTAATTGAAAGCTTACGATCGTAAGACGAAAGCAGTTGTGATAATCGAATGTCTACTACATTTGTTTCTTTGTTAATGCGTATATCCTAACAGTATATTTGGATATTTCCAAATACTTACTTGCATACTAAAACAAAAATATAAATTTATTTCAACAAAGAAAGTATACCTACATAAAAAGCTTTAACCTAAGAAGTTACTCTCCAGAAAATAAAACAGTTGGAGAAACAGAAACTTTATTTTTTCCTCGATAATTCGCGTAAGATACAATATTATTAAAAATGCTTCGCAATGACACAATCCAATCAATGCATCTACAAGGAAAGGAAGTTGGAAAGAGGAAACAATAAAAACGGGGCCTTCCAAAAACAACGAGCTCCCACGACCACGACCTCGCGTTCCGGCTCGTTATTGTCTATTGCGGATGTCTTGCCACAATCGTTGCTCTTTTTCTGATGAAAGTGACAAATCGTTTGGATTACTAATGGTTTTGTTCAGTGAAAGTTGCGCTTAACAAAACCAGTAGCTGTTTGTGGCTAACTTTCGTTCTTCTCATCGACACGATCGACGGTGATTACCGGCTTGCGTTGTTCGTAGAGTATTAAGATGTTAATTCGCTTCGCAAACAAAACATCTTATTTTAAGTTTTACAGGATAAATGAAAACAAATACAAATTTATTTCCGATAATTTATTAGCTAGTCTCACCATTTTTTCATCGTTACCTTAGTTAAAATATGCTTGGTGAATTTAGTAGTTTTTATTTTTTTATATAAATAGCACACAAGACAGACAACAGACAAACCACGTGAGGGTAACTAAGTGGCCATCGTTGCTCATGGTCATTGGGGTTGCCAGTCAAACAGAGGAGACATACAACGGGCATTCAAGCCTCGGCGTCAATGCGAGTTTACGCGAGTCGTGTGACACCTGACCTGAAGCCAGGAGCTGGTAACTAACTTGACAGGCTTCATGGAAAGACAAAATAGCGCTAAGAGGTAATAATGTCATGAACATTTTAACACTAACATGTTTTGAAACCATAACTTCATACCTTAATAGTAGAAAATTCTTAATAATTCGTAGTAATTTAGTAATTGTTGATCCGCGCCTATTTGTCGTAGCGTGATGTTATAGCCTTTAGTCCAGTGTCCTTTGTCCTTTGTGAAGGTGAAAAAATAAAAAAATTACATTTTTGCAAATTGCATAAAGTTCCGGATCGCGTATGAGGTTGCAAATTTGTAAATGCATCAGAATAGATGTTTTCGAAGTTTGCAACCAAGTTTCAAAACTTTTGTAATTATTCCGAGACCACCTTACTCGAAAAAATGACCAAGAATTAAAAAGAATTATAAATAAACATGTTCCGGTCAACGAAAAAGGTTGCAAATTTATACAACCGTTCGGTATATTATTCCGATATATGTGTCAAGTTTGCAGAACTTTTGGAACGTTTTCATTCAGTTTAATAAAAAAAAACATTAATTTTCAAAAACAAAAAATGTTCCGTACACTTCGATTGGTTGCAAATTTAATACGTGATATGAAATATTATATCGAAAACTTCCCCAAGTTTGCAGAACTTTTGGAATTTTTTTCACGGCCATACAGCAAAAATTAATTTAATTGCAATTTTAACAATGTTCCGGACCGCAGAACAGGTTGCAAAATTTTATAGTTTGTTTTAATACCATTCCCGACCTTACATCAAAATTTGAAAACTTTTGGAATTATAATGAATTGATTGTCTTGACTGACTGGAGTACTTTCTCGATATATCGACTATCGAACACAAAAATAATTGTTCAATTCGAACCAGTAGTTCCGGTTCCCAGATTGGCTTATTATTATAAGATGCCAAATTCTACCAGCAAACCAGGGGGGTCAGCGTTTGTAGTGTCGTACCCTAGTCTGCCGACATTATTAATTTGAGGACATTTCCACCCCATTATGGCCAAAATTGGATTCTGAAATATTTTTTATATTAGAGAGTATAATTGAAATATAAAAAATGACATAATTTAAACTCGGACACTGTCTTAAGTTTCCTTCAGACCGAAACGCGGACGTAAACTAACGGTGTAATGGTTAAAATAAATGTATTTAGTAGAATAATATTACTGTAGGTATAGATCTCGCTATTATTAAGAAGGTCTCACTTCTTATTAAAATAAAGTTAATTAAAATAAATTTATTAATTAAAACAAAAAAGAAACAGCGATTGACCACAAAAACGTAAAGAATGAGAGTAAAACAATCGGTAATACTTTATTTTTTTATATTAAAATACTAAAAAGTATAATAGATGGGGACACATAAGGTCACACTAACACGTGAGCAGCACCTCAATAGTTAAATAATAAAAAAGGATTATATTTTTTCCACAGTGTTAACATAATAAACAATAAAAAATATTATTTATTATATGTTGCGATTATTTTTCTCTTTTCGAATGATTTCAAGGTTCGTATTTTGATTTTTTTAAATTTGTTTTACGCTTTTATGATTAAATTAAAAATAACATGTGCCACCATATTTATTGTTAGTCGGTGTTGTGTATTTTTTATTGCCTCGTTAGAACCTTGAATTTGATAACAATCTCGATTCTTATCATTATCTATATTTTTTTCGAATACAATACTATAGGACTTGCTGCTGTCATATCGTTTTTATTTACATGTATTGCCGTTTGCGCTTTGAGATCAACCTAATGACACCACATGTGTTGATTTTTTTGGGCCATTTAGACTGCAGACCCTTTTAAATAAATATAACATTAGGTAAACACTCAGGTAATAGCTCGAAAGATCTATCCTCACCTTCTGACGCATTCGGATAAAATAAGTTATTAATAAAACTTAAAATCGATCTGGCTCGGCGATAGCGTTTTCAATGTATAACGCGAGCTTGGATAATGTTGCAATATACTTTCTAAACCCTTTCTCGGCTGGGGCTAGAATTATAGCTTTCATTTAATTATATATCTACTAGGAGAAAGGGTTCTAAGTATCTTTGATCTTGTTAGAGTATGAGTTTTTCCTAATAAATCCTATCTTATCTGCTTAGATATTACCGACAGTGCGTTCGTTTTCGGATCGGATATTTGTGTTTAGTGTTTCAAAAGAATCCAAATGGTCTTTCATTAGCTAGCCAGTTTTGTATATTCTCTCTCTTTCTCTATTGGTTCAATTTTATGACCGAAACTTTAACTGTTGGATATTGAAACCAAATGAAATTTTAAACTGTGTATTTATTGTCCGATATTTTCATACGATGCTATCTGGAAGACTATTATAGTGTGCAGTCGTAAAAACAGAAACTGGTACATCTGTCGTCCTCGACGCTTTTAATTCTCTCATATTAATCGCAAAAAAATGTAGATCGTGCACGCCTGTTGGTCCAGTCCCAAGAATAATCTCACCTCGCCTTGAGCAACTCGGGCGCTCTTCCTCATTGCAGTTGTCTTTTTTTGTACACCGAGTATGTATGTAAGTGCACTGTAAAACTTGTAAGTTTGGAGGTGAACCGGGTACGTTCGCACCGAAGGGACACTGGACCTTGAATTAACGCCGCTCGGGTCGACCGCATACAAGATGCGGTGGAATTATTCAAGCCAGCCTTACAAGCCTCTGAACTGGACAAGGTAACGTGCCGTGACTCAGTTTGTATGACACTTGGTTGGAACAACTGCATCTATTTTAAACTGTGTTTTTTTTGTTATTTGACAAGAAACGAGTTGACAAAGCACCTTATGGCGTGTGACACCCTAGTGATATCATAATGATCAAATATGCCGAAGACCAAAGTCGAAATGCAGACTAAGGGCCGACGAAAGACTTTTGAGATAGAATCAATAAAATCGACGAATTGTTGTGGTGAAAAGGTGAATGAAATTAAAAAATTGGAAAGAGATGGGTATTGCTGGTCCTCACTTCACTTTGTTAACACATTGCCGTTCGGATTTATGCAGTTACCAATGTCAATATAAAGATCATCGTTGTCATCTATCATTCAAATTTAAAATTATTGAACGACTTTTGTATCTACACGATTTTCAGAACAAAAACCACTTAATTGGCTTAAAACAAGACGTTCACCGCTCGGTAGTTATGTATGTTAATAGTAACTGGGCTAAATATAATCACGCTATGTCATCAAGAGGGGCACAGTAATTAAGCACGCTATTTTGCAACTCGAATACGTATTTAATGCCCAGTTTTGAAAATACGAGTGCTTACTTCTATAGCCTGCGTTTCTTGGATGCTGTTCTAGTTAAGAGAGTACAAGATATAATGTTGACTTCTTATGTTTTTATTGTCTCGCTGTGCTGTGGGTTGCTTATAAATACTGATTTTAATTGGCGTTCATCACTACTAATTTCATGGAATTATATCTCAGTGGGGTCTTCACCATGTGTTCTCGATACAAAGGATTCGAATTATTTTCAATTGTATGTCGTTATCTGTAGTTCAATTTGTACCTAGTCATTGTTTTATTTTTTACCGTTGATTGGCCGATAGTTTCACCACGGACGCATTGTCTGACCCTCCGATCAAAGTCGATGTCATCTTCTTTGTTTTTCTGAAATACCAAATGATATCTCGGCCATCACGCGCATGTCCTGTTACAAACATTAAACTCGCAACAATTCACAATTCGGTCGCGTACGATTCCGCCTGTTGCCAGCCACTTCGCAAAGATAATCTCGGAAGATTCACTGAGTTCATGATATCAAATCTTTATTATTTATCTCATTGTGAGAAAGGTCGTGACTGCAACCTGCGTTATTGTTTGTTTTGTATTTTTCATTAGCCGTTGTAAATTGAATACGTATTGGGCCGGTGTTCTCTAACATCGATTGTGCGGTCGCGCGGCGAGCCGGTGACGTGTGTGTTGAATAATCAGTTTTGCAACATCGATGGCATTGTTGCGGCGAGGCGCGGGCGCAGCGCTCGCGGGGCGATGAACCAGTGAAAGTGTGAAAGTGAGACGAATGCGCTCGCGCACCACGACCATCCGCTAGCCCATTCAGATTTATTGCCGTGTTATTAAACTTCGCACTTCACTTCTTCTATATTGATATTCATCTGTCGTCCCTGCGCTTCATAGCCAATTACAGATTATGTTCGCTTCGTTTGTTCACTCCAGTTATGAACTTTGCCCAATTCAATCCTTTGTCTAGCGGGTAGGTCGTTCGATGAAAGTATTGTGTTTTAAGTATCGGTAAGACATCTACACGATTATAGCAGCAACTCGAGCGGAATAAATTTGTGACCTGTAACCACGTTTCTCTAGTTTAATTTCTAAACCACGTCATGAGCCACTTTCCTAACCGTAACATGCGTAGCCTGTACTTGTGCATTATAATAATTTTGCAATTTAACCCATAAATATGACAAGACGGGTGCTCGCAAGAACACTGCCAGTCGTGAAAAGTATGTTTGTAAGGCAAACAGCTATCGTACGAACGTGTTCTAAACTTTCATAATATTAACACATAAGAAACAAATTAACACTAAGGATGTTTCATTTCATCTCTTTTAATCCGAACCGGTAATAATATAAATTTAATAGCGTTATAAAAGTCCAGTAACAGTTTTTATGATCCCAAAAGTAAGCCATGAAAATATTGCACATTCATTCACACAAGTCACGTTTAGCAACTCCGTGAAGAGAAGAGCAAAAATAATACAAATAAAAATGCTCTGTAATTCCTATCTGAGTGTACCTTTCCTATTCATGTCATTCAAAACGATGTTAGATGCATAAATATTTACGTCAATGCATTTATCTCTGTTTTTATGTGTTGGCTGTCAGATGGCTGGCGAAGATAAAAATGCAGAATAACTTTTACCATTCATTTCATTTCAAACTTTTTTCCTGTTACAATTCTATAAATTCTATAAATATATTAAAAGTATCAAATTCTACAGGTTTTTTTTAAGTTGAATGTTGTGATTCTACGAAATATGAGTCCACGTATGACCATTTGGAAATCATTACATTCTACAGCAACACCACGTACTCGGCATACATAATGTGACGTACGCGAGAATGATGCTAAATTATCGCTTCACTGGGTCTAGTAATTGCAGTACAATTGGTGCATACGAGACCCAACTTTGACATTTCGAAATAGATTTTGGAACTAGTAATCGCCCCCGTTTCGTTTCCTAAATTCTTATTTTGAAATCCTTACATCTGATGGGATGTTGATCGAACATCTCATTATTACTTATGTAAAAAAAATCTTCAAAAGTTTTACTTTTTGATGTATAATCGGTAGCAACAGTACCTACAAACCCAATGCAGTTAGACTTCTCAAATCACCGATTAATTAAATGAAAACAACATTGATAAAATATTATTTTTTGACGACCCTGTAGCCTAGTTGGTAGCGACCCTGCCTGCGACGCGAGGGGTCCCGGGTTCGATTCCCGGCCGGGGCAGGTATTTGTGTGGCAGATAAATATTTGTACTCGGGTCATGGGTGTAGTTGTGATGTGTTATATGTGTAGTCCATGCCACCCGCGACACAGGTACCTGGTAACCTACTGCGGGGGTATGAGTGTGTTAGCGTTTATTTATTGTTTATTATTTATATTACGCTTACCCTTCTAAAGTAATTGCTCCATCATTTGGTCGTATTGAAATCCGAATTTTGTGTGACTCTTGCCATGTGCACTAGATATGGATTCAATTAAAAGCGATGCTCACGCCACTTTGACTCTGACAGATGATTGATATCCATAATTTAGAGATGTTATCTTTAACTTCCGATTTCTTATATTTTTGGTAACACTGAACATTTTAATTGGTGTTCAACCTCAAGTCAAGTCCCTTGAATATTTCTAAGGTCATATCTTAAGATGCACTTCTCCGCTGTATCATGTTTTTGCTCCTTACTCTCGTGTTGAAATTTTACTCGTTAGCAACATCTCCACCGGGACTGACATCATTATTTGAGACGTCTGCGATGCTTGCACAAATTATCCTTTTCCTCTGTGTTATTTTTAATTTTTTATACCTATACAAAAGTCCATTTGGTAAATCAGATATTCAGATGTACCTACTTTAAGTTATTTAATTTTTACTTTAGTAAATATGAAACATAGTTGCTAAAGCAGAGATTTGGACATATTTTATCCGTGCTCGCGTGTTAGCAGTGAATTTAAAGAAACCACTTCCATATTAATTTCTTATGCACTTTAGTTCAGTTAAATATGCATTTAAATATTCGATCTCTGATTCAAACGTCAAGTATGTGAAGCAATAACACATAAAAACGTTTCAGAATAAAAAATACATTTCGGTGAGCTGTAGGTATCATTTGAAACTCATAAGTGGCTTCTGATTACTTTATTGCGATGTATTTTCGTATCTGACGTAGTATAATAACAATAATGCACTATTGATGATACACTGTGATAAATTATAAATGGAACAGATGTGTGCAATTTTAGTCAAGGGCCAATGCATCGCATTATTTCAAGAATATTTTCGTTTCATGTTCAATGATAAGAAAATTTAACTGAATATTTTTCGACGATTTCACGTTAGTCTAGCTTAACGCTCTGGAATCGCTGACGAAAATTATTTTTAATATTTCGGCTGTCGTGTTGTTACGTTCATTTTTATGTGACACCCGTACAAGACAAGCAGATAATAGAAAAATGCCTTCTATTGTATTAATTTTATATCGGTTATAGAGATTTTATACCTACCTATCATACTCATTCCCACATTCAGCTAAATTCCTGTATTATAATGATGGTATTTAATGTCATTATCTCCATTTAAGGCACTGTAAAATTTCTTAGATCATTATTCATTGTGTTAATATTTCCTTGTCACTAGTTCCATCCACGGCACTAACTGGGATCGTTACGGGGCGCATGCAACCATGATCAGTAATGCATGATGCCTGCATCGGTCCGCTCTCTCCATTGTCTCGCATGACGTTTCACAATCTTTTGTATCTCGGAACTCATCATTGTCAAATCTTCTTTTTTTTCAACAATCATTTTATCGCTTTCATGACCATGTTGTAGTCTATTATGTTTAACGATGCCACAACTGTTCTACAGCGTGTTTAGATTATGGTGATTTTTATAATGCATCAAAGAAATATTTTATTATATTATACAGGTATCAGTCATAGGTCAGCGTATTCTCAGCTTCCATGCCAAAAACGCATAAGAATCCTAATTTAATTAATTAGTTATGTACCTACTTAATTAGAATTCAAATTTTATGATGGAAAAATATCTTAAAATCCTAAAATTATATTGTTTGCTTATCGTAGCCGATAGTTTAGTTCCGTGTCGATGTATTTAGTGTCCTCTAAACAACCGAGCCCGTAGCCTCATTTGTCACTTCCGAAGAAAATCAAATAATAAAACGTCCGCAATTGGTCCTTCGTTAGCGTCATTGTAGCACCCACGCTTACCTTCACTGACTCTAATGGGGCACTGACAGGATTAAGTACAAGACGTTGAATCGACCGCTTCCCTGAATCGACTGGAACTGAACTACTGATTTATACACTGTTATCCAACAGCCGTTCGAGCGTGTGAACCAGTGAACCCGTGAACAGGTTAATGGTAGGTTATGGGCTTCCAGGCTCCTCGCTCCTGGTTCACAGTTCGTAATTCATGATGGGACGTGGGTGTGCGACGTATTACGGCCGGTCGATACTATGTATAGTATGTATACTGCACCCACAGCCTTCTCACCGTCTTGTCACGTTCAAAAGGCAATTAAAAATTCCTTCAAATTGATTAGAACATTTAGCATGATTGATTGTCGAGATTCGATACCTATAGTACTCGTATTTGGCATCTTTTCAAGCTCAATTGAATAGATAACTTTTTTTGTATCCATTCAATGTGTATTTTTTAGAAATACATTTGTAAGTTTTTTATCATTAAAAGAAGACACGCTCACCGTGCAAAATAAAACAACCTTATCTCGACTCCTGAGGTGTGCGATATTCAAATAAGGCAAAGTAACTCAATACGCCATTCACATGTCAATCCTATGTACACTTATTGCTTTAGGTTTTTTGCGTGATTCCAGCAAATAAATATACAGTTAGTTGCATAACATGCTTTGACAGTGAAGGATTTCTATGTAATCTGAGTTGATCTGTTGTGTGAATCTTATATCTAAATTCATCTTTGTATCTCAGTTTTGTTCGATTTGTCAATTTGTTACTTATAATTTATAAGTGTACACTTTTATAACTTATAAATGTGTACACTTAGTGGTAATAACTGTATAAAATATAATCTAGAATAGTTTAGTACAATATCTAATATCTTTAAACGAGCAATTCTTGTTTATTTATTTATTTATACCTATATATATAATCACGATCTCGGAAACGGCTGCAAAGATTTTCATGAAAGTTACAGATTAGGGGGTTTTCGGCTCAAGGAATCGATTTATCAAGGTCCCAGGTTCGAGAAAAGCTCGGTTCCCGAGATAAAGAGATTTTAAAAACATCATACTGACGCCATCTATGAAACATTAGGATAACTTCTATGAGGTACTGTTTGTAACGTGTTGAACTGACGCCATCTATGAAACATTAGGATAACTTCTATGAGATACGGTCTGTTTGTTTCAGTAGTATGAAACTAGATGGCGCTCGAATATATTTTTGTTCGGCTAATACTAATATTATATTCATTCTTACGTTGAAGCGCTATTTTTGCGTTATACCTACCTATTTTCTGTTTGAATAAAATTAAAAATCAGTGCGATTATCTCGCTTGACCTCGCAGGACGCGTAGTGATAGTTTAACGTGCGTTTGTGATATTTACGAGAATATTTGTAAATAAATGTTAGTTTTGTTATTATCGATTTAATAATATATTTTAATAAAGTTTTAAATAAATAATGGTCAGATCGATGAAATTACTATTGTTGTAAATAGAATCAATAAAATTTTAAGTACGCCTAACAACTTGCTCATTAAACTAAAAGTATATTTATTTATGTTGTTTAATTATCATAAACATTCAATACATTTTATCGCAAATAAAAATTTCAGTCGGGGACTGCCTAAGCCTGCGAAAAGTACGAAGGAAAGTTCAATGAATTTATCTAATTAAGTATGTACCTATTTAAAATGCTTCAGTAGTATGAAACTAGATGGCGCTGTACAACGATCCTTTGGCCGTAACATAAGTAAAATGAATTTTGTGCTCAGTGAACAGTTGTATGATTTGACTCCTGAATAGATGGCGGAATTCCTCGTATTTCTTGCGATTCATACTAAATATAATTTTCAACCGAGCAAAGCTCGGTCAACCAGGTACTAATTTCATAAATCCCGCAATATCTGTTGGCCTCTTAATATTTATGTACGTGACTATAGTAGGTATCTAATAAAGCTGAACATGAAACCTAGATAAATTAATTTTAGATTCAGACTTATTCATATAAAGTCTATAAGTCTACATCAATAAGGATCACATCACATCGCAGCATAACCACTTCATTCGATGTCAACAGTTATTGAATCGTAAATCATCTCGATTCACGGTATCACTCCCATTCTAATGCATAACGAACGAGGTAATCCGATTTGTATAAAATAGGATGTCGAGTCAAGGCGACGGCGACAGCTACAGTTGTAACGTATAAAACGGTACATTGTGGTGAAATCATGGTGAAATGGTATCAATGGCGAATGTATTTTATCGATCTAGGTGGATTCGAGAGGAGCGGTAATATGTTAACAGAATGACATTCGTGACGAACCGAAAATAACCGTTGAGAGCGTGTGAACGGCGTACATCTGAATATAAGAGCAAGAAGCGGTGCGACAGATCGGTCTCACGCGCAATAGATACAATCGGACAACGCCGGCCCACAGTCTGCATTTAATTACTCGTCTGTGGTAGGTTGCGATGTAGTGGAATTGTTTAGTAACGATAATGCCACCGCTGTTTTAGATGGCGCATTTCAATCTTCTTTTGGATAAGATTGTCAGTTGGAATATTTGAGATCGTCCGAATGACTTCGCTTGGAATCAATCGATTATATTACCGATCAATAAGTCTACAAGCGGTGATAGTCTAGTGGTTTGTATGCTATTCTCTCGTACCTTACTACTAAAGGCTCAATTCCTGTACGAATCTTTAAGACGGAACAGAAATGACCTGTACTCATTGTGAGGAAACCGGATCCTAGGAGTGGGGCAATTATCGGTTGTGATAATGCACAAGAAATGCAGTTGCTTTTGTATTGTGGTGTCAATTACTCGTATGCATCATGTAGTGTCAACCTTGTTATGCTCTACTACTTTACCGCTGATGGATCGCTCTCACTCTTTAAATTCAAATGCGAAATCGTCGTCTTTGTTTTGTCCTCGCTCTCGTGAACACATTATCTAATACTTCCCACAATAGTTTGGACGGAGCTCGCGCCGGCACAATGCTTCCGTAGACATCGGTTCCGCTCTCGTGAATTGGGTAAATGGTGCATTTGACGAAACCGACTAACTTCACTTTTTTCAATGTCCCACTTCGGTCGTGTCTTTGCGTATTTGCGATGGAGTTTGGTTGTTTGTTGGCGATTATCGACGCGCTCGGGCATAAAGTATGATTTTCACGGTTACTCGGGGCAGTACATTAGAGAGCTGTCAATTCGCCACGCGGACTCACGCGAGCCGTTCACACGACAATCGGGGGCGAGACGATGCAACTGGAGCGAGTAATGGACTAGCTATTCCAATGGAACAGTTTATTAACGTTCTAGTGGTCTCCTGCTTCGGAGGTTGCAGGCAATTAGTCTTAGTTTCCTAGTTCCTTTCCGGAATAACCTTGCCGCAATCTTTTTAATGCGGATTAAGCACAACTCGAGGAATTTATTTAGAATTTAGGCCGTTCGAAAAAATACACTTGGATTTTTTTACATTAGTTCGGAAGTAAATATAATGCTTATTATAATGACATTTGCGGAACAATTGCGGTTTCAGTGATGAATTTTTATTAAGTAACCTACCGACAGTACCGTTACGTGCGGTATTTGTATGGTTATTATAAACACAAGTCGATTTATTCATTTCTTAGAGCTACACTTTCGCTAGCGATATGCAAATCAGAACGTGAGTTTTGCCGTTGACATCGTCGTTATCCGTGACATACCGTCTCTAATAAGGCACAATCTGTTATACAAATCGACTGCATTTTCCAGTCGGCTCATTACTCCGCTGTCATTACAGGCATTATAGGGCAAACAGTGACAATCATCCAGCGGAGGAGCGTCTGCGCTTTCACCTCGATCTAGACAATTTTCTTTGGGGTCTCTCCAATTCTGAACCTCTGCCATAGCAATGCAGTCGCAACGCTCACCCAGTAATGTGTGGGAAACGGGCGTTCTGAGTTCTTTTTTAATTGCCTCGTGTCGGCTTCGACGTGTGTTATTATTGCGGGGCGTAATGCAACGCGGGCCACAGAAGTAAGGCGCCTAGCTGTCTCCGGCCAATTTTGCTGTTAATTATGTTCCATCGGGTGGCTGCGCGCTAGTCGGCACGTCTGGCCCGGTAACTGAAGCTACGAAAGTAGGCAACCCGCGTATGGTGGATGCAGTCGGTTCTATTCTCGATTGCGGTTATTTTTCGATGCACAGCTGGTGCGAGTTCGACGACCTCGAAACGGAGTCGTCCAGTCCTCTTGTTTTTGTTTGTGCACGCCGACGCTTTAATGAAACGATTGATTTCAAGTCCATAGGTCAATAAGTGGACGCGCTAGACGATCTGATATTATTTTGTTTCTTTATGTCTGATCTCGGTGCAATGAACCTTGAAAATTCCCATCGATGAAACTATAAAATTTTCTTTGAAGTAGTCTTTATTGGAAATGTTAAATTTATTGAAGTTAAAGATAACTTTATTTCGAAATTTTGCGGTTGATAGGTACCTGGCGTACGCTGAATGAAGTTTAATTTTATTCAATAACTTTTGTAGAGTTATATTACAAAAATTTCAATTAAACGTAAACGGACAGCCCAACACTTTCTCCGTGATGGCCATCTATCAGCCCATCAAGTGCTTTTTATCCAATGTGAGAAAAAACTTGTTCATATAAAAATTTAAACCCACGGAGGCGGGTATCGATGAGGAAGGTTGTCTATAAAAACATGCGGTCGATATAACAGCGGTCAGTATTGAGTGACGATGGCCTGTATCGAGCCTACTCTGTAATCCGCCGTGAAGTTGTACCTTCGGCCTCAATTACTTGCTCTCAGCTCCAATTTAATGCGACATAGCATTTGACACCGTCACTAATCAACGCCGAGGTCACCTACTCCACTGAATTTTTTCTCCGCGATACGAGCACATTTCCTTATAGATCGAGGTCGATCACTCGACAGAATAGCGAATAGTAATTTTGTACGTAACATTTTGCTTAGATATTGCGCTGGTGAGATCCCTAGATACATTTTTTGTTCGCCGGTAACGTAACACTCGGTCCTCGATGTGTGTTTTATGTAACATGTTATGTTCGCTGTTGTGATTGACTTTAGTGTTGGATTCTTAGTAGTTCAGAATTCTCTCGAGGTATGATAAGAATGGTCTATTACACAATTCTGTGACGTGAAAACCATTGTGAATCGATTATATCCGAATGATGAAAGAGGTGGACTTCGCTGTGCGCTAAAATTATCTAAATGTCGGTATTCCGCCGCCTTATCTAATAGTTTCTTCAACATTACTATTCGGATTCTTCTTGTGAACGCAACAACTTAATTGGTGATATGTTCACTATTGATGTGCACTACCTACTTCATTAAGACTTAAACGCCGTCAAATGGATTAGCCTGAAAAAACTCGTTATATAGAAGTGCACTTAATTTCGATACTTGATGCAAAAAAAGTAAACACCTTTCTGACTAAAGCACCCATTTACTGCGGCAATAATGATTATGATAGCAAATGGCCATAATAAGAATAACATGCATAGGTTAGCTGGTACATAAAATGCTTTTCGTAGGATACTCAAACAAGAAATAAAGCAAAAAAACTCCGTGTAGTAAACTGTTCAAGGGGCCGTCTTATTACTAAACGATCTCTTTTAGTAAGTGATAAAATAAAGCAAATATTTACACAAACATTAAAAAGCTGGTGCAGCAGATGTTGTTCTGCAATATAATTAATAAAACATTAAATTAAATATAGATTTTATTTTAACACGACCCATCTTTTCATAGGCATTATGAAACATAATATAAAAAATAACCTTGCCTACAATTCTGAAATGTCTTTGTATGTGAATACATGCATAATAATATCCTAAGTTATGCGACAGAACATAATGCAGTAGGTACCTAGATACGTACTTACATCGAAACTGTATTTGGTCGGTACGTACATGTATGTCAGCTTGGTAGGGGTGAAAGTACTAATAAGCATCGAATTGTCTTCCATATCGGCCGCGGAGCTTTAAATTACAAGACATCCAACGAGTAATTTGATACGTAGCGATAAATTATTAAGAAAGCTATTCATCATGTTGTATGCAGCATGAAGTACGACTCGAACGCTGTAGGCTCTAAACCGTTGTGCGACTTTAGAGGCCGTTTTATTTGCTGATCCCTCGTGTCCGCCGCGAACTAGTCAATAAAATGGATTAGACAGTTGCGGAAGCCGTAATTTCTCTACTATTAGAAAATAAACTGTTAGAAAATAAAGCTGCTTGAAGTGTCTTCTTTACTTACTCCCTGACTCTACATATGTATAGGTACCCTAAAACACGTGAACTATAAGTTCCTATTATCCTAATCATATTATTTGGTTTACTACCTATTACTTTTAAATTTTCTATTATTATTCATAAGTATAAAATTAAATCTTTAATTGTTTTTGGAAATGAAAAACTTATAATTATTGAATTCATTAACGAATCCAAATGGCGAGCTACCTGTGTTTAAATCATTAATTATTATGTTTAAAATATAGTTTTCAGCAAATCTAAATGAAGTTTATCACCCCAAATGAAATTGATAACCAGCTTAATTTCGTTGGGGGAAAAAAGAACATTTTCTCGCTCCGAAGTCGACAGTGTGCATCCGGCCTATAGACGCCTCTATAATAGCTCCTCACGATGTCTTCATTGCAGTGCGTTAAGGCTGCATAAATGTGTATTTATTTACGTATTTAGATTTTCTCCGCCATTTGAAAACATTACAACGTGGCAGCTCGGTGGAAAAGTAGATTAGTATCTGGTGTGGGTAATGTCATGATGTAGCTGCGAGTGATGATATTTATAATAACTTTAATAATGCATAGTTTTCCTAGGTGGTCTCCTTGGAGTAAAACATGGCGCAACGTACAGCGGACTAGGTTGTTAAATAGCCACAAGTTAGGTTGTAAAAGAAATTTATTGAGTTACGTTCGTGTTTATTAGAAACCTCCAATTTAATCGGTAATTCACGGAAATAGTAAAATTTAATGATTTTTATTTAAAATTCTTATTAGAGACTCACATGATTCAAAAATTTACCTAAAGCATAATTTTATTACACAACCTTAACGCATTCTACTTGTCTGTCCAGCAAAGAGTTCTAGGTTCGATGCTGAGGTCGACGCAGACGTAGACACTGTTTTATGTAAATTATATTCTTTATTTTCGGGGCTCGAGTCATTGCGGCGTTTTCATGCCTCATTGCCATTCTAAGGGTCCTAGATTCGATTCCCAGTGAAGCGGAAATTTGAATGGTGAGTTTAAAATTCTTAGTCTGGGTGTGTATTGCTTGTCGTTGTGTGTCGTCCATGGCACTCACGTTACAAATTACAAAGAATCTAGTATGGGGCCTATGAGCGTGAACCTCCGAAGGGATATTTTTTTATTATTTAATTTTTTAATGCCATAATTAATTATGGTAATAAGTACCTACGATTAGTTGATGCAAGGAATAGATGGACTACCGATGAAGAGTTAGTTCTTTGGCTTGACTTCCACAGACCTAAACGATTGTGCATTTTTATTTAATTAAAGAAATAAAAAAAAAATCCTTGTGCGTGTTACGTAAACTTAAACAATACATTACATAACTATTTATTGCTTGATGTAAAAACTATGCCAATTATTGTTATGTCTTCCTCTATAATATTAAATCCTAATATGGGTGTTACATAAATGGAATAACAATTATTTAACTTGTTGACACGATAATAATCAATTATGACGAGCTTCACATTAAGTAGTTGTCATAAAATAATTGTAGAAACATTGCTAAGTGAAGTATTTTATCGTCATTAACCAATGATTATTTCGCACAAAACGCATGTACCCATACTTCCATACTAATATTACAAATGCGAAAGTCTGTCTAAACACCGTCCCGATTTGGATGAAATT
Organism: Hesperia comma; assembly: GCA_905404135.1. Lineage (NCBI taxonomy): Eukaryota > Metazoa > Arthropoda > Insecta > Lepidoptera > Hesperiidae > Hesperia > Hesperia comma. Next base: position 15,199,710 of record FR990024.1, read on the forward strand.
CGGAATGAAAATAGTTGAATGCCCAATGTCATATGCAATTTTTTTCAATACTCAACCCCTGAAGACTTTAAATAAGGGATGAAGGTTTGTATGGAAAATCTAAGCCACTTCACCGATTTCGATGAATTTTCTCAGGAAGATTCTTAATGACGCAAGGTCAAACATACTTATGTTTTTCAAAAGGTAGGGGTACTACCTTTTTGAAATATTGGCTGAAAATGAAAAATCTAATGCCACGTGGGTGAAGCCGCGGGCGCGGCGGCCCATTTCCCAACATTATTTGAGTTCTTCTATAGCATTCTTCTCTTTAACCCGTCACTTTTACGCTGACTCCCTTGTTTTTCACATCACCATCAACTTTCACACAGTCCATCCATCGCTTCTTTGGCAGTCGTTATCCCCTCCTTCCATCCACATTCACATCAATCGCGCTTCTCGTCACATGCGTTTCCTCTAATAACATGGCCAATAATTGTCAATACCTCAATATTTAAATGTACTTTAAAATTTATGTCGTTTACAGAAATAAATAAATGACATGTATATGTATGTACTATTACATGTTTATAGACAGTTTGTATGGTGATTAAGTATAATGTACGTTTAGTGCGTGGAATACGTATATTTTCTGTAATGTATACGTTCAGATTGCGGTTGCTTGGTAATTTAAACATGAGCGAAGCGGAAAATTAATCGAACAGTACTGGCCTTCGCCTGTCAACTGATATCTGTTTAATAGGTCGCTTAGTTCCCATGGGTCAATTATCTCCGTATTTGTATGGATTACCAATAGATTTTAACAACAACTTGATCCGCAAGAGTTTAGTTCTCTACATCCTTAGTTTTCCTGTTTTGAGTTCGGAGTACGGCCAATACGAAATGAATTACGAATGACTTGATGTACAGGTTGAGTTAATATGAGATATTGAAAGCTTTAGAATGTATTCGGAACTGCGTTGTTTAATAGATAAAAAAATATCAAACAATTGACTTAGTCGTTTTTCCGTTATTGTCACAGGACTCTACCACCCAGTTGAAATATTGAACTCACTGATGAATTTTCTTTTGATGTTAAAGTGGGTGTGATTGATCGTTATGTTTTTGATTTCTAAATTTTCTAATAATAACCACCACCTAAATCAAAGGTTATCCTTGTACCAACAACTCTTCGCGTTGATTCTTCATCGAACTACCCACAGTTTCATTGTAAATACCTGACGATGACTCACCATCACATCGCTAATAACAAGGTAATCGTGACATGGACCGTGTAATTTCGCTTCGGATTTATGAGATGATACCACGACGGTAAATGATTATAGTGATCTAGCGGTCGCCGAAATACAGAGGTTCCAGTATGTTGGAACCGCTCGGAGGCGGCAATGAGAGCGTTGGTTACGTGACACGGGACGGGATTTGTACACAGTTGTGCGAGCATCACAAGTACTTATTCGTTTAAATGTATTATCAGAAAGGAGAAAAGGAGGTTTTTCGTATTTTTTTGTGTGTTTCCTACCTCTTAACGATTTATTAGGTACTTGGTGAACCGATGTTGATTGTTTTTTTAGTGTTTGAAAGCTAGTGCTTCACGTATGATCACATACAAATTTGTGACATCTGACGAGTAGTTTTTGAGATAAATTTAATAATGCGTGTTTAATTTGTGGTCGTTAAACATTTCTGGCCCGGCCAGTGAAGAGTATGATCAAGAGCTCTATATTTTGTCGAAGAGGATCCTTAGAGCTAGTGGCACTTTTCCCCTACCATAGACGCACGTTTGTATTGATGTGCATTGTAATTTGTAATTAGCTGTTTTCATAACATTCTCATGTAACCATGGTATTTAAATGTCAACACGTCGTTTTATATAAGTGTTTAGAACGTTGTGTAATGAGGCTTCATTTACTACAATGTGAAGATGACATGATGTAACGTGGGGTTTATCTTGAGCTGGAGTTTTCTGGAGATTTCGTCACTTTTTCTCATGGATTTATACATTACATCAGACTCCCATACATGTATCTTTGATCGTATGTATTCTAAGCTACATTGCTTCATGGTGGTATACTCTAGGCCTCCTCAAGTAGGTATTAGGGAAGACCCGTACTCACAGTATTTAGTGGATTAAAGTTTAAATGTTTCATTGTTTGAAAGAACCGTAAAAAGCCAACAATTCTTCGAAAGGAATATAACAACAGTTAAATTCAGTTCACTTTTTCTATAATTGTTTTATATACTGATAGTTTTATCGTAATCTAAGATGACTTGTCGACGTACTCGTATGTGCCATTTGTATATTATATTATTTATTTATTTCTGGATCATCAACAAAAATACATGTACGAGTATAAACATCTTACTATAACTACGAACTATACAAGAACTGACATGTATTTTTAATTAAAGATGACCCCAACATGGGTGGTTAAAGTGCATTAACATCCTAATATAATAATTTCATTATTTAAGTATCTGTAATATGTATTTATTATTATAATTATTATTATCGATTAAAAACTACGGTTCGCGCACGTTGTAAGATTTCCGAACTGAAACGTAACACGGTCGCTGAGACGTCGTGAGTCGTGAGTCATTCTTACTTCGCTCTGATCGTTTATGGCTTCTCGTTATGACTACACTCGGTCATGCTACTATGTACTAAATGTACTTATGTGTTAACAAGATTAATTTTTCATTACACAAGCACTTCCTATACGAGTAGAACGGGATTGCACGCGTGCCTGACATTCAATATAATGTTAATAATATGTAATAAGAATATGTAGCAGGAATTGTGTTTTCGAATGTTGTACAACAATTAATGTTTTATAATGGTTAGCTAATTATGTCGAAACTTATGTTATTGTTATTGACAGTCTCAGCTGTGCGGATGAGTATATCTACAGTTCAAATGGACTTTGTAAAATGAGTTGATTGCTCATTATTTATGTTCGTCAAAGTGAAAAAATGAATTCATTGAGCAGGCCGTGGCCCAGTGAATTACTTAATAAAATTAAAATGTTTAGTTATATGTACAACTTATAATGTTTCTTTTACATAATACTAGTAGATATTAATGTGGATTATAGCTATGACATTTCTCTACGTTAGGGATATTACATCGCTATGTTTCAACATTGTGTTTCAATCATTTGATTTTCTGTGGATAACAAGCGCTTAAAGGTACTCCATAACATTTAAGTTATCCTCTTTATTAATTAAGGGAGTCGTGCAGTCGTGCTATGGTTTTGTTGGCCAATTTCACATTAGGTATGCTGACACTAAACACTAAAATGGCAGACATGGGCGTTGTGTGGGATGAACGGTGCACGTAAATTTGCTTATTGGGAATAAGTTTAACAAATGTCACCCACACATTTACAATGGCATTCCGTGTTATGGGATTTTATGATTTGCTACGTTATAAAAGCTTTTATTTGTGACGTGTCGGAATTGTGAAATTTTTTATTTCTATCCTAAGAACTCCGAAGTATAACCCTAATTTAGGAGAAGCGCTCATAGACCGCTAGCTTGTGTTGATACTAAATGATCTACCAAGTTTGGCAACAGCAATTGCATTCTTTAGTTGGATGGGTGACCGCTACTCGCTACTGGCAACAATTTGGTGAGCGGTTCCGCCCTTCAGAAACATGAAAAGCGTATTATTTTAACAGGCTCGTACATTATACCTGTTATCGTCCATTGTTTAATAAGTTTGTATTCAAATATGAGTTAGAAAGTATTATTTGCAAGAACCAAATTAGAAATTTTATTATCTTCATCAATTAAATTTACTCGGAAATCCAACAAAAAGAAAATCAAACACCATTCCTGACTGACTTCGACCTTACAATCTAAACACGTAAAAAACATTACATTGAAGTAGAAATCAAACAAATTGCTTAAAATGTTAGATGCGTAACGGCGTCTTCGATAACAAGCAAGAAAAAAGTACGCAGATAAATTTTAGAAAACAGTTTTTTAAATAAGTACCTAGTATTAAATCCGTTAATTCTAACGTTTACAGTTAAACTGAAAAGTGACTAAGCAACGGAATAATGATCTTGGTAAAGATAGAGTGCTGTTTGTATTATATTTATATTATCATCCATCTATCTCATGTTGGATTAGAATTTCCAACGGATGACCTTGAGTGCTGTTGAGTTGTTTAAAGTCACTCAAATATTTATACAAATTTTACTGAGCAATCCTCACATAAACTGTGTAACGAAGTAATTTCGCCTCGCGTTATTTTTAATTTTTAAATGTTTTAATAAAATGACTCATTCCTGGCGTTCGTAGACCTATTAGAATATTAAATGAGAGATATGGTCAGGCAAAACTTTGTGCTTCAAAATCTTTGTAGGTTAAAACTCCACCTATTTTGGCGTGTTCCGTACTATTCTAATTCATATTCAGAATGCACCATCCATAAAGTAAATCTTTATTTAATCTGTATTAATTATCTATAAGTTGGACTATTTTCTTGCTCCGACTGCCCAGAGAGGGCGCTGTTCGCCAACAAACTTAAAAGAGGTCGAGTAGTAACCGCCGTCGCGAGCAACTAACAACTCCGCAACAAAAACCCAAAATAACGCTAGTCTAATCGGTCTAAAGTGCCCAGTTTTGTGCAAACTAATATTTAGTGTCCACACCAACTACGAAAGACCTAAGGATCTCCACTTGCCTGAAGCTTCTCTTAAAGAAAACCACCCGGGATACGGTGATAGCATCAGCGCTGGACTCCAGGTCAGTAAAGAAATACAGTCCGCTTACTATATCCAACATGGCGTATACCCTTGAGGAAAGAGGATTGTAGGTATTACACACTTGTTTGCAGAAAGTACGTACATTATTTGGAACAGAAAAAGTTACGCAGGTTCACTATCTATTATACTGCCATTGAATTTAATATATCAATCAAAATATTTATCTGCTTGACAAGATTGTAATACACTTATCAATGCATCAACATTTTTGACACTTATCCTTATCCATAATCGGATTGGCGTATTGTAGTAAACACATGATAATTATTGTCATACAATACAATGTGATTGTGTGTGCATCTCGACCTGACAGGATTTCAAGTTCAAATTGATGCTTGTGTATGATAAAAAAATAATCGCCGTCAAGTTAACTGACGACCGCGAATTACGAGTAACGTGAATAATGATTTCTTTATTCGCGTTCATAATTACAATGAACACACACCGAGACAGGCTCTTATTACAGTCTGGTAACCGACTATTATAATTTAAGTAACTAACACTTATTCAAAGTCATTGCTCTAAATATACTATGTACACACGTCGTGCGTCAAATTTAATTGTATTTGCATGGTGGTAATATTTCCGTCCATCAAACGTTATTAGTATTAACGGTTTGTTTGGTAATAAATGCTCGTATCGATAATCCCGTAATTCAGGGGTCAATTATATTACATTAATTACAGTTATTAAATTGACATTTTCATCAATTTGAAGCAACATACATACATTTTAAACCGTTTATCACAAACTAATTCCGTGTCTTTCATCGAAATCCGTTCAGTAGGTATATTAAGAGTGAAAAGGAAATTGACAGGCAAACAGAGTTACTTTCGCATTTAGGTATACCTAATGAAAGTGGAGAGTTGTCGTATTACTAAAACTGTATTATGTATCATCTATCTCTTCTCGTAGATGGCCTGCTGGCCAGTTCCGTCACCGGCCAAAGACATTTGGAAGACGTTCTTATCCTCTTATCGCCTCGCATTACCTCATCCATATTCATATCCCATCTCACCACTCCTTGTTCTACTGTTTCTAGTGTAGTTACAGAACTTTCGCTTCACTTCTTATTAACTCTTAGGCGGTGACTTTGAATAAAACATTGTACCTACTGGCATTGAGCTTCTTTCTAAGGTTCGCATTGTACGCATCATTTTAATATCTTTTAGTGTTTCAAATACGTGTAATTTTAGTCCAATCATACCATCAGCCGAGTCGTAACATCTTGTTTTTTGTTCCAACAAACAAACATCATTCCGCAGTCGCGCGGCCGCAACGAAATTATTTAATCATAAGCTTTCAAATCGCCTCTCAATTTGAATTATCCCAGCTGTTTTTGTGCCAATCTGTTACCGTTTTGTTTCTAAGTTCAACATTTTTTCCGGATTCATCGTACAATGGGTTGCGGTGCGTTGACATCTTCATCATGATTGATGACACGTCGAGCCGAAGATTACATTGTTTTGGTGGTACAAAAAATAGTACATGTACGTCATTAAAGTTTAACCCTGCAATTTCATTGTTCCTCATATTCCCATAGATTTCTGGTTTGTAGCGTTCCGTAATTAAAGGGTGCCAATCGCTGTTGAGGCCCAAACATATATTTTTTTGGATTATTATCTGTTTATTTCTTTGGTCATCACACACCAATCACTGAACAGATTTAGATAATATTGGCATATTAAAATGCAACTTATATCTATAGAATGGATGGATTTTTCATCCCGGGAAACTGCTTGCTCCCGTGGGATAACAGCCAAGAGTTAGTTATTGGTAGTAGGTGGGTCAACGATCTTTAATAGTAGGTACCTATCTTAATTTAATAACGTATTTATAGTTTAAAATGTAATGATATGGCATGACAAAGTCAATGATCACGCTAGGATTTTATTTCAAATATTTTTTAATTTTATAAATGATGTCCGTAATAGTGAAACATAAACTTTCCAACGGATTTGAAATACACGAAACGTAATTCAATACATGTATAGAGTTCACATGTAAGAAACCAGTGAAATGAACGTTGTAATAAATACTATTACAATAAAAAAGTTCGCAAGTGTCATAGTTATTTTCTATATTTTGTAGAACGACGTCGTCTTGTAATCCTTCACCTACTTGCAAACAATAGTGTAAATGATTTCCCGCCGGATGTTGTGAAGTTCTTGTATATTCTTTAACAAACAATGAATAATCATAAAAAAGTTGTTACGCCCATACATAAAAGTATTGTGAAAGAAATCTTCATTGACACAAGAAAGTTTTATCACAACAATGAACTGTAGACTAAGTGGGTACAGCCAATTTAGTGTTTGAGATGTTCTCGATATTTTCTTTAATGTAATGTTAGGATAGGGTGATAAAAGTTAATGAGGTAATTTCAAAGAAAATGTGAAATTGCAAACTTAATTGTTATGTAAATGCGATTATAGACCGGCGGCTGTGTTCAACTCTATTTCAAGGTTAACCATTTTTTACCAGCTTAGTAGAGCTGACTAAAATTGTATAAGTAAGTAATAGTTAATCTAAAATTAAGTAAACAAAAATCCGTGAGCCATCATAGACAAAAGATTAATGTACTGTATCTATAATTATGACCGCGTATAGGGGAGTAACAATTGAAACTAAACAGAAGTATTAAAATGTTTCTGTGAATATATTTAAGATCTTGCTGACCAAGGTTAGGGTTACGCGGCGCTAAAGGATTGAGGTCAAAGGGTTTCCAATTCAAACCAACAATATCTCATTTCACGTAGAGTACGTTATACGTAGAGTTGTAAAGAACTCGAGTCTTTGAGTCCTAAATTTTGAACTCGGTGACAGTTTTCACGACTCGACTCTTAACCGTAAGACTCTTAAGACTAGAGAACTCAAGTCTATATGAGCTCTTGAACTCGAGACTCGAGACTCGAGTCTTCTTTAGCGCTCGAGTCCTTTTTACGTGGCGAGTCGCGCTCGAGTTCTTTTCCTCTTGGAGTCTTTTTTTTTAAAGCAGCCAATAAAAGCTTTATTTTGTGAGATATACCTATGTGTAACCAGAAGGAGATGTCGAAAAATAACTATAGATATATTATAAGTATAGATATAAATTTTAAATAAATCACTGTCAGCATTTCGAAGAACAGTTTGAAGAAGACTCGAGCTCTTTTAAGACTCAAGCTCTTTTTAAGACTCGAGTTCTTTTTAAGAGTCGAGTTCAATTTTGGCGCTCGTGTCTTCATGATAGGACTGAAGCTCGGCTCGACTCGAGACTCCGAGTTCTGTTAGTTCACTATCGAATTAAGACTAAAAAGACTCGAGTCCTTTACAACACTAGTTATACGGTCCGTATACGGCCACTGTTGTTTCCGTACTCAAAACGTCCCGTCTCGCAGTGTTGATTGGCGGTCAGCCGGCTCCACTGCGCACCCTCATCTAACCTCGCGGTGACAGGGGCTATACCGACGTCTTTACTGCCCGCCCGCCTTTTCAATATTGCCGCGTGTATATTAAATAGACCAGATCTGAAGCTTTTATCGTGTTCCTGAATTTAATTTTGCTTTTGCACCGAAATGCCTAAAGTTCACGCACCCCGCTCTTTTATTATATTTCGCTCACCTAAAAGGATTTTCGTGTAGATCGGCGCTGTCTGTTATTTTCTGGTATATTTTTGTTTGAAACGATGTCATTGCAGAGCTTATTTTGTAAAAGGCATGGCAAAATGAAACAACATTATAGTAAATTGCCCGACGTTGGACTAGGGAGCTACCATTACTGATACCCACCTATACGTCTTCTCGTAATCAATAGATTCGTACAACCAAATTTTTATCTACAACACGTCATCCTTTTTGCCTACAATAGTATTTTATTTCAAGATGAATGCTTACTAAAAGCGTGTAAGTCACTCATTTCACGAAAAGTAATCAATGTTCCACTCGGTTTTCGTAGCGTAAATCTCGTAGCTGTGCCGCTTTTACTGCGCTACGAACAACATACACGTAACTGACTCGTAATATGTCGTAAAGTTTTATGTTAATTTAAGGAACTTACAGTGCTAAGAATATTTCATTATTTTTGCTATACCTACCATGTTAACTTCTGAACGTTGTTAGACTTGGAAGCGAACAATGTAATGAAGTAGGTTCATGATTATGTTCACACAAAAGGATGTATATGCAACGAGGTGGGTTGCCTAGTTTTAAAAATTCGCTTATTGAGAAAAACAGACAGACAGACGGAAGACATACTTTTATACAAAGTAGATGTAATAGCGTTGTTCGTTCAAATGTTTAAAGCGGATTTTCCTTCTGAACGTTGTTAGACTTGGAAGTGAACAATGTAATGAAGTAGGTTCATGATTATGTTCACACAAAAGGATGTATATGCATCGAGGTGGGTTGCCTAGATTTAAAAATTCGCTTATTGAGAAAAACAGACAGACAGACGGAAGACATACTTTTATACAAAGTAGATGTAATAGCGTTGTTCGTTCAAATGTTTAAAGCGGATTTTCTTTTCAAATTTATGTATCGTTCAAATTACACGACAGTAATAACGTAGTGTAATTGTAGATATATTATTTAATTGGTTGTTTGCATAATATATTGCAATTTCGCGAGAATTGATTATAGTCAACTAAGGGAAGACGCTTCTCGCTTGACCCTGAAATCGGCAGCTGAAACGTCCACAATAGATGACAAAGTACAAGCTTTTAATTCAAGTGTCATTCGTTTGTACGACTCTCACGCCCCGATTCACAGGGTTAGGGTGAAGCGACCCCCCGCTCCTTGGATGACTGAGGGAATACGGATTGCAATGGCCAGGCGCGACAAAGCTTTTAGAAAGTTCAAGAATGATCGCTCTGAACTCAACTGGATCTCCTTCAAAATAGCCAGAAACAGATGTAATCAGATGGTACGAACAGCCAAACGCCGATATATCCATGATAACATAGTCAACGCTTCACCCGCCGATGTGTGGAAATTCCTTGACTCGCTTGGTGTAAGAAAGCAACCAGCGACGGATTTGGGTTCTACTTTTACTTTGAACGACATGAATAGTCATTTTACAGCTACTTCGTCAATGGATCCTTTAATCCGGTCTCAAACTTTGACTGATATTGCATTATTGCAATCCTCACCTATTCAGAGCTTTCAGTTCTCTCCTGTCACGTCAGGAGAGATTAAAAAGACGATTTTGTCCATCAGATCGAAGGCGGTTGGTTGCGATGATATTAGTAAAGGCATGATTACCATGATTATTGATGAGCTACTTCCGATGATCACGGAAATTGTGAATTCTTCACTTAGCTCTGGTCAATATCCTCTTGTTTGGAAAAAAGCTTATGTAATACCCCTTCCTAAAGTCCAAAACCCCTCGCTACTAAGTCACTACCGTCCAATCTCTATTCTCCCTTTCCTATCTAAAGTCTTGGAAAGCTGTGTGCATAAACAAGTTTCCTCTTTTTTGTGTACATATAATCTGCTGACTGAGTATCAGTCCGGATTTCGCTCTGGTCACAGTACTACCACAGCATTAATCAAAGTCACAGATGACATCCGGATAGGTATGGACAATAAAAAACTTACATTGGTAGTACTGGTAGACTTTTCCAATGCATTCAACACAGTCGACCACAGTATCCTCCTTGCTATCCTAGCCCGTTTAAATTTTGCGCCAACCACCTTGGACTGGTTTTCATCGTATCTTCGCGGCCGCCATCAATCAGTTCGCATGGGACAAATGTTCTCGGACTGGGCTAAAGTTGATACTGGCGTGCCGCAAGGCGGCATACTTTCTCCGATTTTATTTTCTATTTTCATAAACTCCCTTACATCACTCATCACCTGTTCGTATCATCTTTACGCGGACGATCTTCAGTTATATGTGCAAGCACCCGTGGAAGACCTCCATTTCGCTGTCGAAACCATTAATGCCAATTTAGAAATCCTCAAAGAATGGTGCAGTCATTATGGAGTTTCTGTAAATCCTGCTAAATGCCAGGCCATGTTAGTGGGAAGCTCAAGAATGCTGACAAAAGTGGACTACAGTAACTTGCCAACCATCTTTTATAACAAAACTCAAATACCACTGAGCGAGTCTGTAAGAAACCTTGGACTTTATATAGACAAAACTTTAAGTTGGCGGGCACATGTAACTGAAGTAAGCCGTAAAGTCGTATCCTCATTACGTTCACTCAGTCATCTCAAGCACTTTCTTCCTCTAAAGACTAAGCTTATGCTTGTCCAGACTTTGATACTGCCCATTATAGATTATGCAGACGTGTGTTACCCGGATCTATCAGAAGAACTTCTTAATAAACTAGACCGCCTTCTCAATAACTGTATTCGCTTTGTTTTTGGCCTTCGTAAATACGATCATATCTCTCAGTATCGACTTCAGCTGAAATGGCTTCCCATTCGTCAAAGGCGTAGTTCTAGAATACTTCATCTTCTGTACTCTATCTTAAATGATGTGGCGACTCCGACCTATCTCAAGAACCGTTTTCATTATCGCTGCACAACTCATGATAGAGTACTTCGGTCTTCTGAGAATCTTAGAATGGATATTCCATCATTCAGTACCTGTTTCTATCTTTATTCCTTTACCGTTCAGGCAACACTGCTCTGGAACGCCCTACCGCTGGAAATCAGAAAAGCTACTTCTAAGGTCGCATTTAAGAGATTGGTTCGGGAGAATTTTTTACAATTTTCTGTGACATTGTAAACACAGCTTCTTTACACTGTTATGTATGTATAATTATATATTTATAGTGTTATATATAATTGCGTATATATGTATGATATTTATATATGTATAAAATAGTATTTGTGTGTGAAATATTATAGTTTTAATATTTAATCTTATTTTTCAATTTATTGTCACCTACCGACTTGCTCTCATCATCACCATGGGTTGACTGGCAGAGAATGCCAATAGGCATTAAGTCCGCCCCTTGTACACCTAGCTTTAGGTTGTTGCAATAAAGTTTTTTAAATAAATAAATAAATAAATTACGGCGTCCGAAAGTTTACAATAGGATTGATTGGCGGTTTTGTGGTTTGACGATCGCCATCCACGCTGAAACTGCAGTTAGTTACATGGGAGTTACGAAACAGTACAGCGTGAAAGAGAGAGATAGAGCTAGTCTTCTAAATATAAACGCCCTTTACCATCCAAGACTACACCGTCACTTACCATCAGGTGCGATTGTAGTCTAGCATAGCATTAACATACAATTATTTAAAAAAAAGACAAAGTTAACAAGATGATTTTTGATGTTTTTTTTTTGTGAAAAAACCATACTTTTGGTTTAGATACTTATATTTACAATTGGAAACGGCAGGTGGCGCTGTGTCGAGATCTACTAAGAGATCAGAAAAACTAATGGAACCATGTCTACACATCGAAGTGCTGCCCTGGAAAAAAAATTGCAATATTGATGAACATTATAAGACTTAAAAAGTAAAATTGTACTTAATATGCAGATTCCATTTTAAAAACCTTTAAATACCTGTGACAGACGGCTTAACGTTTAAGTCGTGTTGTTATTGCGGTTGGTGTGTCGTGCAGATTAGCGCGTCTGCGGCCGAGCGCAGCGCCCCCTCGTGTTGCCAACCGATGTATTGGGCTTCTGTTGACTTAGCTATGCTAGTATCGAAAATGTGAACCTGTTGACAGCTGGCTACTACAGGAAGGGTTTGGGGTTCGATTCCCGGGGAGGAAGATATTTTATTATAGACCTTCTGGTCTACATGCTCTCGCTTTAGAACCTTATTTTTTTCTTTTTATTTAATTACTTATTTTAATTACTTTAATCAGTATTTAAAAATTGAAAAAAATCTTAAAAGTTTATTCTTCTTGGGTGTTCAATCTCCACATCCTTGTCTGTCACATTATATCTGTTCACTATAGTAACACATAAACTGTCCAAAGTTTTAAACACTGCCCATATCGGGGCTTTTATCTTTTGCTTATCACATTTTTTACAAATTCTTATTACGAAGCGATCATGTAGTTGGAACGAAACGAATTTATCGTCAAATATTTGGTTATTAACGCTCACGTAATACGATTCTGTCTATAGACTCTGCCTATGTGTAAACTCAATCTGCGCGTGTAAATTTATGGTGTAAGTACATACGTCGGTAAATATTGTTTAGGTGTACACATGGACTAGGATTCGAAACTAACGATTCTAATTTGTAATATCGGTCTCATTTTTATTTTGTATTTCATATTCTAAGCTGTCGCGTTAAATAGCTAATTTTCGTTTGAACGCAGAATTATTTCTCTTTTGTCCGAACTACATCGCATCGGGGAACATTGAATAATTTACTGGCTGGAAACATTTACTGAGCAATTATACATAGTATAAGAATTAAACACGAAGTTATTACTACTAGCTGCTACTCGCCCACTTTCACAGTTACACGTTGTTTGTAATTGTGTGTTCGATTTGAAGGCGGTGTGTGTGTGTGCGTTTATTAATCGATTCCCTTAATTTCCAAACAGGGCATCGTGCATCGTGCATTCGCAAAATTATCAATTCCGTAAACATCCAATTCTAGCGATAGTTAATTTTCGAAATAGTAAATTGTTACGAGCGATTGTTGTACGCTCCACCCACAAACGAAACGTTGTAATTACGCCGAACAATTTCAGATTTGTGATTTGAACGCCGGCACCTATACAAACCTAACCTTTACCATAAAAGGTCATTCGACATTAAACGCGGAATGTACTGCTGCGCGCACTGAAACATGGGCGGTGGTTCATGGTCATGTACCATCGCGTTCGTTTCTGATCACTCTTTGTGATAATTTTATTGCAACCTGTTCATATAATAAGTTGTTAGTAGTAGTATTGAAAAAGATTATTTTGTACCAATAGATTTTAAAATTCATGAAATTATCTAAATCTTGTAAGTCTGTAAGTGTCCCCCTGCTGGGCCCGTGTAAACTGAAGGGTTAAGATTGTATTCCACTGTGGGCTAGTGTGCAGATTGTTACACATTATCACATTACAAATCTTTAAGAATATCACGGAGAGCTCTCAGATAAACCTATAGATTTACTTGGGATGCTTTCCATCAAAGGTTAATAAGCATATAGTTAGAAAGATAATTATATTTTGTAGTGCGTGTAGGATAAGATTAAGAATCATCCATGAATTAACCTTCAGGCAACTTGGTTCTCACTAATAAGTAAGATTCTTGGAAAACATTTGTACCGTGTGCAAAGCTTACTATGTTAAGGTTTACTTGATTGATTTTAATAAGCTTGTTTTCTGGTGCGTTGGTTACAGCCCCTAACTGAAATTGTTTCTTTACACATTTATAGTGTAATAGTCCTAGTGTTGTTATATTTCGGGCGAATCGCGTCATTTGCGTCAAAACGCTTTTCCCATTTGTGCCCGTTTTAAAAAACGTTTCGGTGTTTGTTCACGCACTTGGCCTGTTCTTAAATACCCCTGCTGGGTGTTCTGTCATTCTGTGGCGCGCTGGCTCAAACTCGGAACTGGCACAAAGCGCCGGGGTGAACGACCTCTCGTTATCTTTGTTAGTGCACAAACTATATTAGTCGTGTGACATCATCAACTGTGACAGGGTTATAAACGTGTCCCGCTTCGCTTCTCGTATCTCACATGTTTACCTTGCGTCTTAACGGCTCTATTTGTTTAATTCGCTTGATGTCGGGACGTTTAGGAGCGTAACAGCGTAACGTACCCGCCCTGGCCGAGTGTTGTAACTCGTTTACTTTGTGGAGACGAATTGGTGAAGTGTAACGATAGATACTTCTGGAATCTATATTGCGAAGTAGTGACGTAACTTATGCTGAAAGTGCCCATTCATTTCATGAAGCTTTCGTTTGATCTTACGTTTGTTATATACCGCGCAATTCGCATACATTATCAGAAACCGCAAGTGCGGCCGCTTGTATTGCTTTCCTTGAATTACAAAATTTACGCGGTAAGAAACCGCGGCGGTTTAGCTGTAGTGCGGCCTCGGCCTTCATGCAAATAAATGGATTTGATTTGATATAAAAACTAGCTATCTCCCGCGGCTTTTCAACTGTAAAACTTAAGTATGTTTCAGTTTATCCCGTTTTTTATCCCTTTAGAGATAATTTCGTGGAAGGAAGGAACGTGCATACCAAATATAAGTTTCTTGCGTTCAGTAGTTTCGATTGTTCGTTGTCTGTCAGTCTGTCACTCCGTAACAGAGCATTTTTATATGTATGTATTGATGATAACGATATTCTGTCTAGAAGTTTTAAAAGTTTCGATTGTAGATTTACGAACGCCTCTCATACCTACTTACTAAAGTTTTTTAAACATTCGGCCGGCTCACGGTTTTGCGCAATCGAGTCAGGATAATTCTAATTCATTTCCACAATACACTGGAATAGGGACTCAGGCTATGCCAACGCACAGACAGTAATTGCTATGGAACGGGATAAAACAGTTTTTGCTGTTGGTTTAACTATTTTTCTTGCTTCCATGTAGGGCCTCCGGTGATTTATACGCTGATCGGTTATCTAATTAAGTGTAATTAAGTTTAAATACAAGTATTATAATTGAGGTTCGGTCGCGATTCCCGAACGCATAGGTATTGCTCGTCTAGCATGGGACGGATTATTATAGTGATGTAACTTCTCTCCAGGAAGGAATGCAGACGTTACGCTTTTTGTACAACCAGCCAGTTTTAAACGATCACTTGAATATGATTCTTTTTTTGTAGATAAACGTCAAACGAGCAGTTGAGATGAAAAATTATATGAAAGTAAATTGACTGCCATTGGATATGGTTAGTAACTGGTTGGTAGCAAAGTAGCTAGGTGCATACCTACACCGTGAAAAATTTCATTTGAATGTTTTATGATAATATTAATGTATATAATTATGTTATATTTATGTATGTATGTATGTTGTAAAAGTAAATAATATACAAAAGAAATAAATTTTATAATAACAATAACAACCATTTTGTCGATCCCCAAACGGAATGCGTATGAAATAAAATTTATTATTGAGATATCCCACGAACAACATGTAATTTACGTGTACGAAACGAAAAACATTTCCTCGGCCATTAAATCAAGTTTGTGAAAATTCGCACAAATCAAAACTCGACGACAATTTGTTAAGTGTTCTCGAAAAGGGATATTAATTCGGATGTTTGTCATTCACGGAATGTCTGTAAGTCTGTACGGTCGTCGGTCGCGCTGAAGGCTGAAGGTGACCTACAATGTGGAATGGTTGGCTACACACGTCATTTTTTATATGAATTTATGATGTACCTACCTACGGTGATTCGTATTCCATCCTCGTATTTTTATGTTTTGTTACCGGATCTACAATGTTTACTTTGGTATATTGGCAACGAATGTAAATAATAAAATATATATTGAAAAAGTATTGTGAAACGTGTAGAAATACGTGGTAATTCTATTAATTTCCTACACGTGGTACAAAACAATGTGTATCTTCTGATACACGTTTAAGCATTTTAACTTTGTCAATCAGGGAGTTAAAAACCAAGCGGCAGTCAAGGATAATTACAATTATACAACGGCTATAAAACATCATAAAATCAATTCATCTGAAGATCTCGCTTCCTTCACGTTTATTGATAATGGTAATTTAGAGATAAAACTTTTATTGCTTTTAAAAAGTATCTTTTGTTCATTATTAGCGGCAAAATAATCAATGTTAAAGTTACATCCGTGACCTTAAGTGTATCGGTTAAAAGTTGAGAATAGAACAATTTATTCAGTCGTAGAAAAACTTGGAGTGTTGCTTCATTTGAATGACAATAGCGACAGAGACGAACAAACGCCGTCTTTGGAAAACATACAGAGTTGTTCTTTTAGGGCTGTCGATCTTTTCCACGGTGTCTATTACTTTAACTTTAATCCCTGATTTAGTCACAATTGATAATTATTATGGAAATATTAACTGCGTTATGTCATACAAATTCCATGGAATCATACGTTAATAATTAGACTTAAAGCTGATAACTAATTTAAGATGTTTTTATAGCAAATTCAAAATTATTGTTTTGTGACGCACATGTACAAGTAGATAAAGAGACTATATCGGTCATGAAGCAACTCTATATTTGCTTCATGATATCGCTATAATAGTAAGATGCTTTATAGGAAGATGACAGTTTATTCTTCTTGAATTTTTTCTCCATCCCTTGACCGCAAGCGGCAGCCCTGACATTAACAAAACTCGTAGTTTCAACTTGACCGCGGATTTGTTGAAAAGCTCACTGTATTTGCAGTCGGCTCACGATCCTCACTTTCACTGGCTAACCATCAATCTTCACTGTTACGCTTAGCAAAATACATTAAGATACATTAGTGCCTGTGCTTTTTTGTTGACCGTAAAAGATGTATCCGAATCGGAAGGTTAGTGGCTTTTGGGCTTCGGTGGTACTGGTCACAGGCGTAATACGAAGTAGATACTTAATTCTAAGAAATTTTAAAAAATACCTACCTCTGCAGCTCGATGTTCTTTTTTATGTTGAAATCCCCGAGGACTCTCAACGTATATGAATCGGGATGTATCTGAACGCAACAAAGAGATCCTTCGGTAGTGTTCCCAGGTTTTCCCAGACATCCTAAAATCCCTTAATAGAGTGTTTTCCTCGTAAAACCGGACACCTTGTCTTATATCGTCATGTTACCGTTGTTCTGAAGTACAATACCATGCTATGCATATCCTATCACTACATAGTATAAAACAAAGTCGCTATTTTTGTCCGTCTGTTTGTTTGTCTGTTTGTCTGTTTGTCTGTATGCTTAAATCTTTAAAATTACGCAACGGATTTTGATGCGGTTTTTTGTAATAGGTAGAGTGATTCAAGAGGAAGGTTTTTATGTATAATACATGCATATATTCCCACGAGAACGGGATCCACGCGGGTGAAACCGCGGGCGGTCCGCTAGTATCTATATATTTGTCTAAAGAACACTCATAAGAAGTGATAACTCATGCTTGGTCATAAAATCATAATGGCGACTTTTTGTTACATCTCGACTCCCTTCTGCATAATAGTGGAGGTTATCTGATCAAACCCCGTTCATTGAATCTGAGCTCATAACACTTAATTTTAAGCTGTTTTGTTTTTCAATTTGCCGATTAAGTATCTATGGGCTTTATAAATGTTTAGGGCCGGTACTGATTAGAAGCCACATAATTAAAACACACATGTAAGATCGATAATTTATAGTTGACTAACGGTAGTCAGGTAATCCTGCGACATGTAACTGCATTAAAATGGCATACCGTATCATCTTAATGGTGTTACGTGATTTCCCCTCAAGTGGCTTCTGCAGCTTAGCGCTTATTAAGACGTTGCCGACAAATCGTTTTACCTGAAATTATCTTAGTGATGTTATGTAGGAAGGTTTTTTAGTTCTATTTTCAAACTTATCGGTATTCTCGAGTTTCTTTGGCAAACCGAGATGGTGAAAATGGTTTACCATAAACAATGGGAATACCACGAGAGCGCTTGGCACAGGTGTTGAATGGGACGTTAAACGCTCAGCCCGATCCCCTCAAACTCATTATCTTACTATTCGCCCGTTGCTGCGTTTACAAGTTTACCCTGCAGTCGATGTAATTACGCACGCCGGTTACATACCAAATGGTCTGGGCGGATTTGGACCTTTTTTACGATTATTGTCATGATCATTGTAAGTTAATGCAACATTTTTAACAGGATAATTGTTTATTTACCCAATTAAAAAGATTCTCCATCAGCTTGAATTGAAACATCCTGATAGAATACCTCCGAAGGCTACGCAAAAGTTCAGTTAGTAGTTCAGCAGCATTATTATAATATATGTATACCTATAGTTTATATTGGCGTCTTTGTATATTTACAAGATCTACTCAAGAAGGGCTTATGTAGTAAGGGGTATGATAATGTGTTCTTGCATATTAAAGCTGCTAAATGCTAAGCAACTATTTATTTGCTTATTTATTGCTGACATACTGTTGACTCCATTACTAACGGCTAATTTATTACAATATTTTTAGGCTATAAGTTTTGTGCTAGGTGTGCTTTGGATGAAAAACATTTGTTAGGTAATTTAACGTATAACGTGTTTCATATTTAATTATCATAGTGGAGAATGTTGGAAAACTAAATCTAAGTAGCCTTTGACACCTGGTATTGCATGCTATTATATCGTAAAATATTGGCTCTAGCTTTATCCGACAGCTTCGCCCGCGTTCAATATTTTTTAGAGAAGTTTCCAAAAATCCTCTCTTAGTTCTTCCCTACATCCGAGGAAACAGTGAAAAAGGCATAAGTCCATCAGTTACAGAAGATAATTTAGATTGATTTTGTATTTAATTTAAACTTATTTGAAATATTGGTTTGCCAATTGCATGCCAGCGTTGGTGCCTATCCACAAAAAATAGCATCAATCAGGTCAACTAAATGCGCATTGCGTACGCGATCCCGCAGCGACGGCGGTGGTGATGCAACTCGGATTGCGCGGCGAAAGTGAACCGAGCTTTCCCAAGAGTACCGATCGCTGATCGAAATCGATTTGGTCGCGAAACACTCCAAAAATCTCCTGTAAGCTGTAAGTTAATATGAATAATGACTATTGTCCATTAATGGTTGGTGGAAAATGCTGAATCTGATGTAGGAAAACGTCCTTGGCTAAATATTGCAGACTTAATTCCCATAATTAAGAATATTCTATCGAACATGCATTGTCTCACTTAAGCAATTTTTATAATAACAAAAGACACTTTTAGACTCATTAGTAGGTAAGCTATTTTGATGTTGGTTTACAGCTATATATTTTGATCTTATTGGGGTTATATGGGTTTACAAATCTATAATGATGAAAATGACCCGTCGATATAACAATGAAAGAGAAATACGCTTTTCCAGAAACGCGTCATAACAAAAACAAAACAATAGCTTTACGGACTAGTGAGAATTGTGCAATGAGCCCTATTCAATTTCAAACTAAGGTTATTGGGAAATTATTGGACAAATTCTCGAACGACGTAGATAAACAAACACTAGTGGTTGCTAGCTGACACGCAGTAAATGAAAGTGACGTAACACAAGTTGCAAAAGCTGAATGAACTTTCTCAGGACCCTTGCTTGCGTAAGATATATTGACCTAACTTGTATACAGATTAACTACACAGATAGCCATGGATCCACTCTTTAGGAGATACTATTAAGAGAAACAAAATTGTTCTTAATGTTTCAATTGCAGTGATGGAACCAGATGACGAAGATGAGGTTGTAATAGGTTCTAAAAGAAACGGGTTGAAGCTACTTTAGATTTTCAGCCTTATCAGGTTCGGTTAGTCAGAGTTCCAAATAAGGAAATTTAAAGTTACGATTTTACAAAACGTAACGCGGACATCAAGATGGCGAAAGTAGCTGATGCCTTACAGAAGCTAGCCGTGCAATCAGAATCCAACGCTGGCGCGTGAGACGCTTCAGTCGAGGTTGAGCAATCGGCTCTCCGTTGATCGTGCAGCGCTGGCGCTCTGCGAAAGTGAATTGGGTTCAAGGAGCACACACTTCGAAAGGTCAAATAATGCCACTTGAAGATATACTGAACAGTGAACATGCGTGTATTCGTGCAGCGCTTGTAGTACATACAATTATTTTTGAAGTGAAACTTCTTTATCGGCGTTGGAAAAAAATTGTTTACTTTGATGACATTATTTGTCAATGTAACTCTGACGTCTCTTTAGTTTTGCTTTTTATCGAAATTATTTATAACCAGCCAGGTTTGTTTTGACTTGTTTGTGGCACATTGACATGACATAATATGCACAGACTAGCTAAAGATTAATGTTTCGTTATACGGTATGTAACGACTAGTCTTTTTGGTAAAATATTTAATAAAGGTTTTTAACTGCAATATAACAGTAAATAAATTATAACTAAGTATTCAAAGATAGTTTAGGATGACTATTAGTGATTTTTCCGGTGGAGTAGGGATAGCATGTCGCTTAAGTGGAGCTACTCCCACCACCAGACCTTACCGTTCAGAAATACATGTGCAGTCTCCTCACCTCACAGATGAAAACAGGGTGGGAGAAATGTATAATTAGCGATTGATGCACTGAGTTGCGAACAATGACGATGATGAACAATACAATACAATTAAATTTATTTATAATTATAACAATATATTTATATTATCATATTATTATATATATTGTCGTAAAGAAGTTTCACTTCATACGTGTGTACTAGTACACGCACACATTTTTTTTATTCTTGACTGTTGGGTGCTGGCTTCTGCCTTTTACAACATCCTGCGTAGTTATAAATTATTATAATGATAATTGTCTATAATCGGCCAATATACGTGCGGTAATGATCATAAAATTTATCACCCACTGCACTAGGTTTGCTAATTCTAATTTAAATTTAACTAAGGATAAAATCAGTTTATTATACAACGGTATAATACGGAATGATATCATTAACTCGATTAGCAAATTGATAAAAGTTACCTTCATTTGGATGTCGAGTGTATTATAAACTAGTTTTTCCGTAACGGTGCTCAGATACAGTACCCTAATCTAAAAATACCTTCGGCGATCTACTCATCTTCTCAGTAACTGTAAAAGTAGTGGTAATGCATGAATAAAGGGTTTTTCTAATGGTCCATTTGTCCGGTTCCTCGTATTGCCTTGGCGCGCACGGTCCGACGGTAAAATCCCACAAGTAGAATAACAATAAAAACAATGAGTTTCGGTGAGCCTTTATTATCTTTTTATTGATACTGGTACCGGATTTGAAGTGTTTGGTAACATTGACCAATGAGATATACTGTCTTTGTTGAATTATTCATTGTGTTTTTGAGTGAAAACCTTCTGTGCATTTTATCTTCAAGTTTGTGTTGTTGTGTTGTAGGGCATTGTTGATAGGCTATATGTGTTGCGCCTATATGTATAATCATAATAAACCGTACGACGATAATAATTATAATAGATAACGCTACACACTCATAGCTACTCAAATCCCCTCATAGCATCCCATGCTACGATTTCTGTCGTGGGTGCCATGGATTACATAACATAACATTACATACAAGTGATACAAGGCAAGAACACACGATATTTCTAGAATCCATGCCATTAGGTTGAAATATCGACAAACAATAACATTTATTTAAACTTACTTATTATGGCTATATAATATTTTGAAAGTTGTAAGTATTCGAAGGTAACAATAACAAACATGGTTCTTCTGTACAGTTGCATTTTGGAGATTGGTTCTTTTTTCGTTTTTGTATGAAAGAACATCGTGAGTTATTATTTTTGAATTTTGTGAGTTGGGACGGTTTGCGCATTGTGCCAACAGTCCCGCTGTAGCCACGAGGAGTTATTACTAGGCGCCGAGCGCACACGCGACCAACTCCGAGCTCGCTAAAAGCTTAATATCTATATTGCGGCTATTACTCGGACAAGGATGTCAGACTGGCGATATTCTGACGTGCTATGCGTCGAAGACGACAGGTGATGACATAGGCTCACAGGTGTCGTTGATGATGGATATCATAACATGTAAATAGAGTGTGGATTTCTGCTAATTTTATTTCAACAGATCCAGATTAATACACTGCTGTATGCTGCTAAATGAAGTGTATGCATATTACATATTACCTACGTATGCATTTATCGTATACTTAGACGTTATTTACAACCAGTTTTAATAAACTAATTATATATCGTTGTCAGTTAAAAGGTCATAATAATTAGCTGTTTTTGTATTTTTTCGCTTAAAAAATATTTTTGAAAGTAGTTATCTTTCATACGTTTTAATATTTGCTCCGTATATTAGTGTTATTTACAGTAAGCTATAGGTTAATAGAAACCAGCTGTTAGATTTTTTATCTTACCTAATATAACCACTATGATTAGTATCGTAATCATTAGGAAATAATGTAGCATTTGAAAAGGTCTTCAACGTGCCGAAAATTGCAGGTCTAATATGATAGATTTATGTTCGGAGCGTAATTGGCAGAGACTATGCCGAAATACTCGATAGATTTAGGATAAACCTGTTTGTTGGAAGTGTTGATAAAAATATAATCCCAACTTTTGTAGTGAAAACCTTCATAGTTTTGGTAGTTGTTGAAGTAAAAATTGACGAAATTGAAAATTGAAACCGCATGTGCCGGCGGCACCAAAAAGTCACTTTCACACACAGTTTCAGTTCAGTCAAGTTAACTTTTGACAGCCCTAGACAAGTCACATCTATGACTGATGTGTTCGCCTGTTCGCGTGTGGATCTAGTAAATGTCAGCATAAATGCGGCGCGTATTTTAGCCCTGCGATTATTTGTAACAGGTCGAATGACTCAAGTGTTACCGCGAAACGAGTGCCCCTCGGACTTTGTGCTATTGTTTGAAAAAGACATTATGCAAATATTTTCTAATGGTCAGTTTATTGATGCAAAATGCTGGATGAGATGGATGAGTTTTCCGTTGCACGCGAGTAATGTATAATATATGTATACAGAAATGTTTTAACCTTTTAGAAACAAATTTCGGGGTGGGTAAAGTGATTAATACTTAAATCGCCAATTTACAAATAAATAACAAGTGATCATAAAACAGTTGAAAAGTCGAGGAAGTCGTATATTATGAATACTCTTTCAACACTTTATACGCACCGGGGCTCAAAAAGGCCGCACTGAACGTATCAGTAACCACCCGCGGTTCCCCTCGCCCCCCTCGCCTCGGCTCCGACACGCCCTCCTGTGGTTAACGGTTGGGTTTCCGCGTTTCCCCCTTTGTGTCCACCGTCCTCACGACCGTAGTCACTGAATATCGCTAACTTACGACGTTTGAAGGGTCACATCTTTACAAACATACGGGTTTGTTTTGGATAACATTTCGACCAATATGTTGAAATGTCTTAGAATACATTGCGACTTACGAATAAGTGGGATGGCCATAAAATTTTAGGTAGATTATCATTTGCCATCAGGTGGGATACTGGTCAAACCTTCACTTAGTAAAAAAAGTGATTTCTGCTTTATTTATAAAAATTCAACTAGAAAATAAGTGAACTTACTTCAGATTTTTTTGTAAGATACGTTGCGAATGTCAAACTACGCCGATCGCTTCAAATCCATACGAGGTCATGGTAAAAGGGCAAAAAACTCCCGAAGTATTTTTTTCTTATTGGCATTTACTGAAAGCAATTACTGAAGCAGTAATAGCTCGTCGGCTTGCGTCGATTTTATTTGATCGACCGAGCTAAGCAGCAGCGGGTACGATCGATGTTGGATGAGTGTCCGCCAATGGGAATATTTCTTAAGCGCTTCCGTGCTTCGAAAGGGACATAAAGCATAGGCTGCTTTATGTGCCTTGTTATTAGTAGATAACATTCGATAGCGATAATGGAGGCTTTTGGGTGGCAAAAAGACTTCCAACGCTTGGGTTGGCCACTAACTCTACCACCAATCCACTATGGAGCAGCATGGACTATGACATCCCTGCTAACTAGTAACTAGTGAAGCTATAATGAGTTAAAACGCAAATTCGAAATGCGTACCTACCTAGTTGTAACTTCTTAGACACATTTTAGTTAAAAATACCAAATAAATCACACACATAAAATAAAATCATAATAGTAAAGCTCAGGTTAAACCTTGTAAAATTGTTTACCCTAAAGTTTTATCTTAGGGGACGTGTAACAGGAAAGTTAACTCCGTTAAACAAACGCCCAATCGTAAGGTAAACCGCAGCGACTGCCACACATGATATCTTACTACGGCTACCGGCTTTCCCGCCCACTGAGTTTATTATCCCACCGCTGATATTTGGTTGTTTACTCTCTTGGCTTTTCTGCAGTTTAGTATGAATTATATGATGAATATGTTATTTAATGGATTTCTAGCTGAATTACTTCATTTATTGAAACAATTAACATAATAATAGGTAGGTAGACTAACGAATTGGGGATGCCTATAATGTTAGTTTTTAAGCCTATGAATTAAATAAATTAAATTAAATAAATATATCTGTCTGACAAAGTGATTTGTCGCGATATTGCAAATTACGAGGCGTGAATTTGAAACTTATCACGTAACCATGTGTTTAGACTTCATATATTTATTTAGTTCCGTTAGCTGTTCATAGATGGCGGTAGTAGTTCCATTCTGAATCACGCTATCAACTTGTACGTGTAGCTCCCATAAGTGTAATCGAAATGATTAAATTTTTGAATTCGCCCTGAATACATATAGTTTCATTTATTTATATCGGTGTTTGTACATGGTCCTTACGAGTCGGAAGCGTCAAGTGAAGTGTCAGTGAGTAAAGTAATAGTTGTAAGTAAAGTGAAGTGAAAAAGTAAGTGCAAAGTGAGACAAACTGTAAGTACTCTTGACTTTCATAACTTTGAAGTGAAAATTAGTGTCTTGCCTCTTGTGTACCTACTATAACTATAACTATAACTATAACTATAACTATAACTATAACTGTGTCTTACTCAATTGAAATTGTGTTGTGTAAACTTGTGTACAAGACGTAATAACTTCAAGTGTCCTATTTCGTCCGATTAAACTATCCGATTGTGTCCGTTTAAAACTGTCTTATAAAACGTTAACATCAAGATTAAATTGAAGATTTCTGTGTCCTATTGAGTCCTATTCGGTCCTATTCACCTATTGATATTTTTCATCGTTCACATTAATATTAACTCATCAAAATGGAGAAGAGTTTGAAGTTATTGAACAATTTAAATGCTAGAATATCAAAGTCATTTATTAACTTTAAAAAATCGTCAAGAGAGCGCGTTACAGATACGTACGTGGAAACGAGACTTGAGAACTTAGAACAATTATGGGTTGATTTTAAAAATGGACATCAGTGTCTTGTACAAGATTATGACGAGGCTGAATTAGAGACAACGGACTATTTAAAGAACGATTTGTATGAAAAAACCGAGGACATTTACATAGAGTATAAATGCGAACTTCGCAAGAATTTAAGTAAGACAGTCAGGCAACGGGCAAGTAGCGTCGCACATACGTCGAATGAGGGATTGATATTATCGTCTTCTTCAGCAGTTAGACTTCCAAAAATTACGATACCAACATTTTCGGGCAGATATGAGGAATGGACAACATTTAGAGATTTATTCATATCATTAGTGCATTCAAACGATAGTTTAGATGACGTACAGAAGCTGCACTACCTAAAGGGTTATTTGACTGGAGAAGCGGAACAATTAATACGTCAAATACCTACAACGGGCGACAATTATGAACAATGTTGGCAGCAAATCGAGAGACGTTTTAACAACAAAAGATATTTATGCAACTGTATTCTTAAACGCTTGTTCAATCTTAATACTTGTAAACCTGATTCTGCCTTGGCATTAAGGGAGCTCTTGGACACTACTAATGAATGCTTACACGCTTTGAATAATTTAGGTATAGATACAAAGTCTTGGGATATAATTGTAATTTATATAATTACATCAAAATTAGATACAGAGTCGCGAAGATTATGGGAGGTCAAGGTTAGCGAGTTATCCAACGAACTACCTACACTACCTAATTTTACTGAGTTCATGGAACATCGTTTTAGGTCCCTTGAGTTCCTTGATGCCAAGACAAAACCCACATATAGTAAAAATTTAAAATCACTTCATATTGTTACACCATCTTGTATTTTTTGTTCTGAGTCGCACAAATTGTGCAATTGTAAAAAATTTGCAATTGAAGATGTTAACGCACGCCGTAAGTTTGTCCAAGTCAATAATTTATGCTTCAATTGTTTAGGTGAAAATCATACAGTGTATTCTTGCCGCCAGTCCTCCAGATGTGTCGCATTTGTCGTAAAAAACACCATTCTTTACTACATCCCAAATACGTTCAAAAATCTGTTGAAAACAAAGGGTCAGTAGATGAAAATAACGTTGCCGCTGTTGCAGCAGCAGCGTCACAGAGCGATTCCATTAATGTAGTGTCTTGCTTCTCGGATATTCGAAGCCAATCGTTATTGGCCGCGGCTTTAGTTGAAGTCGAAACAGTAACTGGAACAACCATTGTTTTAAGAGCGCTGCTTGACCAGGGCTCTCAGGCTTCATTCATCTCGGAGTCAGCTGTTCAGTTACTTGGTTGTAGGAAAATTCCGATGAAGGCTAGTATAACCAGGTTGGGTGATGACAAGAGTGATACCTTGCCGTGTAAGGCATTGGTTGAACTCAAGGTTCACTCACGTCTCGACCAATCTTTTGTAGTTAATATCAAAGCTTATGTGTTAAGTAAGCTTACATCTATTCTTCCTGAAAGGAAAATAGTTTATGTTCCGTCAACACTTTCTACTATGGACTTAGCAGATCCGTCTTATGGGATGCCCAGTAAGATAGATTTAATTTTAGGCACGGGTGTGTACAGCCAAATTTTATTGGATGGTCTCATCAAAGGTTCACCGGGGACGCCAGTTGCACAAAAGACAACGCTCGGTTGGATTTTATCAGGCGAAGTACATGAACCCAATCACCATAGGTCAGTGAAGTGTCATAACTCTGTCATAAGCTTACATATAAGGATCAACGAGAATAATCTCCTTAAGAAGTTCTGGGAACTGGAATCTGATGATTCATTGGGTCGTAAAAATCATTTTACAGACCAGGAAAATAAATGTGAGCAAATGTTTTCTGAAACCACCAAAAGGGATGAGACCGGGCGATATGTCGTCAAACTCCCTTTCAAGTCGGAAGACCCTAGTTGCAAATACAGTGGTTCAAAAAACATCGCTCGCAAACGTTTTTACGCTTTAGAACGGAAGTTTCTACACAACCCAGAATTTCAAAGTCATTATGCAAGTGTGATTAATGACTACATAGAATCAAATCACATGGAACCCATTCCAGAGTCAGAGATTGACAAAGCAGGTGTTGTGTACTTGCCTCACCATGCAGTTTTGAGAAATGACAAGAGCACAACGAAACTCAGAGTCGTGTTTGATGCATCTTGCCCTGGTGACAACGGTGCATCATTAAATGATGACCTAATGGTAGGCCCTACACTACAACCTGAGCTGCGACACATAATAATGCGTTGGCGCTGTCATCCAATCGCTTTAGTCGCCGATATCATTAAAATGTACAGGCAAGTCAAGGTATTCCATGATGATGCTGATTATCAACGAATTATTTGGCGTGACAGTCCGGAATCTGAAATGCAGCACTTCCGTCTGTTACGTGTGACATTTGGCACATCTTCAGCACCATACCTAGCTGTTAGATGTCTGCAACAGCTGGCGTATGATGAGGGTCATCATTTTCCTTCGGTGTCAGGTCGTGTGTTAAAGGACTTCTATGTCGACGATCTCATGACTGGCTGTGAAAGTGCATCAGAAGGGAAAGAGATTTATAACAACATGAATCAGATGCTTAGTCGTGGTGGATTCCAATTGCAGAAGTGGTCCAGCAGTAGCGATGAATTGTTAAAAGAAATTAAAATAGATAAAACAGAGAGAGAAGTGAATTTAGAATTAAAGTCAGATGAAGTTTTGAAAATTTTAGGATTGTCGTGGAATAGATTAAAGGATGAATTTAAATACACTGTTCAACTTCCTGCATTGGAGAAACCAGTGACTAAGCATAGGGTCATATCGGACATTGCGAAATTATACGATCCAATGGGATGGATCGCTCCTTGTGTAATAACAGCCAAAATATTCATACAAAAAATTTGGTTATCTGGCATTGGCTGGGATGACGAACTTCCACA
Organism: Hesperia comma; assembly: GCA_905404135.1. Lineage (NCBI taxonomy): Eukaryota > Metazoa > Arthropoda > Insecta > Lepidoptera > Hesperiidae > Hesperia > Hesperia comma. Next base: position 15,228,234 of record FR990024.1, read on the forward strand.
TCAATTATTAAGGGAGTGGATTAGTTATCGCGATAGTCTCAGCAAGCTTACCAATTTTTGTATTCCTAGGTGGCTTGGAGTTCGCAAAGGGGAGTTTCTTCAGCTGCAGGGATTTTGCGATGCATCCAACGATGCATATGCAGCTGTAGTTTATACCAAGGTCACCGATGAGCATGGAATAACTCACGTTAATTTAGTGGCATCTAAAACAAAGGTGTCTCCATTCAAGCAAGTGAGTATTCCAAGATTAGAGCTCTGTGGAGCAGTACTGCTGGCCAGGTTGCTTCATGACGTTTCTGAGGTATTGGGAATAACCAAAGAGAATGTCCACGCCTGGACTGATTCGTCTGTGGTGTTGGCTTGGCTTAGGAGCCACCCCAGTCGGTGGAAAACATTTGTAGCTAACAGGGTGTCGGATATACTCACACTCATGGATGCTGACCAATGGTCACACGTCAAATCATCAGATAATCCCGCAGATTGTGCTTCCCGGGGTATATCACCGTCCGAACTAGTCGAACTACAACTCTGGAAATCGGGTCCTAGTTGGCTGAAAAATAAAGAGATACATTACAACACAGGGATTGTCACTGAAACAGAATTAGAAATAAAAAAGAGTAAGGTCGTCAGTCATGTGGCTACTTGTGATTCTGTAGACATCCTCGATAGATATTCGTCGTTAACTAAACTTACCCGAGTTGTCGCGTACTGCAGAAGATTTTTGATGTTGAAACCTGAAAATAAACTTAAACTTAAAACTACTTGGTTAAATTCTGTCGAAATTAATGAAGCGTTACTTACCTGTATAAAATTGTGTCAAGCACGGTATTTCAAGGATGACATAGAAAGTTTAAAGAAGGTAGGAAAAGTTAAAAATAAAAGCATACTTACATCGCTGAATCCTTACCTCGATGAAAATGAAGTCCTCAGGGTGGGCGGTCGATTGCGCCACGCTAAAATCCCAGAAAGTATGAAAAATCCTGTGCTGATTCCTCACGCATCGCCTTTCACGAATTTACTGGTTGCTCATGCTCACAACCAAACATTGCATGGAGGCCCACAATTGATGCTCAACTATCTCAGAGCAAGGTATTGGGTGATCAATGCGAAGGGACTTATCAGGCAATTTGTTAAAAAATGCGTAATATGTGTTCGTCATGCTGCTCGCACTAACCAGCAGTTGATGGGCCAACTGCCAGAAGCGAGAGCAAGCGCTTGCCGACCTTTTTTAAAGAGCGGTGTTGATTATGCCGGTCCAATTTCTGTGAGGTCAACGAAGGGTCGCGGTTACCGTTCAACTAAAGGTTACATCTGTATTTTTGTATGCATGTCTACTAGGGCTGTACATCTTGAGATCGTCAGCGATATGACTTCTGAAGCCTTCTTAGCTGCTTTCAAAAGATTCACAGCCCGACGTGGACATTGTTCAGATATTTGGAGCGATAACGGCACCACCTTCGTTGGAGCCAATAAAGAGTTGCAAATTTTATTTTCTCAGGAAAGATCTAGCGTCATTAGTGAGATTGCTGAGTGGTTAGGAAGCAACGGTACAACTTGGCATTTCATCCCCCCTCACTCTCCGAATTTTGGCGGACTGTGGGAATCGGGAGTAAAATCTACCAAGCACCATCTCAAAAGAATTATAGGCAATCATACTTTGACATTTGAAGAAATGACAACAGTTCTGACTCAAATAGAGGCTTGCCTCAATTCCCGTCCCCTCTCACAGATCAGTAGTAGTCCTGAAGATTCACTACCATTAACGCCTGGACATTTCTTGGTAGGTGAGCCCCTTATTTTACCTCCTGGTTGCAATTTTGAGACATCAAATGTGAGTACTTTAAGGAGATGGCATCTCACACAACGACTTGTGCAAGACTTCTGGCGTAGGTGGTCGCAAGAATACTTGGCTCAGTTTCATCATCGGTATAAGTGGTCTCAGAAAACTCCTGAGCCCAATGTAGGAGACGTCGTTTTGGTGAAAGAGCCCGATCTTCCACCAGCAAGATGGCTCTATGGTGTCATTACACAAAAGCACACCGGCTTGGACAACATTACGCGCGTTGTGTCTTTGAAATGTAAAGGCACAATCATAAAACGACCAGTATCTAAATTAATTGTTTTACCTGTTGCAAATGGTTAAAGGTTGTCTTGTGACTTATTTATATTGTTTAAACTAGAGAACCGCCCGCGCTTCGCTTCGGGACCCGTAGGTAACAGCCGCGTAGGTCCCGCTCCCGTAGGAATTTAGGCTAAAAAGTAGCCTACTACTCGCTCTCTTCACTCCACCCTGTCTGAGGTGTGTGGAGCCCTCGGGACAGTTAGTTCCCCTTTGGAGGTGTCTCTCGCGGCCCGTTAAAACGGGCCGGTTCTTGGGCTGGGCCCTAAGGCCCTTGGTTGTCCATCTGTGGTTAACCAATAGGTCAAGTCCGTTGAGTGGTGGCCTTTTTACAGGCCACAGAGTCTTAAACGGGATGGGGTTCATCTTCGCGCCGCCCAGGCGATCGAGGCCCTATCGGGTGAATCCCGCTGGTGGGAAGCCCAGCAGGAGCCGATCAGCGCCGGGCGACGACTTACGAAGCCCCAGTATCAGTCAGTGCTAGCCCCGTCCCGCGCAACCAGCAAGTCGCGCGGGAAGGCCCAGCGGTCCGGTGGACGGGTGTGGAGCGGCGCCAGGTCCTGCAGATGCGGGAACCGCGACGCGTCGACACGCCCGAACATGTTGCGTGCCAATCTCTCGATGAAGTCGTTCAGGCTCTCGACTCCAAGGTCCCTCTGGTCCGCTGGCACTATCCTGTTGGCTGAGCAACTTGCGGACATCAGTCAACAGGATAGTGCCAGCGCGGCAGCGGGCGGGCGGTACACTGAATACAGCCGGAGCGGGGAGTAGCCTGTTACATTTGCCTATGACTTAAGTAAATTACATGTAGTATTTGACAGCGTAATTCAGAACTTGCAAATGAATTTTATTACCGCCATCTATTAACAACTCCGAAAATGAATATCTAGCAACTAACAAAACATCGAACTTCCCATGGGAATGGGATGTTTTTCCGCGGTAAAAAGTAGCCTACGTCACTCTCCACCCTCCTAACTATCCCCACACACATAAACCTTACCATATAATAGCTTTGTTGCGACGTGAAAGCGTCACAAACAAACAAACAAACAAACAAACAAACAAACACACTTTCACATTAGCCCCGTCCCGCGCAACCAGCAAGTCGCGCGGGAAGGCCCAGCGGTCCGGTGGACGGGTGTGGAGCGGCGCCAGGTCCTGCAGATGCGGGAACCGCGACGCGTCGACACGCCCGAACATGTTGCGTGCCAATCTCTCGATGAAGTCGTTCAGGCTCTCGACTCCAAGGTCCCTCTGGTCCGCTGGCACTATCCTGTTGGCTGAGCAACTTGCGGACATCAGTCAACAGGATAGTGCCAGCGCGGCAGCGGGCGGGCGGTACACTGAATACAGCCGGAGCGGGGAGTAGCCTATTACATTTGCCTATGACTTAAGTAAATTACATGTAGTATTTGACAGCGTAATTCAGAACTTGCAAATGAATTTTATTACCGCCATCTATTAACAACTCCGAAAATGAATATCTAGCAACTAACAAAACATCGAACTTCCCATGGGAATGGGATGTTTTTCCGCGGTAAAAAGTAGCCTACGTCACTCTCCACCCTCCTAACTATCCCCACACACATAAACCTTACCATATAATAGCTTTGTTGCGACGTGAAAGCGTCACAAACAAACAAACAAACAAACAAACAAACAAACAAACACACTTTCACATTTATAATATTAGTAAGGATTTAATTTGTTACTGGATTTGCATTGTTTAAAAATTTGTGTTGCTACATAATAATATAGTTTGATGATGTATACAAAGAAATCTTTTTTGTTTGTTTACTTTTTGCGAGCATTGTTGTTTTGTTATATTTGTTATGGACTGCCGTCCATGGTGGGCGGGATGTTTAGACTTCATATATTTATTTAGTTCCGTTAGCTGTTCATAGATGGCGGTAGTAGTTCCATTCTGAATCACGCTATCAACTTGTACGTGTAGCTCCCATAAGTGTAATCGAAATGATTAAATTTTTGAATTCGCCCTGAATACATATAGTTTCATTTACTTATATCGGTGTTTGTACACCATGTAGAAGCCCATGAACAGGGGCCGTATTATGGAACTCTTAATTCCAGACAGTTCAAGTTCACAACGTATGGGTGACAAAGACAGTGCCTTATTACCTGTAAGGCGCTATCTCTGTCACCCACTGAACTGAACGTAAACTGTCTGGAATTAAGAGTTCATAATAAGGGGGCTGGTGTTATTAGGCAATCTATGACTACACAGGCAGACCATGATGTCGTCAAAATCCACTGCCCTGCTACCTGTTACGCGGCAACCTTTCAACATTTCGTCAAAATATACAAGTAACACGTTCAAATTTCCTTCCACTTTATGTTACCCTGTTAAACTTTTGCATTTTGAAGTCGCTTAAAATTCTTATCAAATTTTGTAATAAAATTTACCTAATGAAAGATTACAGGTTGGTATTTAAAGGTCAGCCACTGTTGTTTTCAATATCTGATTGAGAAAATTGAAAGCAATAGAAATTCACCTAACTTAATCGCCTCTAAATTAACCGAATCGTAAATCTCTTGGAGAAACTGATAACAATATCTTAATTTCATACAAGCATCTCATTACATAACAATAACTCTCTAAGGTAAAATCAACAAGGAACATTATAACTTTAGTGGTTTTACGAAACGACCCAACGGGCCTCGGGTTTGCAGTGAAGTACGCAAGCCTAGCTGCTGAGTGCCGAGTACTGGCGTGGCGTGCTCGATAGCGATCTACGCAGCCAATTGCCTTGTTTGTCGTACAGGACGAACGATAGGCAGTTCCCACCGGAGCTGTGAACATCGACGGAGTAGGCAGAAGCATGAATACATTCAACTTTCAACGAATTTCCGAGTTCCGAGCAAAGATTTTTCAGAGGAAGGCGAGGATAAGAGCAGGCAGGGCCCGTCGATCATCAGATAGCTAGCAGATTACTTTTTACAAATTTCGGAAGAATGAACGGAAAAGATTTTGGGAGTCAGGAAATGTGCTCAAAAGTTCGTATAAGGTGGTTTTCGGTACAGACCTGTGGAGAAAGATTGATAAGGCTACATCGCAAATTATATTTAAACAAGGAGATGAAAATCTTACATATATTTGCAACTATTCAGAACATAAGGTTCAGATTTAGGAAGGATAAGATTTCGATAACAGGGAGAAGATCTCAACAAATATTGTTTCTATTTTTTTCTAACAATGTTCTGAAAATTACATCTGCGATTAAAACGAATTGACGTAACATTCCTGGCTCGTTATCATTTATACCATACGGGTAATTTTTTTTAATACTATGCGTGACTGCTGCCGAATATCGTGTACCGTATATTTCCCGCTAGCTAAGCATATCCCATCCACAACATAACCGTTCTCGGCTCCATGTATCGGCATAAATATAGTAGATAATGTAGGTACGGCGGTGAGTACCGGCCGTACGTCGTTCGAACGACATGTGACTGAGCCATTTTAGACATGGCTCTGCGTCCGCGGATATACCGACGTCGCCGTTTGTGACATTTGATGGAAGATTGTACTGTTTACATGCGTACCTGTATGGCTGTATAGTCCCCTCTCGCTACGTGCGTGTTATGAATGTGCCTTATCCAGTGCGTACATCTGATACTGTCAGCATTGTTCCCATGAACGTTGTTTACACGACGAATACGAGGAAACTTTATTCGACCGAGATATGACTCGGAAAAGTTCAAGGCTAACGTTACTTGTGTTTGCGAATTCACTTACATCTCAAACAAAACTCTCGTATGATGAATCGTGTGATCAATCAGCTCCGTGTTTACTTATCGCATCGGTTCGTTCACCCCGACATCAAGGTCCTATGTCAAGCGTTATTTTTGCGTGCAAAGCAACCCACACACGCGCGGTGATGCACATTTCCAAGTACGATGCACTAGCTCGTAGGAATGAGAACGCGTGATCCGAATACGACAACGGCTATTTGTTGAGTGTAGATGTTATCTTAACTTAAAACCTTCGTGGAATCAACCACTCCCTCTAGAACGAAGAAATTGAATTCTCCCACACAGCAGGATCGTGTAATCACTTTCGTAACAAGTATAAACTGTCGATTGGATGAAACTATAATAAAGACTGATGCGGCCCGCCCGGCCGCCCGCACCGATCGTTCCCCATCCGGCACCACGTCTAAGTGATGTCTAACCCAATTGGAGTTTCGCCGGTAACGATGTATTAATTACAAACGACTTTCAACCAAGTGCCTTCGAAGAAAATGGATGCCGATGTTCAATTTACTTAACAATTTGATCTTTTTAACCGCCGTGTTGTCTGGCCGCGAGTCCATTAGTGACAAAGAGGTATCGCACAGTGATTTACGACAGACGTCACCCAGCCTGATGGCTTCTTGCATCGTTGAACTTTGCCTGGAGTCATTTTATTTGCCGCAATCGCTTCGAATTATCTTTTCTCGTTTTTTTTAACTGACATAACGCTCCGAGCAATTCTGCTCCTGCTGTTTTGTGTTTGTGACGCGTCATAAAAACAGGTATCACGCAATACTTTTCATTCGGACGATAGTTTTGTCAGCGGCGTTGTAATTTTCCGAGCCATTAAATCATGTCAGAGGCTTATAAAGACTCCCCACGTGGATGTGCGCGCGCGCTCGTTTTTTGTTCGGTAGCACATCGTTCATCATTACGACGCGTTTATTATATTCGTGGCCTTGGCCGTGAACGGTCGCGCGGGAGGACACTCGAGCGCGTGGGTAACCTGCAACGTGCTCAATGCATTAAAAAATTATGGAAAAGCGCGATATTGCGATGGTTTCCTCTAATTTTATTTATTCCACGGACAAATCTCCATCTAAGTGATAACAATATTATGTTTTTAAACAAAATGTCTCTTTGTTTTAGATATTTGGTATGGGCAACCGCAATCTTATACACACTAAATAAATCCATGATATTATAGTCTCTGCCCAAAAAAAAGGCACTATACACACTCGAAACGCCATTGGTCAAGGAATATTTTTCTTTAGCCGCGGACAAAAACGTCCATTAATAACAAATATTAATTATTCAAATGCTCGCCGCCGTGTCTTTTCACTTGATGATGTTGAGATTCACAGGGAAAAAATGGTTCCGGTTCGTAATTATGAATGGAGATTCAAACGATAAAGTTAAATTTAATAAATTTTGTGGAATAATAAAAACCTTTAATTCGACTTGAATATGTTCTTTTAAAACTCGACGACATACAAAATACTTCGGTGGTAAAATCACACAGCTCTATATCGAAGTTTTGAAAATTACCCAAGACACGTCATCGAGAACATTGGGGCTTTGGTATGGAACCAACCAAATTTTTAAAACCAACCCCCCCGCTGCGATCGTTGGCGCGTAGCGACCGTCGACGACGTAAATAGCGCAGACTGGAGCCTATAATGTAATCGTGACGTCCTTCCCGTAAGTAATTATAATAAAAGTTCGTGACTGTGGCACGCTTCGCCGCCTAATGCATATTTGAGAGGAGTAATGAATTTGACGTGGGTACCTATTCTACGTAATCCTCCTCCGGCGTCATTGGATTCACGAATCCGTAACAATATAGATATCTATTGCGATAGAATGTGTTCTACAAGAGTTGTTTGATACTTCGAAAATCATAAAATAATCGTAACAGTAACAATTAGAATAAGTAAAACATATTCTAAGAGCATTTATTATAAACAAAACATTTACAGTAGACGAAAAAAACCAAATTTTGAAATAGTCGCTGATGAAAGAAAGTGTTTCAAATATAGTCGATTATTTAAAAGTAAATGAGACTAAGCTTCCTGAATGTATCAGAAAAGTCCCTTTCGGGCCCATAGCACCACCGGCTTGCACCACCGGTAGTGTAATGGGTACTTTTTTATACCCATGGCACTACCAAAGTGATGTGCTGCCGGGTTACCCTTGTTTCGTATAACAACTTTTGATATAATTTTAATAAATCGAACAACGTTTAAGATAATAATCAGTTTGTATAATATCGTTTGACATAATTTTCATTTGATCGAATATTCATTTTGTGTAATATTGATTGACATAATGTTCATTTGATCGAATATTATTTTATACAATGTTCATTTCATGAAATGTTCAGGTTATAAACGCCCTAAAGTCGGTTCTGGCACTCGCCGGCCGCTGCCGCGGCACGCTCGCTTCGCTCGCTCGGCTCGTGCGATGGTTCCTGTTAACCTAACACGCTCGTCGCTTCGCTCCTCGCTAACCTAATTACTTTAATTAAAATTAGCGCATTTGAACATTCGATAAAAAGATATTATTCGAAACAAATGATGATAAGAAATAAAATTGTTTTTAACATACCTAAGTATATTTTATTATTATAGAACTATTTACATTTAATGGCAGTACATCACTATTTCTTGGTAGTGCCATGGGTATAAAAAAGTACCCATTACACTACCGGTGGTGCAAGCCGGTGGTGCTATGGGCCCGAAAGGGAAAAGTCTTTGGTGTTCACGTAAATTTGACTAAATTTTCGAAACAGCTTTACCTCCTGCCGATGACAATGTAGGTACAAATTGTTCGGTTGCGGTATCCAAGGGTGGTATTTAAACTTTAGGTTGGTTATTACGGGTTTATATCGTTTATGATCGGTCAGCGTTCTAATCCCCGTGTTCATTTGGGTCAATTGCACCAATCGACAGGTCGTTAGGACCGCCTATTGACGGCCGGTTTGCAGGCTCACGGATGCGTTAAAGTCACACCATCTCTTTCAAAGTAATGACGATAGAGTAAGACGACATTATTGCTAACTAAAACCAAGCTTTTTCGATTCTCTTGAATTCATCTTTCCATTTTACTAATCTACACCTGTGCCGTTCAGACTTATAAGGATGAAACGGGATAGCAATCCTTACATAGCTTATGAACTGTGATAAAAAATAAAATACACATTTTTTTAAATTCATCGTTCCCAATCTAGACACATGACATCATGTTCATCAATATCCTCGAATTTCTAAGACAAAGTTCATTATAACTAATGCTTAAACAGTTACGAAATCCTCATCGTTGCAAGCTAGCTCATGTTTGTTTATAATACCTGAGTATCTTTGATAATAGCACGGCGTGTCACGGAGTTTTCTGTTACTATTTGTTTTATGTCAAGAATGAGCAGAACGTGATACGTGGGTACGCAACGCTTCGGGGATGCACGATTCACAATTACCCAAGTTATGTGAGCCTCGCTAAACTACGGGCTGCAGATATCCAGTGAATCAATGGAATGAGATGAATTTTGTATAAAATACTTTATGCCACGAACTTCATATTATGTTTTGTCACTGATTGAAAAATCTCGGTACTCAGAAAACGACCAATTCTTTGTTTTATTAATGTTCTTTTTTGTATTAGGTAAACATAATTAATTGCTGCTAACAGGAAAATATAACTCATTATCTTTCTCTTAATCCTATATGATCGACTATTGTTTGACTTTCGTCAGTCTTTTCATTAGCGCTAGTAAAAGTTTTATAATTATTGTGAGGATCCACCGTCGTTACTTACTATCTATCATCGTTATCTCAATCTGTGCAATCAATTAATTCATTCTCAATAACAGCAACAAACGATACGAGATGAACCATAAAGCCCGATAAAAAATCGCGATAATTTTAATAACACAAGCGTAATGCTTCACGGTCGGTTAGATAAAATCTCTTATGGATGCCGTTTTAAATACATAAAAGTATTACTACGTATAATTCACACAGCGATGTACGTAATAGCTATCACGTAATGATAGGCTTCTAATACCATTACGTGTACCTTCGCTATTGATCGCATTAAACGATAGCAGATAAAAGATCTCTGAATGGCACGCGAGCCAACCTTCGCGAATCGTTGAAAGCGCCATTGTAGACCGATCACAGGTTAGACAGTATCGAAGACACGTGGATGTGCTTTGCGAGGACGTTATATAGATCTTCAACGAGCCTCAGATATGAGCGAAGCGAAATATCTTTTTTTTTCTGAATATTTTTCAGTCAAATTAAAGTAAAATTTTTCTCATAAGTATTGACCAGTGAATCTATGACGTTGCTCTATATTGTCAACCCCGTATTAGTATTTCGATCGTAGTACTAGGTTCCCTCCCCATAATTATATTGCTTCAATTTACCCCGTTTTACCCAAGGAACATATTGTTTTAGCTGTGCGTTGTCAGTCAGTCATTCAGTAGAGAACTCAGAAATGGAAGGATTTTTTTTAATTTGGAGGTAGGTACTTATATTGGTGATGACTCTCATTTGTATAAACGAATGAAGTCTACTTTAAAAAAAACCTGGCATAAAAATACATATTGTTAAATAGAGCATGTTTTTGTATTTTTATTTTTTTTATATTTTTGAACAGAGATTATGTTTGCTTATTATGTCAATCCATAGAAAGTACTAACTGCTACCAAGATCAATGTATTTAGTTTTTTACAATTTTAGGATCTATTTGATTCGAGACGGTTTTTCAGTTTTGTCACAGTGACTTAAATGCTATGATTGAATCCGCGTATTGTGGAGCAAAAAGTTTTGATAGCTTTCATCTCATGCCGACTTAATAAAATAACAAGTTATTGCAAAATGTTTTAGTGTTAAAGCTCCCGCTATAAATTAAAGGTCATCTAATAGGTTATAAATATGATTAATGATATTTACACATCACGCCGCACTATCTTCTATTTAGCAACAAAATTTTTAGAAAAATGTTACTTTGAGTTTTAATTACGTAGATTATCACAATTATCTATGTCTGCACTTGGCAAGCAAACTTTTATAACTAAAAAATTTTTACACCTTACGCATTCCTACTTGAAGATAAAAGTAAATTTTTAAAATTTCAAGGCTTACATCTCGCCGCGAAACTGGTAACAAGAGCAGGACCAGAAGCTAAATTGGCATACTCCTTTTCCAAATTAGTTATTGCTTTTGTATTCCAAAATAATAGCAACTACAATCTGGTCCCTTACCACATTCAAATCAAAATGCCAAAGCTCATAAATAGGTGTGGTAGTAGTATTGTCACGAGCTGAATGTATCACTACCAGTCGACAAAATCAACCTGTCCACTGGGTAGGTAATAAACACATTTCCCTTTTTTTCATTCGCCGCACGCAGCTCAAAAACAATACGTCAATGACAAGCATGTAACAATATATAATTCTAAGTAACACAAAGGCATATTAAAAAACAAAACAACAAACCTAACGTAAAGTAATAATCTTTAACTTAAAACTCAAAATCTCTAATCTGCCCTAGCTCTTCCGCATTTACAAGACAAACTCGTTGGCAATAAAGTTTTATGTTATCGTTACGCCTAAAGCGATCGTAAAGTTACAACATGCCGTTTTCATTCGCGAAAATTACTCTAACGATGTTGTCTTCTCAGAGATTCCGTCGCCGCTCGGGTCGTTGCCCACAATACTATATTATGAAAATTTGTCATTTATGAAATGAATGCCTTACACGGCCATGCCAAGGATTAATAGGCGTAATTATTTTCAAAAATTTTGACAGTACGATCATTAGGACGCAGTATGTGTTCCAAAATGAACGGTGTTTGCGAAAAATCCGTCGGCTATACACCTGTTAATTCATTATGATTAGTTGCTTGAGATGCTTGTATCTCAATATCAAAAGTTCAATATCCTCTGTATATAAATGCCAACAAAAGGCTAGGTTGGCTCGTAATGTAAACCAGCATTCATTTCGCTTTCATGACAATACATCTTTATTGCCACTCACCGTTGCCACAACCGTAAAGTGCTAGACTTTAATCAGTTCAAAAATTCTTGTGGTACCATGTACAGAAGACAGCGACAGTAAAACTAGTAACGTACGTCGTACCCTCCGTCTCGGTGTAGGTACTAAACACAATAAAATGTAATGTTGACGACTAAAGTGATACGTGACGAACTGCCCGTTATAAGCATCTACATTATCCCCTCGGCATCTTCTTGCCACTCGAACCGAGAGCGTTCCATTGTGTCGAATCGACACCCCACATTTTGAGTTACGCTGATCTGGCTAGACTTTGGCTAAAAAATTAGCCGTGTACGGTCGTTGACACTTCAAGTCGAAGCAATAATATCACCTTCATGTTAATGCGTTTCGGTCGGGGATTACAATTTATGGGTTTTTGGTTTGACGTTTTGAATTAGTGTGAAAAAGCTTTTGTATATTAGTGGAACTCTTGAGAAGGTAATAATAGTTTAGGTAAGAGATAAATACGTCTCTCCTAATTATTCGCGTTTAATTCTCTGGTTAATGATTTAATGCAACATGACTTCATGAATTATATTAATTTGATTATAATTTAAATATTTGTTGTATTTAACTCAGCTATTGTTAATTTATGTATTTAGAGATGTGTGTGCAATTTGATCGTACAATCCGTGAAAGCAAGAACTGAATTTCAAACTTCTATACGCATTGCTGTCGCAGACCAAAAGAATAAATAGCATTTAACAAGAATAAATCGCCTTATAAAGACTAAATTTAAAAGAGCGATAAAAATAAAGAGACAATGTCAATATCATTGTTATTCTGTACGACGCAACGTAATAATATACGAAAATGGTAATCAATGCGATGTCTTCATAAAAATGATCGGGACGGACGTTCGGTCGGTCGAGTTGAGGAGTTCCCGCACGCAAAGCGATGCGACGCTGACGCGATGCGAACGATGTATTATAGACCGTACATGGCGATTGACAATGGCAAGGAGTTGTAAACGATCCGATCACGTATCCACAGACGTGCAATCGAAGATTTCCTAAATTAAGCTCGTTGAGTTAGCGAGTAGTTGCGAATAAACACGTAACATAGACTTCAAAAAATGGCTATTGTCACCACCTTTCATTGTTTTACGTAACAATTTCATTATTTAATTGTACTGTTAATGTGTTTATCTTTTTAAAAATGTTTTACTATCACCCACTATGGGGATATTTGGGAGAGTTATTTTTATTTCTTGTCTTTACTGTATGAATCGTTCAGAAAAAACGGTCTGTGGGCTTTAATAAACACAAGTATTTTAGTTCCTTGTTAGTTTGCAAGGTGGTAGAGCCTAGAGTTCGCCCGGGGTAGTACCACCGCCCGCCAAGGTACTCAGTACCATTCCTACCGTCATAATAATTGTTTTTAAGAGCAATTGTGTTCCGGATAGGAAGGTGTGGAGCCGGTTCACTTTTTTAGAGGCGACCATCTCAGACCTCAGGGGTAGCAACGCATCTGTGACCGAATTGGAACAAGACTCACACTAATCATTACTAACTGGACAATACTAATATTAACTAACAGGACTAACTATCACTAACAGTCCCTGTCCTCACACTTACTTATTAACAAACTAACCAACTAATATTCTAACACCATCTACTAATTGGTCTAACCACCCTAGTCCCTAAATTGGGTCTTGTTCTATGTCGGTCACAATTGCCATGGGCGGCAGCGGAAGGGTGGTGCTGCATGCTCGTTTGCTACCTTAAATCAATAAAAAAAAATCGCTAAATAAAATAACATAGGCCACCAATATATCTTATAAAAAATAACGGAAATGTTTCCTTTTTCCATTCGTTGAGTTATAATGTTATGTCATTCAACGTCTCAGTTACCTGTCATACCACCACTAATCTTAAATAGATCAATTTAAGCACAAAAAATTATTAACATCAAGTCACAAGAATTGCAAAAGAAATCTCTTAAACGAACCCGTCAGCTCTTACTCAGCTAAATTCTTGGTTAGTAATTCTGCGACACAAACGTGTTTCAACTTAACAGATGTTCAGATCTGATCGGCATTCTGGCTCAATGATCGTAGTCATCCATCTTGCTGACAGATTGTTTGCAGCTTCCATGAATATGTTCATATTAATTTATTTGCCGGATATGGATAGCTGATCGAGATTCGCTGCTCAGCTAAATGAGTAACGGAAAATTGGTCTGTTACCGGCGTACAGTGTATCGCAGACTTCGATCATAATAACAAAATGTGTTTGTTTGAATTAAAAAAATTATAGACCGTTTTATTTACAATAACTTTATTTATTTTTTATTTCATCGTCATAGACGATTCGCAGTCAGTTTATACAAGCGGCATTGTTAGCCATTCCTTGAACACATCAGATACGCCAATTATAATCGAGTATTTTTATATCCTAACATTGTATGTGCATAACGGTGCTCATCTCCATGCTTTCAGCTGCGCAGAAACTGGCTTGTATAGTTTTTGCTCTAGAATATGATGCCACATTCTGATACCGGTTTCTCGGTCGATCGGCTCCTCGACGTCTGGCAAAGATGCTACGAGTATAGTCAATTGACTGAAATATTTGGATGTAATTATTTAAACTTTGAATGATTGGCCACTATGTCTCGTAGGGTTGTACGCGTTTGGTCAAATCTGATATTCGTCAAATCGGCAATTCGTCAAATCTGAAATTGGTCAAATCGGTAGTTCGTCAAATCGTCTTTTTGTCCAGTTATGAAATTTGCCAAATACGCTTTTGGTCAAGTTATTTTAGTACAATCAACTATAAAAATGAAAATACCTCGTGATGTTTTTATTACCACATTTTATTTAATTCATATTTCACTTATCACTAATTCACTACCTAGTATAAATCAAAGTCATTTCCCGCTGTCGTCCGTCTGTTAATATGTATGCTTAAATCTTTTAAACTTCACGACGGATTTTAATACGGTCTTCTTTAATACATGAAAATCGGCCGGAGGGCGGGCGTCTTGTCACTTTAATGTTGTTTTTAACCGATTTAAAAAAGGGGAAGGTTAACAATTCCTCTGTATGTTTTTTTGTCTTTTGTGTGTTACCTCATAACTTCGTACTGGGTGAATCGATTTTGATAATTCTTTTCACATTCGAACGCTAATGTTTGCCGTCCCATTTGAGCGACCATCTGACGGTCAATTTTAGAGTTATTTTCAATAATGTGAATTAAAATGCAATCTTTTGACTGGGTGTTCTAATTTTGATGATTCTTTTTTGTTAGAAAGGTAGTGCTTGTCATGTGGTACCTTATAAATAGGAGCAACGTCTGGCGAGTGATTTTTGAGTTATCTTGACTTTGAAGTCGGTTATTTTTTGTAAAAAGTTAAGACGTAAAAAATTTATTTCCCGATACGAAGCAAGGACAGTCCCACTAGTAGTTACATAGTCAATTTATATTTTACACCCAACATAACTGTTTTAGGCACTTTAGTGTATCTATTTTTCCAATCAACAATTTTTCTATAATTTTTTCTATTCTAGCGTCTTTCATAATGTTGGAAGTTTTCCTCTGCTTCGCATTTTCTCTTTTAACTTTATGTAAATAAAACTTCGCCTCTTTTTTTAAAATGCTTACATACATGAAAATGTTATGCTTTTCTTCTACCTTTATACCCAATCTTCGGTGCCAAGCCTCGACTGCATTGGTGGTACGATGACGTTCATTCGCACAACACCACATGTCTTGTGAAATTCTTTTTTGCCATTGCTCACTAAAATATTTTTGAAAATTTTCCGCCCTTTTATCATTCTCTGGCATCAATTTAAGTATTTCTGTCCATCCTTCCGGAATATACTGATTTGGCAGTAATGCTAGGTTTGTGGTAAGTCTTACAATCTTTTTTAAATTATTTTCAGTCATCATTCCCAGTTTTTTTGCTTTCCTATAAATGGCTTGATGGAAATGAAAAAAACAACCTTTCACGAGAACACCTGGGAAAATGCTTTTTGCGGCGTTGATTATTGCCATTTCATAATCACATTTTACAAAATTTGCATCAATCTTAAATTGAGAACGTAAAACTGAGAACAATCTTTCATACGTTTCCTGAATTTTATTAGGTAAGAGGCAAAAAAATACGGGTATTATATTGGTACTCGCTCTTGTACTACCCACGTCTACATGAATTGATAAAAGTTGAGAAAAAGGTCGCGGTACGGTTTTAAAAGTACCATCTACAAAAATCAAATTTGTATTTGATGCTATTTCTATACCCTCATCTATAGCAAAGATAAAGAATTTAGGTAGATTATCTTTGCTTTCATAAATCAAAAAATCTTTTGAAAGTATGTCTGGAAATATTACCGTATCAACTGATGGGAAATTGCATTTTTGTACACCAATTGCCCTCTTTCTTATTCTGTATAGACCATCACGCTTCGATTTCAAATTAGGTATGTCCATTGAATCATCAAGCTCACCCATAGTTTCATCAAAAATTTTACTCACTGATTTCCATTCATTTTTTACCCTTTTTCTGCATTTATTCATCTTCACGTCAATTAAATTTTTGTCGTAGTTCGGCTTACAGGTATGCCCGCTTTCTCTTAGAATTAAGGTAGAATCACTGCTTAAAGTTATAGATCCATTACACTCGCTTCTATTTATGCAGCGCCAGATTGTAGTACCATTTTTATATTTCAAGTTTAAATGGAATTGATATCCCGCACGTAATAGTTTCTTCTTACCTTTTTTAGTGTCTATAAATGTAAAAACAGAATCTCCGCCTTTGCTAGTAGAAGCCATTATATTATATATTTTACTAAATCGCAGACTCCAAAATAAAGATTTATTATGTAATTAAATTAACGTGCAAATAATAAGATATTTTCTACGATTGACAGGAAAAACAAATGGTTGACAGGAAAACAAATTATTTTTTTCGCTAAGATTCTAGTCTTACAGAATCAGAAGAGGTAACAATCGAAAGAAATAAAATACATATCTAATTATACGTACTTAATTACTATTGACTACGTTTCGATGATGTAAATAGGAAACTACAGCGTAAGTTCCTACAAGTAACATACCTAATTATATATGAAATGAAAACTTATGTCTTCATCGACTGTACATAGACTTGACCAAAAGCGTATTTGGCAAATATCATAACTGGACAAAAAGACGATTTGACGAACTACCGACTTGACCAATTTCAGATTTGACGAATTGCCGATTTGACGAATATCAGATTTGACCAAACGCGTACAACCCGTCTCGTAATTTAACTTGGCTCTATTTTAAATACATCCACATTATTTTTATTCTTCTTTTACGTTCCCGTCTCATTATGCTGCAGTCTTGTGCTTGTGATCTTAGTCAAAGGTTCAGAAATAGCCGGCAACTTGTGCTCGGTGGTATCAAATACCTTTCACAAATGAGCTGAATGAACGAGGACTTGTTTGTGCAGATTGCATATCGGATAAGGAGGCCTCTGTTTAACGAACGTCTAGTCATATCATACGATACGTTCTCACGGTAGCTGTTCAGAGATGAGCGGAGAAAGCCTTATCTCGTGTATCGGAGCGCGAACAATGTGAAGAGCGTGCCGATGTTTATCACCTTCGGCCGATCTAGTGCTCATTCGACTTTCACTCGACACGGCTAGTGTGTTGCCTCTAATGCCACCACCGTCGCCACCTCTTGTTAGCATTGTCGGAAGCGACTGAGACGCTGAGGATGATGGGACTCATCGTTGTGAAAGTGACCACGTTGAACTTCCATCATCTTTTACCGCTCATATCGCTCTAATTAGGTACAAAGTTCGCGTTCCTTTTTTTAATTTCTCAACAACAGTGTTCCCTGTTTCTAATGTTTATTTATTGTTCACGAGTAGCAGTAAATCTCTCGGGTAGCGCGAACGTACGTCAACCATTGTGTTGTTGGGAAATATGTAAAGGAGATCCTCCGAGCATCAGACGGTGCTTTTTTAACGTTTTAATATTCAATAACACATCCATAAACGGGTATTGTGTTGTGGTTTATGCCCGTTCGGGAGACGACGGTCGCGCATGTTAAACTTGTCGTGATTTAGTGCAGGGCCGGAGTTAAACCCACGGCTCTAATTACAAAGTGTAATGAGGTGACGCCCGCGCCGGCTCGCCGCGCGCCTCCCGCTGCCGCGCCGCGCCGGCTTAGTGATGGACTTGACGAGTTCTCTCATTTTGTTGCTTGCGTTTTGTTCTCATTGCAAATTCATCTAGTTTTCATAAGTGAGGAGAGCTTATAAATTTAGACGTTTCTATTTTATACCGTTTTGCATGGTGCAATTGTCCACTTGACTTACGAATATAACGCTTTAGTCACGTTAATTTAGTCGATTACGACTGTATCATAGGGGTCATGGAAAACCTCGGGTCTCGACACAGCTGGAGACAACTAAGGCACACTACCCCACGCTGTTTGAAGCGATTTTTAAGGTATCAGAGCCCAATCAGAGTCATGAAGTTACGTTGTGCAATGTGGAGTTAGTTGAAAAGCCTGTTTGACTAAGTTTAGGCATTTGGTTTTCTTATCTAGCTAGAAATAAATATATACCTACACTGCGAGATATTAAAAAAAGATGGATTTTTAAAGAATTTTAAAATTATATCTACGCAACGATAGAAGCGAAACAAGAAACCATCTTCGATATTTCTGAATTTAATCGCTCCCAAGAGTCATTAATTCCCAAGTTGCATAATCATCATCAATATTGCTTGAACAGTTAGCGAGACCGACAAAACAAAGTTGAACTATGAAAGATTGCGCGCAGAGTGGTCAACCATTGAGCTTCATCGAGATAAATGTTATCTGATGTTTCAACCGCATTTGTCTCTAAACGTAATGTTTTCATACTCGTACCTTAGATGGTCTAGCTAGCAGATGGATTTTCTTTAGGCGTTTAGTAAATTTCATGTTTAGTCCAATGCATCAATTCAATGGTCGATTATTGACAATATACATTCAGATCTTTCGTTACTAAGTGACTAACAGACAACATACAGCCGAAACGACTGAACGAAAGAAGCTGAAATTTGGCATGGATGTTGCTTGGATAATGTAGGAGAGAGAGAATATTTCGAAATTCCTGCTCTAAGATACAGAAAATTACCTATACCTATATAAAGATTAGTTATACTTTCATAATCGATTTCAGTAGTTCCTTAATTAGTGCACAAATTATATCCATGAGTAAAATTTAAATTGGACAGTGAATTTAAAACTTCAATTTAAAACCTCATGGTTAAAGTTACGTAATACTAAGTGCTCGTTCATACTGAACTCGCGGGCGCGGTGGCGGGCGCGGTCACGAAATATCAAACATTATGGCGTAATATCCAAGTGTTCACACTGAACTAGCGGCGGAGCGCGCGATTCAGTAGCGACAATATGAACACGAGCTCGCCACGTCCACCGCGCGCGCGCCCGCCACCGCGCCCGCGTGTTCAGTATGAACAAGCACTAAGACGCACCCACGACTATTATACATATACGACCCAGGTGTAAAAACCATCTCATCTTGTTTACACTATAATAATTTCAATTTAAGCTCTGTTAGCGATTTTATCGCTACTCTGACTCTGTTTTAATTTATGACTCGATTAGCATTTTTATATTAGGTTAAGTTCTCAACTCGACTCAACTTTTGACGATGAACGAATGATAAGAATCTTTACGATCGAGTTTTAATATGAAATTAACGATCCTTTAATGTTTCGAAATTATTGCGATGTAATTTGACACCGCGATGTGAGCAGTTTTTCACCTTCTTAATTACAAGGTACCATCTTAAGCTCGTGGTTTAACCTGGTGAAGAACAAACTAGATAGTGGGATTTGGTTCCTGCTTTTCAAGGTCTGGAGGTTTTGGTTATGAGAATTGTCTTCTTTAGACTTAAACAGGATTAAGTCTTAAGGTACATACCTACTCAAGAATAAAAGTGTGCACCAGGCTATCTAACGTTGATCGTCGTGAAATCAACGACGAAATATTTAAATCTGCTCCGATTGCTTGTTTTGAATATTTTATTTGTGTTGGTATGTCCATGTGGTGATAATTTACTATGACGAAGCTCGATTTTAAAAACATAATATGGAGCTAAGCGATCAGCTATCACATTGAAGACTCATACTGAGACAGTCAATGAACCCCGCGCGTGGGCGTATTAATATTTATGTGTTAATATAAACAAGTTGTAATTATTGTACACGAGACGAATTTTATCTAGTGACTGGGTAAATACTATTAAATTTATGACCCCGAGTCACTGAGAATTACTCAACTACATTAAATAAAGCACAATTAGCAAAGGCGTGACAAGTTTTTTTAATTGTTTGCTTTCTGAAGTAGCAATAATTTAACATTATACGAAAAGAATCCATATAACAAGGGTAACAAGGGGTACATCATTCAACCCGATGAATGAGATAGTGATCATATATACCATGAAGCTATAGAAAGTCTCCATTTTAACGCTCAGAATGATTCTGACAGTGCACTGTAGTCCTGTATCCTGCTGATGATGCTTGCTAAACAGAATACAATGATTATTTATTTATTATACACCAGGTTACTAGGTGGTTTGAAACTTCCGCTTAGATCGGCAATAGAGGCATATAGAGGGCTACCTATGTTAACTTTATGAAGTGACTCGAAAAGAGTAGCCTGACAGGGTGTTCACTTTTTATCTAAATATAATCGGTAACTAATACTCGACTATACATAAGCGAACCGTGCCTGTTGGAGGACCACACCGTTGACTGTATCAAACGCAATATTATCTTATCTCGCATCGAATCACGCTGAGGTCAAGTTGAAATTATTATTTTTTGTTCACCACTCGGTTAATAGATACGTATTGTGCCAGCGGAGTTACGAGCCGTGTTGTAATAACATTATAATCGCGGACGGAATGAACGTTGATACTTTGATGTACGCATGAGTGATCGCGCTCTGATATTTCGCGTTACAAAGTGATATGTACGAAATCTAGCGAGTTAATAATATTAAATGAGGTGGTGGAACCCGCTGGTGTGTTCCGACTGCAAATATCTCGTCGTCACGGTCCAACGGTCGTTGTTTGAGGCGACTGTGTGCGCCCGCGCAGCACTGATTTCTTGGACTACTTGGTTGGAGGTTTTAATATCGGTGGTCTATACCGAAGAGGGTTGGATGTCGATTCTCATTAATTATAAATGATTCACATCATACGAGTATATCGCGATTTTATGATAATTCGGCAAAAAAGCATGATGATAATGTGATCATAATTATGACGTAAGAAGTCACCATCGCAATCTCAAATACTAGACGTCATGTATACGGAGCTCGCCGTGAGTGATAAACCAACACTGAAAAAGCTACTGTTTTTTAAAGCTTCGTGAAATTGTCATATGTCACAAGCCACCACCATCACGACATCTATCGGGATAAAAATAATTACCTTGTAAATGGTTGGCAAACGAACAGACGAGTCTCTTAATTATCAAGAGTAAAATATTAAGTTTTTATTCATACAACAATTAATAGGTAGATATATTTGACACTATATCGGCGAAGTGGTTTATAATAAAATTCTTTCTTTTTCTAATGAATCCCTTCCATTGTCTTTTTTCTTCAAGAATACTAAAACCAAGTGGGAAGCGGCACAGCTGTAACGAATGGATCAATAATAGCATTTTCCCAAGCCTTCTAACTGTTTCTAGAGTGTCAGTATATTAGACGCTATATCAGTTTCACGCCCTTCGGCATCTTTTAGATTAATTTATTGATGGAGTAACTTACATATTGTTAACTTACGTGTTAGGTTTAGCAAGTTCGCAAAAACGTTAACATAGTTAAGCATGTTGATAGTGAAATACATTGAAAGGATTGAAACCAATTTGCTAAATGTCAACCAGTTTTCTTCAACTGCGATAATTAAGTTTAAGTATGATATAAAATATTCGTCCAAGCGTCTACCGTCGTTTCACCTGTCTTTATTCGGCGCTGATGGCTGATAAGTTGAATTATGTCCTGTTACAGATGGACCACGTCTCACAGTCCGTGACGTTCATACAAGTTCCTATCTCATCTATTAAGCTCCATTGAACAGTATGAAAAATTACGGTCATCCATTAGCGGCATGATACGCTTGGCTCGTTGATGAATTAACTTTAACAAGTCTAGTGTGTTGATGAACAAGACTCTTTTGGTTTGCCGATTTTTTATGGCTATCTGTACGTTTTTGTTTTCATTCTGATCATGCTGACAGGCTTTGATAGACTACGGGCCCATGTCGAAAATGGGGGGGTCATACGAACCACCAGGTGATGTATATAGGACGATATAAGAGCACAAAATAATAAGATTCAGCACTATGCCGTCACTTGTAAGCTGTCCAACTGAGTGCTGGTGAGAATTCAAAAGTGCAGGTAGAGGGAGTACATTTTGGTCATATGATTCTGTACGGCATTTTCACCATCGATAGATCCATGAAAAATAATAAGAAAGCGCGCAGTCCCGTAAAAAAATGGTGAGCCACAAAGTCGGTAATTTTTTTAAGCTATTGTATAGCTTTTATCGCGGGCCTTGGGCGCGGGGACCGAATGCAGAAATTTCGTAACGAAAATTTATTACACCCTGCACACAGACATAGTTACTATGTCTATGCACCCACACATTGATAAATACCAGAACTTTTAACTGAGTTAACTAACTTTTACTTTATAACGGCTAAACCGATTTGGCTAATTTTAGTCTTGAAATATTCGTGGAAGTTCAGGGAAGGTTGCAGCGATGAGAAAATATGAAAAATTGCGAGGTAAATACTAAAAAAATGAAAATTTTAATTTCCCATACAAATCTTACCTGTCAAACATTTGATTTTCGCCCCGTCGGTTCGGTGTTTTAAGAATAATTACATGTAGATCTGGATTAAATAAGGCGTTGGAATCGACAACATGTATTCATAATAGTCGAATTATCGCGTATTTAGATTTAAAACATACAAAATAATAACATGACATAAAATAATGACACTATATTAATGACTTGAGGGTGATAGAGACAGTGCCATACAGGCAAGGCAAACTGTAAGGCACTGTGTCTGTCAAATGTCAATTTTCTTTTTAAAAAGAATTATTTTGTCAACTGAAATAGTTCTTATGCTTTTGTTCAGAATATTTAAATCTTCTTTGCACAAATTAATGCATTATCCGTTTCTAATAAACTTTGATGTAACTTTTGATATCTAGGCAACTAAATGAAAACTGGTACACCACTTTCTTATCCCACTGTAAAACAGTGAATATCTGTACTCGTATAATTTGTGTACAAAGTGTTTTAAATATGAATAAACAAAGTGCATTTATTAATGAAGAAAGTCACGAAAAAATTGTGAAAGAAAATGAGTTATTACTCTATATACATTCATTTTATTATTATTATCACAAATGCAGTATTATTTTTTGTTTTGTTAATTTATTGTATATAATGCTATGCAATAGCTTTACCGCGGCAGTCTCCGAGTGCCACACGTCTTTTTTGATTTTTTGAAAATTTCAGGGTAAATTTGGTCATTTGATCCTGTACGGCATCAGTTTCATACTGTTTCAATACAGCTTCTAATCCATTATTCCGCAACGCCGTACAAAAATCATGCGACAAGGGGAAAAAATCGAGGGTTGCAACCCCCTCTATTTCCGTGGTCTGGGGGGTGATTTGAAACAACATAAAATTAATTTATTTTGAAAGTATTTTATGCACAGATAATATTTTTTTACATGCCGTACATTTTCGTTGGTCCAAAGGTTTGTAGGGAAAAAAAATTCAAGGAAAAATCCATAGAACGAAATGTATGAAAAATATAGTCTGCATTAAAATGTACGGCATCATTTTTTCCTAATTTATGTATCTTAATACTATTTAGAACAAGGGAAAAATGTAGGAAATTGCTATATTCTATTAATCTATGAATATTTAAACTTCTGCAATAATTTAACAAATTTCAGTTTTTGTATTTCTCTGTAACTTTTTTTAGAACAGTTTCTTTTGAACGGCAATACTATGCAACAATTATATTTTACAATATCATGTTAAAAAAAAAGTTGCCGTACAGTGTCAAATGACATTACAGCTTTATAAATCAAGTATACCATGAAATTAAGGCAATTATTAATATACATTCAAATGAACAATAACTTTTTGACGGCATTATTTTTAATAGTACTTTTGAGTGCTAGATAATGTTTTGGAACCGAAGCCGTACTTTTTCAAATCACCCCCCAGACCACGGAAATAGAGGGGGTTTCAACCCTCGATTTTTTCCCCTTGTCGCATGATTTTTGTACGGCGTTGCGGAATAATGGATTAGAAGCTGTATTGAAACAGCATGAAACTGATGCCGTACAGGATCAAATGACTAAATTTACCCTGGAATTTTCAAAAAATCAAACAAATTTACCGACTTTGTGGCTCACCATTTTTTTACGGGACTGCGCGCTTTCTTATTATTTTTCATGGATCTATCGATGGTGAAAATGCCGTACAGAATCATATGACCAAAATGTACTCTCTATCTACCTGCACTTTTGAATTCTCACCAGCACTCAGTTGGACAGCTTACAAGTGACGGCATAGTGCTGAATCTTATTATTTTGTGCTCTTATATCGTCCTATATACATCACCTGGTGGTTCGTATGACCCCCCCATTTTCGACATGGGCCCGTAGTCTATGACTTGTCGTAACAAAATGCGGTCTAGATGTTTCATGTTTTTTTTGCATCTACGAAAAGGCGAACCATTATTTACTAAATAGAAAAAAAAACGTATCAAAAGTTCCCGCCTTATTTATGTCTCGTCATTCCATAAAATTCTACAGGAAATAGAAATATCTACAGTACAGCACCGAGAGTTGGAATCCGATTTGAATTTGGCCACTTTTTTATCCATATCCGTATCATAATGCAATAGACATCTTTTCCAGACGTTATTATTTTGTTCGTCTAGTCTAGATAATGTGAGCTGCTTAATGTATTTTGATTACGTAGTATGTGCATAGATCTCGATCAGATGCTGATTTGCCAACGAATGTTTCGTTAAAATTTAAGAAAGTATGTAGGTAACGGAAACTAGAACTATTTTCGTAGTAAATTATGCACAAGCTTATACCGTTTTTAGTGTATTCCGCGCGTATTGAATACAGTTTTTTTGTCCGGTTATACTTATAGAACACAGTAATGTAAAAGATTTAAGAGGTTATTTTGCTCGACCCAGAATTATAATTGAAATTTTCTAATATTAAATATTATAAAAAGAAGTAAGAAATAATTGTGTCCGGTGGTCTAATATTTGGTTTTGGAGTTATTGTGTCGATTTCTATTATAAATTCCCTATCTCGGATTACACACGGTCGATTGACGATTCCAAATGTAACGGTAGCTTTTTGCTGGACATCGCGAACTAGTTTTTACTTAGCGGCATCCAAAAAGCGTCCATTACCAATCAAGGTCTTCGAGATGTTTCCTGTATTTCGGTAAAATTTTCACTACTGAATCATAAGTCATGTAAAAAAGTAATCAGTGATGTTAGCACATAAAAAAAAAGTTACTTAGCCCATCAGTCACGTAAAACAGAACTTGAACTTAGCAAAATTTATTCTTATATTTATATTAAGTAACTCTCTTCCTTCTTGGTTATTTTACGCCGTAAGGAATTGCGTTTCATACAAAAATTACCACGCGAAACATTCCAATTTGTAAAGCAAATTATGATTTTCGACGAGTGTTTTTTAGAACTTTTGAATTTATATTTCCTTTTTTTGTTTCAGTTACTGCCACACTACCACCACAGCGGCCTTGGATACCCTTGACCCGACCAAATAGGACCCGACCTACATGTAAGTATTCCATCATCCCATCTTTTGTTCGTCCTCCGTTATCTGTGTCAATGTTGAATTTTGAATTGAGCATATATTAAACGTCATTTATTACATCGTTACTATCGCAAAAAATGGTGTCATTAACGTTATCTTTCGAAATTTGTTAGACACTACCTAAACCGGTTAAAATCATTTTTGTCCAATTAAGTCATAAAGTGTTTGATTTTATTTCATCAATATAATCGTATACTTTAGGAGCATCAAATGGGTTATTAATGATTCAATTATGTAGTAATTTATCGGTAATTTATAACGTGTTTTGATATGTTTATTTTCATTTATTAAAATTATTTATAAAAAGATTCTACCATTTCTTTTGGTAATATGAACAGGTAGGTAATTATGTTGTGTCCTTCGCTGTCTCACCAATACTTATCGGTGGTTAAAAATACTTAATTGACATAATTTCGTTTAACCTTGTTGGCATGTTTCATCATAACATGTGGCGGTGTTGGGCGCGGCTGTTCATAAATAATGAACAGGGGTCCGCCCAACGCTCGTCGCTGTAATGTCACGCGCATCTGCATGCGTGCGACGTTCTACTCCAACTTTACTGTCATAATTATTATATAATATTGGCAAATGGGAAAAATTTGTAACCGATTGTCCAAATTTTGTAATTGATTTAAAACTGGTTTATCTATCCCTTAGTACATTCACTCACAATAGTGTTTAGCAGGGATTTTTAAATTCTTATGTTTTTATAATTGTGTACCAATTAAATTAAAGTACAACAAACAAGGAATAACAATATATATCTAGCTTGCTATTTATATCAGTGATACCTAATGATAAGATTCGCAGCAAAACAAGCACAGATAAACACAAAAAAACATATAATCGTTTTTTATATTGAATCTTTTGTTGTTATAAATAGGTATCCCCTCGACCAGTTATAATATAATTTTACGAAAATATTATGAGGAATACAAAAGAACAAATTTGCTTATGCGATGATACACCAAAGTCCTTATAGAGAGAGGCTCTTGAACAGGATAATATTATAATTTTATTTTGTTTAGGTCTTGTAGAATTACAAATGTTATACATAGTGTAACAAAACTGTTTTAACGTGAAACTACAGGATAGTGTAAGTAAGGGTCAAACGTAAGGGACAATTTCTTGTTATTAGCAAAATTAGTAATAATACATTTTAATTTTTAATCGTTTCACTATTTAATTTTTTCTGCATTATGTTTAGACGTTTGTTGAAACAAAATGTTTATTAAACGTCATGTTGGGTTGAATATAAGACGTTTAATAACCCCGACGGTAGTGTATACATACAAGTCTTGTCAGTACCGTTACGGGAGTTTGAATAATTTCAGAGGGCGTAGCCCCTTCTGCCTCGATATTACTGAACCCGGTCGACAGACGCCTGCCTGTTGTTACACTGAGGTAAATTACTCCGGATTTGAATTATCAGAGCGTATACGATTTTACTGTACTCAAAATGTCACGGCAACTAATTGCCTATTATGTGCTAAGTTCATTGTAGGTTTCTAATGCTGTATCCCGGGAATCCTTATGTTTAATAGCAACTGCTTCTGAAACAATTGTTACTCAATTTTGTTTGGTGTTTTGGACGTTAACCGTAACTGTCTCACTGCTAGTCACGGGTGGTACGCATATCATTTTTGAAAATATAAGGTGCCTGCATGCATGTAGGAGTCCGTCCTCGGACACTTTGTTTCGAGAGTCCAGTGTTCAATTTTATGTTCCATTCCTATAGAGGTGAACTTAGGGATGAAAGTTAGTTTGAAAATCAGTTAAAAATATCCACGCAGGCAAACTACAAAGTTTATTATTTATAAATTGAATTGAAAACAATCTGGATTATTGACTAATTAAGTAATGAGTAAAGAAATAAAAATTTCTTTACGCACTTAGTTCTTTCGTTCCGTAGATCAAGCTTCTAAATTATATATTATCTGAGAATTCGAAAGCGCTGTAAACAATGATCGCTCGCAGAATACTGCAAATAACTTCTAATAGATAACTCCTTCTGATAGTGATAATAAATAAAAACGTAGCAAATAGAAATCGTGACTGAACGGCTAAAACAATATCGTATATAGAAATCAATGGCGCCTTTCAAGTGTATAATTACTAGGTAACTTATGTATTGGTTGAAGTTGTAGTGTTTTTCATTACATTGAAATAAATATTATTAATCGTATAAATATTTTAAGTTGTAGTTTGTCTGCTCTATTTCAATAACGTTATCAAATGTATCAATACTTTAGTTGCTGAAAATGATTTCTAAGCGATAAGAGCGAGTATTGTCCTAATATTTTGTATAAAAGTCAATTTTGTTATGTTTATTTTGGTTTACAACAAAACTACTCTGGTTGTTGATGCTGAAATTAAAGTACTTAAATTAATGATTAAAACGAACTTCTTAAATCTCCATTTGAAAAACTTAATCTTTGTAAGGACATTCCAATCGGATAGTTAAACAGTAGTTGTCGTAAGAAGACTGCCGACACGCGAAGAATTAAAAGGGGTGTGTCACGAAGGTGTTCCGAAGCTATTAGTCTTCACTTTTGCAGCAGAAATTACTTATGGAAAAGTTAACGTAGGTGTGAATACATTAAATTACAGGGTATTAAAGT
Source organism: Hesperia comma (assembly GCA_905404135.1). Lineage (NCBI taxonomy): Eukaryota > Metazoa > Arthropoda > Insecta > Lepidoptera > Hesperiidae > Hesperia > Hesperia comma. The sequence continues at coordinate 15,256,707 of FR990024.1, forward strand.
TTTACAATTAAAATGGCGAGGCTAGTTTATGCCAAGCGTTGACGCCACTTGACAGGCAAGCAGTGGTCAGCGCATGTCAAGTTTAGTGTGAGTTAAGTGGCTGTTAAATGTCTTGCGATGTATAAACTGTTGCAGCTAAAACGAGTTGCGTATGAGTATTTTACATATCCTAGGTGTAAGTTTATTTGTACGCAATTAATTTCGCAAACTTGCCTAGATGCGATATGTTTATGCGTGTGATAATTTGCCCACGCGACGTATTATAATAAATACAAATGTGTTAACAGACGGCGAAGGTAATTTGAATAATTTTATGTAGACGGTTAACGCGCAATGGTTTGAATTTTGTTCCAGCAAACAGTCTTGTCAATTTGAAGATGCAAAATAACTTGAAATTATTTCATTTCAATATCATTCAAATACAGTCATCGAAAATTTTACACGCTAGTTGGTTGGTAACCTGCGCTCATAAACTGAGTAAACATAATTACAGATGTAAAGTTAAGAAGTTGTAATACTCGTACAAAGGTAAAAAATGATTTGGGTCAATAGATGAGTTACCCGTTGTAATATTTGTAACGGCAACTAGCAATTTTACATTTGCTAGTTGCCGTTTATTGATGTATTGTTTTTATATCATAAGAAGAATAAAAAACAATATGTAGGGAAGATAACGTTTTATTACGTAGTAAGCTACTTATAACATTAACGTATATTCAGAAAACATTCAGTGATTGACAGAAAACACGATAGATTTAATAAGTTTTACATTTTCATCAAGCGTAAGCACGGAATCCTAAAACGGATTTAATTTATAAAGGTATAAATCTCACAACTTAACCTAACAAATTAATGAACCGGCCCCGAGGAGAGGCTAGAATGAATAAATCACAACTTTCAGCAAACTATCTCTTGGCTGGGCGCCGACAGAATTTGCATGTTAATCGTTTTGGTGCAACTCGTTAATGTCCATCCATTTTGCGTAATTTCTTTGAATAAAAATGGTGATGTACGTTTTTTTAAATTACTGATGAATTTGCTGTAATGTATTATGCTATTATAAGGATTAAAATGAGCTTTATCTTCACTAAAGTTCTAACAAACTTCTGCCGTAAGTCGGCCATCTTTCGGATCAAATTACGTGGCAAGGGTATTTTGTTTAGCAGTGTTCAATGTTGGCTGGCTTGCATCTGATGCCTATTTTAATTCGAGTAGCACTTGCACTCTTGCACGTATGAAGTTCGATGATTACCTTGCTAGATGAAAAATATTTGAAGTTTTTTAATATTTTAGCTGCAAAATAGGAAAAGGTAGTTGAGTTTCCGTCGCTTCTAGATTAGCCGGAAGTAAGTTGTGCATGCGATTAAGCAAGCCATTAAAATTAACTAAAAAATTAGATGTAAAGATGATTTCAAATGCTTTGCCTCTTTAGATTTTCACGTACTCAAATATCAATTAACAAAGCATTTATCGAATTTTATACTGAAGAATAAAATAACGATTGAATTAACATTGACACCGTAAGTTTCGTCAAAAACTATGTGTAATAAAAATAAGTAATATCTAAAAACAAAACTAAATTGCAATTAAATAATACGCAGCAGCTGTTCCGCTTCATCGATCATTTTGCTATTCAAATACTTAAAGTCGTCACGTGCTATGAGCTCGTCACGTCCACCACTCATTTGTATCTGTTACGTGATAGTTTCGATCCCATTGTAATTTGTCTTTTTGTCTTGTCTCGTTTTAATTTACCCTCTCGTTTCAATTTGGATATCAGTTTGTAAAGCTACTTCTGAATTTCAAGTAGCGTCTGTTGCTATGGAGCTTCGGCTCTCATTGAAATTTACTGCTTATTTACTGTCGTCTTTTAGGATCAGACATAAGCTTGATTTATGACTGGATTGAAGATTTGCAGAACAAAAACAAACAGAACTTTGCTGTTCGAAAATTTTGTTTAAATCATATTAAGATCCAGTCTTATCCTATTTTATGTTATCGAGCTCTTCATCTTCTTTATTAACTTTATCCTATTTGATTTAGACTTTACTCCCAGTAGACATGTTTTCTTAAAATTATGGATTTTATGTTAAAAATTCTGTCGCTGCAGATCTTAAATTCTTATTTGTTGGTAATATTGGAGCAGTATCTGATCTCTGATCTGAATTATCTGATGATTTTTTTATATTTCTCATCCAACCCGAGATAGAGACAATGCTTGACTGTTTCACAAAGCTACATGGTACAAGTTCGTACCTTCTAACAATATGTATTATTTTATTATTTTGTTGTTTTTATACGGCCAATGCTACAGTGCTATGACATGACAATAATTATTGAAAAAGCTGTCACAAACGATTGAATCAATCATTCCATTTGGTTAGCGGCTCGAATGCTGACTGTGAGTTCATGGCCAGATAGACGGGAAGAGCGGAAGTAGTCTTCGTGCTGCCACTCTCTGCCGAACAATACACAATGAGCTAGAGACATTGACTGCGACCTCTTCGTATCCGTGAACCGGCTTACTGTTGTTAACTCTTCGCAATCGTTTAGTAAATCTGTTATATTTTATTGTATTGAGACCCACATTGTGTCTGTGTGTGTATTTATATCAAAAATAACTTTATTTAGAATTTTTGACAATCTTTGGGAAACATCAGTAATGAATCCTAAAAGCATATTAAAGCAGATGACCAAAATAAGAGATTTGTGATGATAAAATATTCCCGTCTTCTGTACATGACATAACAAGCGTCGTTGGAACGAACGTGACTTCTACACTATTGTTGGAATGTTAAAAATACATAGGACGCAAAGGATAAACAGAAAAACCTCTGCATTTTGTAACATATACATATTGTGTTTTTTTTTCAAACTTATTTTATTTAAGCATTTATCAGTATTCGTGATAATTATGGCACAATACACGGCTGCGTTATTACTGAGCATTTCAAAAAGATTGTCTTAAGTAATTACTTCATTAATTATGTATAAATAACCTTAACCTTATGACCTTTATAAATCTAGGTGAAAATTAATGTCAATACTGTGCCGATTTTACTTTACATAATATATGATTTCAGCGGTGAATATCATCGGCTGTGTCAGATTAAACAAACCATATGTGCAGAACTAATGTCCCCAGCGCTTCGCACATTACACACCTGAGCTCACTCGAAACTATAACTCCCGTAAAAAATTGGATCGGGGAGCTTTTAATGGGTATCGGTTGCCACACCCAATTAAGCTTCACGTTCGAAAGTTCCGCTTTTTAACACTTTCCACTCGGCTGTGTAACTAATGGTTTAACTGTTGAAAGGATGATCAAAATATAATTTGCTTCAATTATTGATTATTTATTTATCTAGCCTAGCTAATTTACTCACGCCTCAAAATACTTTATATCTTCGGCTTATTGTATTCTTTATCTGAAATTAGATTACAAGCATTGTAGACGATTGATAAAATAATTGCGTGAATTCTGTTGTCATTTTGATTGTAAATTCAATTTTTTACGTGTATAATCTGCAGATAAATCCTTGATCGTAAATCGATTCAAGTCTATTTTGAAAGGTGGACAAAGTAGTGTCAGCCGGGAGAGACGTCGATTGCTATTTTACTGAAACAAAATTACCAAGGTCAGTTTGTGTTCGAGTATCTGACCTCTGTTACAAAGACTTGAGTTTTTTATTCGCAAAATGGCTTCCGCATTCCCTGCTGCGAAGCTAATTTTTGAGAAGTGATACAGGAAAACAGATCACTGGCCACGTGCAGTGTTGCAATAACCTATTGCCTTGTCATAAATAAAATTAAATTTCATAAAAAACCTACAAATGATACTTCAGACAAATTCTTGTACTAACCATCATGAATTTCCAATTTAATTTATTTGAGAACCTGAAGGTTTCGGTGCAGATAATGGCAATACTGAAGTTTTTGGTGCAAATGTTCTCTCAATAAAGGTAATCAACATTCAGAATAGCGGAGGGTTTTAATTTGTGTGCAACACTGAACGCTGTCGTACAGAATGCCCACGTAATGGCATCGCCAATAAACAGCCTGCCGCGCCCTCCATTATATTCAGATGAGACAAGATAGCACCCGAGTGTTTTATTTATTCTACAACATCCCACTCACGAGAGTGAGTTGTTTTGACCGACCACAGCAAGAGCAACGTTTCTTTTATCGATTATGGAACTCTTGAACTCGTCATAATATGTTAAGTTGCTGTATGGAAATGGTTTTATTGGACATAGCTTCTTTAAATTAAGTTTCCGATTGGAACTCATATTTTAAGACGATTTTGTGAAATTTTGTTGTACTCTTTTTCAACTTTGTCTCCTCAAACCAAATAACTCTCATTTAAATATCTGACAGTTACTTTGTATTCCATAACGTTAGTATTCCATATGAACTACTCCTGACCTTAATTTTTTCAATACCTATAAATCATCGCGCAAGTGCACGCTATAAAAAGCATTTTTTCAACATGTTTGCCCTTGTTATGAAATGAAATCAATATAAAATTATAGAAATTTCTTTTTATATTTACTTCCCTGAAGTACGATTTACGATATTGTATTGTATTTTTCGAAATATACAAATTCAAGTAGTGAGTGTTGAAGGATGAGTCACCGTTGTGGCGCCGATATAGATCGATTATGTCGCGGCCGGTTGTTGTGCGATTAAAGTCACAGTAATTTGAGTCCAGTAGTACTGTCCACCCCTAGTTCGTTTTTGCCATGTTTATATGCCTTGATAGTGTTGTGAATTTCGAATATACCATAGTTTGAGGAGTTGCGAAGGTACAGTATAGAAGGGTAATTTGCAATCAAATGTTGTTTCTCCTGAAATCTTGTTTTTATGCGTGAATCTATTATCAGTGGTTGATGTTCCATCCTTAAACATAAAGCCCAATTGTATTAACTTCTTTCATACAAAAACATAGATTGACTGCACTTAAAAGAGTATTATAGAGTCAATGTTGGAAGACGTTTTGACAACTCCCTCTTGTATCTCTATCTACTTATATCTTCATACCTTAGTGGTTTTTTTATGTATCTATCTGTTCACACTGTTAGTGTTTACGGAAATTTAAAGTTATAAGAAATCGATTGCTTTCGTAAAATAAATTGGTAAAATTAAGAACAGACGCATTTGGGACAGACCAGCAGTTACTTATTAAGGTTTCTAGTGCTCATTTTTCGCTTATCTGACGTTGATGTTATGTTTGCGTCCTCTGACTTCCAATGGTTTAAAAATTTTAAAATAAAAGTCTGATGCAAGAGAAGCGATCCTGAAATCGAATTTCTCATCAATAACTCGGACATCAGTTCTAATGCAACGTCTATTAATACTGCAATCCTCTACATTAATTGCATTTACCCATGCCTCTGATTAATGTGCGTTCGTGAATCGTGCGAACACGTTGAACACTTTCCGCATACGTCAGTATATTTCAAAGAGAGTAACTGCCTTTCGAATTGCGTTTGATACATACGACGCGGGCCAACAAATAGAACCTCTTGCAATTTCTCACCCGGACCCAGTTACTCAACCACCAATGCTCCCCGTAATTTTGAATAATTATCTCTCTCCGTTTTTACTTCCATTTCTTTTGGGACAAAACCTTTGCATAATTGCGGAGTCTGGTGAAAAAAAAACTCGTTTCAAGGAAGGATGTTTCTTATTAATGACCGCTTTTTGTGCAGGTTTGCAGTTTATTAAAAATTTATGCTGTAAAGAAAAAACGTAGCTACGAGTATAGGTTTCGTTTCCTTGAAGCTCGAGTTTAACAAATGTCGTCGTTCCCGTGCAACTGGCGTCATGTGTTTTTACAGTACTGCAATTGTTATAATGACTCGATTCTTAGTAATTGCTTTTCATATGCTAATTTTCGTTGCGAGTTTATATATGTTATAGTTATGTTAGTCTGAATTAAAATGTTTTAAAGTATCGACTTTCTAGTGTCATTGCTTTTTGTTTGTCAAAAATATCTTACAAAAGGTTAGATCTGTCGCAGTGGAATTAAGGTGTCGAGTGACTTGTGTCTCAATTAGAAGTTGAGAAACTAGCATGATACCTTTTAATAGTCTGAAGGTTAAATAAATTAAGCAGCAAGTCAGCAACAGATTCAGTCTTCACATTTCGCTAACACCCATTCAGTCATCTTACGTCATATTATTGAGCTAACCAGGTCTATGACCGAATATGATCTAATGAGCTCCTTACGTTCAATCAGATCACAAATCATCTTACGCTTAAATCGCTCTTAATGTATCTTATTTACCCTGCAAAAAACTTCCGTCACGAACTCTCACGAATCGTATTGATACCAGAAATTATTAAACAAGCGTGACTAATCACCATAACGGTATCGATTCATTGTTTTTAGGTATCTGGGACTTAACATTTTGTAAACTGTGAATATAAATTCAAAGAATTGCATCGCTATTACGTAGGATGATATAAATGAGGTACGAAACCGGCCAGATGCAACTGCTATTTAAAATATTTATTCTGTGCTGTACTCAATCATGATACGCTCTACTTATCGCTAAACATCCGCCGCCACACCTTATAATATTACACTTCCCTTCAGTGTCATTTGGACGTAAAATATATATTTCTAGTTACATTTTTGACATAAAATAGATCCCTTTGGAAAATCCGCTCCGACCACAACAATGCTTAAATAAGCCACACGAATGTCACCTTCCCTCATTGTTCGCCGCTCGTACACGTAAAATTTCATCATCGCTGTCGGATATATTTGAAATAAAGACACGCGTCTACATGTTGGACAACATTACCATTTATTATTGTGTCGGCGCGGAGCTTTCGTTTCGCCCGCTCGTAGTTCCTTAAACAACGAGCGATTATCGATGCGCGCATTGTTTCGCGACGTTTGGCATGTGCGCCTCGTCGCCACGCGACACATCGGGCATACAATGGACGCAGTTAAGCACGTGTTGCGGCCGTATTGATCGCAGCCGTTCGACGCCAGGTGACGTTGACTTCGCGGCGATTAGCATGAGTGCGAGTGCACAACGCGATCTTTATCAATTTGTCCCGACCGCAGCTCGATCTCTTACCATTGTCTTGTCGTTCCACTCGTCGCGGCCGCTTTGTCCTACCGCATCCATCCTCGTCTGTGTCAGCTGATAGAATGAGATCGAGCCGAGGTTGAATATCGATAATTGCATCGTCAAGGTCTTCCACGATGCCGACATTTAGACGAGCGGCCGGCCTCGTCCTCCCGCGAGCCTCTTGGTTCAGATAATGAGACGGGAGGGAGCGCCGCGTCCGCATAAATCTGCGATAATGGTGTGCAGCGTGAGAGAGCACGATCGTGCCACGTTAGTTTACGTAATAAGTGGATACGGCGAAATGAGTTCGTCGTTGCATGATGCCCAATTCATACCTTATAACCAGTTTACGCGAGAGCCTCGCCATTAACACTCTGCACCCAATTTGCACCAACGGGAATGTTGCTGTATGACTCTATTTAGTAATTGCATAATACGAAGTAGATGGTTGATCCGTCGACACTCGTATTCGTAAACGATGGAGCTATTTCCTCGTCATCAACATTGCTCCTAATACACTTCACACGACTAGCTCCAGGGTGCTTAACACGACTGTTAGATCTGCTACTAAACGGCTCATTTTCATTCCCTATTCCCTACAGATAAGGATAGAAGCGTGGAGCGTTAGTGATTACAACGAGATGAAACGTGGTGTCACGATATTAGCGTGGATGCCTGGGATTATAAAAACAAAAGCCATTGTGTCGCGTGCCTGCAAAACGCGAGTGAGGCGTACGCGACGCATGTAGAGCGTAATATGAGTCTCCTTTTAATTGGAACAAGTTTTATCTGTCACGCAACACGTCCCGCGCGAATGCAACAAAGCTTCAGCGATAGCTAATTGGCATCCAGTCTGATGTCCGCTTGACATGTCATTGCGAATTGAATGGGGACGATTGCGTAGAAATAGAAACTGCTCGCTCTTTGCTCGCGGTCGTTATCCGCTGATGTAATTCAGGAAACTCGTTATTCCCAACAGCTTGCTTCTTAGGCGTTGCTTATTACAGTGTTCCTAAATTGGTCACAATTTATTGTTTCAGGTATTTTTACGGTGATGTGCTACAATGTTCTCTGTGACAAATATGCAACGAGACAGATGTACGGTTACTGCCCCAGTTGGGCGCTGGAGTGGGACTACAGGAAAAAGGGCATTCTGGACGAAATAAGACACTATTCAGCTGACATCATTAGCTTACAGGTAGTTTTATTTTATTTCTATTTATATAATTCTTTCATACTAACTAAATTGTCAATATCCAACAACAGGATATTTGGCAGACTAAGTAAAATCGAAAAAATCACACAAAAACGTTCAGCATAATTGTTTAAACAACAATTTGTATTAAATTTTTCATTTGAGCAATTTCTTATGTTATGAAAACGACATGAAATTATTCTAGCTATAAAAGCCAGACAATGTGAGAAGTTGACATATTTTAAATAATTACTTGTCTCATGGTGTATGGTTCACACGTGGCGATATAGCAATTACGCTGCATGTATAAAAACATCGTACAATTATTATGTTACTACTACTACTACTCGTAAATTTATCAACTGTAATAAAAAACACTTGGATTTTCATTGGTAGGTATTTAAAATATTCAGGCATGTTTAAAAATGTGTAAAACTGCCTTCAATGAAAATGGTTTGACGACATAATTCGATGTGACAGTATGTTTTTAAGATGCCTGAGAGTTATCCAGAATGAATTGTATCGTTAAAGCCACCGCTTCGCAGTCCTAGTCAGAATAGATCGTTATCTCAACTATGCGTGTGAGGTCCGATGCCGAAGATGTATTAGCTCCTAACTGACCATTACGTATCCAGTAAACACTCCATTAATCTAAAAGATTGAACATCTAGAGTGCACAGTCCGCCGGAACGCGCCGCGCACCACAATTGTATCCCATTAAATAATCTGTCAATGTCGGCTGGTTGGTGCGGTGTGATGTGCCCTCTAGGTGCCTGCGAGATGTTTAGTTGAATGGCGCCACCACCGTACCATCGATCACTTCAGTTCCTGTAGTCGGAACACCTTTGAATAGGGATGCCGTCGTTAGTATATGTTGTTTTTATTGCCCGCGGTTGTAGATGTGCCGTTTGCATCATGAAACACAAGTGGTGAACCTGTATTTGTACTCCAGGATAATGATTAGAGTTAGACTAATGATTCAAATGTGCAGAACAATGTCTTACAGTACATTTTCATGGTTATCTTCCAGGAAGTAGAAACGGACCAGTTTTACAATTTTTTCTTGCCAGAGTTGAAGCAGGATGGATACGATGGCATATTCTCACCCAAATCACGCGCCAAGACCATGTCGGAGTCGGAGAGGAAATACGTGGATGGTTGCGCCATCTTCTTTAGATCTGCCAAGTAAGATGACAAGTAGATACATTGACAAAATCACTTAAGGTTTACATGATAGTGATAAGCTGATAAGTAATCAAAAATCTCATGATGATGATGATGATGTTTGTAGGTTCGCGTTAGTAAAGGAACATCTAATCGAATTCAACCAACTAGCTATGGCTAATAGCGAAGGATCTGACAACATGTTGAATCGAGTCATGCCCAAAGACAACATTGGGCTCGCAGCCTTGCTCAAAACGAAAGAGGCTGCGTGGGAGAACGGTAAGTCAGGTGATCATCTTTGCTCTACTATTTAAACAACTCGTTTATTTTACAGTGTAACGACTAGACACTTGACTTATGTAAGTAAACTAATAATATAATTTGGCTGTCCTCGTAGTCACCGAGTAGACGTTTTCTTAGTAGTACTCCAATATTGTAGTTCTTGGTAGTTTGTCGTCGTTGTAGTACTATGATTAAGAAATCGTCTTTACTATTACTGCTTCCGTGTTGCATTTAGCACTTTTATTGTAATGTTAAGTGTTGCATCTTTTAGATAGCTATCAGTATATATATTATGTAGTTCGATTAAAACACTTATCTCTTACCGTTACCAAGAAATTTATTATCTGGATGCGATTTCAGGTATGGTTAGTTTTTTCTTGCAATTTGTAGCTTAATTCTCCACTGTTTCGAAAACAACCAGCTTACATTATTTTGGGTGAAATTTCACATAGCCATCTATATACCACCACTGATAGAATTAGATGTCGGAAACAGCTGATTAGTAGAGAATGCCACTAGGTATTAATTGCATCATTTTTAAAAGACAGGCTGAATAAATAAAAAAATCTGATAATGATGTGACATGTTCTCAATTCAAAACACCGGGCATTCCAGGCTTACCGACGGAAACAACAGCGCTTGCGCAACCGATACTAGTGTGCACGGCCCACATACACTGGGACCCGGAGTTTTGCGACGTGAAGTTGATCCAGACGATGATGTTGAGCAACGAGCTCAGGTCGATACTGGACGATTCGGCGCGGACGTTGAGGCTCAGCGGGCAGAGGGATAATGTTCAGCTATTGCTGTGCGGGGATTTCAACTCGTTGCCTGACAGCGGTTTGTATAAATACCTGGCCTTAACCCATTAATGGCTTACTACTGAGTACGGGTCTCATTCATCATACTCCGCCACGTTGCTCCAGTACAGATTGACTGGGAGTTGGCGGGGTTAGTGGTCAACCTAAGTATAGGGCATGGCTTAGCCATCTAGCAATATCTATCCGTAGCACCGGTACCGACGGCGTTGCGTGCCTTACGAAGCACGGAAGCGCTCATGATATTTTTGCCAGGAGTGGCCAATCATCCAACGATGCCCGCAGCAGGTGCATAACTTGTTGATCACTTAGGATTGATAGAAGCTGTCGGGCCCAGTTCTAACAACAACTATTAATGTGCTACCATTATTGCTTTTTTATTTTCCAATTACTCCGAGCTTACCCTAGTATTACCACCCTCCAATGTCAACTACCCCCCCCCCCTCTCCCCCTATTGTTCACTCCTTTCCCTTCTGCCCGCGATATAGCATTCCCACCCCCTGACGACAGCACCGTTCCCACCGCCCCAAATGACACTACGGCACGATCGGCAGGTGTGATCGAGTTCCTCTCGGCCGGCCGCGTGTCGTCAGAGCACCGAGATTTCAAGGAGCTCGGCTACGCGGCGTCGCTGCGCCGCATGCCCGGCTCCGAGCACGAGTTCACGCACAACTTCAAGCTCGCCTCGGCGTACAGCGAGGACATCATGCCGTACACTAATTACACGTAAGTTCGAAGCTCGGAAAGGTTTATGGATTTATTGGAGGTATGCAAGGTTGCGAGTACGAGTTCACGCACAACTTCAAACTCGCCTCGGCGTACAGCGAGGACATTATGCCTTACACTAATTACACGTGAGTTCGAAGCTTGGAACGGTTTATGGATTGATTGGAGGTATGCAAGGTTGCGAGTACGAGTTCACGCACAACTTCAAACTCGCCTCGGCGTACAGCGAGGACATCATGCCGTACACTAATTATATACACATGAGTTCGAAGCTTGTAACGGTTTGTGGATTTATTGGAGTTGTATGAGGTTACGAGTATCTACGCATTGTTTTTTGACCGACTTCAATGAAAACAGGGAGTTCTCAATTTGACTGTTTTTGTGCGTGTGTTTGTGTAAATTTGGTACCTGATAAATTTGTACTGGGTGATAGGATTTTAAGATGTTTTTATTCGAAACATGGCTGGCGAATGGTGTTACAATATTACTTGGTTAGTTTGTTAATTAGCGTAAGGACAGGGATGGTTAGTCTTGTTAGTTGTTGTTAGTTAGTTATTGTTAGTAATAGTCTCGTTGTAGTTCGGTCACAGATGCGTTGCCACCTTTGAGGACTAAGTTGATCGCCTCTAAAAAGTGTAACCGGCTTACCACCTTTCAAATCATCGCCACATCTTTCTAACCGCACCGCATTTGTTTTTCATAAATGTAATCCACAATCGTGTTTCCCCCGTTCCAGATTCGATTTCAAGGGCATCATCGACTACATATTCTACAGCAAGCAGACGATGACGCCGCTCGGGCTGCTCGGGCCGCTGTCACAGGACTGGTTCCGCGAGCACAAGGTGGTCGGCTGCCCGCACCCGCACATACCGTCCGGTGAGTAGAGGGGGGGGGGGGGGGATTGATGGAAGTAAACCTAAGGAATGTTAACCTAATTGAAGTGACGCTTTGGTAATTGAATATGGTGGTCATACAGCTAGCGGTGGACCTGTGCAGTGACGTAGCTTGTTATAGAAAAATTTAGATTTAAAAGCACTTATTGTTTCATAGCTTGACTTGGAGGCCTTTTAGACCCCTATAGGATGGTTTACGCTTCTAAGGTTACGCACTCACATTCATGCGAATACGCGATCTTACAAGTATAGGAATACTATGCAAAGGAGAACTGCCATTTTTGACCCAGACCCGACATGAAAGAAACATATCCCAGTTTTTTTGTTATGTTGAGTATAACAAATATCTATTATTGTTATACTCGAAATAAGTGGCTAACAAAAAAATATTTCACTTTAAACTTTTGAATTTTTTCATACTAAATAGAAATGTTTGATATTTATTTGCACAAAAAACTTGTAAAATAAAATAATGATTGGATTTTCCAGATGACCTAAAGTTCTAGTAAATAATAATACGTGACTATTGCGGTAAGAACTCACGATGCGGAATTTTTCCGCGTCCGCCGCGGAAACGGAATTGCGCTACGGCGCACGTCGCGGATAGTGGAATATAATATTGATTGCTATAATGGAGATAAAAGTTTGGTGACTGTCTATGTTTCCTATTTTTGTTAACTTTGGGTCATTCTAAATGGACAGTTGCTATTTAGTGAAAAATAAATGGTTTTCAAATATTTCGCCTGAGTAAAGTCACATAGCTATAAATAGTTGTTAGCCACTGTTATTTAAAATACTGTTACTATATTTTTGTTATATGTAATATAACAAAAAAACTGAGGTACTTTTCATTACTGTCGGGCCTGGGTAAATTTTCTATGGGCCATGGCAGTTCTCCTTTCTAGGACACATTCGTTGTTTTGCGTATTGTAAAAGCTGTGATAGTTCGTACAATGTACAAACGCTCACGCGCATTTGAGTGACTGCGGTACCTAATTCTTTTAGTCAGTAGTTCTGGCTGTGCATTATCCGTGTGAATCACTCACATCGTTTAATTAATTTTAAGAAGAGGTTAATATTCATTTCCGTTCTATTTCCAGATCACTTCCCGCTATTAGTGGAATTGGAGATGTGCCCCCAGTCGAGCGCGAACACGAACGGGCTCATTGGGCGTAGGTAGCACGCGTTGTCGCGCGCCCTCGCCCCTAGCGCCCTCTATACTACAACTAGCGCCCTCTACACCACAACTAGCGCCATCTATTCTACAACTAGCGCCCTCTACGCAACAACTAGGATCACCTGACGCTTCGTAAAAGTTTATTCGAAATTTGAAATCTGAACCGGTCGAAAGCCGTTGACGTTGAAATGAATGTCGTGAACAGGTGGGTGTACTGATGACGTAAATGTTGACGTATTAGTTCAATTGGTTGGGAGATGGACTTTGCCAACGCTAAATGACTAAGCGCAAGATAAACATCTTAGATTAGGTTTTCCTAACACTGACCACTGAAATTGTGGAAATCTATTATTTAAAGCCAAAAAGAAAACGGCTACAACTGTACATAAATCGAAATAATACATTATGAACTTGCTAAAACATTTGAGCTGAAAAACAATCGTTTCATCCAAGTCATTCAAGCAATAGCCATCAAAAACAATGAGCTGCGATCAAACTTCTAGACGAAGACCCGAAGAAGATACCTGAAAGTACATAATGCAGAAGAGAAGAATCCTGTGCTTAATATCGGAATACCGAAGACCAAAAGACGACGAGAAGACTGAACACAAACATCAAGAGTTAGTAATACGATCACATAGAAGAAATTAATTTATTGTATCTGTCGAGGCGTTACGTTTAGACGACTAAGAAATAGGGATAACCAGCTAAGAAGATACCGTTAGCCGTAATAAATCTATTGAAGACAGGTTCCTTAGATATCGAGATGAAAGACGGTAGTTAGAAATTTGTTCAGTCAGTTGTCAGAACTAACGTTATCGCAAAGTGTAACGGATAGGGATTCAATATTTATTTACAACTAGTACAGTAGTTACAACCCTTTCTTCGCATTGATAAAACTACATTTTTACCCACATTTCAAATATTGCTATTTATTTATTTCAGGCGCAAAATTATTTTTTAACCAAGTACTTAAATTAGAAAGGTGTAATTTTTATAATAACATTATAGTTCTAATATAAATAATCATTAAAAGCCTTCTTTGACACAAAAAAAAATTACTACGTGGAATTGGAATCAACCTGGTGTCACTATCTTTCACAGTTCCATGCGTTATCCGGGTGCTAAAAGTTACGTGCCCTGCAATGCACTATATTTTCTATCAATAAATTTCTGATCACTGCTGCGATTACAGTTAGATCACTGACTCGTTTAAACTGCCGTCTTTTCATTGTCTTCATATTCTAATTTCAAATTGTACACCGGAACAACATGCTTGCCTTCTAGTCATTTTCTATAACCTATCTATCCTTTTTTCCGACAAGAAGTCATATGCGAACTATTTGTGCGTTAGCAAAACAACAACTATTTATGCATAATATTTTGATGACCCCGTAGCCTAATTGATAATGGTTTATTTATAGTTTTGTATAAATAAACATGAGATTGATCTATAGCTCTTGAGAAATTTTGGTTTATAAAGGCTTACTTTTGATAAGCGCTAATTGATAAAATATCCCAGAATTATTTAATACGTGAAACTTATCTGCTGTAGGAGATAGATAGGTTACAGAAACCAGAATATGTGTGTTAATATTATTATTATCAATTTTGTTTGATTTCTTGAATAACAGTTTTTTAACTCTTCATTATTTTTCACAGAAAGTTGATGTTTTGACAGACGTCAATAGATTGTGTAGATTGTTACAAAATATTTACCTATTTTTAGGATAATTTTGTTGATGAACTGTCTGCTCAAATATTTTTTTTATTTTTTATTTGCGCCGCATAATTAATTAGAACTTGTTTTCCGAGTAACAATGTAGCACTGTTGTGTTAGGTGAAATATCCTACGTATATGTTCATAGGTCGTAATTGTGCGTATACAATCCGTGTTTCAATGAAAATCTTACCAACTATTTTAAAGTACCCTCAAGGTAAAAAACAACTATTTATTTCCAACATTATGTTGGGGTGTACCCTTATTATTTGAGCTAACAGTTTGTACGTATTTCGCACACAGTGATAATATTCTCTTTTCTTAGTCGGACCTTTTCACTTCATAACGTAATGTTGTCTTGTATCAAAAGTAGATTTGGAAGTAATGTGTCGTTTGAATGGATTTCTGCACGCTGACTTAGGACTTGACTTGTAGTGTTAGATTGTACCACTTAATAATATAAATACACTGGATAACATTGGCTGTATTTTAAGCAGAGTCACAATATACAGTCTTTCGTTTTACTTTTGGACCTATTGAATTTGGCAACAAACTTATACACTTATCAATAACTAAAGATATTAAGTTATACGGATTTAAGTATTTATTTTTACCCTAAAGTTTTCACGTTTGTAATTGTCGTATAAATGTCCTATTAATATACAATAATGTAAGAATTTGTGTTCTCACGTTTGTCGTCATTGTTATAATCTATTGTCCCACCGTTGGGCATAAGAATCCTCTCGGATATTGGCCACATTTCACAATGCTGGCCAAGATTGAATTGACTGTCTTTTCAACCAGTATATATTATTTTTATTAATTTTTTAATTAATGCTTAACTCAAACACATCTGATGGTAAGTGGTGATTTAATCTTGAGTGTTAAGAGTGCACAAACTTAGTAGAGACACTATGTTATTACTGTATAGTAGTACATTTCCCTTAATTGAAGTTGTCGATAATTAATTTTTAACATGGTAAAGGTGTCCTTTGACAAATAGTTTGCGTTTGAACCCGGCCTTCAAGCATTAGATACACGTTAGTTGTTATCCAGTGTATTTATATTATTTAGAGGTCGGTTGGTTACAGGTAGTTGTAGTGTAGGTACTCTGTTATACCTTCTCTTGTTCGATGGTTCGTTCAATAAATGACTGCTTAATGCTTTATTAGGAAAATATTTGATGAAATCAATAAATCTTATCGATTAATATCGTGTTCGAGTAATCGATTCGGTAATCGAGTTAAAATCGATTTGGTAAAAATCGGCGTTGTATACTCGACTTTGTTAGTTCAAAAGATTCTGTTTAGATACAAATTTTCACTCGTAGTGACATGACTCGTCTTAGATCGTGATCCGTAGTTGAATTCGAATTTATTAGCGCAAAAAATTTAGTTTTGTTTTTCAGTGTATCGTACACACGTATGCGTAGTCTATGATTGGTGTTGCTGTGTACCGAGAGGCGATTTTCCTTTGAAGTATTGTTGCGTTGTAGTTTAATTTTCGACACTTATGCTATGAACAAAATATTATAGAAAATTTATTCTTCGGGTATTTTACGCCGAAGTTTCGACCCTATGACGTCGATCCTCGTCACGGCTATAATCCTATGTTGAAATATCGACGTACAATATTATCGTTAATATACCCGCCTTATAGTAAATTTTGCACAATTCAATATGATTATTGCAATAACTCCAAGCTAAAATGACCATGCTCTTTTTGGTTCATTTATCAATGAATCCGAATAGTGTTAAGTTCTTAGGTGGAATACCTAGTGCGTGTGTATGACGCAGGAAAATTATAGTATGTGAGATTTGATCACATTCTTAACATGATTAATTCACGGAAAACAATAAATTACCGCAATAGAGCGATAACTCGAATGAAAATCGTGATTTTATCGAATTCGAATCGAACTTTTTACTAAAATATTGTATCAGCTCTAAACAATAATCGATCTGATTGTTCGCTTGCCTTGAGTTTTTGCTTATAATTATTAATTTTATAATAATGAATTAAATAACAACGGAAAAAAGAACAATAGGTAAACAAAAATGAAATGTTGACGGAACCACAATACGCGGGGTTCCTATTATTGTTATAACCTTAACTAACT
This sequence comes from Hesperia comma, assembly GCA_905404135.1. Taxonomy (NCBI): domain Eukaryota; kingdom Metazoa; phylum Arthropoda; class Insecta; order Lepidoptera; family Hesperiidae; genus Hesperia; species Hesperia comma. Next base: position 15,273,889 of record FR990024.1, read on the forward strand.
TTCGTGAATTAATCATTAATCATCTGTGAACAAATCTCATTGCCATAAATACACGGCGGCATGTAATGTACAGTTTCTCGACTAGAACACAAATTAATACTGAATAGCTAGATGTAATTGTTTTTTTTTGTCGACCTTTCGGATGTCTTATTCGGACGTACGCTTATTGTGTCAATGAGTATGATAAATTTATTGTAAAAAAATTGAAAATAAAGATGAGTATATTTTCAATAGTTGTAGTCGAAACGGAAGATTTACGCTTAGTTTGTCGATTTGCATTGCAATATGTACAGTTGAGGAATTATTACGACGAGGTTCGACGAGAAAGCTACTGCGACGCTTTAGATTCTTATCGGACTCCTTAAGAAGTGACGGAAAGAAAAAATAAGATATTTTTAAAATGTGTAAATTCAAATTATGACTGTTAAAGGAATCTACGCGTGTGTTTAGTGTGACAAGACGTCCATTTACCGATAAATTAGTGTTTGGTATTCCTCCACTGTATAATATTTAGATGATATTTTATATTCCCGGCATATAATTGCGAAGTGTCTGTGTTGGTGCGATTGGGTCTGTGGCATAATGACGTGGTATAACGGGATCGATCGTTATAGAATAGCCATGGGGGTATAAGCTTAGTTCCTCTTCATCATCATATAAAACTATCCCACTGTTGGGCTAGTTTGCAAAGCTGGATAAGTACAGATTAGCAAACATATTATACGTGAAACTATTTAAAAATTTAAATAGACTTTCATATACAACTCGGGTCTTCCGTGTAAGAAACCCAACATTCGAACTCCCAAATCTAATCCTAATTTATTTTATTGCAACACTAATATTTGTTCTCAGTTGTTTGTTTATCTTAGTTGTGTGTCTAGAGGTTTTTTGTGCGTAATTCCCGTGGTCATTCTATGTCGATTCTATTCTGTATCATAAATCGATGTCATTATGTCAAAGATTCAATCCCTTGCTTTATGTGTGGATCAGTGAGACTGTGTACCTTCCTGTAAGCATTTCACTATTCGATTTATTATACGAGCGATCGTGCCAATTTTTCATTATGTTATTGCCTTGTAAAAGTTTCATTCTGAAATAATATTACAGCGGCTTTCTAACGTTTTCTCCACACTGGTAATCTGTTGTTCTTCTTCGTATTGATAGCAATAAGGTATTAACGAAATCTTTTCCGCGCCATTCCAAAAGGCTACTGTCTAAATCTCTATACAAAATTAAGGTATTTGAATTATTTTTGATACTAAAAATTCGTATTTGGAAATTTACTAGTGATAAAATCATTATTTATTAAACTTTTACTGCCGACGCTATTATGCGTCACTCGAGCAATATTTCAGTATTAAATTTAACTTTGCCCGTTTCGATTCTCGTTATTAGATTAGGTAAGCGTAATCTTTTCAGGCAATATTGAAATAATTTGTAGCGTGCAATATTAAATTAGTCATTTGTCTTCAAATAGTTTTTGCATTTAAATCACTTCGTTACTCTTATCACAAATTTAATTATTCATTAGCATTTGTATCTAGTGATAACGTCTTTTTGATATTTTTCACTACTGAACGATTAAATAAGTCAGTCTCCGAATGGGTGGAAGACAATCCACGGATATGATTGTGATTATTTAAAGATGTATTTGTAAGATTCTTCGAGAGTTCGTATTGACATCATAGAGATTTATTATTAAGTAGCCTATTTACATTACGTACCTAATATTCTTGAAGTGCCTGCAATTCTTTCATAAAAAAGATATTAAATTATGTCTCACTGATCGGTAAGTGTTGTGTGAATAATGTTTTCCTTTGAAATTGTATGGTGTATCGAGGCTTCAATCCTAGCAAATTATAGTATGTTATTTAGGTTCAAATTTAGTAATTATATTATTAGGTATAATTATGGTCAAGTACCGTTTGTTTATATTATACTATCGGAACGCGATATAGCGCCACTGTAGCAAATATAGCAATATGAAATTGCGTCATGCTACTTAACTGTAGTTTTTTTATTAATAGTAGAAGATCCGAATCTATATCGACATTCACCGGGTTGATAATAGAATCAAACTTATTTTATAATAAATTTCGTATATTAGAAAATATATTAAAAATGGGTTGACAACAAAAATCCTGGACAGAATATTTTTAATTATTTTTTAAAAAATGATTTTCATAAAATGTTGTACTTATGATGAAGATAATAATAAAATTTTATACTGGACTTAAAGTTTAGAACATATAGAATGTGCAGACGTAGGGTAGACTATTATTTACCTGGACGAACTACTGGGTAGACAGGTTTAAACAGGTATGTCAATACTAGTTACTTTTCACTCGATTTGATAATAATCTGCACATTCTATATGTTCTAAACTTTAAGTCCAGTATAAAATTTTATTATTATCTTCATCATATAATATTTTTGAAAAATTATTTAAAAAAAAATAATAAAAAATATTCTGTCCAGGATTTTTGTTGTCAACCCATTTTTAATATATTTTCTAAGATACGAAATTTATTATAAAATAAGTTTGATTCTATTATCAACCCGGTGAATGTCGACTTAGATTCGGATCTTAGACTATAATTATAAATATGAATGTTTGTTAGGAGGGATTAAATTAACTTTTACAAGTATGAATAAGTACTTATGGAAGTAGCTTGTCTTAGCAACGTAAAAAAACTTATAACAGAAATACGTTTCAAACCGTTTCAACATCCGAATCGAAGCACTTTTAAAGCACCTTACCTTTTCAAAGGAGCGCATTAGTTGTTGTAAGCGTATCGGTACGGCGTAGTTGCGTGTTAGATGGCGATATCGTACTATGACGGTGTAGAACAAAGGGCGATCTTAGGTTAATTGTCGCATAGTGTGTACCAACAAACTCATCAGCGGGATCCAAGCCTCCACCGCCTGTCGAACCTGCTATCCCCACCACAATCCCCCGGAATCCCTCAGAATCCCTCGGAATCCCTCCTCGTAAAGTAGGCACACGTGAAGCGTAGTGTAGGTCTCATAGACAGAATCCCCAGGCGGCCGGTTGCCGTAAACCATCTCTGTTCCCCTTAGTTTTAAGTAGGTTTTATAAGTTAATTTTTTTTTCTTTTAAAAATCAATAGGTCAAAATTTTTCACAAATTTAACAATCATTTCGCTTAGTTACGTTTGCGTTTCGTTTTATAAATGTTGCAACCGTTTACCATTCGAAATTACATGCGTGCATTTTTCTTTTTTTTAATAGTTTTAGGTTATTTTTTTGTAGTTTCGTTTTGGATTAGAATTCGGGAGGTGGTAGGCGGTGATCTGTCGTAGCATACTGGCGTAGTACAAATGTGTTGACGTGTGTATCACGTGTTACGGGACCCCCTTCGATTGGTCGCTTGATCACATCATTCATTTAATTTTTAAACACCGTTTCCATGGTTACGTAGCCGAATATGGTTCAATTAATGGTGTGGTCTTTAGATCCCTTTGTCATAACGTGTGGAGCGCTCAAGTAAATTCACAAATCGGTTATCTTTTTATGTTAACGTAGACATCGTTTCAATATAAGGTAATTGTGATAGGCAAAATATTAATAAAATAGTTCTCTAAAAAGTTTCTCTCTTACATAACTACCGAAACAAATTTTAGGGAGTATCTGCTACATAACTTAATAACGTATAACTTAACGTACGAGTATTCTTGGGATTCAACTGAGTGTTATAAGTTCCAGTTACCTTGGTTGTTAAATTAGTATAATATTATAAAACAAAAATAATTTCATTTGAAGCCAAGCAATTTTTCTTGAGCGCCCCATTACGCATGACTGAGGGTACCTACCTATATCCTTTGTCGAAATTATGTCATTCTACTTCAGGATCCATTGAAACAAATGTTTAATGTCCAAAAGTGTTTCGAGCGCGTCGATATCAACACATGAGAGCTATGGTTACATAACTAGTCATAGGAGGATACGGGTGTAGTCTTTGCTCGGTGACAATTAATATCGTTATTTTATGATCTGATTGGTTTGTTAATTAGAACCTATTTTTTTGCGTGCTGTGACGCGCTACATGACTGTGTTGTGATGAGATGTTTTGTGACTTTGTGCTCAATTACTTTGAACTGAGCAAAGACTAAGCGCGACCTCGGTTGAAAGTCCTCGTTGTGAAGCGTTAGTTGTTTTATCGGAAGTTTAGTGATATTTACCACACAGCGTGTTGTTATGTCAACAAAAAAATGGACCACTGCATAGTTGTATCTACGCTTATTTTTTTTTTGTTCTCGACATCGGAATTACTTATATATTATTATTATTTTGAATAATTTTAATCATCATATATTATTAATTATGTATATCAAACGATAGGTGCTGTTGTATTTAATTTTTAATGTTACTAACGCAAATGTGATAGGGATACGTGTCTCTTGTAAATCTAAAGGATGAATTGTGAGTTAATTAAAAAAATATATTATTATGAGCCAAATCATGAAAAAGGGTATCTATATTGAAATATTACTTTTAGGATAAATGGGGTTAAAATCAAATTTGATACGATACAAATTTTACTAAGTACTGACACTGTATAATTTTTCTAAGTACAGATAGATTATATCATATCATTATGATCTTGTTCTGTGACTTTGTAAATTTAATCGTAGAATTGTAAGTACCTGCGGCCGACGCTCGAGCTACCCCGGTCCGATACAGAGCACAAAGATATAAGTTAGCTGTTATTTGAACGTTATATTGACGCGGTGACCGGCGCTAATAATTTCTGGGGCTTGTTTGAGCGTATCTCTGGTTCGCTGTAGCGTTGCCCTAGCTCGCTTTAGTGTGGCCCCGGTTCGCTTTAGCGTTGCCCCAGCCCGCTTTAGCGTGGCCCCGGTTCGCTTTAGTGTTGCCCTAGCCCGCTTTAGCGTGGCCCCGGTTCGCTTTAGCGCTGCCCGGGCTAGCTTTAGCATCGCCTCAGGTCGCTCTAGCGTCGCCACGCCTTTGCCTTCCATGTGGTCTGTTAATTATAGTTATCACATCTACATTGTCAAACCAAACAACATCGACGCGACTCATTTATTTTACACTACCATTATAAAAACTCAAACCATAGTAAGTACTTTTTGCATTTACCATGCCAACGCTCGAGAACATAAGTGTGAAGCATAATAAATATGAATAGGTAAATTTTAAATTATATTTATGTGTACGTTCGGTCACAACCCTACGACAAATATGGCCTTAAAATTAACGCAGCAATAGTTAAATGTACAACCAATATATTATATTATTTGCTGTGCGGTGAACGCAGTGTTTTGTTCCAAAATATTTTATATTCAGTGTTATTTAAATTTATTGTAAAGGTGCTTCCACATGATGTGCGGCAAATTAATAATCTGCTGATAAAAGTACAATCGTGAAAGCCTGAAAAATTATTTTTGTAAAATCTTTGTACAACTATTTATATTCATATACATTTTTTTTGGATCGCAATACCTACTTCTTCCAGTTTAAATGACATTTGAGGTTTAGTATGTTTAGATTAAAAGTTAAGTTTCTTAATTACATTACACATCATGGGGAACACTTTCAATTTCAATGTATTCATAAATTGGAGAAAACTTTGCCTTGTGTCATAACTAAATACTAGTTTAAAGAATTATGCGCAGTATTGAAAGAAACCAATAGATATGTTACGATGCGTGTATCGCATGTGAATAACGAGAGCTTTATTGTATCAAGTTTATCTTATTCGTAGTAGGACATGTGATCTCTTTATTTTTAATACAATTTTGATGGACAATTTTACTTAAATAGCTCTAGCAGTGTGTAGTGTTCGTTTAGGATTCTTTTTATAACGATCGCACATAACATTACTTTTTCACTGTATGTATTTCATTTTTATCGATGACGTCCAAAACTGTTTCATTTGTTTTATTTAATGTTGGGTTCGTTGAAACTTCCTCGACCGTGGATGTCGATTTGTATATATTGTAATATAACGTTTGCCTGCTTGTCTTTGTAAATAATTGACGGTTTTGTTTACGTTTTAATTGTTTGCAATATATTCGTGGTATCTTCATGATTGACACTGTATAACGACGTTGTTACATTAAAGTATCAGTTTCTGTTAGAACTTAGTTCATTATATCTATTGGCATGTGTAATACTTGAAGCAATTTCAGATAGAAAAATGTTAGTAGGCCGGGATTCGCAACATCGAATACGTTTAGGAGCTGTACTATATGCGACCCGTTTAGGCAAAATATTTTAGAGTTATGGTTATGGTTATTTCATCACACTGAACCAAACCTATAGTATCAAAATGTCAGCCCTTTACAGTAAACTTTTAACGAGTACCTCATATCGATAACATGACATGAAAAAAAAAACAAAAAGGAAGTTTCAGCGAGCCGCGGTCGGTTTTGGATTATTATTCGAATTTACCACGAGAAGCCTTCGTTATCCGTACGTTTAAGTTGTAAATATGTAATTTCGATAACAATTAATGCTAGACAACGAGCGAGCCGTCGCATAATGTCAGCCGTCTGGACTTCTGCGCACACTGACGTCACGACCGAGTAGTAGCGCGCACGCGGGGTGCATGCCATAGCGAGCGCGGCGTAAGCGGTTCGGATACACGGATACGTTTTCAATTTGTTATTCATATACATTTGTTATTAATCTTTATAAAAAAACTGGTCCTTCGAGCCAAAAAATACTGGAGGCTCCAAAGATATTATAGTACTCGCAAATATATATTTTTGTGTAATGTTTATTCATAAATTGTTTGAATGGCATTTATAATTATAATGAACAAATTCTAGACACAATATTGGGATTCAATTAATTAAACATATTCCGACTCGCTTACGCCGCGTAACCGTCTGGTGTGGATGCGGCCTTAGTGTAAGCCTCGAATATTGTAAGGTATATCGACAGACATTCCACAGGCCCTATCGAATTAGCTCAAAAATAAAAAAAGACTGTGAGTGAGAATTTAAAGAGAATATCATTATGAAGAAAAAAAAAGTATTTTCTGAGGCACCTTAACGACTTTACAAAATGTGTTTTATGGTGATTTACTGATAAGATCGCAATGTTTAACTCACTAGTATGTAAGGACAAATGCTTTATGTCACTGTGATAAGACAATATACCTGAGAGATACACCATAGGCATTTATGACAAGTTTAGAGAAAAATATTGTCTTACGAAAACGGAATGTTACACTATGTACCTAACTCTCAAGTTTTGTTAGTGTGGCTGCTTCATTTCGTTATTTTATACTGTACCAAAATAAAAAATAAAACTTGTTTTCGAAAAAAAACTGTAATACGATGCTTTCTAGAGTTTCTAGCATGCTTTGTCCAAACGATACAATTTTTTTACCGCATACATTCTTAAAACAGATAACGTAATGAAGCAGTGGACATTGATTTTTTTATTATTAATGGAAAGTACAAAGCGTATGTGCAGAAGTTTCGCGGCTCGATACTGTGTTCGAGCGGTAAGACGCGTGTGTGGGTGCGTGAATACGCGGCGTGTGTGCGGCCCGCGTCTCGCTGTTCAGTTTGTTGACAAATTGTGTATATTTGAATGAATCAAATTATAAGAGAATATGAATTTTATATGTCTTGGCTTTTATTGATTACCTTTCTTTTTCTTAAATATAGAAGTCAGTGCTCAGAATATAATATTAGTGGCCATTGTTATACTAGTTGTATTGGTGGTTATACATTATCACTCGATTAATTAGTATTCCCTTATACATATTTATCACTCGAAACATAATTATAATATATATCTGTCAATGTAAGTACAGACTTGGTTACACAAGTAGTTGATATGGTAAGGGTCCCCGCAGACTGACTGCAGCCGGCGGCGGCTGTGGCGCTTCTTTTTAGAAGCGCGGTCAGGCCAACAGCCGCTTCGGCTGAATTCTGCTCACTTTTATTGGAGCTGTTGGCTGTTGGCCGGATCGCGCTTCTAAAAAGAAGCGCCACAGCCGACGGTGGCTGCAGTCAGTTTGCGGCTTTGCGGAGACCCTAATAGTCCACTAATTTCTTTAAACATTTCCCTCTGGCCTCTGAGCTAAAATTACTATAAACCATTAATTAGTGAAACAAAAGACAGTTTCTAACATAACATTTATACACTACTATTTACAAATCCATCAAAACAAGCAAATATCCACCCATTAAATATATTTGAACACAACATCTTCAAACTTGTCAACCGTCTGCAACTCCAGGGTCACAGGGCACTGGATCCAATTGCTCAGCATCTCCTCAGTGTAGCCTAGGAGGAAGTAAATCTTGCTGGGAGGCACTGCTCGTTTGATTATAGCTGCTACCCTGATATGGTTGAACTGACGTTTTATTATTATCTGCAACGATAAAAGTTATATACTGTCAGGAAATTGCTATCTAACTGGAATTACTTAAGTGTTCTAGAATTTAGTTCAAACTTGAATCAAAAATAGCTTGAAAACTTGCAATCTTTTTATGAGATTTTCAATATAATGACTATCACTAGAAATTCTCTTCAACTTACTTCGGTGCAAACAAGTCCATGCCAGGTGCCTGTCATGAACCTTCGAATAAATTCATCTTCAAGCGCAGTCTCAGATCTCCGTAACCCGTCTTTTAAACTTGCTGAAAAAAGTATATGTGTCCTAGTTTAAAGAGCTATATAAATGGCAGGTAGGTACCTAAGTTTTTTTTTGAAAGAACACTAGCTTTTGGTCACAATTGAAATCAGTAAAACTACTCCATTTGCATTCAACATGGAATTTGTTTCAATGGCAACCCACACATGTGCTAGTTTTCTGCCTCTCTGATTTAGTTCCAGTGTAGATTGATAGTGAGAATTTAAAATGCTACAAGTAAATTTTGCTTACAAGCTACATTAAACTATTATCACACATAATAGATTTTCTTTTAGCAGTGAGTGGCAATTCTATAAGTAAATTACGGCCAGAACTAGACAAGTTGTTTGGCAGCTGCCTCAAGTAAGATCGCTAGATTTACTCTATATATTGTTTATTACTAACGTAAGATTAATATAGTAGAAGGTTATACTTACAGGTATTCCAAGAGTTCCAGGTTTTACGGTGAGCTATGTAGTGCGGCGGGTTAGCCATCTCATATGTGAGGGGCCTGTCGCGTTTCTTAGTTATTCTGTATTTACCCGAAACCACTCTGCACAGAGCCTCTGAAGTATGCAATTGGGAAGCGAGCACCGGCGTCCATTGTAGTCGAAGGCCTGACGCACAAAATTTTGCCTGGAATATGATAAATGTAAAGGTAAATAAATAAAAAGGTTATGAACTTATGAATGTTGAAATATGATCTGTATAGCGTCGATAACTTACATGTGCTAATTTAAACAAAGACGAATTCATGATTAATTGGATTTCCACCAATACTTTATGTACTTGTGTGATATTTTGTTATTTATTACAATATCTACAAATTCGCAAGTAGTAGGACCCTAGAGGCTAGAGGAGGTTTACTTTTGGTTGACACTTGACAGATAATTTCATTTTCATTGTTTTGACATTAGTGTTTATTGAAGTTTATAACTTGACATTGACGTCCGTTTCTTTTCACGTAATGTGTCTGTCTCTGTATGTATAATATTATATTAGATAAAATTAATAATAATTATAATATGATATATATTTATTACGTTTGCTTTTAACACTAGAAGGTTCGTTCTTCATACTATACCTTTAAAGACCGAAGCCGTCAATTTGACGGTACTAGAGATCCAATCAGAATACTCATTAAATTATTGTGTATTTCGCTTTAAAATGAAACAAAAAACATTTGAACGTTATTTTTTATTAATACATAACAATTATGGCACTTAAACTGCGTAACATTTGTAACAAATATTTTTTTTAAAATATTTTATACATTTTCCACACACAGCTTTTTTACACATTGTGCAGTTTTCACACGTTCTATTTTTTACAATTATAATTATTAATTAACCTGACATTGCTGCCTCTTATTGGTTGTAGTAGACTGTTCACCTGTCTCAAAATTAATTTGTTGTCTTTCAGTTACAACTGAAGAAGTTCTTTTTTTTTTCACATAATCTGCACGTAGCGTAGATCGTTCACTAGTTGAAGGATAAAAGCATGTCGAGTCGAAGTATGTATGTACTCATGAATGAATAGCCTCCAAGCAGAAATTGGTCTGTTATTATAATATTATCAACATATCGTTTGGTGTAAGGAGTAGGCCCAGAGGTTTCCCTAAGCATATTTTGCTGGCTGCGACGTCCTACTCCACAAGCGTTTGCAGGAATACAAGTCCACTCTGTACCGTCACTTGCTACCTGTAACATTCCGACTTCCGGCCCGAAGATGTCCTAGCTGAACGTCCACCGCGCCTTGTTCATCGACCGCTAATTGATCCATGGGAAACTCCGTGTCCTCTGTGTGAATTCATAACAATATTATCCGTTGCATGGGAATCTGCTTCGGAGTCGTCAGATGAAGAAGTGACCTGCTCCAGCTGAAATTCTGCATCACGGTTTTCACTCATATTATCTGATAAATCGTCACCGCTTTCATCACCTGACACATCTTGTTGTAGGTATATCTCGATATCGCAACAGTTCTTGCTCTATTTGGGAAGTAGTGAGACTGCGACGCATTTTTATTACAAATCACAACTGCACACTGAGCGATACCAACGTCTACTAAACAGGCCAAACAGGCCAGGCAACAACGACTTACACATACCTAATTCAAATTCAAAATAAAACAAAAGGGCCCTTATTAGCTCATAGAACACTTTGTTTATAATTCTTATCCCTGCAGTCAAATTGACGGTGAGCGGTCTTAGTAGGTATTTGTAAAGGAATCTCATATACCGCATATAATTAAATACTTTTGTATAAGGATTTAAGCTAACAGTACCAAATAAGGAAAAGTAATAAAATATGAAAAGGAACAAAACCATAGTTTGTAAAATATTTAAGAAAGAAATTGCGATACCGTCAAATTGACGGCATTGGTCTTTCTAGTGTTAATGCACTCCTTATCAATATTTTTAATGGCAGTAAACGATTTTTCTCTAATTAATACTCGTCGAAAGAAAATTTAAAATGGATGAAACAAAAAACTCAGTTGAATTTGCATGTCTTCCCGAGGTCTTCCTTGAAACTTGAAGTGCAAATAAGATTAGAGAACAATCGATACAGTTAGTTAGTTTCATTGAGGTACTAAGTATGTTAACTTATTGAGGTACTTTATTAGTACATAGTATCTCAATGGTTGGTTTGAAAGTTATTGAAAAAATCGTTTAAACATCAAAATTTATTTTTTCCTATCGGACCAAATAGGTTTAAAAATTAAAATCCTTGTAAAACCGTAGTTCAGTGGAATCCTTTGGAAATCCGTCAATCGCGTTTCGATCGGTGAAACCGTTCAAAAGTTATAAGAGTAGGTACCTGTTACTTAATAGACACACATGCACACAAAATTATCTGCCCTAAAAAATGTTCCTCAAAAATCAATTTTGCCCGTATCTAAATCAGGAATTGGTACCTACTTAGTGGTATGTGCATAAGTAGGTATGTTTGTAACCTATACTCAGTATGAATTGGAAACTAAATTCGTACGCTTTAATTTGAATTTCATAAACGAACTACCTATCCATACTAAAATTATAAATGCTAAAGTCTGTCTGCCTGTGACGCTTTGACGGTTTAACCACCGGCCCGATATGAAACTCGGAATGAAAATAGTTGAAGACCCAGCGACCAGCGTCGCACATACTTTTTTTTTAAAATCAACGTCTAAAGGCTTAGGCTGAAATAGGGGATGAAAGTTAGTAGATATGACAAATCTTAACCGCTTGACCGATTTCGATGAATTTTCTTAAGGAGATAAAGTCAAACACCACAATAACCCTTTCAAAAACCAACCCCTTAAGGGCTGAAATAGGGGACGAAAATGAAAAAAAAACGAATTCCACGCGGTCGAAGCCGCGGCCTGATACCTAGCTAGTCATAAAATAAAGCAATTACTTGTCGGTTTTTCTACCGTGAAATTTCCTGCCTAATAAAATATCTTTCTCACTATCCAATATTCATTAACAAACCATTAAGACTCAATAATTACATGACAAGTTTATCGGATACATCTAAATTAATTTAATTCTGTGATAAGCAAGATCTAAAAATGCAACAATATTTTCTTTACATCATGTTTTTGCTCTTACTTCAAAAATGTCTTGGTAAGTTCACGTATATATGCATACTTTATATACAATCAGGCCTAGTCGTAAAGTCTAAATAATACTCGAATCACATTATTTTAAAGCACAAGATTACGTAGATGAAGTAACTGACATGAAAACTAAAAACGCGATCGAAGAGTTGTTAAAGAAAATGAATGAAGTTTCAATGCAATCCTTATCAATCGCACCTTACAGTGCAAAGCTTGAAATGTTTCGAAAAGTAGAGGCGAAACTCAAAAAAGCAGCTAAATCGTTGGGTGCGAAAGGAGAGAGATATGTTAAGCTTATTATGAGGGGTATAAAAGAAAAAGCATTAAATGAAATGTCTGATAATAATAAAACCCAAGTGGAGATTCCAAGTTTGGTCGCCAGTATTACAAAAATTAACGAAAGCTCCAACATTTCGAATAATTCTCATAAAACTGAAATATATGGAGGGACTGAAATAAACGACAATTTAATCACAGCTTCAGAAAATCTTGATTTAAATGAGAAAGATGAAATAAAAATTGAAGATATTCATCAAAATTTTGATGTCGAAGTGAATGAATACTTAAGAAGAGTTAACAGTGAAAGTGATTTCATCGCTGCCGAAACAGAGAACAACAGAAGTGATGAAAAATATAGCCATGTAAACAGCGTACCTTCCGAAACAAGTACAGAATTTTTAGTCCAAACTTTTACCCCACATTATGAATGTCAAGGTAGCTTGGAGAAAATATGTTTGAATATAAAACAAATGAAGGAACTGAAATGCCATTTTGATGACTCAGTTGTTCCTATTGAAAAGTTATGCGATGGGTTTACAGATTGCATAGACAGAACGGATGAAAAGTTTTGCACATCACAAGGTATAAGTTTGTTTATTATTATTATTTAATTTATTTGGCATCAATAAATATCGTTTTTTATTTCTTGCAGTCACAGAAAGGATACAAAACGCAAATCAAGTTATTCACCTAGTAGACGAATCTTTTCAATTAAATTGCTTCCCAAATAAAACCAAGAATTCTGTCATGACAACACAAATTATAGTTCTTCGCAGTGTTTTACAAGCACAGCAAGAGTTTGTCCAAAAGTATAAGTATTTTAATGTCACGCTTATTAATAAAGAAGGTAATGTAAAACGGGCAGTAAACGAAATATCATTAATAATTAGCACTCTTGCATTAGCGTTAGATGCTGATTTATGTTCTCAACGAACGAAGATAGGTGAAGAATTTTTGGCACGCAAATTTAATGACCTATTAGTTGAAGATTTTGATAAAGTTATGGAAGAAGTTGAATTCCCCCCAAAATCATGTGCCTGTAAAGAAGAGCGTTGTGAAAATGTCACCGCATGTACCGAAACTTGTAAGCGTATTTGTTGGCAAAAACATAGTTTAACTCGATGGAGTTGTTCATCAATTAATGAAACCGAAAATGTACCATTGGGTGTAATTTGTGATGGAAAATTCGATTGTTTCGATCAGAGTGATGAAAAAGACTGTGTTACTGGTAAGAAAATTAAATATCATGTTACACGTAATCTGACTTAAATTTTATCAATAGGTAGGTAGGTACCTTTTATTAATTATTCTGATAACTTTCAGGGAAAACATTTGCAAAGTTTGAAGCTAATAAGATTTTTAAGGAAATTTTATCCTCGTTGTCAACAAAAGCAAAATCAAGGGAATATGGATTTATTCGAAATATGGTTCTATCTTTACGTCGTACTATTGAGGATTTGCAACGATTTTGTATGGCTTCTGAACCAGATCTTAAAATAATCCGAGCACTAAGAAAGAAATGTTTTTCTGCGTTAAGTTCAATCTATGCGGAAACAGTTACTAAGGCGTCTTTTCTTTATCAAAAAAGCGAACTTTATGTTTTTTTGATGACTTTGAACGAAAATATAGTTAACGCTCTTAAACGTTCCAATACGGGTAACAAAAGAATTATTTCAAATGAGAGATGTTTTTGTACAAATGGACGATGTTCTATGCCTGTTTGTTCAAGGAATTGCTTGAGATCTTGTATTGCCGAGCCATGGCTTACTAGATATTTATGTGAAAACTCTTCAAACACTTCTGTGTCTTTGGAGGACGTTTGTAATGGTAAACCAAATTGCCCTAATGAAGAGGACGAGACCCATTGTGAGAAAGGTAGGTACCAATTATACAATTATCAACAGTTAAGTATACTCACCATTCTATTTATGCACATTGTTCTGAAATTACTAGGTATATATTTCTGAGAGTAGAAAGAACCGTGATAAAGGAAAACATTGTGAAGGAAACCTGATTAAGTAGTGAAGACTCCTTTATATCAATCCGTAGTACGAAATCACTCAGTTAAATTGACTGTGGTGTATGGTTAACACCGTTTCATATCTCAGCAGTTCAACTAGCGTTACTTTGATGTTCCATACAGGTGGTCGAGGTTTTGCCCGGTCCCCTTAGCTATCACGCGGAATCCCGGAGAATCAGCGGATATCGCTTCATTTGACCACTTTTATCGGCCATTTAGTTATATATGATTTCCACAGAAATATGTCGACGGCATCACTTGACGCTTCTTCGTCACAATATTCAGAAAATTGGCAAGAAGCAAGAAGGTACGGCTATGGGAGAACTACTCGCAATATGGAAAACAAAGGTAAAGAAAAGTGTCTTTATATAAAGCATGAAAGTTATAGGCAATATAAAAAACCTATTAGATACAAGGGTCTATATAAACGCTATATATATATATATAACACGAAACTATGATTATTAGATTTTTTGTGTTTGCCCGTTGATCTGTGGTTTTATTTGAGCTAATGTTGGACACGGCTGCACCCATCAAGGTGCAGTTTTCACCAATAGATTGTGGTAAAACTGTTTTTACTTAAAAATAATGTGTGTATCCCTATTAAGAAAAACTTATGTCAGTAATAATAATAATAATCACGCTTCACAATTTCCGGCCGTAGCTACGAAGCGAATAGTTTCCCGAAGTGAGAGCCGCCCTTTGTTTACTATTATACTTAGTTCTTAATTATGTCACATGACGGCAAATATTTATGTATTCTCAGGTATCATCGACGTTATTAATTGCGGAGAGTAATTACAGACCAAGCCCTCGTAATATCAGAGACACTATATCCGATATACTCAACGACTTGGTAATAACATACGGTGCTGTGAAGGACTACAGGAGGGACAACGAATATGCCTTACAAGAGTTTATTAGTATTGCCAGATATATTATGACTTTCTTAAAATCTTGCGGCTCTTAATAAATATCAGTTATAAAATGGATTGAATACCTTTCATTATCATCGCACCCCATAATATTGTCCCTCTGCTGGACACATTCACAACTTCAGGGGTACAGTACTTTGGTCTTGGTTCGTTGGTCTCGGTTCATGCTCTCCGGTCGTGGTCGTAGTCGCCTTCGCTCATGGACATCAATAAGGCCTATTTCGTCACCGATTCTTTGCCGGCGAAGAAAATGAGCAGAGGATAGAAAGATTCTTCTTATAATTCCACCCGGAACATGTGTAGTTGGTTGGCTGACTCGAGCAAGAAGTTGGTAGCTACCAAGCCGGTGATCAGCTCTACCACCAAGTAGGGACCGGCTTCTATCACCTCATACGCCAACCTGTTCTTCCAATACTATGGGTTCGCGGATTTAAACAAGCAATTATGCAGAAGTGTAAGTGTATCATCATCATCAGTGTGTAGGATATTTTTAAGGTAAGTGGTCGGAGCCTAGAGTTCACCCGAGGAAGCACCCATCTACCACCGTCCTCCTAGGTACCTACTTATTACCATTTCCACCACCATAGCCGTTAACACTTTTTTTAGAGGCGATCATCTTAGTCCTCAAGTGTTGAAACGCATCTATGACTGAATTAGAATGAGACTCTCGAGTCCTGTTCTGGGTCGCTCCCAGTTGTCATGGGTGGCAGCGGAAGGGTGGTGCTGCGTGCTCGTTTGCTTCCTTAATTCCATAAATTTAAAACCATTTTAACCAGCCCAAAGCAATCAGGCCTGTTCAAATTTCTGTACAAAAAACTATTTTTGTACAGAAATTTGTCCAGAAATCAATTAAAAATGGGCAATCGCAGTCATTTTACCTGTGCCTTCTCTTATCTGTTAACGATTGATGAATCAGTTGTTACATATATAAAAACGGCGATGTATTCTGGCGGCAGTGACAACGAAGACACGGCAGCATCAACATGGCAGGTGAGTGCCTGATAGCGATAACATGATAAAGTATTTATTTGTCGAAAGTGCTAGATTGTTCCGAGGCTCGTTTGTTGTAAAAAGCAATGGCCGTATTATCTTTTAACTCTGTTGAGAAAATATTACTATGTTTGTTGTCTACAGTTACGAAATAGGTTTCAAATTTTGAACCGAAGGGTTACATGAATAAAGAAATAGACTTATTTTGTATTAAGTGCACGCCTAATTAAATGCCCCATAAAATTGTATTTAACGATAAAAATGTGCGTGTCAAATGAGTAATTTATGCTTGAGTTAGTGAAATTTAACATAGTTTGAACGGTACTTACATTTTATAATTACCATGTTTAATTATTATCTACTTATTTACTCGTAGGCCTTACATGACCACTTGCAGAAAATAATCTGAAAAACCATTCCTTTTTTGTACGTGATTTTGGTATTAAGCGTTTAAAATAATTGTTACTCCAGAACATGTCGTTATTGCCCACTTTCAGGGACCAAGATCTATCTTCGTAACACCGGTTATTATTATGCAAATTTTACAGTTTTATCAGATTTGCATTCGTTTTAACGAACAAGGGAATTTCTTTTCTAAGAGCTAATAGTAATGCCTCAAGTAGCTTGCACGATTCTCGAGACAATATTGATGACGTAGGTACACTTACATCGGCTTACTTAAGGCATTATGTTATTGACACAATATATGTAATTGTAACAGAAAACTATAGTCCAACCTCGAGAAAATTCAGCGAAATAGAGAATTGAAAGGTTACTTATGTGTAGTTACTAAGATAACTGAAAAAAAATCAAAAATTCTAAAAGTAACACGTAACGTTGTCATATAGACAACCAAAAAAATATACATTTCAGTTGGACATAAAATTACTTAGTCAATGTTATCTATCTCCGATAATGATAATATTAATCTTACTGAAACATATTTCCGATAATCGACGTGGGTGGACTAGCATTTTCCTGAATAGGTACTTTTCAAAACTCACGTGGCATATAGTTGCATGTCAATATTTGTGGAGAATCATTCCAAAGAAACTTTTTAATTTCGATCAATTTAAAATGACAAGAAGCGTTGCAGTTGCAGTCGTTAACAAAATAAAATTAAAGTGATAACGAGACTGGTATTTAATTAATTCGAATGATTATTTACAAAAGAAATGGTTTTTTGAATTATGTTGCAATTATTATTATGATTGTCTTCCTTAATACGAGTATTATAACAACCAGTTCGTCATTAAATAAATATTAACGTTACCAAGTACCTATTATTGGCACATGGATTTATTGAGGTGTGTGCTATCTATTGAAGTAAGATATTATTATCTTTTATCGTCGACACAAACAACTTTATCTTGACCATTATACCTGACAAAAATAGACTGGTATTTGATTTATAATCACATTAAATTGTGAAAATTATATGAAAATACAAGATTAGGTACAATAATAATTTATTCATACAGGAATAGGACTCAATACACCCACCCTACCTTCTCTACGAATGAAACATTAAATTAAAAGTTTAAATTTATTGTCCAGGGAAATATTACGGTTCTGGCGGGCCTCCCCCACCTTATGGGTATCCCCCGGGTCCCCCAGGGTCGGGCTATCCCCCTCACATGTATCCCCACGGCCCTGGGGTGGTCTTCTACCCCGTCCATCCAGCATACTTCTACCCCTACCCTCCTCCCCCGTCACATCCTACCGAAGTCGAAGTGGTAGACAACCCTGAAGATGCCGAGCCGGAATTACCCGGGGAAACAGTCGAGTTACCTTGGAGTAAGTTGTCAAAGCAGTAGCTGATCATTTTGCTGCTATATTGTCTCTATTGCTCCAACCGATCTCAATAGCTTTGGTAACTGAATTTAATGAATCAGGCTAGTGGTGCAGAAAACATTGTCAAGGCTTATTTGGCTTAATTGAAATGGAGAGATAACACGTTGGTTCTTGAATCGAATAATATTTCTATTGCAACAAAACAGTTAAGTTTCAAGTTTTAATTTTGCAATTTATTAAATCGAAAATTACAAAAATATATTTTTATCTTATCAAAATTATATCTGAATCATAGTCAGAATCAGAAACATTATCAACATTTTACAAAGTCCGATTTCGATAATAGATGATTATAAGTATGTTTTTATTAAATGAGTTTATTTCACATTTTTGTTTTTAAATAAATTGTACATAAGTAAATTCTACACTTGTAAGTTTTTTTTTATGGAATTAAGAAAGCAAACGAGCATGCAGCACCACCTTCCGCTGCCGCCCATGACAACTGTGACCGACCCAGAACTAGACTCAAGTTAGAGATTTATGGTGTTATCTCTTCCAGCTTACCATGTTTGTTAGCCATCGTCCGGCCAATCCTCTCTATGGTTCCTTAGTCCCGCCCTACTCTCTCCTCTCTTCTCCTCGCCCTCAATATTTTATTTTATTTCGTATTTCTTACTTGATAAGTAGACAACAAGCATCTACTAAGTTTTAAGGTTTTTGTGAAACTCCATAAAGAGTTTTGGCCATTGCTTTTGTATTGTCATTTTAATCATCAACATCGTCTTCAACTGCTGCATCATATTACAATTGTTTCATTGCTACATTTTTGTATAATCTTCGGAAGATAAGTAACTATTTTTTTTACAAAAAAACCGACTTCTAAATGGATAAGTAACTTCCCGTCAGATGTCGCTGTTTTTTTAACCAGACGTGAAGCACAATAAAAAAATATCAAAATCACCTAAGTATATCAAAGTTCACCCAGTGAAAAGCTATGAGGTAGCACAAAAAAGAAAATTTCTAAAGACGAATTGAGAACCTCCATTCTTGAAGTCGGTTAAAATTACCATCTCACTTTCTTGAAACTTTAGATCAAAAATTTTGGACATATCCTGAAACTCTCCATAATTTTTAGGTACATACCGATGGGTCCCGGCTTGTTTAAGCCAGAGAAGCATTCCTCCGGGAGCGCTCCGTGTGGGCACCGATGTTGATGGGGAGGAGATCTACGCAGGGCGCGCTCCCCACGAGGGAGATATTCTGCCCGCCAAGGTCATCCCCTCCAAGAATGCGTGCTACATTTCGTACAATGGAGAAGAGATTCTGAAGGATCAATTTGAGGTGAGGAAGACAATAAGATGTGTACAAAATTCTGATATTGATGGCTGGATACGTACTGAGAATTTAACTGAGATCTTGAAATTGTATACAAATTCCGACTTGCACCAGCACAGAATATTTAGATAAACTTATATGTCCGTGATGACATATAAGTAACTTTTTACAAAAAAAAAAACTTCATAATCGATAAGAAGAAATATTTCAAAGACCCATATAACATAATTAACATAGGTAGACATATTTATGTGGGACGCCGTGAAGCACTAGCTTTCGAATACAAAAAAAAACAATTATCAAAATCAGTTCACCCAGTGCAAAGTTACACATAAAAAATAAATATAATCGAATCGAATTGAGAACCTCCTCCTTTGAAATCGGTTATGTTATAAATCGTGAGTATTCAATTGCATTTAAATTTTAAGTGTCCGCGATCAAATATCTAAGTTTAAAATCTGGTGTCAAGAAAGCTCTGCACTATCATCTACACTATACCTATTATTCCTTTCATTTCCAGGTGCTGGTGCCAGCGATGTTCTCGTGGCAGTTCTCGACGAACGGCGCGGTGCCGCCCGGCGCCGTGGAGGCCGGCGTCACGGCCGACGGCGAGAAGCTGTACTACGGCCGCGTCACCCACGACGGGTGCACTACGCCTGGCAAGGTAGCTAATATATTTTTCTATATATTCTATATTCCCAGAGGCGCCGTAAGCTGCATCAGGGACCGCGTGCAATCCGCTTTACACCCCCTCTTCTTTGTTCAGTGCCAATCTCACACTGGTTTACACACATCACCTAGTACATAATAACAAACCTGCACCTGCATCACGCTTTCGAAGTTTTTTTAGGTCTATACCAGCCGCAGATAATATACAAGTTCCGGCCGTGAACAGTCCGGTCTCGGACACTCCCCGGCCCAAGGATCATACATGCCCAATTTCAACTTCTTGTGTTTAATAGTTATGGCTGTGCGTTCTCTGTCAGTCACGTTTATCATGATTCGTGATGGCAATGTTTATAAGTGGGGGAGTTGTATCCTTTAACACGTTCGCTGCGTTACGGGCAGAGTTTTGCCGTATTTGACTTCCGAACTGTGCGGCGGTCAATTGTCTGTGTCTTACGCCCGGTGCGGGGGTGGGTTTTATATGTTCCCGTGCACACAGAAAAGAGATAAATATATATCCAAGTTTCTTTCTTCAAATGTATTCCGTTTTTCGAAAAAATAAGTACGGCATATAATGGTGCCGTAACGCACCAGAACTTAATTATTTATCTATGGTGCGATGCGGCATGTATGTTGCCGTAACTTAGACGCCGTACCGCACTGTAGGGAACTCGCGCGCAGCTTCAGTGTGCCGTAGTGATGTGCGCAAGGATCATCGTTTGCACGTATCGACACTGGATTGCGCTTTATCAGCGCTCGAAAATTAATATGAAGCGTTCTCGTAAGAAACTTGATATAAATAAAGTAATTAAGACGGAAGGTGGTGAGGTATAAATGTTATTAAAATAATAGTATTTATCTACTTTACATTTTTTCCCAATCAAAACTTAACCAGACAATTAAGAATTGATCCCATTTCTTTGATCTCAAATTGCAATGATTATGTTTCTTGTTACTTATATATATATATTTAATTTTGCATGACAAATCAATGATAATAAAATAGCAGTTTTCAACCTATTTTGCAATTTTTTCACAATTAAATCTTAACTATACGATAAGAAATTGATCCGATACATTTGTTCTCAAATAATTTTAATGCTTATGTTCCTAATTACTTATATTTTTGTTTAATTTTGCATGACTTTAATAAATGTAAATAAAATAACAATCTTCAACTATCTTACAAATGTTTCCCAACACTAGTTTTAAATTCGGTCTATCGATCTACATGCGGCACGGCATGTATATTGCCGTGAAATCGTTGATTTTCAAAATTATGCATAACTTCTAAAATATCAGGTCGAGACCCTGGCGACGTTAGCCATGTGTCAATAGATAAACAATCTATCGATTCGTTTATTTTTTTAAAGTAAAACATGGGTTTCCATGTCTATAAGAGCCTTCAAAGTCAGGTCCTGGTACAGCAAAATACAAGCCGTAACGCACAGCAGGCAATACTGATACGGCAAGATTATGACTCGTAACGCATGGGCAGTAAGTTTCATTTTTGTGCAGACGCAGTGAACGTGTTAAAAGTACCTAATTTGTAAGGTGTCTATAAACTAGTCGGCATTAATAGATATTAGTTTGGCTCATGTAAGTCTGTTTTAGCGATGACAGCCTAGTGTTTAAGAATTCGGCCTAATACTTTGGGAGTCCGGATTCGTATTCCAGAGCATGCACTTCAGACTTCTGGAGTTATGTGCGTTTTAAGCATTTAAATGTCATCCGCTATAACGATGAAGGAAAACATTGTGAGGAAAACTTCATTCCGCATTACTCAAAGGTGCGTGAAGTCTTCCAATCCGCACATAGCCAGTGTGGTAGACTATGGCCTTAACCTTCTCACTCTGAGAAGAGACTCGAACCCAGCAGTGGGACAGCTATGGGTTGCAATGAAGTCCGTAATAATTTATTCTCTGTTTTTATAATTGCAGATCCATCCGAGCCACGGCAGTTGCTACTATCCCTTCGATGGTGAAGAGAGAACCTCAACTGAATACGAATGCCTCGTCCTTATGTAAACATATAACATATTTAGCAATAGTTATTTTATTATCAATCAAATACAATACTTATTAACAATTATTTTTATATCGAGACGAGGTAGTCATGAAAATGTTTTAATATTTACACACTACACTTATAGATCCAAGGGTTGATGTATATCATCCTATTTATTGCCGTATATAGTACAATAAAATTTTATATTACATTAAAGTATTTTTGAATATATCTGTTTGTTTATATTGTATAACCCCTTTTTTGAGATCGGAAGTTAAAAAATATAATTTCAAATGTTAATGATTTAAATTGAAAAATTATATTACTAATCTGTTGCGTAGTCCGTATATCGAGGAAGGCTGTACAATACAGCCAGCGCTATGACTAAAGGACGATTCACACATATCAGTGAAGTCGCCGTTCCGTCACAGTACCGGCAAATCTTTCATACTAACAGCACTGACACTGAGAAGTGTCAGTGCCGAAAATGTATGAAAAATTTGCCGGTAATGTGTCGGAACTGAGACTTCACTGATATGTCTGAATCAACCCTTATAGGAGCTCGGCATAAATGAAAAATGTTGCTGAAATAGAAAAATAGAAAATATTTGTAAACATAAAGAATGAATATTTATATTCCCGTAGCGAAGCGAGGGCGGGCTAATAGATGTATATTAACTGCAAGATCTAAGAAAAATCTCAACAGTGATAAGTCATTGTACAATACTGTACTGTTGGAGATAATCACATGAATATCGGTACTAAATGTAGCGCGCGCGAGATGTCGCTAGTGTGGTGTCCTCACCTACAAAACGGTCGCGTTTGTTAAGGAAATCATTTTAAATTCATCTCTTTTTTTTTTTTTTTTTATGGAATTAAGGTAGCAAACGAGCATGCAGCACCACCCTTCCGCTGCCGCCCATGGCAATTGTGACCGACATAGAACAAGACCCAATTTAGGGACTAGGGTGGTTAGTCCAGTTAGTAGATGGTGTTAGAATGTTAGTTGGTTAGTTTGTTAATAAGTGTGAGGACAGGGACTGTTAGGGATAGGTTAGTCCTGTTAGTTAATATTAGTAGTGTCCAGTTAGTAATGATTAGTGTGACTCTTGTTCCAATTCGGTCACATATGCGTTGCTACCCCTGAGGACAGATGGTCGCCTCTAAAAAAGTGAACCGGCTCCACACCTTCCTATCCGGAACACAATTGCTCTTAAAAACAATTATTATGACGGTAGGAATGGTACTGAGTACCTTGGCGGGCGGTGGTACTACCCCGGGCGAACTCTAGGCTCTACCACCTAGGCAAAATCTCACACAAATACCACCTTTACGCCCCTGTGATTAAGGTACACTGCAGACTGACGACAAGAGTTCATAATGCCGTAAGTAAATTTTGCTTACAAGCTAAATTGAACAGTGAGCGCAGGTTATAAAATTGGTTTTTACGTAGAGTGGAAGTGTAAGTGTGGTAGTGACCGCTCTTCACCCACGTGATCCTTACAAGTGCAGCCTTGATATCGTATCTCGTTACACTATCTTACGACACCTGCTTTACTGATATCTTTTTTGTTTTTTTTGTAGGGAAAAACGTGGAAAATTCGCTTCCTCGTCATTACAAATAAGAAAACATTGAGATACCTATATTAAATTATGATTTATAAACAGTTAGTATTATTCGCATTCAAAAGATACTCAAAGGGTCTTTCATAATAAATAAATTCCCTTCGAAAACATGTCAAGTAGGTACTTATCAGTTACGTTAGTGTTAATACAACATTCTTATATTGTCTTCTGTTTCCAATAATGATCAATAGATATCTATAGAAAGCTTGTCAATTATCTTGAATTATATAAACTGAGGTGTGGGTAGGCAACGGTTAGGTACATAGTTAAAGGCAGGAAATGCTACTAAGTAATTTTATTGTAACAGTGGTTACAAGTGTGCCTTATGGCTAATAGATACACTCGCCGATTTTTGTAATTCTTTTTTTATTGCCATAAAATTAAAATAAATTTCCATTTAAGATGTGTACATTGACACCTCCCCTTTATCGTCTGGCTGTGACGGCTTGCCTGGCTTTGGCTGGAGGGAATCATCAATATGGCGGGCTTGGTCTGGCTTAGGAGTTACTATGGCGCTGATAAGTAGGCAGGCGACGTGTTAAATAAAATATTAATTTAATTATTAGCAAACAAGCAATGTATCCTATACCAATAATAACTTCTCGCGATACAAAAATAGCATAATAGCCTCTTTCCTAATGACCCTGCTGGTCGAACAAGTTTCCGAGTTCTACGCTTTATTTATTTATTCATGCGATTTAGTTACAGCCGTATTATCTAAGATAATTATCTTTATCGTGATATTATCTAAGAACTGAATTATTATTATCTGAATCGAATACTCTTGTTCCGTGGTCATCAAAACCCGCAGCATCTGTGCTGCCCGCGGCAGGTATCTTTGTATTGCAGCGATGGGGGGTTAATAGTGTAAAAATGGTATCAATAGGAGCGGAGCAAAAGGTTTCCCGAAGCGAAGCGAGGGTGTCTACGATAACAAATAAAACGTTTATTCGAAGGAGGTTTTTACAAACAAAGGTTTAATATTGCAGGACAGCGTCTTGCGGGTCACTAATAAAGGTATAAAGGGCCATAATTATGCGATTTTTGGCCAGAAAACTGTGCCCTTGCGCGGCCCTTGACCAGAAAAGTGTAACGACCGCTGCTCTAGTTTCTAGGCTTCCTCCAGCTCAGTAGAGCAGATTGGATAACGTAGTCGCCGCATTAGTACGGGCTGCGAGTAAACGAGTGATTTATTTACGAGAGACATCGAAACCTTTCGATAAACAAGAACAACGTTGGCATTGCGACGCGAACTGCCGGACAAACTACACGACTTGTTCTATAGCGTTTAGAAAATCATCGGAACTAACTAATCAAGTAACTAAGGAAGCGGTTCTATGGATGTTTTTGTGACCAGTTCAGGAAGCATGAAGGCTGTGATCGGTATTGTTGTATTGGGTGAGTACTGTTTTTGTTATTGAATAATTGTTACGATTTGGTAATTAGTTTAGATAGAACAAATAATTTTGAATTTAGATCGAGAAATTGCAGCGACGATTTTTCGAACTAGAATTTTGTACTTAATTGTACTAAATCACACGGATTTCATATTTTCATTGTAACGAAAGTAAAAATAATTAAATTATAAAAATGAAGCGTTAATTTCTTTCACAAATATGAAGTTTATTACAACAATCAACAACTTAATGTAAAACGTAGCTATAGATGTTGCTTTTATGGCTGAAGCCTTTATAACATTAGAAAGGGTTATGTAGATAGGTTTATATGGATGATAGAAGCCAATCAAGAATTGTACACTGTCAGGCACGGTTCGAAATAGTTCGTAAGTAATGAACAATCTTCAAATAGGAGGTTGATTTGAGTTACTAAAGGCTATTGACTCTATTGAGCTTTTAGAGTGGTTACACTGTTGGTCAATGACCCCCTTGTGTTTATTTTCTTATTAACGAGTTTCTGTTACCTACCTATTCGGTCAGTCGAAATAAGGTTTAAAAGAGAGGTTTCTTAAATACCACCGAAATAATTTTAATTTCTTAGTAGATTTTTAGTTCAATAGTTATCTAGTTTCTTTAGTTAAATGCATAATAATAAAATTTTGCTAACATAGAAACATAGCTTATTAAGAACTGAAATCTAGTTACTGTTTGTGTCAGGGGGTCGGGGTTCGAATCCTAGGGCACACATTTATGACTTTTGGAGTTGTGTGTTTTAATGTAAGGAAACTGCTTGCCGGACAGTTTGCAAAACTCAACAACTCAAAACTCAAAAATGTATTATGAAAGTATGTGCCACTCGTGTTGCTGGCTTTAGTGTATGTAGTAACTACTTATTCAAATCAAAATAATTACTAGACACTAGAGCTATTCCGTCAGATCTCAGGTCACGAGTAGGTGATCACTGATCACAGTGCAATTTTCACGTCAATTTGACGTAATAAACGGTTGCATAGTGAATTATGCAAATTAAATGCGTCCAAATGATTGAGATAAATTGTAAACTTGCGTTATTTATTTGTATATGAACAGATAAAGCTAAGATATCCTAGCGATATCCTATTATTTAGAACTTCGGTCTCTCATTCGTGGGTTTGATTTAACCCTTTGAATTCCAGCGAAATGAACGTACTATGAAATCATCGTTGGAAGATTCCAGCGAAGTGAACGTACTATGAAATCATGACAGCATATGCTGTCGTTGGAAGCTAATAGATTAAATCTTGCGTATTTATTTTACGTAATTTGCATACCACTACAAAACTAATTGCTACTGGCCTGGGTAAAAGCGATTTTGCTTGACTCTTTTTCTCGCAACTTTTGCATCGAGCGGCCGCAGTAATGCAGATAGGTATGCGCGAATATTTAGCTTGATAGGCCGAGATACAGGATAAGGATAATATAATAAAGGAACAGAATAGCAAGCCTGTAAATAACATACACATGTAAATAAAGATTTCATTAATTCATTTATTCATACGCTCACGATTACAAACGAGAAATCCTTTGATCCGCGCCAAAATACCAACATCGACTTGAAAACGCGATTAGGACGTTAACATAATTCGGGCGTTCTGTGGGCTGAGTGCGAGTTTTATGTGACAAAACGCGCTCGCTACGTAACTGCGAGTTAGCTAAAATTTGTATGGGATCAAGCTGAGCCATTTACGTCCCGCTAGGTGGCTCTGCTCCGATTCCATACAAATTTTAGCTAACTCGCAGCTACGTAGCGAGCGCGTTATGTCACGTAAAACTCGCACTAAGCCCCCTGGTGTCTTCTAGCCGAATTAATACGACGTTAAGGTCTGTTCCCAAAGACATAAATAAATAAACGCTAACACACTCATACCCCCGCAGTAGGTTACTAAGTACCTGTGTTGCGGGTGGCATGGACTACACATATAACACATTACAATTACACCTATGACCCGAGTACAAATATTTATCTGCCACATAAATATCTGCCCCGGCCGGGAATCGAACCCGGGACCCCTCGCGTCGCAGGCAGGGTCGCTACCAACTAGGCTACAGGGTCGTCAAACCATAGCTTCATATCAGCCACAGTTCTAACACGTCCTATATTTCCAGTACTCGGCACCGTCCGAGCAGACCTGGGCGGAGAGTGCGACATGGCGGGTTTCTACCAGGAGCTGGGTTGCACGCCGCTGCCCAACGCCGACAACACCACCAGCTGTCCTGACGCCTTCAGCTGTCCCCAGCTGCACCCAGACCCCACTGTCTGCTACTTCAAGTAAGTTTTATTAATAAGTGTTATATTAATTGCCACGCGACGCCAAAACAAAATGTCTTGCCTGCGCTAAAGGTTCAATTTAGCTTGTAAGGTTCGATTGCCGGGTTCGATTCCTAGCCGATGCAGAATTGGCAGACATGTGACACATAGGAAGTGTAGGAACATACCTACTTACTTATATTTGTTTTTGGATTTTTTTAATTTAGTGAAGCATGTTGCACGGGGTAATTTAAACAATTTTGCTTCGAGATTTTAATTTCCCAATAATCAGATTAAAGATCCTCAATTATTTTTAGGATTTACAATTGAGACATCTTTTAATTAAAACTAGATTGCATGAAGGGTTATTATTTCAGAAGTCAAAAATAATCAAAAATTTGAATGGTCTTTTCAAGATCCTTATTTCATTTGATATCCATATTGCTAAGGTGAGAATAAAACTGATTGCTCCTTTTTTTAATTTCCGGGCACTATTTTGAAAATTTATACCTCACAGTAAATCCGTCTAGCCGTTTAGGCTGTAGGGCGTGTGAAAGAAATGGAGATACATGCATGCATAGCATACGTTAGAAAAATATTACCCTCTTGTCACAGTTGGGTATAAATACTCACTAATATATTTAAATAACGATGCATACCAGGTGTACTCGTATCATATCAATAGAAATATAAAGGTGAGTTGCCTGCAGTAATCAGAACGAGGTCATGTGACCTGCATAGGTCAGGTAGCGTGTAGCACTAGGACAACTAGAGACGGATCATAAATTCACTAGACATTTATTTGTAACCGTGATACCATTTTGTTTTGAAATATTTTTTGCCCAGTAATAATCGCAGTTTTTTCTCCTCCATTAGAAATTATTATAAAGCACATTTTACTTGTTTTTGCCCATGGGTGGCCCGTATGCAAGTAGGTATATTATTAATAGGAAGCTACCTTTTGAGTTATTTTCAGGATAACATAATTTACTAGTGGACACCCTCGTTTTGCTATCGGATATTCGTTGTCTTCGTTTGTAAATACTTATCACATAATCATTTTCGATTATGATGCAGGCGATTGTGACGCTCCTGTTAGGCGTAGGGTGATGTTATACAGCCTTAAGCGTTCCTTGATAAATGGACTATCCAACGCAAAAAAAAATCAATTCGAACAAGTACTTTCCTGAGATAGATGAGACTGATGAGATAAGATAAATGAAGTAAGATTGAGGCTAAAAGCATACAGACAACAGGAATTCTGACTGATTACACGAATAGACAAGTAAAAACTCCCACGCGAAAGAAGTCACAGGCACAGATGGATTTCTAATTATAGCACTTTTTATACTGAACGGAACCGCTTAGAAAAGGAAAAAAACATTTGATAGAATTGTCAAAAAGTTTAACCTCGCCGCTTAACAAATGACCGGGTTTTTCCAAGGTTTATCCCAATTTTGGTAATCATAAGAACTGCACAAAGTGACCTTATCGGCGGAAATACCGACACCTTGAAGATTCTCTAGATAACCGTTTGGACTGAGTCACTAATATTTTTGTTTATGAATAAGTACTTACTCTATTATTTATAGTACTTACTAGCTGACTCGGCAGATGTTGTTTTACAATGTAGATATGTATTTTATTTATATCTCAAGAAACATACACCAATTTTTAAATGAGACAACCATTTTTTTAAGTTTTTAAGCAATACACCTGCGACAACTGCACCGAATTTCATACGGCAGTTAAGGCGTGATGCCCGGCAAACATACATACAGTCCTACAAGAAGATATTGATTCTATGAAGAATATTTTTTTCTCGAATATCTTCTATGTACAGATATAACCTAGTTACATTTTTAGAATTAGGATTAAGATTATATTAGAACGAGGTATTGTCCGTTTAAGTACCTACTTACTATTAACTGTTCTTCAAACAAACTCCACTTTGTCTACCTCCTTGGGACAAAGATAAAAACATTTTAATTCCGATAATGGTGCTATAATAATTGTAATGACATAATAATTAAATTAAGTAAGAGCTGTAATCACTAACGGTTTGATTAAGCGTGCATAGGTTAAAGATTATCGGGTAGTAAATATATTGCGTAAAAAAATTTATCATGATACCAACCAAATTCTGAACGAATATTAGGTATTGTAACAGAATATTATTGTAACCGAGGTAATTAATGACAGTGACAATATAATTAGAGGGACGAGAAGTGAGGCGAGGCAAGGAGAGATGAGGAGACTCTTCCAATAACAGCGAGTAACATTTTCTTCGACAATTATCAGACACATTTGGAAGACTCTCCTCAGATTTGTATCCCATTTGTACCACCCTCTCTCCTTACTAAACTGCACCACCCTATACAATAGGTAGGTACATGCCTCATCAGCAAGCGATTATCCTCACAATTCATCTCATCGCTTACTACCGACTTACATGCTCATAATAGCTTAGCAATAAAAGCGTATTTTGAGTTTAACAAAAGATTAGGTGAACTTGATTCACCTATGCGTAAAGTGATCAAAACTTCAATATCGTAGACTATAAAGTTCAATATCGACCATCGCAGTCCTCAAGGGTAGCAACGAATCTGTGACCCGTATTAGGAAGGCATTAGGATGGACGGCAGCGGAAGGGTGGTGCTGCCTGCTCGCTCTACCTTAATTCCATAAACGAACCTTATGACTATAAAAACCAAATGTGATATTCCAGGGGTGCTCCTTACTCGGACGGCACGGTGATACCGCAGTCGCTGATCGACAACCCGTGCTCCCAAGCGTGCTCCTGCAGCGTGGGGCCGCGCGGGCCGCAGTTCGACTGCGCTGCCGTCGACTGCGTCGAAGTGTTCGACACGGACATCCAGCAGCAATGTATCTACACCTACGAGCTCGACTCTTGCTGCAGCACCGGCACTGTGTGCGGTATGTACCTATATTTTTGTCCACTTCAAAAAAGGACGAGGTTCTTATTCGACTATGTTTCGACTTTTGACTGGATGTTCCGATTTTTATAATTCTTTTTTATGCGAAAGTTTGTGCTTGTAGGCTGATCCCATTTGAGCGACGAGTAGTTTTTAAGTAATATCCTTCGCAATGGAATTTGCGATAATTTAGATGCATTTGTAGTTTTACTCGCTGTATCGGTTTTTGGTCGCACATCAAAGTGCACGAATCTCGAACTTTCAATTGTACAGTGTGCAAACGTTTGCGGACCGGTGCTAGAACAAAAATATTGAAAGAAGATAAGATAAAAATCAAACAACAAATCATGGCATAATATTTCTCGAATTGCATGACATCATTCATAATTATAAGTATCAATACATATGTGTCAGGTCAGTATCAGTTGATATACAATAGGTCGAACCATAAAAGAATAGTAAGTTACGAGCTCACCGGAAAAAGATGTCAATGATGTATTGTTTCTTCCTAATCACATTCCTGACATCTAATGTTATAATTAAAGTCAATGACGTGTCGGTTACAGGATGTTTTGACTAGTGAGACAATACAAGCTTAGCAGCTCATCTACGAGTACCTATACACCGTTCGCGTACGATATAAAATTCGCCTTAATGGCAGCTAACTGGAGCTTGATAAATCCAAAATTTTGTCCGTTACAAAATTAACCCCGCTGTCGATGGTATATGTTACAAGTTGACGATATTAATAATTATATATTTAAGGACATATATCACATTTTAAGATCGTTTAAAAAATCGCTTCCTAGCGAATGGAGCATATTTATATTGTGACACTACCCTTGGTAGATAAGTTAGTAATAATATCTCCATTCTCCACCCCTTTCAGGTAAAGATGAGATCGCGAAACTAAAGACCTGTGAACTAGACGGGAATACATACAAGGAAGGAGAATCCTTCGAGCCGAAGAACACGCGCAAGACTTGTATCTGCACCGCGCAATGGAACGGCTCCATCGACGACCCGAGCTACTGCAGAGACATCAACTGCGGCATCGAAATCCACTTCCAGGATGATATATTGGGGAACTGTGCCCCAGTTTTCGCCGGGGACAGACGAAGTTGTCCAATTTCTTTCAAATGCCGTAAGTAGCTTGCCTTTTCGATACTTAGGAGAATCACTGGAGCAGCGATGTAGAGTATGCTCTAGTCCTCCTTAATAATGAGGAGAGATCTATGTTAGTAGTGGGCCATTAGTGGGCTCTAATCTTAGTACTTATTTAGTACTGCGTTTAAGATTTTAACTATCTATCACCTTTCTTCGGTGAAAGAAAACACCGATCTAGCACTACATAAAAGAAGCTATAGTTCGGTGCATTTTATCAACCGAATACAATTCTGTTAGGACTAAGATCTGGACCCGCCACAATGTGAGAAGGAACCGTGTTAAATTAGGTAATATTGGAGTAAAATATTGTAATGAATTGTAGTCACCAATCAAAATACCTACATAGATATTCAACATTCAAAAGTCTTGTGTTACTCTTTAGGTCTTTTTCGTCTCAAACATCTGACGAGCATATTGAGTTATCCCAATCAATGCGTAATTAATTGACCTCGATTGCGTTGATAAGTTGATGATGTAATTAATTAATTATCAATGTTAAGGTCAGTTTTTGTTTACTCTCCGTCATTAAATTGTGATTAATTTACAGCTTCAAACAACACCAAGGTGATCCGAGGTTTGAACCTGCGCAGCGTGAGCGCTCAGTGCTCGTTCGGGAATATGACGCTGTCAGTCGGAGACGAGGTGACCGTGGACGAACAATGTACCAAGTGCACTTGCGAGGTGCCTCCCTTCGTGTCGTGCACGAAGAAGACCAGTTGCGACGGAACCGATGAGTGAATCGGATTGTTAATAAGGAATACCTATACCACGTGACACGTCCCGAGGGAGGACGGAGTTTTCACATTAACACGCAAGGTCACGCGGGGGACGCAGTTGGCTCAGGTTTTTTGTAACGTAGCCAATATAAGAAGGTACTTAAAGAAATCTCGCGAATTTGAATTTTGATTTGATTTGATTTGATTGAAATTTTTTTAATTTTCTGTTGCAAAACATGATTTACAACCGTATTTAAAATAATTAACACGTGGTTACCCATGAGGGGAGGGGACCAAAAAATTAAAAAATGGGTCACGTAGTATGGGTATGTTAACTCACCGTAAAAATGCTGTTAGAAAAGAATTGACGATTAAAGGCTTAATGTAGATCCGCCTTGATGAATTACTCAGGCTAAGTGTAGGTAATTTAAATTAAAAAATAATTTTAGAATGTTAGAATGTCAGCGTCCTAACACAAATACGGTAGGTAACAGCAGAATTACAAAGACACAAGAAACAAACCATGACAGAAACTGGTACCTACATGAAGTATAGTCGTACAAGGATCTTATGGCGCGTGGATGACAGAGACAGCGCCTTACAGGGAAGGCAAACTGTAAGGCACTGTTTCTGCCACCCACACGCCAAAAGATCCGTGTACGACTATAACAAGGTTTTATGTTGTCTTTATTCAGACATCCAGTTATAATCTTCAGTGATTTATAAATTACAGATAATCAAATAAACAAACTGACCATTCAGTGGAAAATATTCACTACTGCTTTAATTGTTTTAAATACAGCTGCAATTCCAACAATAATAAATCAATAAATTAGTTAAAACAGTAAATCGACCTTTGCAACTAAACACTTCCAAACATCTGTAGATTTTAATGAAAACATAAAAGTTATCGAAACTTGATTCTGAAGAATTAAAACAATAAGATATGTAGCCACGTACTTAGTCGTGTATAAATAGGATGTAAAAAATATGTAAATAATATTTAGAATATACTTAATGTTATTGTTATATTCTTTGGAGCAGAAAGTATTTTAATTACATGACATGTAACAAATGTTTATAATTATTTACAAAGTGCAGCTGTCGGTCGTTTTGTATTTTTAAATTCTTAATGACTAACTTATTGATTAAACCCAGGATAATAAATAAGTAAAACATTTGTTAATTTTGTATTTCATTGTATCTAATAATATAATGCATTTTGGTCAATTCGATATACACCTACCTAAATTGTGACCTGGAAATTTCATACATTCTGGATTAGGTACATAAATTCGCCGTATTCTGTGAGGAAATACATCAATTAAATGGTAAGTATCAAAAAATATAAGACTAACAAACTATAAGATTTTAATTGACTTCCATCAGACTTCCATGCCTCACAAAATGTACCTGTCTAGTGTCTATCTTTTCTATACTATTATTTTAAGAATACAAAATCAAACAAAGTAGGTACTTATATTTTCCCTTTTTCCTGTTATTCCAGTAAACACTACTTGAGTAGGTGCCTAGCAAACGAGAAAGCATCGCCCTTACAATGCCGTCTTTTACAACTACTAGATACCTAGAACAAAACCAAATCGGGACTAGGTCCAGTTAACAAAAGTGTTGCTAACTTTGAGGACTAAGATGTTCGCTTCTAAAAAATTGTAACCGGCTCTACCATGAAGCAAATATAGAGGGCTCTACCTTTCTAACCAGAACACAAATGCTATTGATGCAAATATTACTATCCTATCCTAATATTGCCTTAATAATACTTAATATTCCTACAGATTAAACAAAACAAGCCATTCCAATCTCAATCCTAAACATCTGGTCCGGTCTGCCGATGTCTCTGACAGCGACATCTTGCAGCGGTAGTCTTCCAGGCTTATCGGTTTCGTACTTCACAACCGTCTTCGCCCAATCCGGATTCTTGTTCTGGAAATATTGAACAATTTGTAGGTAAGTAGATTCAAGAACAACATACTGTGGGACAACCTCAGAGACCTATTATAGGTAGGTAGGTATGTTTGAATACTCAATTAAATAAAATTTTCCTCTTGATAACACGCTTTCCTTACATCTATTTTTAGAATATAAATCGTATTATGCTCTAGCTATTCTATATTGTACTACGAGTATTCTACTACGAGCATCAGTAAAGTGATTTTATGAAATATAAGGTACATTAATCCAGCCAGTTTTAACATAGTATGCTTCTGTGCTTCAATAATGTGTTTTCTTGAAAAACACAATTTTACAGTAGAGCATTTGTTAACTTACCATTTATTTTACCGATATACCGACTCTGATGGGTGACCGCTAGTGGCAAATTATCTTGAGCGCTTCCGTGCTTCGGAGGGCACGAAAAGCCGTCGGTCCCGGTTGTTATCGATTGATAGCATTCGTTAAGCCATGTCGGAGGCCTTCGGGCGGCTTGAAAACTTTCGACACTGGGTTGGCCACTAACCCTTACACCAACCCGCATTGGAGCAGCGTGGTGGAGTATGCTCTAGGCCTCCTCAGTAATGAGGAGAGGCCCGTGCTCAGTAGTGGGCCATGTGTGGGTTGTAGCTTTATACCGACTCTTGCATAGTCGTGGAGGCCTTAACAATACTGTCAGGTCTTACTGATTAGTCAATAACTTAATACTGTAATCGTACCTGACATTCATCCAGCAAAGCCCTGTATCTCAGTCCATGTTTAGCATCGGGACTGATCTCGGTGTCGTAGTATCCCAAAAGTTTCAGGGCGTGGCTATAGTCGCCTGTTTCTGGGTCGAAGTAGCCGACTATATTCTGGCAGTGCAGAGTTACTGTTTGATATGCTTTTGAAGAGAGCAGTTGCAGATGTGTAAGTTGTGCGTGATCTGCTTTGTATGTTACCTGAAAGAAATTGATATATGTATAGGCTTAAATTGTAGACCTCTGGAGAGCGTGGCCAACCTGAGATAGCACGAGACCATACGATTGTATGTGGTCCAAGAACTAATTCACGTTCAGCCGACGTTTGTTACTTTGCTGTCTTAGAAAAAACCGCCATTGAAAGCGAGACGGATTATATTTAAGTAGTTTTTTCATGTCATTAGCGTAAGTTGTTAGTCCTTTTCTTGTGTAAGCACCATAGATAATGTCCCAAGTTTATACCAAACGTTCTTAAAGTTATTTCGTGTATCGCCCTCTTTAAAAGTCAGATATTTTTCAGCCCCCCCCCCCAGCCCTTTTTAATTTCACCAAACTTGAAAATCACTTTTAGGGCACATTGCCGTCCTTTCAAGGTCGTTATTGCCCATAAGGCAGCGCTATTGCCCACTTTGACAAAGGCTGGTCTATACTCTTCTATGTTTATGGTTTCAACGTACCGAGAACCCGTCATCCATTTCGCTGAGCCAGGCTTCGGCGTCGTCGCCACGATACGACAAGTCGTGCGACTGCGCGGGCTTGGGGAACACGCAGCTGGCGCCCGACGACATGTCGCAGTGCACCAGGATCGCGTCGTGAGTATCGCCGCCGTTCGGGTCGATCCAGTACTGACCTGGAATGGGATAATAAACGGATGGGATAATAATAAACGCTGTTGATTATCGTCTACATAGTCTTTAATGGTTTCAACCAATGTCCCACTTCTGAGTGCGGGCAGTTTGAAGTGCTCATAGCCCGCGGCTTGCGTTGATCCTAAGTGATCGACAAAGTTAAACAATGATAGGCGCGGTCGGTAGTTGGATGGGTGACCGCTAGAGACAAAATTTCTTGAGCGCTTCCAGGCTTCGGAGGGTACATTAAAGTCGTCGGTCCCGATTGTTATCGATAGATAGCAGTCAATAAGCCATGTTGGAGGCCTACGGGCAGCATGAAAACTTTCGATACTTACTGTGTTGGTCACTTACTCCCTCCATTAATCCGCACTGGAACAGCGTGGTGGAATATGCTCTAGGCCTCCTCATTAACAGGGAGAGACCTGTGCTCATTAGTAGGCCAATCACGGGTTCTCGCCACTGATGGTGCTCATGCACTCATGCACTGATGGTCTCTCTTCATTACTGAGAAAGCCTAAAGCATACTCACCCACGCTGCTCCAGTGCAAATTGATGGACCCAAGTAATCTACATTACATTGTCTTAGATACCTCGAAGCTTTTTCCTTTTTAGGCGGCAAGGCCTTTCGTAAATTGATACTTTTTAAGCGACTTCAAAAAAAGGAAAAAGTCCTCAGTTAGAATGTACTTTCTACTAGGTGAACCAAGTTTGCTAATTTAATTATTATTTAAATGTTCGAAATCTATCAAATTTAAGCGAAATCTAACGAGTAGTTTTCGAATTTTCACAATGACAGGGCATTAAATTATCTTCAATAACGTTGGTAGCTCAATTTACTGCTCAATTTACTGTTGAAGTCGGTTTTGTTGTTAAAACTTATTTTCAATAATGAACCCTCACAACATACCACTGGAAACATCTGGACGTTGTTCTTTAATTTGTTTACAAGTCATGGCAGGCGTTTCCTTTGACCCATTTGTACTCGAGTGGTCGTTGAGGGAGGTTTTAAGACAATGGTGCGTCTTGGCCATCACGTCTTGTGTCACCGTTACGTCTTCGTCGTTGAATGTTGGCAGTAGAAAGTTAGATTCATCACACAATGGAGGCACACACCCTGAAAAAAATATTGCTTTTAATGTTAAAGAACTGGCATCTAAGTCCGCAAATATTTATAAAGTATTACAGTGTAGTGACATGATTATTATTAATATTTGGCATTGAAGAGATGGTCTGCCAGGTTGAGATTAACCTGGCAGGTCTCTTACAGCGGAGCTGAAGATCTTCCAGAAGGTTGAGAGTTTTCTTGATGAGAGACTTTTTCTTCAGAATGGTTCTGGGCTGAATTGATTTATTGACAAAAATGCACGGTTTATATACAAAAACAAAAGTTCCTAACCAATAAAATCAAGTTTTCCGATCACAATCATTTTATTATTTTTAGTCGCCGATCGATCGTTATTATTCAACGTTTCTTCAGTTTCACATACCTAGCACGTTCACTGCGTCTGCACAAAAATAAAACTTACTGCCCGTGCGTTACGAGTCATAATCTTGCCGTATCAGTATTGCCTGCTGTGCGTTACGGCTTGTATTTTGCTGTACCAGGACCTGACTTTGAAGGCTTCTACAGACATGGAAACCCATGTTTTACTTTAAAAAAATAAACGAATCGATAGATTGTATATCTATTGACACATGGCTAACGTCGCCAGGGTCTCGACCTGATATTTTAGAAGTTATGCATAATTTTGAAAATCAACGATTTCACGGCAATATACATGCCGTGCCGCATGTAAATCGATAGACCGAATTTAAAACTAGTGTTGGGAAACATTTGTAAGATAGTTGAAGATTGTTATTTTATTTACATTTATTAAAGTCATGCAAAATTAAACAAAAATATAAGTAATTAGGAACATAAGCATTAAAATTATTATAGACCAAATGTATCGGATCAATTTCTTATCGTATAGTTAAGATTTAATTGTGAAAAAATTGCAAAATAGGTTGAAAACTGCTATTTTATTATCATTGATTTGTCATGCAAAATTAAATATATATATATATGTAAGTAACAAGAAACATAATCATTGCAATTTGAGATCAAAGATATGGGATCAATTCTTAATCGTCTGGTTAAGTTTTGATTGGGAAAAAATGTAAAATAGATAAAGACTATTATTTTAATAACATTTATACCTCACCACCTTCCGTCTTAATTACTTTATTTATATTAAGTTTCTTACGAGAACGCTTCATATTAATTTTCGAGCGCTGATAAAGCGCAATCCAGTGTCGATACGTGCAAACGATGATCCTTGCGCACATCACTACGGCACACTGAAGCTGCGCGCAAGTTCCCTACAGTGCGGTACGGCGTCTAAGTTACGGCAACATACATGCCGCATCGCACCATAGATAAATAATTAAGTTCTGGTGCGTTACGGCATCATTATATGCCGTACTTATTTTTTCGAAAAATGGAATACATTTGAAGAAAGAAACTTGGATATATATTTATCTCTTTTCTGCGTGCACGGGAACATATAAAACCCACCCCCGCACCGGGCGTAAGACACAGACAATTGACCGCCGCACAGTTCGGAAGTCAAATACGGCAAAACTCTGCCCGTAACGCAGCGAACGTGCTAGTACTTAGTAGTAAGCCCTCCCTGCACTAGTAATAGTGTGGTATTAGTATGTACCTACTTTGACTCCCAGTGTCGTAAATGGCACGAACACTTTTTATCCATTATCCGTCAAACTTTTATGCTGCACCCCGAGAATTGAATCTAACATTACCCGCGTTAAACTGGTTCAACGCAAGCGAAAATTATGTCAGTGGCTGGTGTTAGTATCGTGCCGTTGTTATAATAAATTCTAAATTACCTTTGCGTTGTAGTATCAAGATTATAGCCTCAATATCTAAAACGAAGCTCTTTCCTGGTGGCCCTGGGGGGCCCGGTGGCCCGGTGGGACCTCTACTGCCATCTCTTCCTGGTTCGCCTGGTTCACCTCTATCTCCACAAGGACCCTCTAACCCTTTCGGCCCTGGCGGACCACGATTTCCGGGTGGACCTTAAAACATGTAAGAACTTTTATGGTATTTAGGCAGCCAAGAAAAGTCACACTAATGTCCTAGCGCCCAGAGCGTCGTGAAAGGCGTCAAAAGTCATCTTGGTGATTGGATTCACACCCGGTTGGCTAGCTACCAACCTCATGATGTGCAAAACGACTTCCAGCTGGAAACTTATCGAGAACCATGAGCTTATTCCTTTCCTCTTTATCTTTTTACTTGTCCGGCAAAGCATCAGTGATTCCTTTATTTTACTGATATGGATGGGTGACCAGACCAGGTCAAGTGAGTACACGGTTTGAGAGCACAATAGCTACTCACTTCGATCAAGTGGCTCCTCTGCTCATTCGTCGGTCATAACTTAAAAAGAAACATCCAGCGAGCAGCCATTTTTAAATATTGCATAATCTGGAGTATTTTATGTAAAACTTACGTAAATGTCTATAGATGACTTGACTACAACCCATTAATGGCGCACTACTGAGCATGGGTCTGTCGTCATCATTAAGGATGCCTAGAGCGTACCCCACCACGCTGCTCCAGTGCGGGCTGGTGGAGGGGTTAGAGGCCAACCCAGCATCGGAAGTTTTCAAGTTTTCAAGCCATCCAAAGGGCATCCAACATAACTTAACGGCTGCTATCTATCGATAACAACGGGAAACAAATGGATTTAAATGTATCATACAATATTTATAAAAGTTTCTTTACCTTCTGGACCAATTTCTCCATCATTTCCGGGTGGTCCCATAGGTCCCGGTTGTCCTTTTTCACCTTTTTCCCCAGGCATTCCTTTCACCCCAGGCGGACCTCGTGGACCTTTGTCGCCTTTACAACCTTTATCACCTTTTTCCCCTGGCACTCCAGGTTCACCTTTTATTCCTGGTTCACCTTTTTCACCACGTTCACCTTGAGGTCCATCTTCTCCAGGCATCCCAGGTTCACCTTTAGGTCCCTTTTCGCCCGGGGGTCCGACATACCCTTTAGGACCTTTTCGACCCTGTTACGACTAAAGATTATTAACCATCCATTTTTTCTAGAGCTTAAGCCAAACTCATGAAGCACTCTGCTCAATAACGGAGGCAACTATGACGCTTGGCTTCTCCAGTTGGAGGTTGGTGGGCTCTGTAGCATTCATATAAATCCCGCAGATATTAATAAATTGCGGGGTTAAACATTTTTGATCGATTTCACAAGAGCAAATGTAGTTGTGAGATTAAAGAACAATTAAAATAAAAAAATACATGCAACTTTATCCCTTAGGCTTATGTCCTTTAATAGACTTAAACTTACCTGAGGACCAGTGCAACCTTTGGGACCTGGACCACCGCGGCCACCAATATCTCCCTTTTCTCCTTTAATACCGTCAGCACCTTTTTCTCCACATTCTCCCGGCCAGCCCTTAGGTCCCTGCTTTCCCATAGCTCCAGGTGGACCTTTAGGTCCTTGATAACCCTTCGGTCCTGCGGGTCCATCTGCTCCGGGACATCCAGGCGGTCCAATATCACCCTTAAATTATTCAGATGAATGACAGTCCATAAAACACTCGTAAATAGAACAGTTGTACAAAATAAAATTGCACTACAAATACTGCTGAAGTAGAGTTATTGTAATGAACATAGATCAAAATAGGTAGTACCATTTTAAGATTTTATGGATATATTACTCAATCGCAATGGCGGATTTATACCTATGTAAAAAATTATATTACATTATTATCACAATTAAAGCGGATATGATATGTATTTAATTCAGTTTCAATATAAAATCAGTTTACGTTGACCGAAACTAATAAAAATTAAGTAAATATCTTAACCAACAAAATTTTAATCAGGTGAAAATAAAACATTTTTTTTGGAACGGCTATTGATAGGAATGTAAAGAAAAATTGCTTGAAAAGAGGAGATAATGAGATTTTGTAAAAAGAAATAAATTAAAGGGTGAAAATATTGACAAAATGATTGGATTTTTTTTTATTCTCTGGAGGAAAAGGGGTTTTAGTGGGTAAAAATCCCACCTGTGTCGCTCCCACGGTACCGGGTACCTTTTGAAGGTTTCCCCCTCGATAACAAAAAAAAAGGTATTATTTAGTAAT
This sequence comes from Hesperia comma, assembly GCA_905404135.1. Lineage (NCBI taxonomy): Eukaryota > Metazoa > Arthropoda > Insecta > Lepidoptera > Hesperiidae > Hesperia > Hesperia comma. The sequence continues at coordinate 15,314,991 of FR990024.1, forward strand.
TATAATTTAGATTCGCATTAATCAAATTTATAAGGTAACGAGACTAGATGACGAAAACTACTTTAAGAGATTGCTCAATTTTAAACTAAACAGGACCAAAAGACTAGCACTACCTTTCGAATTAAAAAATAATCATCAAAATCGGATCACCCAATACAAAGTTGTGAGGTAACACACCTAAATAAATAATAAAAATAATATAAAATACAGTACCTAAATATTATGATAAAAAATAATAATATTCCAAAAGGTAACTTATGGAAATTGGCGTATCCTATATAAATTATGGTGTATCTTACATTGTATAAAAAAGACTGCAAATATTCTAGTATGATACCTAGTACCTTTGGTCCTTGGGGTCCGTCGTCTCCACACTCTCCTCTAGACCCTGGATACCCTCTTGGTCCTCGGTCACCAGGTAATCCTGGTGTGCCTTCTGGTCCCGTAGGTCCACAATCACCCTTGTCGCCTTTATCTCCTTTTTCCCCCATTGCTCCAGGTTTCCCAGGGCATCCTTTAAGCCCCATGGATCCTGGCGCACCTCTATCGCCTTTCGTACCTTTACACCCTTTAGGACCTTCATCTCCTTTTGGTCCTTCAGTACCCTTACGACCCTGTAACATTCCATTGCAAAAAAAATTCTTTTCCTAATATTTTTAATGTATTTTTACTTGAGATGTAATAGGATAAAATTGTACATTTATCGTAAAATAATGTGCAGTAAAGAGTTTTGTATTTTATTATATTGTATTTGAAAGTAGTGTGTAGTAATAAGTACATGAATATGAAGGACCTTCTCATCATTAAAACCCATATCTATTTATTTAGTGGGCGGATCTTCGATTAAGTGCGGCCGCACACCAGAGATACATTTGTACATATTACATTAATTGTAGCGCCGCATTTGAAACGCGACATATATATCGCCCCCCTATATTTGCATGTAAAACCGCACATCAAGGACACATTTGTAGTAGGTGCAGTTGGTGGCGAGGCATTTTTCGCGCTACAAAAATTGAAGATCGAACACGTTCGTTTTATGTGGCACCGTGCTTCAAAAATGTCAACAATGACGTTACGAAAATAAAAGACAATACAACTAGACGCTACAATTGTGCTTCCGATGTGCATATACTCAATACGTTTGTCGCCGCGTAAATGTATAGCAATAATTTTGACGCTGTCAATATTATGTTGCGAGTAATACTTATGTGGTGCCGGTCTGCGGCCTCACTTAATGTAACTTCTCACACTTGCTATATACCAGATCAGGGTGTCATAATAGGAGACAGAAGATAGGAATAATAAGAATCTAATCCACCTTGCGTGGTGGTATTTTTTAATTTAAATTCGAAAATATCTGTTAATATGTAATATGTACCAAAATCATAAAGATACCTGTAGCGCCACCTATGCAAATAAAGGTGTAATAAAAAGTGTCAGTCTGATTACAACTGCGAAACGTGTTTTATTAGGTTATGGGCCCAGACTCGAAGTTTTCCCAATAATACTATAGTTTATCAAGTGTTTTCGTTAAAAATGTCGTCAAGTTATATAGTTAACGTTCCAAAACTAAAAGGGCGTGAAAATTATGACGATTGGGCGTTCGCGGTGAAAAATTTCATGATACTAGAAGGCATTGATTTGGACAATATTCCATCGGATTTAAAGGACAGTGAACAAGCAAAAGCAAAAGCCAAGCTAGTTATGACTATAGAACCTTCGTTATTCGTGCATATAAAGACGGAAAAAACAGTCGACGCATTGTGGAAAAAATTGAAGCAACTTTTTGACGACACCGGATTTACTCGAAGAATCAGTTTACTCCGATCATTAATTTCCATACGTTTAGAAACCAGTGAATCTATGACTAGTTACGTGTCTCAAGTCGTAGAAACAGCTCAGAGATTGAAGGGAACGGGCTTTGAAATCAGTGAAGAGTGGATTGCATCATTACTTTTAGCCGGTTTACCCGAAAAGTTCGAACCCATGATTATGGCGATTGAACATTCAGGTTTGGCAGTAAGCGCTGACGTTATAAAAACGAAACTTCTAGATATGTCCTCTAATGTTGGCAGCAGTGGACAAGAAGCAGCGTTTTGGACGAATCGTCGCACGAAAGTTGGCAACCCTGTTCATTCTAAGCAAAGACAAACGTCTAAATCAAATCAAAACATGTCACTGTCATCGGGAAATAAACAAGTCAATGTCAAATGCTATAAGTGTAAAAGAATCGGACACTATAAAAACCAATGTCCTGAAATAAAGATTAAGGAAGCAGGTGCCTTCAGTGTAGCTTTTCTTCACGGACAATTCAGTAAAGAAGATTGGTACATCGATTCCGGTGCGAGTGTTCATATGACAGCGAACCAAGAAAGTTTAGCGAACATACGAAAACACACGATAAATGAAATAATAGTAGCGAATGAAACATCTATGCCAGTTATGTGTGCCGGCGATACACGAATAACTACATGTGTAAAAAACAATCAGTTTGATATTCCTGTGAGAAATGTGTTGTGCATTCCTAACCTCACAACTAATTTGCTGTCTGTCAGCCAGCTAATAGCTAATGGAAATACAGTGTCTTTTGAGAAGAATTGTTGCAATATTCGCAATAAACAGAATAAGCTGATTGGTGTAGCAACTTTACAAAATGGAGTGTACAAATTAAACACTGTGAAGTCAGAGGTGTTCGCAGCTTCGGCAGTACACACATCAGATGCAAGACTATGGCATAGGCGACTCGGGCATATCAACAGTGTTGACTTAGAAAAGATGAAGAATGGTGCAGTGGAGGGTGTATCCTATAAAGATAAAGCGAACATCCAGAAATCCAACTGTGAAGTGTGTTGCGAAGGAAAGCAGACTCGCTTACCTTTCCCATCGGCCAATCATAGAAGTGACACATTGTTAGAAGTTGTGCACTCAGATTTATGTGGGCCTATGGAGACCAGGTCTATCGGTCAGGCAAAATACTTTCTTCTTTTCGTGGATGATGCCAGTCGAATGTCAAGTGTATATTTTCTAAAGGAGAAGAATCAAGCATTGCAGTACTTTAAGGAATACAAAAAATTAGTTGAAAACCAAACTGGACATAAAATTAAAGTGCTGAGGACTGACAATGGCGGGGAATTTTGTTCCAAGGAGATGGAAGATTATTTAAAATCAGAAGGGATAATACATCAAAAAAACTAACCCTTATACCCCGGAGCAAAATGGTCTCTGTGAGCGCCTCAACAGGACTTTAGTTGAGCGTGCAAAATGTTTGCTCTTTGAGGCTAAGCTAGGGAAACAATTTTGGGCAGAAGCTGTAAATACCGCAGCTTACCTAAGAAACAGATCACCAGCCTCAGGTCTAGAAAATATAACACCATTTGAGAAGTGGACGGGCAGAAAGCCAGATCTGAGCCACATTAGAATTTTTGGTAGTACTGTCATGATGCACATTCCCAAGAACAAAAGATTAAAGTGGGATAAAAAAGCTGTCAAGTATATCCTAGTTGGTTATCCTGAAAACATTAAAGGATACAGGCTATACAATTCAGAAACTAGGCAAATAACTACGAGCAGAGATGTGACCATTATGGAGAAAGAAGACATCTCAGATTATACTCAGATAGTAGTGCAGGAAGTGACTGGAGCACAAGAGGATTCACATTCAGTGGAGGAAGAATCACAAGGTGACACAACAGTTACAGACCATACCTATGTTCCCGACACCTCTAGTCCAAGCTCAGCATCAGAAGACTCGTACTATACACAGTGTGAAGAAGATGATGACTCTAGGGCAGATGAAGTTCCTGAACTGCCAAGAAAGCGCTTAAGAAAACCGGTAGAGAGGTATGGCATTTCAATTCTCAGTATGGCCGACAAGCAGAAGTCTTGGGATGGTGAAATCACATACGAAGAGGCTTTAAATGGACCTGAAAACCAGTTTTGGAGAGCAGCTATGAAGGAAGAGCTGGAGTCCTTTAAAGAAAATGATGCCTGGGAGTTGGTCGATCATCCTCAAAATGAAACAGTGGTTCAGTGTAAATGGGTATTCAAAAAGAAATATGATAGTGCTAATAATGTGCGGTATCGTGCAAGGTTAGTAGCCAAAGGATTTGATCAAAAAGCTGGTATAGACTATCATGAAACCTTCTCACCTGTACTCAGATATTCAACTCTTAGACTCTTGTTTGCATTGGCAGTGCAACTAGATCTAGATATAAGTCATCTCGATGTAACCACAGCTTTTTTAAACGGTTATTTAGATGAAACAGTTTATATGAAAAAACCTGTAACTTATGATTGTTATGATATGAATGATAACAAAGTATTGAAATTAAAGAAAGCTATTTATGGCTTGAAACAATCATCTAGGGCATGGTATCATAGAATAGAGGATTGTTTGTGTCAACTTGGTTATAAAAAATCTAAATATGAACCCTGTATGTTCACTAAGTTTGAAGGAAATGTCAAAATTATAATTGCATTATTTGTTGATGATTTTTTTGTCTTTTCAAATTGTGAGACTGCCACTAATGCTTTAATTAATGAGTTAAGTTGTAAATTTAAGTTAAAAAATCTTGGTCAGTTACAACAATGTTTAGGTATTAGAGTAAGGATAGACAAAAATAAAAATGTAATAACTATTGATCAGGAACAGTATATTGACAATCTATTACAAAAGTTCAATATGTCACATTGTAAATCTGTAGCCACTCCGATGGAAGTCAATTTAAAGTTAGAAAAAACTGAAAATGTTTGTAATGAGTATCCATACCAACAACTCTTAGGAAGTTTAATGTACCTAGCGGTCTTGACTAGACCAGATATTTCATTTGCAGTAAGTTTCCTTAGTCAATTTAACAATTCTTATAATGTTACTCATTGGAAACATGCTAAGAGAGTTTTAAAATATTTGAAAAGCACTAAAAACTATGGTCTTGTTTTTAAGAAAAATAATTCTTGTATTCAAGGGTTTGTGGATGCAGATTGGGGTTCTGATGTAAATGACAGAAAATCTTACTCGGGATTTTGCTTCACTTTGTCTAATACTGTAATCTCCTTTGAATGCAGAAAGCAAAGGAGCGTAGCGTTATCCAGCACTGAAGCTGAATATGTATCAATGTCCGAAGCTAGTAAAGAAGCTATTTATTTAAGAAATTTGTTATCTGAAATTGTTGGAAAGTCTGAATTAATTACTTTATTTAATGATTGTCAAAGTGCTCAAAAATTAATGTCAAATCCTATCTTTCATAGAAGGTCAAAACACATTGATATTAGATATCATTTCGTAAGGGAGGCTGTCGCGAAGAAAATGATAAAAATAGAATATTTAGAAACTGCAGAAATGCCAGCAGACATATTTACCAAAAGCTTAAGTTCGAATAAACATTACCTTTTTATGAAAAAGCTTGGCATCTCTCCGATTTAATATTTTCACTCTATTACTGTTTAGAATATATTTTTTGATTTTGTTAAGTGGAGGTGTTAATATGTAATATGTACCAAAATCATAAAGATACCTGTAGCGCCACCTATGCAAATAAAGGTGTAATAAAAAGTGTCAGTCTGATTACAACTGCGAAACGTGTTTTATTAATATCATTTTATTATAATTATAATTTTGTAATTTATATTTGTACTTCATTGTAATGTCAAAGTGTAACTCTACAGGGCCAAGAAAATCTGTGAACACCTACAATGTATTGTTGTAACTTACACTTCAACAAATAGATGATTTGATTCGTGTGATTCACGTTTACTTGTCTATCGTATGTGTTACATACGTGACACGTTTACTTGTTCGTATGTGTTACATACGTGACACGTTTACTTGTCTATCGTATGTGTTACATACGTGACACGTTTACTTGTTCGTATGTGTTACATACGTGACACGTTTACTTGTCTATCGTATGTGTTACATACGTGACACGTTTACTTGTTCGTATGTGTTACATACGTGACACGTTTACTTGTCTATCGTATGTGTTACATACGTGACACGTTTACTTGTTCGTATGTGTTACATACGTGACACGTTTACTTGTCTATCGTATGTGTTACATACGTGATACATTTACTTGTCTATCGTTGTCTATTTACGTAACATAACGCACCTAAATAAGTTTTCACTTAAAAACCGCCTGCTTTAGAAAGCATACCTTCAGTCCACATTCTCCACGGAGTCCCGGAGGTCCTGGGTAACCCATGTCACCCTTGTCACCCTTGAGGCCCCAATCACCCTTCTCGCCTTTAACCCCAGGGTAACCAGGCAACCCATCTCGTCCCGGTACACCTGAAATAGATGGTAATACCGTGATAAGCCGTTTATTTTGTGATCAGGATGATTTTAATGAGGAAAATAATTAATAATAATAATAATTTTATTTAATTTTTTATTTAATTTTTTTTTCATTTAATAATATTTCATAATTTTGATGAGGACTGGGGCAGTGATAGTAAACACAGGTAACAAAACATCGGTCGTTAGTTCGATTCCGACTTAATGTTTTTTGTGTAGATTTTTTTAAATTGGGTTTTCTATTCGTTCTTTTATAACATTATACTGAACTCCTTACAGTTTCAGAATCATTTAAAGTAGTATTTTTCATTAATAAAAATTTCTTAGTGGTTGTTTTGGCAGTATAGATTTAGATATATATAAGAATTTTTTATTTTTATAACAGTAGTTAATTTGACTGTGAAACAATAAAAATATGAATACAAACCATTGGCATAATAGTAAAGATACAAACAAACAACATAAAACCGAAGTGGTGATAACCGTTGCGCTATACAGTCCAAGCTTATCATTTACAATGTTATTTCACTTACCAGGATTGCCAGGGGGTCCCTCCGGTCCGCGCATGCCAGGAAAGCCTCTTGGACCTGGTTCCCCAGGGGGTCCTGTTTCGCCCGGTGGCCCTACTGCGCCCTTTTCACAAGGCGGCCCTGTTTTCACACGCTAGACACGAACATAGAGTAGTTTAACAACGATCGCCATATATGTAATTGATTACATTAGATAATGATTGTGATTATTGGAGGCTACAAAATACTCCCCGCCAAGAATGCTCTAAATACCTTTCAGACCTTCAGAAGGAATTAATATGCGGAATCCTGTTCAAACTTAGATTTTTAAGATAGAACTGAATTTTCCTATGATAATACAGTTCTCGTAAAGGTAAAATTTGTATCATTTAACTTTAGAGATAACTCAAAAACTGCCAGTGAGATGTGGATGTATTCCTATATATTATATATCCTATATATACATAAACACAGGAGCGTCGTAAGCGGGCGTACAAGGCGTGCGCCGCACGCGGGCACCACGCATGGGGGTCGCCAAATGGACCACGCTGGAATTGGTATTAAATGACAAGGGGGGGTGGATGTAAATCGGTTTTGCATGCGGGCGTCGATACAGCTTACGGGGCCCCTGCATAAACACTTAGGGTCTTATAAACGTGGCTAAAAGATACTCCAAGTTTAGTCAGAGGTTTACAAGAAGACAAAAAAATGGGACTCAATTGTCGATAAAGGTATCGATGTCTTGGGCCAAGTAACTAGCCCGTCCACTGATCGTGCAAGCCCTTGCAACAGCAGCAGAACCTGACTCTGAGGGCTGTCGTGGGCGCGGGACGCTAAGTCAGGAACGACGTGGTGGCGCGCGACCTGAAAGTTCCGACAATCGCGGAATATGTGGTCCGATTGGCGAAGCCGATGTTCGACCGAGCCGACAACGGGCCACATGAGTCGCTTAGGGGTATCGCGCCCCTCCACGCTCGTCCTCCCGCTTCCGCGGGAGCTCTTAGAGTCAGGCGAGTCCCCCGACCACCTGGGGGGCGACTGACTGCGACACCAGCTTGTCTAGCTCAACGGGAAGCAATGGCCGAACGAGTTCAAGTCCGGGTAAAAAGGGGACCCTTGAGACCCGAAGCCCCGCTTCGCAATGGATGGCAAGCGCATCCGCGAAAGGAAGACCGTTTGCCACTGATGTGCCCTAAATAACGATAAGCTCTACGAAAACTACGAAGGGATGGACATGATCTACACTCTACAGGTTAGAACTACTACATTTTATTATTTATTTATTATATTTTGGGTCATATGCGTACGGTTTTCGTACGGTTAAAATTTAGTTACATTTCAGATTACAATTACTTCTGAGGGCGCGGAAATGCTTCAGCGAACGTCTTTCGAAAAAAGGTAGGTAGAGCCTCAGACCAATAAACTATAGACGGAATGCTGGGAACTTTGATTATATCAAAAAGTCAGCCTAGCCTTGTAATACACACGGTGGCACTCACACCAAAATGACTTTTGTGTTCTAAATTATAAAAAATGAATGAAGCTATGTGTTCCAAAAAATAAAGTTTTAATTTGTTCTAGTTCAAACTATCAACATAAGGCATAATATTGGTTTCGATGTGTGCTTTTGGCTGACTTTTGGCGGCTTCACTCGTTTGTTCACGGCGCTCCGTCTATAGTTTATTGGTCTGAGGGTAGAGCGTTGTTATCAGGGACATTTCCATCAAAGATCTCATCATTTCTCTTCCCGGTATAGCCTGCATTAGTGCATAGTTTTTACTAAGACCAATCGAACGAACGACGTCGACTAGTCGATTCCACCATCGAACGATGCCGTCGATCGACGATCGATTCATTGGTCTGGTAACAAACTTACTTGAATACTTGAAAAATAAAAAAATCACAAGTACTTACACAGTCTTCACTTTCCTCCGGGGCCGGCATTGGCGTCACTTCTGTTTCTGAACAATGAGGACTCGGAGACTGAAATTGTTTTGCATTTCATTATTTTAACAAAAATATTATAATTAAAAAAGAAGTTGATATGACACTCACTGGGGAAATGCGTGTTAACAAACTATTCTTTTTTTTCTGTCGTTATTGCAAAAATGAAGACACATTTAACGTTACTTTACTTTATAATTCAACGCTGTTTTAAATCGAAGATATTTATTTATAAAAAGTGGTAACAGTATATTAAGTAAAGTGTAAAAAATTGTATAGGATGAAGTTAAGGTTGAAAATGTACCAACGTATTTTTATTTCAAACTAGCGCACAGCGCACAGATTATAAAATCTGAACTTTGTAACATGCTTGAGCTCGTTTTCCTCGAGATAAATTGACAGAGAGGCTTTTACATTTTCCGAAGCTTCGAGCGACTAAACCTCGGTTTTGCTCACGCTAACCTTAAGACCATACCGACAACAGGACTCACCAAAAGTAGGTGTTGCATCTCTTCTTGGGACTGCGCTACAAAGCGAAGGTCGTCAGCAGTACATAATCTCCGATATCATAATTTGTGGTGTATGACTAAATATCTATGTAGGTATACATATATATACATATATATATATCATATATTTTTGTCATTATTGTGATCATAATGAACGTTGACGAATGTACCGGTTGGCAGCGGTGTCTCGGAGCGTCGGTGTCGCAGTCTCGTGGCTTGCTTGTTATTGCTCGGTGGCAGTCCCGCCCGCCCAGGGCACGAATATAGCGGGGTGTATTCGGTTCCTGGTCAGAAAATCAGGCAATGTTCTCAATACTCCGTCGTATTCAAACATCCCTACATTACTAGATACTAATGTTAATAAATTTAAAATAAAATTTGGTACAGATACGGTAGTGACCTTGAGAAAGAAGAGGATATTTTTATTCCTAATATTAGGCCTAAACGGGTGAGAAGAAGGGATATAACACTTTCGTAAAATGTCGGTATCCTAAACTTAACTTTTATTTTGGATTTTTATTAAAACAAAATAAATACGTGGCCGGCGCTACCAATCGACCACTGAAGTCTGAAACTTATCGTACAGTGGCGCTATAATTTTCCTTAATCCGTTCCTTACAGATATTTTAAAGGTCTCTGTGTCTCCGGTAAAACTAGAGTTCCATACAAGTTTAATAGCAATATTGTCTGCCGTGGAGGTTTGACCATCTTGAAATCGTTTACATGTACTTGCGTAAAAATATTCTTTATTTAAACTTGGAATCGTAAAATAATAAAAGTAATGTGTCCTAACCAACACACAACGACTTGTCGGAGTACAGTTACCGCCTGGCTGTCCCAGTAGTGGTAATATGGTTATCGTTATAGGCCCCCGGGGCCCGCGGGGCCCTCGGTGTCCTTCTGGCCCAGGTTGCCCTTTAAGACCCGGGTAACCTTTCAAACCCTTTGAACCGGGCAAACCGCGTTTTCCACGTATTCCCTGAAAAGAATCACAGTTTTTGTCTTAATCAACTATCTTAGGCTTAACTAAACTACCCTCACTATCCTAGTCCTGATTTGAGTCGTGTCCTTTGTCGATCACAGTTGTCATAGTGGCAAAAGGGTTCTGCATGCTCATTTGCTATACAATATGCAAAAAATAAAAACTTTTTATTGCCATTACTTATAACATAGGTATATGCTGTTAGAATAGGGAGGAGTACCAAATAGTGTCATAAAATTCTTTTAGAATTTTGGATGAGGAAAAGAGTCATAGAAATCAAGTAATGTGACTTAATAAAAATACTTACCGGAGACCCCATCGGTCCAATCGCCCCTTGGGGTCCTATTTGACCCGCGAATCCCGGAGGACCTGGCTCCCCACAGTCTCCAGGCTGTTGAGTACCCATGGGACCTCTGTAACCTTTTGGGCCATGTTCCCCAGTTTCTCCATTTTCTCCCGGTTCACCCTGAAAATTAAACAATCCATTAATCAACCTAACTTGCACGGAGTAATCTTCAGAATTCATCACACGCTTAGTAACTTTTAGATCAATGGCATCCTGATCTTCTATTGTACTTAATTTTAATTTTATGACACATAGTTCTAATATCAAATATTAGTTCTAATAACAAATAGCTTTCTGGCTGCAGCTTTGTTCACGTGGAATTCGTATTCCATGGTAATATAAAAAAACATTGAGTCAGTCACATAACAAATACACTATGAATATTGAATACATAAAAGTTGAAAGAAGATACATAAAATATTTCAGTTTCGAGGGAGGGGAGGATGAAAATACCAAAAGCCTCTCGTTATGCTTCCCTACACTTAACCTATGTACAATATTAAAAGTAAATACCTGATCCCCTGGATCTCCTGGAATTTTACTTCCTTGCCATCCCTTTAAACCTGGAGGACCTTGATTTCCTGGCTCGCCGTCTTCCCCTGGTACACCTCTTTCTCCAACACACCCAGAGTTCCCGGAATCACCCCGTTCGCCTATGACACCTTCTTCCCCTGGCATTCCTGGTGGACCTGGATATCCAGGTTCCCCACAATCTCCTCTAATACCAGGTGACCCACAGTATCCTTTTATACCGGGTTGTCCCTTTTGACCTCTTGGTCCATCCGGGCCTGGCATACCACACATTCCCTGCTCCCCTTTCTGTCCTCGTGGGCCAATTTTATTAGGTTGGCCTTTTAATCCTTTATCACCGCATTTTCCTTTCGGACCTATATTCCCTCGCGCCCCTTTGATACCAGGAAAACCAGGTAGACCTCTTGGTCCTGCATAACCCTTTCTGCCTCTTGCACCAGGCTGACCCTGAAGAAATGAAAATGTAACATTAGCTACTTGGTCTTGAAATTGAAATTAAACGTAATCAGTACTTAACATTTTCTAGATGCTATTTAGTAAAAGGAGGAATTTTATAAATAAACACAGATGTAAGTACTTTTATTTGGTTCGTGGTATAATGATACAGCACTTAATAAATTATATTGTTATTGAAGAATGAAAATACTAGATACTAACTGGACTTCCGCTATCTCCTAGGTCTCCTGATAGTCCACTTGAGTATCCAGGAGCACCTTGTTCCCCTGGGTAGCCTCGAGTGCCGACAGCCCCTATGTCACCCTTGTCACCTTTTTGGCCAGACGCTCCTTCTATTCCTTCAGATCCTCCTTTTCCATCATCACCGCGATTTCCAGGACACCCCATCGCACCTTGAGTTCCTTGACAACCTTCGATTCCATGCTCACCTTTAATTCCTTTAGGCCCTAAATTACCACGAGCACCTTTTGGGCCAAAATCCCCCTAAAAATAAACATTGTCGTGTGAGTATCCTTTAAGGTATATTAAAAGCTATGACACTTTGATGAGCGACTACAACCAGCGCCAGAGAGAAAGGATGACTATAAAAGAGAATATCGTCTCAATTTGGACCATGCTCTGCATGGGGACGCTATGAAACTATCTTTTGAATCAGTCAATTCCTATTAAATATGTATTATAAATGCGAAAGTAGCTCTGTCTGTCCGTGAGGCTTTCACGCCTAAAGGATTGCGCACATAACAACCCGGTGACCTCAAGGTATGTATGTATTGGTTTTTCCGGGTGTATACTTAAAAGACGTAGGTACCTACTAATCGCCACCCACTCCTGACGTCCTGACCAATTGCGAACCCACACCAAGTATAAAATCGAAGGTCATCATAACTGAATGTTTTTCTTTAAGTTGGTTCGTAACCACGTTGTTGACGTTGTTGAAGACTGTGCACATATGTACCTATGTGCACAGTCCTTAAATAGATATTAATGATTTTTTAAAGATGTAGTGTTGAATTTGGGAATGAACTATTTCTATGAAGTTAAGAGTGAAAGGGGTATTATAAGTTTTTGTAAAATGTCAGTACCCTCAAGTCTCAACTTTACTTACAATCCATACTAATATTATTAAACAATTAATTATATACAACAATATAAACAATTAATTATATTACAATCCATACTAATATATTAAAAACACGATTCCGTATTCAATGTGAACGTCCATCCGTCAAGACGTATCGTGTTTTTTGCCGACTCGTCAAAGACGTATTCCGTGGGAATGAGCCCTTAGGCGGTTTTTACTAAATGTAATATATTATGTTCCTTGCATGAAGCAGGGCTCGTGGTTTCATTTATTGTTGTATGGTGGTATCCACCTTGTATAAAGGCCCCCCATTATTTTTTGCATGTATTTGCCATGTACAGACAGCGATCAGTTACAGTTTTATTATACGTATAGATAGATAGATAGAAGAAGATAGAATAGATAGAAGATTATAGTTTAATTCGAATAAACATAGTTGAATTAAATTTTTATTATAACAGTTTACCCACATTTCTTCCTGGCTCGCCAGGGCATTCGTCTTTTCCTGGATAACCTATTCGTCCTTGATCACCTAATTCACCTCTGCGACCCTGCAAATTATAATATTAATAAGGAATTAAACAAATACTTCTATAATAGACAACGGATATGTACCTAATAATGGTACAATTTTTTTTATGGAAGGAACAAATAACAATTTAGTAAAATTAAAAGAAAACGCTTTGATTCTAGGTAGGTACTTAATTTGTATGTATTTCTTTATGAAAAGCTTCGTTAGATGGTTCTATTAACTTTTACCACGAATCATTTTCGCCCACCCCATTCTATTTTCCCATAAAATTAAATGTTATTTCAAAATTATCTCATCCTTTTTATTCGGCTTTCAATGATTTTTTTTCTCGTAATGGTTCTGACAACGATAACATTTTGAAAATCCAAATTATATTGTTCAATGTTAGTAGCACACGCAAATTTTCAAGCTTATCTACATATATTTTATAACTTAACTATGAAGTTAAGTGTTTAAAAATAACGTGATAAGAATAAAAAACCCAAAGAGTGCGACAAATGACCATTAAAAACCTTATAAATAACACATAAATTTATTTGAAATGGTATTTTTACGATCTTTCATTTCATATCCACTTTGCCAAGGGAAGGGAAGAAATAAACAAACCGATTTTGAAATTGATATAGCCTTTGTCACTACCACAGTTTTAACAAATTCAAAGACACCTCATATATTGTCGTACAAGGATCTTTTGGCGTGTGGGTGACAGAGACAGTGTTTTACAGTTTGCCTTACCTGTAAGGCGCTGTCTCTGTCACCCACGCGCCAAAAGATCGTTGTACGACTGTATTTGGGCTGTAGGGCCTGACAAAAAAATGTAGACAAACATACATACGCTCGAAAAACATTGCCCACCACTACACTACACTACAACTGTCGAACTAATAAAAGCATCTTAAAAATGCAAAATCTAGCCCAGAGTTTTAATAAATTAAACAAAATTTTCCAGTATGTAAGTATGTACCTAAAATGTTTTTTTAATTACCTGAGGCCCGCAGTCACCAGGTTTCCCTTTTTCACCTGGCAAGCCTTTCTCGCCCTTAGCACCACAAATTTTGATCTCTGTATTTCCTCCACAATCTTCTAATTCTTCGTTTCCCTGGGAAAGAAAATTATATTTACAAGTTTACACACTAGATAATCCCGATTCATTATATCTCAGGTTCTAAGCGGCGTAGATGTCATGTTACATCTGAATTTTTTAATATAAGCTAGATACATTTTCAACAAAACAATTGCAAAATCTGCGGTCGTTTATTGTGATCGCTGTGCCAAGTGTGTTGGGTTCGATTCCTAGTGAGCCGGTAACTGGATACCTACTTTATGAACCCATCCTTGGTAATGGTATACATTAGTGTTTAATATTTGCTGCTTTTATTGTAACATTGAGTTGAAAAATTAAATTATTACGATCTAGAGGGCCTTTAACGACACTACCATATACACTGACATAGGTAGATCAATAATAAAAACTCAAGAAGTGCCGTGAAATCACATCACTTCTTGCGGTCTGCTCACAGTGTGCTTCCCCTACCCTTATGTAATATCATTAGAGGGAAATATCGTCTATATAGTGTTGTATTTTATAGCCTGAAAGGCTGACGTAAAAGCGGATGAGCCACCTGATGGTAAGTGGTCATCGTCACCTATGGACACGAGCAACACCAGGGGATTATCTTACCTCTGGACCGTCTACGTCAATCTCTTGGTCTCCTCGCCTGAATCCGACTTCTTGCTGATTATTTTCTCTACCCTATAACAAGCCAATTACAACAATATTAAACATTGTAAGGTAGATATTCCTTTCTATTAGGTACCTATTAGGTTGGTACTATAAGATAATAATATATACTTATTTCCAACGGCAGTAGATAACAATTTGATCTGCTATCTGGGAACAATGTACCAACTAAAATACATTAACACTGAGACAACACTAGCAAGAATTTATTAACATTTACAAGAAACAGTGTTCTAAATATAACCCTAGAAAAAAATTAAAATATTTTAACACAATATACCCACCATTTAAGGTATTCATAGCTCGTCGGCCTGCGTCTATCAGTTGACAACCTAATTTAAGCAACTCCCTTCGCGGTCTTTATGCGGATGGGTGACTGCTAGTGGCAAAAAGTTCTTGAGCGCTTCCGTGCTTCGGAGGGCATACTAAGCCGTCTATCCAGGTTGTTATTAGATAATAATTGATATAATAGGCCATGTCGAATATCCGAAACATGGGTTTGCCCATAACCCCTCAACCAATCCTTAGGAGAGACCGTGCACAGAAGTGGACCATTCAGGACTGGAAGTGATGAAGCGTTCCATTTATACCGTAATATTCTATTGCGGGCAGTAAATTTAAAATAAAATATAACTCACTATATCGTTATTAGGTTTTGGAGAACCAGTAGCTAAGTCATCAGGCAAAATCCATTCAGGGTCGTCTTCGTTGTCATACGAAGGCTCAGGAAGATAAGAATCTGCTGACTCAGTTGTAGCCGCTTCATTAGATTCATCATAATAATCAGGGTCATCCTTAAAAAGAAAAAAAATTATAACCCCTTAAAATACTCTTTAGAACAAAGAAGACTACTCATAGTACCTATAATAAGAGGCCCAACATGCATGATAATAATAATAGCAAATAATAGCTATACTTGCACAACAAGTGTAGCTATTTTATTATTTGTGATAATATTCTTGACCACTACTAGGTCATCCTTAAATTACGGCAATAATTTATGGGGCAGGAAGAAGTAGTGTGGCATGGTGTGACGCAGGGGCCGAACAGGATTTAAGATTCGCGATATCACATGTAGAAATCTGAAATGCTAAAGCTAAATATTAAAACTAAATTCCATAGTTAAAACTATTATTATAGTATATTGTCATACCAGAGGATGGAGTCACATTTATATTGTTTTGTGTTCACGTATCTATTACAAGGAAGTGGGAGGAACAAAAATCATCATATTTGTATGACGATGACGTAAGATATGGATGTTCCTGTAGCGTCATCGCAGACACGTCACACGGTGACGTCACCGAAGCTTTAATCACGCTTTCAAAGATTTCAAAACCGCTCGCATATAACATATAGAAAAACTCTAAGAGCATTCACTTGGGTCCTCGGCCGCCGAGGCCACCCTCCAGGCATGTCGTCTCGCCTGGCGAGAGATCTGCCTTTGCGAAGATCCCATAACTGTCTCATTTCATCATTTTCTTAGGTAAAATAGAGAATTTGTAGTTACTTCTTCCAGGTAATCTGACTCTCTTTTCTGACTTTCTCCTTCTCTTGGACGTAATCGCCAGTAAAGACCGTGCAACCCACGAGATCCTTGATGACGTATTCGTAACGGGCTCCGTGTTCTATATTCATTTTTGCGTGGTATGTCGCCGTCCGCGTCGTCCCAATCCACTTCGCGCTTTTTCCCCTGAAATGCAATATTCTTGACTTTAAATCTTCACCTAAATATCATAAAGAGTAAGAAAGAGTTTTAATAATTTATTAAGGCAATTTAATAATAAGCACTTTAACCTGTCTGTCTTTCTATTTACCTAGATATCTGAGCTGATATCTGGAATGACTGAAAGGATTTTGAAGGGATTTTCACTGAAAGATGGAGGAAGTTAAATAACAAAACATAGGCTCATTTTATCTCGGAATCTCGATTTCGGTGAGAATTCCGGGTACCTACAGTTAGTACGATATAAAATTCTTACGTAGGCCATATCATTCTGAGTGTCCGGTTTAAGTAGCGTAGTGACTGGTGTGTCTTCCGGACCTTCAAGTAATGAGGGTTCTGATCGCATTTCATCCATTTTAGGCTCGGTGGACGTTACATCTGGAGATATTAACAAAATAAATAACTAAAATCAAGTTTTTTCAAGTGTTTGACTATGTTTCTTGAACCGATGAACCGATTTTTAAGGGATTTTCACTAGAAGATAGAAGAGGTTATGGAGAAACATCTAGGCTACTTTTAATCCCAAAATTCTCGCGGTCTCGCGGTCGGAAAATGTGACGGGCTCAGCGTTTTAAGCAGCTTTATTAAGTAGGTACCTAGGTACTTAATAAAAGAAGTTGTATAACATTGGATTATTTATACTAACTAACCTGAAAGACATGAAGGTATCGCAGTGCAGGACACCAGACCAGAAGGGCCGCAAGAACACATGGTACAATCATCTCGTTTCCAAGACTCACCCACAGACCAGCTCCGTCCTTTATCGAAGCACTTTGTACCTGGTTATGGACATAACGAAACATTTAAATAGACCAGTCATTTCGTGAGACACGATCCTTTGCTTTTCTCATGTTTGTTACAAAAATTCAAACCATTAGTAAAAATTGGTTGTAAGTAAACTCGGTTTACAAATGATAATTTTACGTGATAACGTCATTAGAAGACATTGCTGTAAAATTGCATACTTTTATGAATTAAATTCAAATATTATTATCGCAACAGTGGTGTCGGTATTGGACATCAAAAATAGCAAATGCATCACAGATATGATTCCTTTCCTTATTTGCTATAAAAAGTGCTCAAAAATCTATATTTTACTCATTATTACCTAATTAACTAAATAAAAGTGAAGTCTGCCAATCCGCACTTGGTCAGCGTGGTGAACTATGGCTTTAACCTTCTCATTCTGAGAAGAGACTCGTGCCCAGCCGTGGAACAGTTATGGGTTATGATGATGCACAATTTTTTAAAAGAAAGGTGCGGGATTCAAACCCAAACCCTGTGTTCGTTTAAACCACTCGGCTGTCACAGCTATACAAGCTTTACGTGCCCTCCGAATCACGGAAGCGCTCAAGAAATTTTTGCCACTAGCGGTCACCCATCCGACTACCGACCGCGCCCACTGTTGCCTTTGTCGATCGCTTAGAATCGACACAAGCCGCCGGGCTATGAGCGCTTCACAAAGTAACACAATTCAACGCTTACAAAGTAACATACTAACACGTAAACTAGAAATGACAAAGGATGTTAAGTGCAAGGATTATCGAAATAGGTCGCTTCACGATAATTCACTTCGTGACACGGGATTTGATGTCAATCGCTTAATTGTATTATTAGGACGCGGTTTCTTATCGCATGTTATGGATGGAAGGTAGAAAATGAAAAGTGTAAGATTTTTGCGTGACAGAAAGGGAAAGGGAAATAAATTTTATTAATTGCAGATGTCAAGGCAGGTAAGTACCTAAGCTGTCTAAAGTAGGTATTTCAGATATTTATGTTTCGGAGTCCATAAATTCAACGCTAAACCGCCATCCTGGGCATCGAATCCAGGACTCTTGAACCGCTGTCCGGCATAGTAACCATTGCACCATTTGAATCGTTAAATTAATTAATGTTGACGGTCATTAAGAAATGTAATCAATAAATTTTTGATGTTTATTATTATGTCGACCCGAATGGAGCAATGGTTAGCGTGCCGGATCGCTGTTCCAAGGGTTCTCGGTTCGATTCCCAGCGAGGCTGAAAATTGAATGGTGAGTTTTTTCCGTTCTTGTTCACGGTGTGTCCTTGTCTAGCTAGTGTGTTGTCCATGACACCCAAGACACAGGGAATCCTTGTATGGGACTGCGAGTGTGTAGCGTTACCTATTTTATTTTTTACGTACTTCCGCCTATGGCTCCGCTAGCGTCTATTTCGTTTAAATAACCTACATCTTGATTTGTTAAGCAATTTAAATGAAAAAAAATATTAAGTGAAGCCAATGAGAATATAATCCTGAAAACTGCATTGAAATCGGATAAGTCGTTTCCGAGATTAGCGTGCACAAACATACAGACATACAACCAAATTAAAAAATCATTGTTCTGGGTTCTCTTACGTACACATATAAAAACCCCCATTATGAATTTTTAAATATATTTACCAGGTACAGACGCGATCAGTTACGGTGTCAATATAATATGAAGATACCTACAGATAGAAGAATATGGAAGAAAATAGATTTTACTCTTACCATGTTCGAAGTCATGGGCGTTGAAGTTGAAGAGATGATGAGCTTTCCGTGATACATGGTTTGGTTGTTCCACCGCAGTCGAATTCTTGCTGAAGGCTGGCGATACCATCAATAGATACGTGGCTAGCAGCTGCCACATCTTGTCTGCCAATAAAGTATTGCATATTATAGTCGAGTCGCCAAAACCAAACTTATTACATACATATGTGCTAACATTTCTATTTAGCTTGTGAGAAAAATTTAATGAGGACCCATTTAGATGACGCCGTCGCGTCAATCTAAAATGAACCTAAATCGGATTGTCGGAACGCTGGCATTTGTATGCCATGCAATAATAACGAATTCCAGCTCGAATTCAAATCAAATGGAGAATAGAATGGAAGAGAGTATCTCTTTTTCAAACTTACTTCAAAACTATAGGCTAATGAAAACATGCCTGGAATAACGTGTACTTAATCTTTCAAAGGACGGAAATACCTACAAGGACTCCAAACCTCGACCAGATAACTTGGGTGAGAAAGTCCTTAGCAATAATGTTAAGTGGAAAATTGTTAGCTGGCGACGTTTAAACAGCTTATCATTTAGTCCATTCTACTTAGATAAGGATCTAGAATACAACTGTACCTAGGTTAGAATCATCAGAAACCTAAGTTAAGGGTGTTATCACACCATTGTTATTGTCGAGTAACATTTTCCGACACAAAAAAAACAAATGCAACACACACGATATGTATGTATGCACTAGGGTTCCACCTATTTACACCCATGACCCGAGAATGATCATTTATCTATATTTTATCACATAAGCCTGCTCCGACCAGAAATCGAACCTAGGACCCCTTGCTTCATCTGCATGGACACACACCATTGATACACCTTTGAGAACATTATAAAGAACTCTTAGGTACAGGTTTCCTCACGATGTCTTCCTTCAGCGATGCAAGTGATAGGGTAAGTGCTCCAGTGAATGAACACCCCCCAGTGAATGAACAAAACTCAGTTTTTCTCAAAAAATAAGAAATTAGGGCGTTTCTACGAAACGGAGTATTTTTTTTCATTATTGCAACTCTATCTCCTACACTAATAGCAACATTCAATCCTAATGACATTGTTCATTTCAAAATGACGAGCGTCTAAAGTGGTCGGTTATAAGAAACTGAGAATTTGTTCGAACCAGAATTTACGAGTCAGGTATGATGACTCGTGTTTGATTTGAGATTGTAACAATAACTGCAGTATTTTCGTGAAGTTAGTTGTGTAATGATAAAATAGAATTGTTTAATATTGTATTTCAAATCGATTAAGTTGAGATTTTAGCCAATTATACTAAATTATTACGTGTCCCAGCATTGGAACTAAAAATCGTCTGAAACCCAATGAATGAACGGCCGTTCATTCACTGGGTCATCGTCAAATTCAGTTTTTATTAAATAATATAATGTTAGGAGGGTGGCAAGGAAAACGTCATCGAGGAGGGGATAACGAGCGCTAGTGCCAAGTCTATATAAGCTCGTGCGCGCCTCATTTTGGGCGATTCTTGCGGAACGGACAACTTGCCTAAGGGGAAACTCTGCGCGTTTGTAAAGCCAATCTGCCTAATCTGTAGTTTTGTAGATCGCTTATTGTTATTTTGTTTTTTTGTTTTAAGTTAATAAAATCGATTAAAATGATTAAGTTAGTTGTGTAATTTAATTTAGAATTTATTAAAAAGAATATAAGTTCTTGTGGTTGTAGTGTCTATTGTTTTTTTTAATTATTTCCACTCCTGGTTCCTAAAATCAGATGTGGGATACGGTTTTCCACGTAACCTATTGCGCTTCGCGACCCTGAGATACAGCGGTTTGGCTTTTCAAATCAGTTACGTAACGGTTTTATTTTTTTCTGGTTATCTTGCAAAAGTCAGGTTATTTCATTTTTCTTGCTGTTACGTAAGTAGTGTGCGGTTGTAGAGTAAGGAATACAACAGATCTGGTGAGTACGTTCCAGTTTTTGTTTATTACCTAAGTGTGAAGAAACAAGTGTGTGCAATTGCAAATAACTTGCAAACAAAATCTGTTTGTTTATTTTTTGTATACCAGCTTACTTACTCGTGCTTACTTAGTCTATTCTTAGCTTGACTAGCTGGTGCTCACACTTTTTGTTCCTTCGTAGCTTTTGTTGTCAACGTAAAGGCAATGCCTAGACAAGGTCGTAAAAGTAGAAGTCGCACTAGGAACCGCAGTCCTCGTCCTGGAAATAGTGCCGCACACTCAAAGGACAGTGATTCTGGTTCTAAGCACCGGAATTCGCGTTCTAGACGTTCTTCAAAACGACACGATTCCTCAAATGTATTCACCGAACAAATGCAACAAATTACAGATCGTTTGAATGCATTAGAAGAACAACGTCGCCCCTCGCCGCTGCGGTCACATGGACCCAGTGACGGTGCGGCTGCGCTGACGCCACCAAGACCGTCGGTGGTTGCGAGTGTAGCTGAGCGTCGGAGGTCGGTGACAGAAGGTCGAGGTTCTGCTGTGCCGTCTTCATCGGGATGTCCCGGGAGTGCTGCTACGGACCGCGATGCCAGGGCGACCGATCGTATCGTTGACGCGATACGCTCAATCAACACGATGGTGAGATCTAACCAATCTTATTACATATCTAACTTCGATCCTAGCATCAATGATATAGACACCTGGTGTGAGGAAGTTGACCGTGCTAAGAGTTCAAACTATTGGAACGATAACGAGTGTCTGTCTCGCATCGGAAACTGTCTAAAAGGTGATGCTAGGACCTGGCTCAATGAATGGGTCACCAACGATCGTAGTTGGAGCAATTTTAAGAAAGAATTTAAACCGTTATGCCCTAAGCAACCAGATGTTGCAAACATTCTGTACGAGGTCATGAGTACTAACTCTGACAAATACTCCACGTACGCCGATTACGCTCGTCGGTCACTGTTGAGGTTACGTATTGTTAAGGGGTTGAGTGATGAGCTCATTTCTGCTATTGTCGTTCGGGGCATTACCGATCCGCAAATTCGTGCTTCGGCTACAAATGCGAAGCTAATGCCGAATGAATTGGTAGAATTCCTTTCTATTTATGTAAAATCAAATTCGTCAACTTTTAATAAGAAACCCAGTGATAGCATGCGTAATGATCATTCCTCTAAGTCTAACCATGATGGCAATTTTCGAAAACGTAGGTTTGAGCAAGGTAAATGTTTTATATGCGGCCAACGTGGTCATATCCAGTCACATTGTTTTAAGAAGTCTAAACCCGGTCCTAATAAAAGCAACAATGATGAAAATAAGAAGGATAGCTCCACTCAGGGTTCAATTAAATCCGAACCATGTGCTTTTTGTAAAAAACCTGGTCATAAAATTGAAACCTGTTTTGCAAAACTTAAGTCTGATTCTCGTAATACTAACAATGTAAATTTTTGTCAGGAAAATTGTTTTGATAAGAACAAGGATATTGTAGTGGCAATCATACAGGGAATTCCTGTTGATATTCTTATAGATAGCGGTTCAAGCATATCCTTAATTTCATCATCGTTGTTGAAACATTTTAAATGCGCACGAAAGCCAGCTTTCAGGGTTTTAAGAGGTATAGGTGGTAATGAAATTGAATCTACCCACTTTGTCACTTTGCCTATTGAGTTTAATGAGATTACTTTAGAGGTAGATTTACATGCAGTGCCCTCAGAATTTATGAATACCCCCATTATTGTTGGCACCGACGTATTAAATCGTGACGGTGTCACTTACGTCCGTACTCGCGACCAACAATACCTTACTTACAAGCCTCGTCTCGCGCATGATGTTATGTGTATCACGCCGACTACGCAGGTCCCGATTAAGACTCCTTTAACTGGTCAAAATTTAAATAAATTGTTAGAACTGATTAGAGAATTTTCGAACTTTTTTATTTCTGGAACAGCGACGTCCACAGTTAAAACCGGTACCATGACAATTAAATTAAACAACAATACACCAATTAATTATAGGCCTTACAGGCTTTCATATCCAGAAATTTTAAAGGTCCGTGAAATTATTAAAGATCTTCTTGAAAAGAAAATTATTCGGGAGTCTGAATCGGAATATGCGAGTCCCATCCTATTAGTTAAAAAGAAAGACGGGTCTGACCGCATGTGCGTTGACTATCGTAAGCTCAACGAAATTACAGTTAAAGACCGTTTCCCTTTACCGCTGATCGATGATCACATTGATCGATTAGGTAAACATAAGTGGTTCACTAGCCTCGATATGGCCACGGGGTTTCACCAAATTCCTGTGGATAGTGCCTCAATACTACTCACAGGTTTCGTTACACCAGAGGGACACTATGAATATTTAAAGATGCCCTATGGTTTAGCGAACGCACCTGTTGTTTACCAGCGGATAATGTCAAAGACTCTTCGCCCACACTTGGAGTCTGGTGAGGTCCTGGTATATATCGATGATGTGCTTATTCTAAGCAATACAATAGAAGAGGGCTTGTTGATTCTTCGCAAGGTACTCCGGACTTTGACTGATTCCGGTTTTTCTATTAACTTAAAGAAATGTTCCTTTTTGTCTACCAAGATAGAATACTTGGGACGGACAATCAGTCAGGGTCAGGTACAGCCGAGCCAACAAAAGGTCCAAGCTCTAGTCGAGTCTCCCATACCAAAGAACGTTAAACAAGTTCGCCAATTTTTAGGTCTAGCGAGCTACTTCCGCCGCTACATAGCTGGATTTGCCACTAAGACAGCTCCTATTACCAAACTTACCAAAAAGGGCGTCCCTTTTGTGTGGGGTAATGAACAAGAAGAAGCACGGCAAGATATTATATCGCTACTTACTAGCGAGCCTGTTTTAGCCATCTACGATCCCGTTTTGCCTATCGAAGTCCACACGGACGCTAGCTCTATTGGTTATGGTGCGGTGCTTCTTCAGGTTCACGAGAAGGGGTATAAACGAGCAGTTGCCTACTTCAGTAAACGAACTCAGGGGGCGGAGCCAAGGTACCATTCCTATGAGCTCGAGACCTTGGCTGTTGTTAAAGCCCTGCAAAATTATAGACACTATCTGGTTGGTGTTCATTTCACTGTCATAACTGATTGTAACGCATTAAAAGCCACGCAACAGAAAAAGGACCTGTTACCGCGTATAGCCAGATGGTGGATATACTTGCAGGACTTTAACTTTACCCTAGAGTATCGTAAGGGTACTTCTATGTCACACGCTGACTATCTGAGCCGTAATCCGGTAAATGTCTGTGAAGCACGTAGGCAGCAAAACTGGGCTCAAATTGCACAGGCTGCTGATGAAGAGACCCAGCAGTTGCTCCAACAGCTAACAGAAGGGCAACTAGATTCTAGTCATTATGTTCGGAAGAATGACCTCCTCTATTATAAGTATACTCCAGTAGGCGAAGACCCTAGACTCTTATGCTTTGTGCCCAAAGGTCATAGATTAAGCCTGCTTCGAATATTTCACGACGAGCACGATCACGTGGGAGTCGATAAAACATTAGAGCTTATCAGAAAACACTTTTGGTTTCCTTCGCTTAAATCATTTGTCCAAAAATATATTAATCATTGTCTTATCTGTATAACCCACAAAAAGATCCCTAGAGCCCCACATCAGCTTATACATTCGTGGGAGAAACCGGGTGTCCCATTTGAGGTGTTACATGTAGACGCATTGGGACCTTTACCCCAGTCAAATGGTTATAGATATGTGTTGGTTGTTATTGACGCCTTTTCTAAGTACTGTCTCTTGTATCCTATGTTCGGTCAAGATGCAGTAGAACTAAAAAGACTTTTTAGAAATGTTATATCGTTGTTTGGTACCCCTAAACTAATTGTAGCAGACCGTGGTCGTATGTTTTTAAGTTCAGAATTTACAAAACTTGTAACGGACTTAGGCATTGACATTCATCTAATTACTCCCGAAATGCATCACTCCAACGGGCAAGTTGAACGTTACTGCCGAACCTTACTTAACATGGTTCGCATAGAATGCAATCACCGACAGAACGAGTGGTCAGACATTATGTGGCGATTGCAGTTAGTTTTGAATATGACGAAACAGAAAACAACCAGACTATCACCCTTGAACTTGCTTGTGGGCATCGAAGCAGCTACGCCACTCATACGTCATCTCATCCGTGATGTTGCTTTGGAAAACTCTCATCCCAATCGGGAGGCACTAAGAGAGATGCATAGGCAGAGGGCGTCTGAACGGCTGGAGACGAATCAGCATCAACAAGATTCAACTGTAAATGCTGACCGTAGACCCCCTCGCCAATTCGACATTAATTCATTTGTTTTTGTAATTAAACAGGCTCAAGCTACTGGCAAGCTCGATTCGGGCATGCGTGGACCGTATCGTGTAGTCAAGGCACTTCCTCATGGTCGCTATGAGCTGCAACTGCTGGCAGGCTCCTATGGAAAAGCGACACAAGCCGCGGCAGAGTTCATGGTGCCGTGGCGAGGGGAGTGGACTCCTGATACATGTGCTGCCTTTTTTGAGGGTAAGCCTGAATTGTACTTGGTTGACATGCTAACGTCGTGCCTCTGTCACAGACTGTTAAGTCTCATGGTACACTAACGTCGTGTCACTGCCATGTAGGCGATCCGATATGACATGCGAACGGAGTGCCTATGTCATATTATGAGTTGTAAGAAGTATGCTAACGTAGTGCCACTATTTCTTACGGTCGGAGATAGCTAACGTCGTGCTTCCTCTCTGGTGTTTATAATTTTGATCATGTATGATTGATGTCTTCGGTAATAACCGGCGACCCGATCTAATATAATTTTTTTTACGTTCTCAGGTGCAGACGATGATGAAAATGTGGAAGTCCACGCCTGAACAAGCTGCCAGTAGCAACGAAAATGAGCCACACGAACCTACTACAGAACCTGTGCCGCCCTCCTGTTCGGTGGATGTCGAGCAGCATTAGACACAGGAGCACGAGGACGTCCTCCAGTCAGGAGAGGCCGTGTTAGGAGGGTGGCAAGGAAAACGTCATCGAGGAGGGGATAACGAGCGCTAGTGCCAAGTCTATATAAGCTCGTGCGCGCCTCATTTTGGGCGATTCTTGCGGAACGGACAACTTGCCTAAGGGGAAACTCTGCGCGTTTGTAAAGCCAATCTGCCTAATCTGTAGTTTTGTAGATCGCTTATTGTTATTTTGTTTTTTTGTTTTAAGTTAATAAAATCGATTAAAATGATTAAGTTAGTTGTGTAATTTAATTTAGAATTTATTAAAAAGAATATAAGTTCTTGTGGTTGTAGTGTCTATTGTTTTTTTTAATTATTTCCACTCCTGGTTCCTAAAAATAATATATTTTAATGCTATAAGGCCTGTCTTTTGGGAGTTACTTTATGAATGGATTTCTAACCCTTGGGCTAGTATTGGGACAGGCATGTTCATTTATTGGTTTTTGAAATCCAGTGAATGAACAAACATTTTTCATTATATCCAAGTAATAGTTTTCGTTTCTTTTTATAGCCTGAAGGGCTGACGTTAAAGCAGATGAGCTAAGTGAAGCCTGACCTGAGCTTTATAAAGCATCAGTGGGTCTTTCGCAGTAAAGTACTGCTTCGCCCGGTTCAGGACGCCAAGCTTTTTGGGGCCAATTTTTGACTTTAGCTTCCAGGTGACACCGATACTGCACGTCACTCGAAATGTCAACACCCAAAATCCCAACACTTTTACTAACGGTGAGCGCGGTACCCTGGAATTGAGCCGCCATGACAAACGAGGTTTTCTTAGCGGAAAACGCGTAAATTTTTTGTCTTCGTGGGGTTCAACTCAACTAAATTTTGGTGTACAAACAACAAAGTGTTAAATAAATAAATAAATTGAGTCGTCCCCATTCCGAGACTTGCTCCAGAAAGTTCTCGACTTCAGACACAAGTTTGATTCTGCAATCCTCCACATGAGACTGAGAGGAGTTTTTACGGCCTATGTAACATACATCTCCCGTGCTGTCATCCGCATAGCAATGAATGCCGTTTACATGCTCCAGCATATCATTAATATGCAGAATGAACAGAGAAGGACATAGTACAGACCCTTGGAGAAAACCAGCGTTTATAAGTTTCATATCTGAGCAACTATCGTCAACTACGACCTTTATATATCGCTCGGATAGAATGCTGGCTACCCAATTGCATAACCTCTCATGGAGACCGTAAGATGGAAGCTTCGCGAGAAGAGCACTTTGCCAGACCCGGTTGAAGACCTTGGCGATATCCAGGCTGACCGCCAATGCTTCCCCGCTGCTATCAAGGGCCTGAGCCCACCAGCGAGTAAGATATGCTAAAAGATCGCTAGCTGAACGGCCGTGATGAAACCTGTTCTGCCGGTCACTGATCAGCTGGCGATCCTCTAGATATCCTAGGAGCTGCATTTATAATACGCTCCATTACCTCAGCAAGCACGGAAGTTATCGCTAAAGGCCTGTAATTGACCGGCTTAATAAGATCGCCCTTTTTGGGGATAGGATGAACTAGGGCTACTTTCCACGAAGACGGCACTATTCCAGTGGTGTAGGATAGCGTGAATATATAGGCGCGTTAAGACTGGAGTCAATTCAGGAGCACACGCCTTAAGCACCACTGCAGGAATGCCATCTGGTCCACTCGACTTCTTGGTATCGAGGGACAGTAGAGCTCGTCTGACCGATTTTTAAGTAAAAAGTATATCTTTTATCGTTCAACGAGCTCTCACGCCGCGGGATGTTAGGCACTATGGTCCCTCCATCATCCAAGGTCGAGTTGGCGGCAAAGAGGGTATCAAGAAGTTCGGCTTTCCCCTTTGCCGTATGGACAACAGATTTATGTGATAATAGCAGTGGCGGAAGAGAAGACCGACAGAAGTTGCCCTCGACAGCCTTAGCCAGCGACCAGAATTCTCGACTCCCGTAGGTCCCGACTAGTCGCTCGCCAATTCTGACGATGAATTGGGCCTTCGCCCTGAACATTTGCTTCTTAGCCGACCGGGAGGCAGCGTTGAGCCTTCTCTTAAGCTCGGAGGCAGATGGATTCTTCAAAGAGTACGCTGATGCCCAGGCCTGGTATGCGGCACGCTTGCGGTGAAATGCTGCAATATATGAACCACTGTACCAGGGCCGGTTTTAACCACCAACAGATACGACAGAGTTAGGAGTAAAACATTCCATACCCTGTCGGATCACATCGACTGCTGAATCAGCGCACATATTCGAGTCCCCAGAAGCGAAGCAGAGCTGCCTCCATCGGTACGAACCCAGGAATTCCCTGAGTCCATCTCAATCTGCTGAGTTATAGTGCCAGACTTGATGCGTTCCAGACGGACGAGAGCCCTTTTTATGCATCAAGGGCACAGTTGTCCTTACCAAGCAGTGGTCAGAAGATCCAAGAGGAGCCTCAACCACCACTCGGTAGTCTGCTGGAAGCTTTTTGTGACGTAATTAATAAAGAAAAAATATGTTCATTCACTGGATTTATTTGTGTTCATTCACTAGAAAATTTCGTTCATTCACTGGGTTTTTGGGGATTTTTCTGTTTATCGCTAAATATCTAAAAGACTGTTAATCACATATGGTAAAACGAACCTAAATCTTATTTTTGAATGTATTCTTTACACCAAAAACTAGCTATGGGCTGTATGCATTAGAGGGAACATATAGTAATTATTTTTTAAAGTTCACTAGATGCTTAAATGTTCATTCACTGGAGCACTTACCCTAGTTATTTATAATTAAGGATACGTTATTTTCGCATATCAAAAAATTTAATAAAATAAATCGCAAAAAGTACAGAAATACTAAATTTCGCATTTATTCGCAAAAATGAAAATTACAGTTGCGTCCCGGATTCCAATACAAGGATATATTATAATTTAAAGGATATAAATAGGAGGGCCTAGGTAGTCTTTGCGTTCAACTTCAAATTACTCAGCTAACAATTTTGGCAACTCTTTTGTAGTTTTTCTGCTCTTACGTCTGCCCTTCAGGCTATAAAAAAAAATCGAATAATTCATTTTAAACAATTTTTAACCAACCTTGCGTTCCGGGGCTCGTGATTTTAATAGAACCTTTAAAAATTAACCCATGAACAAGGTATGATAGGTGTAAATATAACTCCGTGAAGTCGTCCAGTGGATACGCAATCATCCCTTAATTTTGTAACCTTAGGATTGTTAATTATATATATTTTTAGGATTATAATGAATTAAAATTAGAGCAACAGCATAATTATTGTGTACAAGTAAAAATTATGGTCTTTAGATATCTGTCATGGTTTGTGAAAAATAGCTAAGAGGGTATAAAAATATTACACATTGCTTTGCTTTATATACATAAATATGAGAAATATCAATATTTTAAACAAAATTGAATCTATAAACTTACTAGGATTCGGTCCCGTCCAATCATGTGGGGTTGTCCGTTGTTCGTCTGTGCAGACGGCAGACCACGAAATAGACAATGTTCCAATATCTAGGCTATTTTATCTATGCGTGCTATCTGCGATTAGTTAACGAATAGAAAAAAGGATTTAGGTAGGTATGTATGTATGTTTGTAGTAGGTAACCAGGTATGTATCCTACTATCCTACTTCCTTCCTATCCTACTAATATTATAAATACCAAAGTTTGTAAGGATGTATGTGAGTAAGTGTGTGTGTGTTTGTTGCTCTTTCACGCAAAAACTACTGAATGGATTTTCATGAAACTTTGCAGTTAAATAGCTTAGACATCGGATTAACATAATTTATTAAAATTTATAAAGATTTTTGAAGGGTCTGGTTACCCGAAGCGAAGCGAGGGCGGGTTTACTAGTCTACTATAAAAAGCTGTTACATTGCCTTTTGCTAAACTAAGGTTCATATTTTTTTAAAGTGCCGTGTGTTGAGTAGTTCGAACCCGAGTTTTCTTTTTTATGGATTAGGTTTCTATGGGACTGGGACTGTATGGGTTTGTCCAGAACCCCGATTCTGCTAATTTTAAAATGCTTCAATTACGGCTCGATTGAAGAATTTGACATGTTTTTGATAAATTCTGTATTGAACATGGTGTGAAAGTATTCAAACCAATCTCAGTTTGTGCAATTAGCAGAATCGGGGTTCAGAATAGGCACCCTGTTACCAGTTTCTAACAGCTCTATATTGAAAGCTTGACGCATAGAGTACCTACTGCGAAGTCTACGCACTTGTACATTGGGCGAGGTCCAATAGACCTCAAGTTCTACTGATCCCACAAGCACTATTTTAAATAGCCTAAGCAGACAAACGAGCAGTCGGGTCACCTGATGGTAAGTGATCACCGTCGCCCATGGACATTGGCAACACTTTACTATACTTATTCGTATATACGTATAGTAAACTACTAAGGAGACAATAAAAACAAACTATATAATCAAAATAGTGTATTTATTAAGGTAAGGTAAAGGTAAGGTGTATATTATTAACATAATTACGTTGTAAGGTATTTTAACCAAAATATTTTTATTTTACTGTTAGCGTCAAAATCGTACCTAAGCTATAAATTAATCTAATAGTCAGTTATTCCTTACCCATATTTACAATTATGTACAAAACACAGCCTTTCAAGGACCTTTGGTAAATATTATAAATTATGTTGTGATGACTTCGTTTACTTAAATATAAATTTAATTTATACCTACATTATAACAATTACTTATATTAGTAACTATTGGCATAAGTATTATACAAAACCTATAAATAGTTTGAAATTAAGCTACATAAAAAAGGTAAGTACCTACCTATAATTTAGTTATATTTAACTTTATGAACATTAAGATCATTTTTGAACTTGGCCCTTATTCCTAGTTTTTACGACCTATGGCCAATTCCTATATAATTAGCACGTTACAAATTCGAGTTTCCACCTTTCCACAGGCTTAAGAGTATCTAGTTAAATTGAGTAGTAACATCATTAAGTTTAAAGGAACTTAACCTAATTTTTGGCATTAAATGACTAATTTATAGAATACAATTATTCAGGAAACACAAATTTAATTATTCATGTTAGTTAAGGGTTCAAATCAGTTCCCCTTTTCTCAAAATGAGCAATAATCATGTTTGATATTTTATCCACCATTAGTAGCAACAACCCTCTTGAAATTTTGGCTGTGCTTAAAATGAATGTAAAGAAATGAAAAATTCAATATTGCCTTAACTAAAGCACGCCAATCCAATTTCGATCCTGAACATCTGGTCCGGTCGGCCGAAGTCCCTGACAGCGACATCTAGTAGCGGCAACCGCCCCGACTTTTCAGTTTCATACTGCACAATCGTTCTCGCCCATTCTTGTTTCTTGTGCTGCAAAACGTAAGCAATGAATATAAGATTTGTAATAAATGATAATTTATCAATACTTAACTATTGATTTCTTTAAAAGAGGTCTTAAAATAAAATATTGTTAGCATAGATAAAAAAAGATGCTGCAAGCGAGTACTCGCTGGCGATGTGAACAGTCAGCGAGTACTCGCTGACATAATATGCGTCCCTTTTGTTTACACGGAATGTCACATCTTTTTAACATGTCTTTAACGATAAAATAGCGAAGCTTTATTCGCCGACTCGGCGGCAGTGGGACAATTGCCTAAGCCGACATCTTGTCTACTTGGTGGTGTGGCGACATCGCGCACACGTCACATGGTGACGTCACCGAAGCCTGAAACGCGCTATCGAAGATTTCTACATCGCTAACATATATACCACGCCTCGAGTACATTCACTCGGGGCCTTGGCCGCCCCCCAGGCATGTCGTCTCGCCTGGCGGGAGATCTCCCTATTGCTAAATCTGTTGATCGAAGAAGATGAAGAACTTACCTGACACTCATCCAACAAGGCCTTATATCTCAATCTGTTGTTGGCCTTCGGTAATATCTCAGCGTCGTTGTAAGCCAGTAGCTTCAGGCCATGTCTGAAGTTACGGGTCGCAGGGTCGTAGTAGCCCACCGTGTTACGGCAATGCAGAGTCACGTTTTGTACCGCTTTAGCTGATAGGAGCTGAAGGTACGTCAGTTGACTGTGATCCGCTTTGTATGAGATCTAGAAGAAATGATACATAAAATACTGTAACATTGAGTTGTGGTTGCCTATAATTGGGAAGGCACTTGTTTAAGTTTTTATAATTGCTATCTAGGTTTAAGATGCAGTGTACTTTCCGTTGGCAATCCTTAAAATAAATAAATAAACAATGTGCCGCTATCGAGGCAGGAAATCATAGTGAGAGTTTCCTTAAAATCTCGCAAAGATGTATGGAAACACAGATTCTCTGTGTCATGGATGCCATGGACATTACATACCTACACACCCTGACCGAGAAGAGAACAATCGAATTTATTGTGTCGAATTGATTCGACACACTGGACAAGAGAGCGGAAATTGACCGAAAACAGAAATATAAACTCATCATCCCAACTTTCCATCTCCCTGGCTTTTGAACTGAACAGTATGCAATTAATTTCGTGAGTTATTTTGTCGCAAACCACAACTAATAAAAAGTTTATATGGCCCTATATGAAGCTGCATTCAGTTTTTTTTAAATTACTCACAGGCCCACATTAGGATTCCCTATGTCGTGAGTACCAAGGACAACACAAGACCACACCCAGTCCAGGAACGGTTTAAAATCATCATTCTTTCCGCCTGGCTGTAAATCAAGCCCAGGACCCTTTGGCGATCTGGCATGGTAACCATAGCCCTACACGTCGTCCTTTGTTTCAAATAACTAATTTTACCAACCGAGAAGCCGTCATCCATTTCGCTGAGCCAGGCTTCGGCGTCGTCGCCACGATACGACAAGTCGTGCGACTGCGCGGGCTTGGGGTACACGCAGCTGGCGCCCGACGACATGTCGCAGTGCACCAGGATCGCATCGTTCGTGTCGCCGCCGTTCGGGTCGATCCAGTACTGACCTAAAGTGGGTTTCCACACACATTAATATCTGATAAACTTTCCAATTTTAAATCTTATTGAGCGTACAACAAAATGATGACGATTAGTTGATTTGCCTATCTTTTAAATGACCAGGTTAAATACATTTAATTGTTAATACATAATTCATTGAATGGATTTTGCTAAATCAAGAATCAGGTCACAAGATCTTTTCTGTCACAAATATTAACATAATTATATGTACTAAATATGGAACAAAGAATTTTACTAAAATATTAAAAACATACCACTAGTAAATTCTGGGTGATGGTATTTAATGTCTCCGCAAGTCTTAGCAGGGGCTTCCTTCGATCCGTCTGGCTTCAGGAACTTATCCAGAGACATTTTCAGCCGTTCGTATGCCTTCATCACAATTTCTTTTCGCTCTGAAGCCGACATGTCGTCTTTGAAGAACCGTGGCGGCATAATGCTGGGGTCGTCTCCAAGTGGATCCGGACCCTTAACTGAACCTAAAATGTAAGTAAAAATGTTGTAAATTATTTTGTTTTAAGTAAAACAAAATACAGTCGGGAGTTATTCTCGTTGAGTTTAGAAATAAGTTTAAAGAAGGACAGTAAAATGGTCAAGTGGGAATTGACTTGTATGTTTCACGACTACAAATGAACCGAAACCGCCTGAACCTAAACAAATTAAAATAGGGAATTTAACTGTCACCTCAATGACAGCCTCAGCCAGTAATCAAAAGCCACGACCTCATGTTTCACAGATAGGTATACTACCATCCATCTGGGCACGGGGTCTTCAATAATTGAAATGTAAACATAATGGTAAGAAAGCAAGTTTCCTGATCAGAGTAGAATCACGGAAAAGTTTCTCAGTTTACCTTGTTGTAACATCGCGGCAATAGCAGCGGCATCGTACGCGAGGCCTTCTCCCGGAGGACCGGGCGGTCCCGGCGGTCCCGCGGGGCCTGGGGCGCCATGTTTCCCGGAGTCTCCTGGTGGACCTCTGCCGCCCGGTGGACCTATAGGCCCTTGCGGTCCCGGGCTTCCGTCGCGGCCAGGCGTACCTAGATATTGAATAATTTAGTTGTATCATTAACTCAAAGAGTTACCTAACTCAAACATGACATGAGATACTTAAGTATCGATTAATCCAAAGGTTGATTATCCATTACGTATTGGATTATTTCTGATACTTAAGTAAACCTAAAATGCATTCTACAGTGTTACCAGGATAACAGTAGGAACATTATATCTTCCAACAATATGAGACCACTTTGTAATGTAGCCTTAAGGCTGAAGTTAATTAGAATACAAATAGAGACACAAATTGTGAGCACCTAATAACGATTGTAAGATCCGCAAAGATTTATTCACATTAGAAACATGCAAATTATACCACACGCAAATTGAGCAAAACATTGTCTCTTCAACAAACTTAGGAGTGGTATGTAAATCAGTTAGTTTGCTTTCCATGTGTCTATATATAAGTTATATTCTATTCTGTATTTTCTAGATGGGATAAGTCAAATCACAGAATTTTAAAGCGTTAGGGTACTTAAAATATTTTTTAGTACGAAGTACCACTACGAAATATGTCATGTCATGAGCGTTTTAGAAGAAGGTATGTACATCAAATACGAGATAAAAACTAATTTCAATGGGTTACCTCTTGGACCAACATCGCCATCCTTCCCTGGAGGTCCCATTGGCCCTGGCAGACCTCTTTCACCAACTCTTCCTGGAGCACCAACCATTCCCGGTAAGCCTGGTAATCCTGCGTGGCCTTTGGGACCATCGGCCCCTGATTCCCCACGATCTCCCTTCGCTCCATCTAATCCTGGAGGTCCTTGCTTCCCTGCCAGACCTTGAGGCCCGTCTACTCCAGGAGGTCCGGATTCTCCTCTGGGTCCTCTTTCACCTGCTGGTCCAGGAGGCCCTGAGGAGCCTGGTGGACCCTATTCATTAAAAATAACAACGAGTTAGTAAACGGACATTACCTACATGGTTGTTTGTATGTTTTTTTTAATCTAGTTCTATTACACTGATTACATTACACACATTTAATCAAAATAAAAAAAAGAAACAACACGCCGTCAGCATCGTAGCGACCTTTTAATATCAGTCTCTGGATTTCATTTAAAACCAACACAACATACTTCAAATCGTTTCAGAGAAGCTACGGTAATTTTTAACTTCAACATTAAACCAGCTACTTGATATTATTACATTGCTTGTTGCTGCTATGTTAAGTTTGGTCGGTAGTTGGTATATAAGGGTTACATAATAAAAAAATAACTTACTTGTAACCCAGGAGGTCCCGCGGGGCCCGAAGCGCCCGGTGCTCCAGTGGGGCCTTTGTCGCCCTGTCGGCCAGGTATACCCGGCTGCCCAAGTTTCCCCGGTCGACCCTCCGGCCCCGGCTCGCCCATCGGACCAGGGGCACCTTGGAGTCCTGGACTACCCATCGGTCCCGGGGAACCATCAGCTCCGGGTTTACCTGGGGCACCGCGTTCGCCCTTTGAAAGAAAACGTTAGAAATTATTATAACGATATTTTACTTCTTTACAAATATAAAGACATTCTATCATCCATGTGGTACGACGTTTTGTTCACTCAGATAGTTTAAGGTTATATATTTGTACACCATTTCTTTTACGTCATGCTGCATGCACATTTCCGCAGACGTCAATCAGAGAATCCCAAAGCAGGTACGTGATATACAAAAATTTTAAGCGTGGAATTGAAAGTTAGTGTTGCAGAAACCTATGGTCTCTTACGACAATCTTATGTAAACTTTATTGAAATGAAGTTTTGAAATAAACCTCATTTCGATAAAGTTATGGTTTGTTACTACTGTGACATAATGTATAAATACTTGGGCATACATTAGAACAACCGTAAACTTTGTTTCTATTACCTGTTGTCCTCTCGGTCCTTGTGGACCAGACGGTCCCACCATACCCGGCAAACCGCTCGGTCCCCTCTCTCCAGTGGGTCCTGGTGGGCCAATCAGTCCTTGCGGTCCAGGTTCACCCTCACTGCCCCTCTCGCCCTTAGGTCCTTCTTGCCCCGGAGGTCCAGTAAGACCCTGAGGTCCTGACGGCCCTGGTCTACCCGCGTCACCGGTCGCTCCTTTAGCACCTGGAATACCTGGTGTGCCAGCTACTCCCGGACTGCCTTGTGGTCCCTGTAAAGTTTCATTAAAATTACACGCTAAACAAAATGACATCATAATAGAAATCAGTGTAAAATCATACGCACAATAACTTCTATCTGTGCTTCTATTTCCCTTTGATAAAAAAAAATTAAGCAGACCAAATGATACTCATTAAAAATATTAATAGACAACTTACGAGATCAAGAATTTAGATCCCTAAACTTCAAGTACCATTAATTTTATTTGAGTCACTCTCACAGAAACTGTTAATAAATAATTTGTAAAGTGCACATAACTTTTAAAAATTACAGATGATGTACATTTGAAGCAAAATCTACAGCGTTGAAAACCAACGTTCGAGCAGTAGTTTTAACTATATAATAACTACTTCCAGTCTATCCACTATGTAACCTATTTTTACTCCTCCCTCCACCGTTGGTGAACACCCTTATTATTTACCAAGACTCCGCCCCAACCCTCCAGACAATTAAAATGTATGTAATATGGTATGGAGCCCTTACCGGGGGTCCCAACTCTCCCGGTCGTCCAGGCAGGCCAGCGTGTCCAGTGTCTCCCTTAGCGCCGTGTTCACCTCGAGCGCCCTTCGCTCCAAAAGGTCCCGGTAAACCTCGCATTCCGATCTCACCGGGTTTTCCTGAAACATATCTTTCAGTTAGGATTATTTTGCCCATGTATCTTAAGTGGTGACTCTGATGACTACACGTAAATATGTACAAAAGACTATATAGCCATCCCTGAATCTAGGTCAATCCCCGCTGCTCGTAATGCATGTTGAAAAATAACGGGCTAAGCTTGCAATTTGCAATATTTCTCCTGTTGAACGTCCCTCGGATTTTTATAACGTTCGCGCCGTTTGGTTTATCCACCTATTTGACAAACTGTTGCCGTCATCAAGTATGCTACATCTCTTTTCGGCATGGTCTTTCGGCTCCGAGTTGGGTAAGCGGTTGATTCAAATATCCCATTTGTATACCTGTACATCCACGCTATGCATAACAAAACGAATCTCAGTGCGAGAATAAGAATGTGTGATTGAATAAAAAAAAATCTTTGCAACACACATTATTGTTTATTGTTTTTATAATCTTACCTGGACTGCCAGGCGAGCCCTGCGATCCTTTTGCCCCGATATATCCTCTGTCTCCCTTCAGCCCCGGCATGCCAGTCAGTCCCGGTGACCCGGGCATTCCAGGGGAGCCCTGCAGACCAGGTTGGCCGCGTTCACCAGTGGACCCTGGGGCGCCTGCTTCACCGGGAACACCGGGGGCACCAGGTTCCCCTCTCTCCGCTGGTTCTCCAGGAGGACCCGTGGGTCCAACAGGCCCTTGAGGCCCTTGTTCGCCTTGACGACCTTAGGTAAAACATGAAAGAAATCAAAGTGAAAAAAAGAAAGAAAATATTTAGATACTATAATCACAATAATATTTGAAGAAGCTTCATGAAAGATAAATAAAATTTAACAACTTCGAAAGAGATTTAACTACGTGTTATCCTAGTTCATCTATCTATATCCGCCTTAAATAATATACTCCTTATTATATCATTAAGTCTAATAAGGTACATCAACCTGATAATATAAAAACTTTAGCCTTAACTGAAGATAACATTATTATTGCCAAATACTAAACCATTGAAAAATGATTTATTACCTGGTGGTCCTTCATTGCCTTGAGGACCCATTGCGCCCCGTTCACCCTTTTCTCCGGGTATACCCGACATACCACGGGGTCCCGGTAATCCCATAGCGCCGAGAGGGCCAGGATGACCCTTACTGCCCCTCGGACCTTCTGGTCCCTAAAACATGATTGAATGCATGAGTAAAAACATTGTCTGTTTTTCAATTAAATGAAAAAGAAACTTTTGTTTTTAGATACCCCTTAACAAGTTTCCGTGACCTTTTCGTAGCCTTTTCGAGTCTATTACCGGTTTTGCTAACCTTTCTAACACTGTCGCTTCCAAAATCCCGGCCACGGGCCGCACAAATGCCGGCCACGGGTTGCAGTTTGAAGACCACGACTGTAAATGTAAACTGTAAAGCCTATAAATATAAAAACTATCTCACCGGCGGCCCATCCGCGCCTTGAGCACCAGCTTCACCCTTTTCCCCTGGCGTGCCCGTCAGCCCCGGTACCCCTCGTTCACCCGTAAATCCCCGTTCACCGCGAGGTCCCGCCGGTCCTGGCGGGCCTGCCGGACCTGCGAGGCCTGGTTCACCCTCCTTGCCTGGGGAACCGGGCAAGCCTGCTGCTCCCGGCATACCCTACGATTGAAAAAGAGAAGATATTTTTAAGTATAACAAAAAAAAGCTAAATCGTTAAAAAAATTCGGACGTCGATCTAAGTATCAAAATATTGTACTATTGTTAGGGTGCGTACAGATTATGTAACATGTTATATAACTTCTGTTTTATAACACTTCCACACTATCTAACATTGTTGTCTAACAATGAAACATGTAACAAGACCATACACATTAAAATAACATTGTTGTATAACAGTGTTTTATAACAATTCAATGCGTGTCATTTCTTAAAATATAGCATATAACATTGTTGCAAAAACTAATAACATGTTAAATAACTTGTTTTTGTAACACATATCGTCATCATTAAAAAAACATGTTATTTAACTATGTTATAAAACATATTTTGTTATATAGTCTGTACGCACCATAATACTTATAGGCGATAAACGAACTATGTATTTATCATAAAAACATCGAATACGAAAATGACTAACTTTCAATAGTCAAATATCCCGATGAAAGAATTCTTAAATCATTTTGAAAAACTTTTATTATAAAATTAATGTTAACTATTATATCAAACTCGCATAAATAGAGTGTGTCCGCGGTGTCCAAAATTCTGGCGGAATTTCCTCGCTGTATAAATTTCCAACTACATGTAAGAAATTGTACCGAAACAGAAATACTTACAGGGAAGCCAGTCGGCCCAGGTGCCCCTTGAGGCCCTCTCTCACCAGCGGGCCCCACGGATCCCTGCGCCCCCTGCATTCCGGGAGACCCGTCTCTGCCAGCGTCACCTTTCGGGCCTTGTGGTCCAGGTTGCCCAACATCTCCGTCTTTACCCGGCTCTCCCTAAAATGAAGTATGACGTGCAAAATATATCACTCGTATTATATGGCACTCTACATAATAATGTAAGAGATGAGAAAAGTTTGTTTCCCGTTTGATGAATAATGCATACTTGCCTGCCACTTGGTACAGTTAAAGTTTGTAAGAAGTTGAAGCGCCGAAAGATAATATTTATACTTATGATGATACATTTATTAAGATGAATGTTTAACAGGTTGACAGTCCACAGCCCATATATGGGCTTTAAGCCGATAGTATTTTAATTAATGGGTTCAAGCCCCACTATGTCTGGACTTACCATCAATTGAAATGGTGGTTAATCTTAGGGTTTTAAAGAAATATTAAATAAGAAATAAGTACCTGCAACCCTCGTTCTCCCGGACTGCCCATAAGACCAGGTGTTCCTTGAAGACCTTGAGGCCCTTGCTCACCGGGTCTACCGTCTGCACCGGGAATGCCTCTTTCTCCAGGCGGTCCAGACTTTCCCGTAAGTCCCGGTCGGCCAACAATACCTCGTTGTCCTGGCAATCCCTGTGGACCTGGTCTGCCAGGATCCCCAGAACTACCTTTGAGACCTGGTAATCCCACGCCCCCTCTCTCTCCAGGTTGTCCTTTGGGACCCAATGGCCCATCTGCTCCGGGCATACCCCTCATACCCTGTAAGCCTCTTTCTCCTTGGGGTCCAACGTTGCCAGCGGGGCCTCTCAACCCTCTCTTACCACGTTTACCTTCGGGGCCTACAGTTCCTGGAAGCCCTCGAGGTCCTGGAGCACCTGTTTCTCCTCTTATCCCCGCATCACCTTTCAAGCCCCTTTCACCAGGTTGGCCCTGAAATAATTCAAAAATATATTAACGACCATTTATAAAATTTTATGAGCTATTAAAATTCAGAGCGGGTATTCCCATTTTATGTTAACTTTACCGACAGAAATAGAACCGTTTTTCCCCCGAAGGGTATAAAACGGATATTTAGGTTTCAGCCGCAGCTTGAACCACATTTGAGATTACCTTCCAATATTCGTCATTAAAATAGGCTATCTCACTCGCACAATGCATCAAAATATAGTGTTGTCTCTGTCTATGCCTTCTCCCCCCTCCTCACACGCAGCGGCCGGTGGCCATTTTGCTTCAGTACTTTTCAGGCCGGCAAGGACCTGAAGGTGTGGTTCAAGCTGCGGCTGAAACCTAAATATCCGTTTTATACCCTTCGGGGGAAAAACGGTTCTATTTAGGTGTTCGAGCCTTAGCTTGAACCACATTTGAGACGTGTTTATTATCTGCCGGCGCTGCGTGTGCGTACTGTGACAGATGTAATAGAGATAAATAGGGAGATTTAAAGTCCAAGGCATAAGTATATTATAATGATTTTTAGCTATTTATTGTAATAATAATGACAAGTATTCAATCAATACATTATTTTGGCAGAATAGTATGAGGGAGTTTAATAAAGTAATTAATTAAATACTACGTAGTAAGACAATTTGATGTAATTAGATGATTAATCAAACACATCGGCTAATGTTTACCAAGATTAATTTATGTAACAGTGAAGGATCCAGAGAGAGCATTCACGTTAGGTCTTGGAACATTGCGGACATCTTTAAAGTAATGTTTAAAGAAGGTGTTCTTTGACTGCCAATAATTCCCCGTAAACCGGTTGCTAGTCCAGGCATGTGTCGCCACGGCAGCACGGAAACTTCCCGCCGAAGCACAGATTTGAGCCTCTTTAAATAAGTTCTGATCCGATCCACAAAAACCGTTAGTGAGGCAGGTTTGGCGATTCCGCGTGTGGTAATAAATATGCTGCTAATACCCTTTGACGCTCGACGTTTATGAGAAATTGATATGACGTATATCCTCATCCAAAAACTATGTCAAATCTATTGTTGTTGTCCTTGCGTCCATTTTTCAATAGTCATCTAGACAGCTCGACTGTCTGTAGGAGATTGAATTTGTTTTGGAACCGAAGTTTGACCAAAATAGTAATTCTACGTCCATATCTTCAAATGGTCCTCTTTCTAGGGATAATAAGGTGATGTCGTGGACCCTTCCCCCAGTAACAACAACAGTAGAACGCTAGCATGTCTGGAGACTGCAAAGAGATCCTTTTCGTTGAAGCTATACGATACTAAAAAGTTTATTAAGTCCTCCATTTTCTAAGACAATTGTTAGTAGTTAGTTAGTAGGAGGGCGTATAGCGAAACCTCCTCCAAATTTTGCAACGACCGACTTATGCATTGCTTTTGTTCTGGGAGCTTACTTGACTTCATCATGAAGGTAGCAAAGGTACCTTGCTAAATCTTGTGGGTTTGGATTGTGTGTCGGGATACTTTTATTTATGGCCCAAGTATACCACTTTCTCCATACTGGTTTGAAACTTTTTAACAATGATTTTCTCCAGGATGACTCTAATAAAGCAATTTCTGATTCAGTCCATCCTTTTACTTGATGTGACCAGCCCGAACCATCCTGGCCCTCAATTTAAGGTGCTCTGCCTGTGGGGGTGCTCGGTTTGTTTGTAGATCGATCTAATTCTTGTGGATGTTCGGGATAAGCAGAGGGGAACCCATTGCCCTGAGGCGGAATTCTGGTTTCCAGAAAGCGTTCTCCCAAATTGGAGCGATGAGAATATATAATCCTTTGTCCGACTGGAGGTGCTGTTACACACGAGGTATTAATGCCGGAGGTGGGAATGTCCATGCTAACTTGTACTTCCACTTCTTGCTGAACGCGTCGTTGAAACAACCGTCTTTGTCTTCGACATTCTCGCTCACATATGTAAGTTGCCACAGCTGATCGCCTCGACGCAAACAAATATATTTCCGGCGTCCGAAACTTCTAGAAAAGCATGGATTTGTTCCTCGACAGGCCGTCCGCTATTCCATTGTATACACCCGGAATATGTCGCGCAATGAGGTGAGATTGTTGGTGTTCGCAGTATAAGAGGATTTGTCGTGCCGCTCGCAGCAATTTTAACGATCTCGTTCCCCCTTGCTTGTTTATGTAAGCTACGTTCGTGCGATTGTCCGATTGGAGAACAACGGTTTTCAATGTCAGTTCGAGATTCAGTCTCCGAAGCACTTCTAGCACCGTCCATAATTCTTTGATGTCGCTCTACCATTCCCTCTGAGTCGTTGACCATTGTTGCCATAAATAGCGATTGTTCGCTATGGTTCCCCAACCTAGATCGGCTGCGTCCGTTGTGATGAAGATCGAGGGATCTTCGAAATGTATTGGCATGCATTTCTGAATATTCTCCATCCACCATAATAAGTCCTTTTGCGCTGAGTCCCGTAAGGGAAACTTCTTGTAAGGGATCTTGTCTGGTAACCGATTTGAGGCTCTCTGAAGTGCTCGGCACTGAAGCCTGCTCAACGGTACCGTCAGTGATGCAAAGTTTAGTTTACCCAGTAATATTTAGGAACGTCCGCCAACTCTATCGTTTCAACCGCAGAAACTTCGATATGATGTGCTTTATTTTAGAACCGTTGGGGCACAGGCTCTTGGTATTTTTTACTGTGTCCAAATGATCCCCAGGTGCTCCAATCTGGTTGATGTGGTTAGAGACGACTTCTTCCGATTGGGATGCCACCCTAAATCCTCTAAGTATGTCATTGCAAACTTGCTTTGACTTTCCAGGATTAGGGGGTCTAGGTGAATTGTTAGGAAATCCTCCAAAAATAATAGGACTCGCAAGTGTTCTAGCCTTAGTCGTTGCGCAACCCAGTTCGTTATTTTGGCAAACGCGGCTGGACTGCTTGCCGGACCAAATGGGAGGCAAGTAATTTCGTAAACGGTTCCTTGATACGCGAGGGACAGGAACCGGCAATGACTCTGATGAATGGGGATATGAAAATATGCCTGCGAGGTATCTATATACATCATAATTATAATCTCCCCTTTCTAGATGTAGAGGTATTTGAAATTGATTTATAAGACGAAAAGACGGGGCATGAACATAATTGTTTAAATTCTTAAGGTTGAATATAGGGCGATTCTCCCTGTTGGATTTTTTTCCTCAAGATCATCGTTCACCAAAAAACCCGTTTGATGAATGGATTTTTGTAAGGCGTTGCAATCTAGTTTTGCCGTGGCAATTCGAGGGAATGTTTCGTTTGAAGCCAGAGTCTGTTTCTCCTTGTAAACTGCTTTATAGGTGGGGTTGTCCGAAAGGGGATTCTGTAGCCTTTTATAATTTTTAATATACTTTCGAGTGCCTCCCTCCGTTGGCTTGTGTGAAATGCGAGGTATCCCGCTCGGATGGAGTCAGTGGAGTTGCGTGTGCCTCCCCCCCTTTTTTTTGAATTTGCCTGGTTGGTGTGTAGGGTTCGATTGCTTTGTGCTTTGAGTGGGGTGCCATTCCACCCTTTCCTTTATTTTGGGAATCAATTCTTCTTGTAGATCCCTGGTTATTATGCAGGTTTGATTTGCGCTGAAATTTATTTCATTCAAATTCAAATTCAAATTCAAATTATTTATTTCTT
The DNA here is from genome assembly GCA_905404135.1 of Hesperia comma. NCBI lineage: Eukaryota > Metazoa > Arthropoda > Insecta > Lepidoptera > Hesperiidae > Hesperia > Hesperia comma. The sequence continues at coordinate 15,358,804 of FR990024.1, forward strand.
CGAAGTAGGTTTTTACAAACACTTTCCGAACGTCAAGCTACGCCATCGCTTCAACAAATCCCTACGGCGAGTGGTCTTGGAAGAAGAAGAAGAAGAAGAATATTATTTATATTAAGAATATTATTATTATATGCATAACATATGTCACAATGTTGTTCCGTATCTAGAAGATTTATTTTGCTTCCTTTTGTCAGGAAAAAAAAATTATGAATTCCCCGTGTTCCTGAACTACCTCAGTGAAAGCTTTCTCTTCAAAGAGATGAGTCTCCGAAGGGGGTATTTCATGTAAAAAGATAATTCCCTTCATGTAAAAAGATCTCTGCGGTTCTGTACTACTTCTGTCCTCCGACCACAAACATATTGCAGTAAAGAGTCTGAAGTCTTCCTAAATTTTGAGTCTGCTGTAACGAAGTCCTGCCATACTTTCCCTTTCATTTAGGTAAACAATCTAACAGTTGTTGGAAAACCATCCATTGTTAAATTAAATTAACCCATTTGTGATCACTCTTAAAGTATGGTCAAATCGCTCGAGGACAGCGACAGATTTCCACTCTGGGGTAATACCCGCGAGGAGGTTATTCGGGTTTAAGCACAGAAGGCAGGAGTAGCCTGAAATTGTTTTTGTGTTATTGGCATAAAGGTATGCCGTAACATAAGGATATTGCGCCACTCTGAGTCGCAAAAGCCCCCTTCGATTCCTGACCTGTGGTCTTCATGGTGAAATCGAGAGTAGGTTCACTATCAGATGCTTCGGCATGATGCATGCATTGTGCCCCTAAGTTCAACTTCTCGTGAACGTACCGAGGGGCAATTCCTACATCATCCCCAGTGCTATCTGGGAGGGATTCAAAGGATCCATCTAAGTCTTGATCTAAGTCTTGTCGTTGATTTTTCTTGCAGCAACAACTTACCATTTTCATTCTGTTCCGATTGCATATTAATCATTTTATGAAACAGGGCCATTTGTTGGCTAAGGATAGTAGCTAATAAGTGCTCATTACTGCCCTGGTCTGCTTCTCAAATTGAGCGTGAGTGGATTGCTTTTGATGCTTCATCGGTGTTTGACCGTGGGTCGTCACTTCCTAGCTCGGAGGAGGCATCCAAGCGTCTTTTTAATTTTGATTTGAGTCTGGACACGGTGTCCCTGAATATATTGTAAGATGGTGCATGTATTTTTCCCATTACACTGTGGGGGGCATATAAGAGTGAGCACTGTATTCGCACTTCGACAAGGATGATGCTGATAGGTTGAAGGCACCAGCCATATCCACAATAGGGATGGCGAATCTTAGCTTTATTTCTACGGAGGGGGATATCTGATCCCCACAACTCCCAAACAACTCTTGAAAGGTGTAGTTGTTCCATTCGTGCCAACCGTTCGGAAAATGTTGGTCGACAGCAGCAACGATTACCGAGAATGCTCTTGTATCAGTTTGATACGTCTCCAAGGCCAGTTCACCCAAAGTAGATAATTCGGCCATTTTCTGCAAGTAAACAAGTGGCTGCTTAACTTTATTGAAATCAGAGCAATATGTATATACATTATGTGCTCGCTCGTTACCCTAAACGACAAGTTACCTCATTAGAGACCATGTCGTCTCATCTGAACGGTCGCCTCATTTGAGCCGTCGTTTCATTCGAGATGACGTGTCGAATCAATCGAGACCACGTGTCGCCTCAATCGAGACGACATGCTGCCTCAATCGAGACGACGTGCCGCCTCAACCGAGACGACGTGCCACCCCAATCGAGACGACGTGTCGACTCAATCGAGACGACGTGTCGCCTCAATCGAGACGACGCTGCTCCATTTGAGCCATCGCGTCGTCCCGAGCAGTGTGGCGCGTGGTCTCAACGAGCCGACGCGCCACGCTTCGTCGCTGGGCCGACAGGCGCCGAGCGGGAATAATATCGTCGCTGGGCCGACAGGCGCCGAGCGGGAATAATATCGTCGCTGAGCTTATGAGCGTCGAGCGGAATGTGAGGCAAGTTTCAGAGTAAGTACTTGCTTGTACGGTTTACGTGTTGCCCCGACGAATATTGAAAGCGTACTGAAGCAAAATGGCCACCGGCCGCTGCGTGTGAGGAGGGGGGAGAAGGCATAGACAGAGACAACACTATATTTTGATGCATTGTGCGAGTGAGATAGCCTATTTTAATGACGAATATTGGAAGGTAATCTCAAATGTGGTTCAAGCTAAGGCTCGAACACCTAAATATCAAACATAGTTATTAACCTTTTAAATTGGCTCTAAATACTCTTTCTACTCAAAGTTATAACTCTTTTCATCGCAAAGCTACAATAGATATTTACCTGAACATATAACTTTTATGTGATTCAATGAAAACAGATAACTACCAATATCATAGTAATTTATAGCTACAAGACTCTATTGTTTATCGAATATAGATTTAGACAAAAATTTAGCACATTAGGTCACCCAGCGAGATAAGATTATGGTCATAGTCTGCTACCTTAATCAAATACAGATCCGAAGACAATATAGATCATTCATCAATAAACAAATTTATCAGACTTAAAAAGTACTCACCGGAATTCCCTTGATTCCTGGCAAGCCTGGTTCTCCGGCAACTCCAGGCGTACCTCTTGGACCTGGGAACCCTTGAGGACCAGCAGCGCCTGGCTGACCTGTGACTCCCTTCTCTCCAGGTGTACCGTCGCGTCCTGCCAACCCTGGTGGCCCAACTTCCCCTGGTTGCCCCGGTCGACCTGCCTCGCCTCTTGGTCCTTGCATGCCTTGACTTCCTTTAGGTCCTTGTATCCCTTGTTCCCCCTTTATGCCAGGGGATCCTGGGAACCCTGGTGCACCAGGCTTACCAACGTTGCCCTGTAATATTAATGCTGTCAAAATCAGTTTCTATTTGCCACTTGCGTATTTTTTTTTCAAAATCATCTCCAAAATCTTTAATATCTTTATGACCTGCTACCTAAACTTACCATTACTCCGGGAGCCCCAGGCGCTCCGTCGACTCCACGGATGCCCGGGGTACCAGGGGGCCCTTCCCGACCACGTTCACCTCTCGGACCAACGGGACCCTGCAAATCAATAACTAGATTACATATATAAATATGATATGTAGGTGATGTACAAATGGTCAATGGAGTTCCAACTTTTTTTAGAGCTTCGGGTCTGCAATGTCTTTACCATATTATGTATATTTTACTTCAAGAAATGTTCTTGTTAATTATATCCTGAACAAGCATTCCGGAAGTAACTGATTATCTTAAGCGCTTTTACGTTGTACATAATTATTATTAAGCTATAATCACAAGAATACAGTACATCACGACTACAAAATAAACCTGAATGTACTGTTTGAACCACTAACATAAATCAACTAGCAGTAAGGAATTATTTTACGAATAAAATATTACTCACGATAGGTCCAGGAGGCCCCATGGGTCCCATCAAGCCAGTGGGTCCCTTTTCGCCGGGCAAACCTTGCTCTCCTTTAGCCCCGTCCTTGCCATCAAAACCTCGATGCCCTTTCAATCCTTGGATCCCTGGGACTCCTGGTATTCCGCGAGGTCCAGGTTGCCCCGCAGCACCAGCTGGACCCGGTTCGCCATCTTCCCCTGGAGCACCCTGGGAAAATAATTGTTTTAATTTTTTCCATCCATAAATTTTAACTGGTTAATGTATTCTACAATTAATCTTACATCTTTTCCTGGCAATCCTTGCGGTCCTCGTTCTCCCGGAGGTCCTATAGGTCCCGGAAGACCAGGCTCGCCAGGTTCACCTCGGGGCCCTTGGAAACCTTGAGGTCCAGGTGGGCCTTGAGGTCCTATAATAATAAATTACACGATGATAAAAGATTGTTGAGATAACATGCAATCGTAATTACAAAGGATTGTGCATTTGTGACGTGTTTGATACCTGGTATTCCTCTTATTCCCGGAGCACCAACCGACGCTTGCATGTAATGATAGGGGTCGAAAGCAGGGCCTTTATCTCCACCGGACGTCGCGGCCAATTGAGCCAAATAAGCATTAACCTGGTAAAACAATAATTTGGTACAACTAATCGTAGTTCTGCACTGTTCAAAACGCAATCATTGACAGTATTTTTTACATATTTATTCCATCAAAATGTGTTTTTAAAGCAGTTAGTTGCCCTCAAGTCATCACAATGAAGTATCTGCTTTAAAGAGAGTTTTAGGTATACCTTTTTTCTTTGTTAACAATAAAGAGTTGTCTATCTATCTTACATCGGGTATGGGTCCATAAGCCCCGGGCACTCCAGGGGCCCCAGGCACGCCGTTGGCCCCGGGCACCCCGGGGGGCCCGGAAGGCCCCTCGTCGCCCGGACGGCCCGGCGCGCCCCGCACGGGGGTCGTTGGGGCCACTGATATCGGGACGATGTAGGGACGACTCGTGCTTGGACCTGCAGCAAACATGTTGACTTTAAATTGATGCTGAAAGCTGAACTTAGCTAGGCAGTTAGGTACTAGTAGAAAAGTTCTTTTTTATTTCTTATGGTAGTGTTTTAAAAGGAAAAAAACACAACAACAACAACTATTAGTTACCTAAGTACTAGATATGGCATTTTATTTTTAAATATACCTACGGTTGGATAAAGCAACGGGTTTTTCCCGTTGGTTCCCATTCCCGTTCTCACCCGTCCCACCAGACCCCGAAAACGATTAGTAGACGCCCTCGTTTCGCTTCGGGAAACTTGTTGCTCCGCTCTTTTTAGTCATAGTGTTATATTGTGTTATATAGTGTTATATTCGCTTAAGCGTTCCTCGATAAATTGAATATCCAACGCCAAAAGAATCGTTCAAATCGAACTAGTAGTTCTTTAGATTAACCCGTTAAAACTAAAACATACTCTTCAGCTTGGATATTAGTATAAGATAATCAAGATATATTTACTCGACAGGCAAGAAGGCAGCACAGAGCAGTTGACGCGGCCAGTAGAGCACTGGCAGAGGGTGCAGTTGTCCCGTTTCCAGGAATCGCCGTCGGACCACGAGCGCCCCATGTCCACGCACTTTATGGTCGGTGGAGCTGTTGTAAGGAAAGATGTTTAATGATAAAAAAAACGCTAACATACTCATACCCCCGCAGTAGGTTACCAGGTACCTGTGTCGCGGGTGGCATGGACTACACATATAACACATCACAATTACACCCATGACCCGAGTACAAATATTTATCTGCCACATAAATATCTGCCCCGGCCGGGAATCGAACCCGGGACCCCTCGCGTCGCAGGCAGGGTCGCTACCAACTAGGCAACAGGGTCGTCAGTTTAAAGTTGTAGATGCAAATATTGTAGCTGGTTGAACTTAGAGTTTGTGTGAGACAACATCACCCCAGCCACGATACTAAGTGACATTAGTACAGTACAATATTAACTTTAACAGCATGGTTTTAGAAAGGTGTGGATGCGGACACACGGCAGCCATCTTAGTACTTAGGTAGCAACACATCTGTGACCATATAAGAATGAGAGTCCTTTTAATACCTAATAACAACCAGGGCTTAGGTACTGTCACTTATAATCCCGCTCCAGTCCTCATGATTACAAACAAACTAATCAACGATTGTTCCAACCTCGTCTGCTAACTGGACTAATCATCCTAGTGCCCGTTTAAGCCTTGTTCTGTCAATCACAGTTGTCATAAGCGGCAACGGAATGGCTGTGGTGTTATACTCTTTTGCTATCTTAATTGGTGGTTTCCTCATTAAGCACCTTCTAAATCACTTTGTTTACTTTTCAAATTCAAACGTCTGGTTATTGGGAAACCGTTTTTTGTCACTAGTAACAAACGTCACTACACCACCCGTGGCTTTCCGAATCATTGAAGAATATTGGTATTTGTTGCCAATGTACCTAGTAATGACTGTAAATTGAAAATTAAAATAAAACCCCGACTATGAAAATCCTCTAATGAGCTGAAGATCATCAAATGCACGAACGGATCTTCATAATAAAAGATACTAATTCAATTTTACGCCAATAACATTAAATTTATTTGCCAAAAAATGCCTTACATCATTTTTGAAAAAGAGCTGAAACTCTTCAAAATGCTAAACCGATTTCATCCAAAAGTAAACGGGCTTTCAATTTTAAAAAAAACCCATTCAATTCGGTTCACTCCTTTAGGAGCTACGATGCCACAGACAGGCACACAGACAGATAGGGCAAATTTTTAATACCCCTCATTTTAAAAAGACTGAGAAGTAAAAGAGATGCTATTACTAAGTTCAAAACGAGGTATTAATTATATTACCTCGGCTGACTTGCTGGGATGGTCTTCGGTAAACCGGAGGACCTGAAGGCATCGAAAAAGTTAACAGTTTTTTCTTTATTTCTATTTCTAGCGATAATAATGACTAATGTAATCGATTAAATAATTAACAGTTTGGCTTGAATTTGACAAATAAATGTACTTTGTGGTAAGGTACTCACTTATGGTAGATCCTCTGAAGTCTCGTTCTGCGATTATGGCTAGAAAAAAAGATCGTCGAGTAGTATTGAATATCCTGTCTACCTACTACAAAATTAAAAATGTATTGCAATAAAAAAGAGACCGTAAATAAGTAGAAGATTTAATTAATCGTATCTAGTACATATTATCTCATAAATATATTTTTATGGATTTAACATGGACAACCATAGATTAGGGTAAGAAACTACATAGAATGTAGCTCTACCCTTCCGCTGCCGCCCACTATGGCCGCCCATGACTACTAAAATCGAGACTATGATGTTTTTATGGTGTGTAACTTTGCACATATTTTTTGACTGGATCTTCTGATTTTTATAATTTTTATTTTTATTCGAAAGCTGGTAGGTAGATACTTGTAGCTAGTCCCATTCCATATAAAGAGCGTTATCTGACGGGTAGTTTTTTACTACTCTTATCGATTTTGTACTGGGTTTTGTAAGACATAAGTCATGCAGATTTATAGTAGTAAGTTTGTAAGACATTAGCTTTTTTTTTATAGCCTGAAGGGCTGACGAAAAAGCGGACGAGCCACCTGATGGTAAGTGGTATGTAAAAACATGTTCGTTACCATTCTCGTCTTCGCCGAAGGGGTTGTAGTCGTCATAGTTGACGAGGTCTGGTTCCTGTGCTTGCGGCAGCTCGTCTTCCCGCGCCACGACCAGGTCTTTGCAGACCGCCGGCAGCACCAGCAGGAGACAGGTGGCTAGGACGCGCCACATCCTGCTGGCTAGTGTAACAGAGAATGAAGTAATGAAATTATGAATGAATTAATGTAATCAGTGAATGAATAAATGAATTATTCGAAGTAGGATTTTACGAACGCTTTTCGAAAGTCAAACTACGTCATCGCGGAACAAATTCGTAGTTAGTGGTCTTGGAAGAAGAAGCGGCAAGAGACATCCAAGGAGCTTCTTTCTACTTACAGTTCCAGATTGCAATTATTACTACTTATGGCTAATATGAAAAACTCATGTGCAAGCTGTTTTATCTTTAATCATCAAGTTTATAATAATAACGTTTCGCCATAACAATGCTTTTGACATTTAAATCTATGATTTTTACTTAACAAGTACTTTGAGAGAGATATTTACTTAACAGGTACATTGAGAGAGAAATTAAGACAAATGAGAACATCATCAACTAAATAGTCACTTAAATACCTACGCATTATTAGGAACAACTCAAAAACTAAATGAACTGAATTCAAGGAGTTGAAATTATTTTCATCATCAGCATTAATTAATTTTAATTTTCATTAAAATTTCACAGGCAGAAATTGTTTGGCGGATATTTGTATAACAAACACTAAATGTAAAGAGAACTTAACCACAATACATTGGCGAAAACCGCAACACAGACAAACCACAGACACCCCGACCAAAATGAAAAAAAATGAATACAATAATGAACAATGAAAACAAACTACAATTCTAAAAATCTTTCATTTCGATTCCGCTGCGATACCAAAGACCCCGATAAGGAGGCAGCGATCGATTACAGATGTATTTATTACCTTTAAGAATAGATTCTTTGGATAATTATCAAGATCGTATATTTGGATGATAAGCTCAAAAATTTTTGAAGCTTAACTTAACTTAGCAACCAGACCAGAGCTTAACTTAAATTGTTTGCTGTCTTAAGCCCCTGACTCAAACCCTTCAACAAGGATTAAAAAGGTTTATCCACTTTGGATACACAATTTGTCGCGCTTTGTAAATGATAGCTCTGAATAGAAAATTATGCCACGTCTAAATTCTTAATTAACAAATTGTTCTCGCTCCATTCGAATGTAGAGTCTATAAGATGAAAATAACACACAAGATTAAGCATTTTAACCAGATTACATAAAAATCACCCACCGAAATGTAAGAATTAACTATATATTGAAACCACTAATAGGATGCCCTCTATAGATAACTTGACACCTTCAATACTATATCACCTGGTGTTCTCCAGAAAGTCTTATTGAATTTATGTGCCAATACTCTAAATCAGCGGAGGGTTTGTGAAATAATGATAAGTCGTTTAGAAATTTTACGGAATACGAATTTTAACAAATACCATACACCGATGAATTCAGTTATGTGGGCAAAAAAGAAAAGTTTTTTGATGACATTGAAGACAATATTAGTGACGTCAGTCTCAAGATACGGATCTTGGTATGCAAGTTCTATTTTAATCGCCATGAAGCTCCACTTTCCAACTGTGCCATTAGCAGAATTGGGGCATTGGCATCAACTGTATCACGGTTCAATTACTTTATACGCTCATGACGTCCTTTCGCCCCAATAACCTTTCCGCGGTCATCAACCACATCTATCTGCATAGAGATGACAGCGACAATTGTTGTTTTAATTACTTTTACCAACTGAAACCGTGTGTTCAGTTGAATCTATGGGGTCGACGTCCAATTTCGTTGATTGGAATTTCGGCCATTAAATTTCGAACGCGTTAGCTATAATGGTCGTTACTGTCAATTGTTGTTGTTATGCTAATAAATATATCGTTTTTAAATGTTGTGACTTCGATATGGGGTACCCAGATGAAGATACTTGGGACTTCTGAATTATTTAATGAAAGAATAATGAAAAGGCAAGATAGATTTGTAGGTACATTCCGAGAAATTTTATTTCATAAAACAAAAGTGACCCCATTACTATAGTATGAGAAGAGAAACGTGTCCAGCAGTGGGACAATTATGGGTTGGGATGATGATTTTAAGAAAGCAATAAACTAAAGTTGGTGCAAACTATTGAGGAGTCCGGTGCAATTAGAAGAAAGAGGGTGGCTGCTTCGGTAGCAGTAAGTACTGCCTAGTTCCTATTTTGATTAAATTAAAACCGCAGACACCATTTCTAAGCAGTTTTTACAAACACTATTTAAATTTGAATCAATTTATCACTCGAGCAAGCTGAACTAAATAGAGCTGCTGTCTCAAGAGGAACAACAATACAACTTGTACTTGTCACCAAAAGGGATTATTTTTCTATTTGTTGCGATAATAAGTTTCGGGATAAAAAATAACTTTAACAAAATTGCAAACGTTGGAAATTTAAACTGGAGACGTCGTTATTATGCTTACAGTGGAAGATTAGATTAGCTTGCCTGCATCAAGCGTTCCCGTCTAACTAAGACGTACAGTATTTAAAAAAGAAACTGCATATGTTTTACTAAGTTAGCGGTCAAGAATATCAGCGCCACACCAAATCAAGAGGGGTTGCTGTTAAGCACTAAATTACATTAAGCAATGAAGAAAAAATGAACACAAAAAGTAAAAAAAGAAAGTACCTATTTACAGTTTCAGAAGGAATCCCGATGATATGTGTAAACATTGAATTCAAAAAGTGCAAAACTGCCAAAACCTAGAACGAAAAATTTCCATAAAAGCAGCAACTGTAGCATTTCTGTCCTTTAGCAAATTAATCCATCATGGAATCGTAGTGACATGACAATGACAATGTGCAGGAATGTTTCTCCGTAACTGATTAAAGGACAATCATTCAAGAATCTGAGTCGGCCCATGATCTTGATTGCCTATCGACAGAGCTAACTCCGTGTCAAGGGAAGCTTATGGTTAATAGGGACTTTAATGGGATTGCGAGGATTTAATATTGAACAGAATCATAACAAGATTTAATTACGTTGCGTGCGTACGTTACGTCTTGTAATTATTGTGTTGTTTCAGTCTTAACTTGAGGTAATGACTTATTAACGTTCGATTACTGAGAACTATGTTGGTTTCATCCCAAATAGTGGTATATTCAAAGATTTATCAGGATATCTTCGGTTTTTAGGGTAAATACAAGATATAAGGCCACTAAATAAAGATTATAAATCAATAGCACAATATAGTAAGTAAAGTAGTTCAATGTATGAAATTAGATCATACAATTTGAAGGAAACTTCGAAGTTAAAAATTCTTTTAAAAAATTTTCGTCACGATATTTTCCGAACGTGTTGCCCGATTTAAAAGTGCCTTTCGGCACCCGAAACCATTACAAAGTTGATTAGATTATAGAATAGATCGATACAAAAGTTTGAAGATTATGCAAAAAAAAATTCTTTTAATAACTTTTCGATCGAATCGGTTCAACGAATCGGTTCAAATATTCAGAAAACTTTTAAGCTCAGTGGAAATGTTTGAACATGGAAAATTGGAATGAAAAAAATATTTTCCTACTTTTGATTTTTTAAGCGTAATAAATACATAATTGAAGATAGTGATCGCCTTCAAAAGAGGGTAACCTGATCCACACCCTTGTAACTGGAATACAATTGCTACTAAAACAATTAGTTAAACCGTATAAATGGTACTACGTAAACGAACTATAAAAAAAACTTTTAATATTCAAGATCCATCATAGACTCTATCAACCTTATTTGGGTTTTGGTAAACTGATACTTAATACTCGTAATTACATACCATCTACTTAAAAATACGCCTTTTTACTTCATAATAAATAATAAAATAACACTTGTTAAATATATTTTTGACTTAAACATTTATGCAATTTTTATTTTCCTTATCAACGTTTGGCCTAAAAAACCCAGAATTCTACTATTTTTTTGTGATTAATGATCGTATTTCCTTGAAAAATAGTTATAAACACTTGTTTATCTTAATTTTCAATACAATTAGTCTAATTTAGCTTCTTTTATGCGCTTTTGAGACACACCCTATTATGTGAAGACACCGATATGAATCCTAGTGCGACTGTGTGAGTTTAAAAACAGTCAGGAGCTATTACCTAATTGCGTTAGCGTTAGCACATTAGGGGGCTACAACCGTAATAGATACATAAAACCGAATGAGCGGAGCTCAAAAACAGAGATGAAATAATTTCATTTATAAGCAAATAGTGAGATAGCAATATTTTAATTTTAGCTTTTATTAATATTATTGACGTAAGTGCCAATTGCATTTTAATTTTTTCTTTGAAAACTGTTTCAGTTTTTTAGTTATTCATTCTTATGAAAACTTAGCTTTAATTATTTACTATGTTTCAAAAACATTTTCATCAACTAATTATTAAAACTTTTGTAGTAAACTTGAAAACCACTATTTGAACCTAACTTTAATTTTTTTGTATCGAGGAAACTTCTCATTTTACTGGTTTTGCTCTTATGAGATTGTTTATTATACAGTGAAGATACATACATATATCTTAATATCAGTATCAGTATCAGTAAGCTTTAAAATAATCTTAGATTTGAAACTACCATATTTCGGATATAATTCTCTTATAGGCAAATCCATTATGAAATAAAAAGTGGCTTTTGTTCAGTAAAAACCTGTTACTTTATTTTATGAGCTGTTACCACTGTTTATTAAGTAGGTACCTAGGAGTACTTCTGCCCAAGATTTTATCGCCACTTCACATCATCGTCACCATCAAGTGGGATGGTAGCCACATATTAACTCATATAATGTATAGTATCCATATGACTATGCCCATTTTACACTAAATTGACAAAAAAAAATGCAAACATATATCCCCGCACTATAAGGCCCTTGTTTTACATAATATATGAGTAGGTGATCAAAAACAATGACACCTAATAGTAAGGGGTGAAATGACCTTGGGTGGTCAAGCTGAATCTCTGGTGGGATTGACCGAGTAAATAATAGAGCAACGACCTTGAAACAAATTATTAACTATCACAATTTTATCGGAATGTAAACTTTTAAACTTTTCGCTCGGCTTATTATTACAGGCTAATAGTAGGGTCGTCATAAAAGTGAAGATAATAACACTATCATAAAAAGATCATAAAAATATTTTCTCCGACACCAAAATCGAATCCCCTTACATTTACGTAACTTAAATCTTAATTTAAATTCGAATCTCGTAAAATAAGGTCTACAAAGAAATCGAAAAAAAAACCCTTCTTCCATTTCAAAAATTCTTATCTCTTAATTAAACTTTACACTCTAATCTTAATAAGGTGATTCGACTCGGGTGTACAGTACGAGGCATCAACTTAAAGTTAGTGACAAAATCCCGAATACTTACCAGGGTAAAGTTGGTAAACGCGAGGGTAGCGGCGCGGGCGCCGCAGGAATGGTCGCGACGCGCGCACGCACCGTTAAATATCCGCTAACGTGTGGTCCGCGCCCGCCTAGCGCCTGCGATGTCAGGGGACGTCAAGCCCGGTCCGCAACTAGCTTCAGAAACAACGCTTCAGCTATAGGGCTTCAGCAACAAAAAGGATCCGTTATATACCTAAGTAGTTTTATAGCCTAAGCAGACAACAAGAACTTAGGTCGTGTGGTAGTAGGTGATCACCGTCACCCATGGATACTGGTTTCGGAATCACCAACACTTTGCCGGCCAAGAAAGAAGCGATGGAAAAGCTTCTTTCAGGACTCCATGTCATAGCATTGTGTGGGCATTTGTGGTATCGCCGATAGATGTTCGTTCCACGGCGTACGTGGGAGAAAAACGTAAAACGTAAATGACGTAAACTCTAAACTAGTAAATAAATTATTTTGATGCGTAATTTTCAAGAGTTTTTCTGCGTTAAAGACAAGACTATAAAATTGTATTGTGATCATAATCTTGTATTACATAAACTTAAACTCGTTAACTTTGCGCTCATTAAGGTGAACAAATTTCTGTAACAAATGTAATTTTTTATAATAATTTTTCAGCAGTTGAGTACCCCCTTTTCAGTCGATATCTAGGTCGCGATCTAATGTACGTTTAGTGTGATACAACAATCGCGATCGCAACGCATCAATTCTTAGAGCAAACGACCACTTTTTAATGCCTGGGTCAACCGTCGCACGCGCGTTCCTATTAGATACATACACAGACTACTTACACGATAGAGCTTTAAAGTTTTTTTTCAGTCAGTCAGTGAAGTCAGTAATTTGTTTTGTAACATTTTTATTTTGGAATCCCTTGAGATACCATGTTTAAACATTTATATTTAAAAACATGTTCCATGTAATCTGAATTAAAAATAAGACTAAAAAAGTAATTGCATGAAACTTGAGTTTCGTGTAAAATTCAATTACGTCTGCGTAATACGTGGTAATACAACCAAAATTCAAATAACTTTATTAGTAAACATAGGTTGACAAGTCGAAAAAGGTAAGAAAATAGTAATATTCATCCATCCATCAGCTTTTACAAGTACGTAACAATTGTTACTTGGTCGGGGAGCGCTCTACATTCTATTTTCCGAAACGTAGTCTCCACTCAAGTTAAAGTTCTATACAACTTCATTAGTATGTACAATGTTTCTTTTAATTAAACTGGCTCACCTCAGGCACATCTAGACTTTTATAGCTGTTTAAATTCTACACTGGCTACTCTCAATCCTTTTTTTGTTTCATTAGTTTATTTTACAATAAAAAGTAATCCACTTTACTATGGGAATTTAATGTGGCTTTTTTTTAACTATATCTTACTTCCACCGAAACGCCTTTTCGCTAGTCAGTTACAAAATAATATAAATTCGACCTCTCTGCTCATGAAGTAAACTGTGTATTTACGCATAATGCCCGAGTGTTATTGAGAGAAATGTCTTTTCTGACAGATTTGTATTTATCGCAGTTCAGATATGCGGTGCCGGCAAAACGAACTGCCTAATTTCTCATAGTGATCATACACTCGAAATTAATGGTCATATTTTGTTAATAGCCATTTATCATTATCGGTTAGAACCGTTATAAAGTTTACTAACACCGGCTAATACACAATTTTTTATTATTTAAGTATAAATGAAATCGTGAGGTGTGTAAAAATTAGATTTATAAAAAATAACACCTAATGTGAAACTGCTAGGCAGGAGTATTCTCTTACAATATCCAGGCAACGTACCCATCTGCAGGCATGCAGATATAGAAGGCAAAGAGACTTTTTGTGGCTTTTCCTCTTTTAAACCGAAGGTTCTCAATTCAACTGATTTATTTTTTGTGTTTGTTACCTCAGAACTTTCGACTGGCTGAACAAAGACGATTCTTCTTTTATTCGAAAGCTGGTGCCTATCATGTGGTCCCATATGTATTCGAGCTTTATATAATGTTACCGGCCAAACACGATTTCAGGATAAACTGGTATAGACTAAACTAATTTGTTATACGTGCGATAGGATACACCGGTATAGCCTAGGATAAACTAGATTGTCCTGAGCCACTGCTTCTTATACCAAGGCCACTCATCGTACGGATATGTGGAAGCGATGGCGTAGTTTGACTTACGAAAAAGTGCTTGTAAAAACCAAGTTCGAATTAATCATTTCATATTCATTTTTCATTTTCCAGATAGGATTAAACAGTTTATCCTAGGCCAATCTATTTGTCCTGGCAATATAGAAAAGGAGCTTGAAAATAAACAAGACAACACTAAACCTGAAAAATATTTTGTAAATAGTAGCAATGCTCTGTCGTTCATATAAATATATGTACTTACTCATAAAATATAAGTTTTGAGATTAAATTGCAAGTTTGAGCGCCTCTATTTTGATTCTGCTCCAATAGAAGCGCTCATAAAAAGCTCTCATCAAAGCGCTCATCAAAGTTAAGCAACAGCGGGCGCGGTCGGTAGTTGGATGGGTGACCGCTAGTGGCAAAAATTTCTTGAGCGCTTCCGTGCTTCGAAGGGCACGAAAAACCGTCGGTCCGGGTTGTCATCGATAGATAAGTCGTTAAGCCATGTCGAAAGGCCTTCGGGCGGCCTGAAAACTTCTGACACTGGGTTGGCCACTAACCCCTAAACCAATCTGCAGTGGAGCAGCGTGGTGGAGTAGGCTCTAGGCCTCCTCAATAATGAGGAGAGACCCGTGCTCAGTAGTGGGCCATTAATGGGTTGCAGCCAGCCAGCCAGATATGGAGGTTCCTAACCCCAAAATAAATTGAACTCAATGTCTAACTCGATACAATATAAATTGTTTTCTAGATTGATACCAAATTATTTATTTTATTTATTTATTTATTAAAATCAAAAGCTTAATCTAACATTACATGTTTCACATCAAATAAATAATTGGAAAAGGACAATTTTCCTTCGAATAAAAGAATTCCTTTATTACGTTAGACTGACTGTATGAATTGGATAAATGTGTTACACAGAAGTAGGGAGTTATGTAAGAGTCGTAACGTAACCGAAATTTTCGTATATTAAAATTATTACTAACTACTACTTACACTAATGTTCGCACAAAAGATACACCGTTCACCGTTTACTTTTAATTTTTCATATAAGAATTGAACACTTAAGAGATATATCACAGACCTACACTACTATCTTCTTCCTTTCTTTCTTTTTCTATCTTTAAATATTTGGTTACTTAAGGAAACAATTTGAGAAAACATTGTCAGGGGTCCAGGGTTATTTTACTGTCGCATGTGAGCTAATAAGAGTGAATGTTTACCTATTCGTGATCCCATTAATTTCAAAAACTATTTCAATGGGTTCACAAGTAAAACTTTAAACTTTATGTTAAGAAAATAAAACAGTCTTAAATTCTTCCGAAGCAAAGGTAAGTGTGAATTACTAGCCTAGCCTTCCAGGTCATAAAGTAAAGTAGCTGTTATTTACCTGCTGTATTCAACCCTCCCCAACAAATTCCCAAACAGTTCACTGGTCAGCCTTCAATATTATCACATTACCTGCTAATTCAATTGGCATTAGTAGAGAACCCAACAGAGTTAAGGCCTTCCATATAACAATAATTGGGACCCAAAGCCTAGTCATGGAAGAGCACAATAATTTTTTGCAGGTTCATTTTCGATTTCGGTTCATATCCGAATTCTCCTAACCTACCTACCTAATATCCCTAGAAATATGTAATTCGCTTTGGTTCACTTCGTTGTCCTTAATTTGACGTCTATCTATTTGATAATAATATATCTACGAGCGGATGTATATCTATAATATAAAAATAAGTCGGGTTTTCCTTCCTGACGCTATAACTCCAGAACGCACGAACCGATTTCCACGGTTTTGCATTCGTTAAAAGTCTCGGGCTCCGTGAGGTTTGTAAAACAAAATTCAACAGAAAAGGAGGAAAACAGGGAAAATCATTTTTCACATACAGCGCCATCTCTGATACATAGCATGTACTACAAACCAAAATTTTATTCCTTTTCAAATATAAAACAAAAAAATTATTTTTCTTTAATCCCCAAACGAAATGTTACAAAAAACAAAGCCATCTGGTGGCGAAACGGAGTTCGCCGGGTTTGCTAGTTTTATTTAAATAGCATAAAAACGAGCCGACCATAAGCTTTGGTTTCCTGGGATAGCGATCCCGTCACATAGCAGGAAATTACTACATGAATTCCAGAAGTATTTCGAATATTGCTTATCAATAATGTTAATAATCTAAATGTATAAAAACGAAAGGTAACTCACTCATCGCGAAATACTGAAAACGTAGGGAAAGTTATGTTTCAGAGTTGAGTGCTTCTATACATATATTGTTTTGTTTCGTCTTCGTTGCTTTGTTTTGCTTTGAGCTTTGATTTATTAAGTTTGTTCTTGAAATATTTTCACTGATATTATATCTACTTTCTTTGAAACTTTATGAAAATGAATTATTGTTATTACCTAACTTGTTTATTTGCTTTTGTATTAGGTATATTTTATTAATGCTCTCACTACGTCTTCTTCTATTCGTTTGAATGTACTACAGAGATTAGTTTAAATGTGATTCAATATTTCGATAACTGTTGACCATAATTCAGTAATCAGTATTTTCTGATTCATCTTTTTCTTGAAGCTACGAAATTTTAGTTTGCGAAAGTGTATGCCACGATTAGGTTTAAACCTTCTCATGTCTTCTTATGTAGGCTTCTCATCTCATCATTATGAGGCCCTAATACCCATTCCGTGTAGGGGGCATGAATGGGTTGAAGCTTAAACCACATACCACATAAAAAATACCAGCGTTCTTTAAACCCTATGACCGATTTTCACCATCTACATTTCTGAACGTATAATATTTAGGGAAGGAACATGTATGCTCGCACCTCTCTATCTTGCCCCTACATTAATATACAAAACGTAACTCTGTCGCTTTCTATCTTTACTAACTTTTACTGCCTCTTAACTTCCGTTCACTTCGCCCGATCACACTTTTCGTAACGCTCCTTATCGTAACACCAAAGACAAGCGTGCGTAAAGTTTTACTTCAAAAATAATTTGAGGAAGTTTAACGTAGGCAATGTCTATTCAAAGTAGTAGGTAAAATTCACTATTATAAAGAGCTTAGACCAAGATTGACTGCTAATACAATGATGAATACCTAGTACATTTATCTTCCTAGCTGTCATGTGCGAACAAGTTCTCATTAATTATTTATAAAAATATGTGATGCGCTACAATTGCGATTCCGTAACCTTGTGGTAGATGAGCTTTATTGATTTCCTGGATCTTCTTAAGGCTAGTTAACTTCGTTTAATTTGCAATAACGCACATATCAAAGTTCGATATTCCTAGCACATAACACCATATGAAAATGCTATATAAATTTATGTAGTCTACATTCATATTATCATACAATAATTATCGAATAAACGGCGCCATGCCTCAGGGGTTGTTAAATTGAGTGTTGGCTGTTGTGATTTAGCAGTTTCATAGATTATAACGTTTTGTTTTTGGAGCTATCCATAAATGACGTTGCGCGTTGATGATGGGTTTTGTGACGTCCTATGACAGAGGGGGAGAGCTAAAAGGCGGTTGTGACTTCACAATGGGACATGAAATATAAACTTTATCTGTGTTCGCACTTCATTCTTTTCTGTCGTAGAGCCACCGACGCACTCTGGTGCGAAAGGAATACAGATCTACACCGGGACTTAGAACTAGGTTCAAAAAACAGGTTCTTAAAAACTTCTCTGAGAGATTCTTCAAATCTTCAGAAGAGCACTCCAACCAGCTGATTAGGGAGGCAGCGGATTATCCCCCTCCTCCCCCTTCCCGTTTTCTAGTCCGGAGACCAAGGAGCGTTCTCTCGGACCCCCTAACAAACTCTCATCTGACTTGGACCGCCTTCTAGCGGCCCTGAAACAGTTAGAAGATATAGTCAATTCAGATAGCGCTCAGCCTGATGAGAGCGCAAGTCCTCCTCGAACTATAAGTCTATAGTATACCTAGTATCCGGCGGTGCTCCCTAGGGAGCACTGCTTGCGTCCCGACTCTCCAATCGGGGTCGCTTTCGATGAAATGAAAATGAAAAATGATTTCGATGAAAATGGTCATTCGACCAAAGCCAACCTCAGGTGGTGTTTAGTGGGTAAGGCACTTAGGTTTTCTCAGTGAGTCCCACATAACCAAAGCAGCCGGCTGCACTGGTATGCATGAGCATTCACCACCTCCCTCCCCCTTTTCCGGAGGGTTGTCCTATTACATTTCTTCAGGATAGAAAAACAAACCTACCACCTGTAAATTGCAAAAAAATGTCACCTTGGTCAATTGTGATTACAACTAACAAAGTCAGCCCTCCGATTTTTTAAAATTATGTTATGTGGTCCATAAGTTAATATGGCCCTTAATTTACTGGTCCCTATATCTTCCTACTCTCAAGACCACTCTAACCTAACCGGCCTGCATCAACGTAGTAAAATCGCTTTTCGTTCGATAAAGTTCTCCACGCTGTCAATTAGAACTTAGAAAAACAATCCGAGCTCTTCAATGCTTCTCTAATAACTTAATAAGTTACCGCGAAGTCCATACTTACCTATTACTTGTAACTGTAAGTAAGTGGTTGGATCGACATTAACCCAATTGTTAACAGTCGTCCAGCGTCCTTCGAAGGGCATAGTCAATTGCCGGCCTAGTTGTGATTCGTGAACCAATTCCGGCGACGCAAACTGATGGACCCGTGACATCATTCACGGCACAGCAAACGACTTATTGATCTAACGAGCTTGTGATTTGCTGGTTTCGTCTATTTTAAATGTGAATTTACGTAATTGAAGAAATATGTAGAAGCTCGATTAACCGAACTATCTGTAACTGTTGTCCTTGGGTAGGTATTCGGATAATCGAAAATGCGGATAATCGAATGTATGGAAAAATGGATTTTGTGCTTTGTATAATTTACAATATCAATTGAGTTTATTAAGAACTACAGTTACATATCAAAGAAAATCAATAAGAAGTTAAGTGTACCTACTATCTACTATTATAAAATCTGTCGCATACATACGTCTAGTACATAGTAAAATATTAGTATTAAGGCGCTCCCTCACCGGGAGCATTAGCGTGTAATGTAACATTACAGATTCGAGCATAACATCAGTGAAGGAGGAGAATTTAATTACACAATGTAAAAACAATTCAAATCTATACTAAACCTTACATTACACGCGAATGCTCGTCGGTCAAGGAGGTAGTAGCTGGTATAATAGCTGGTAGCTGGACTTGTTTACTTGCTCACTGAATGAGTTTGCGAGGGTCGCTAGTAATGTCATTACAAATGGAATTAATGGACCATTATTGATGTGATTCTATTACTTAGGTTTGTAGATTTATATAATGATTGTAAAATGAATTTTTAATTTCATTTTTGATTTTTTGAAGAATTCTAATCTTATTTTTTATTTTTATTTGAGAAAAAATGAATAGATTGTTATTTATTGTAATTTCAATGTAAGTTATGCTATTACAATTACACTAACGTATTGGGATGCTACCTGTAATGTTAGTAGTAAGCTATGTAATAAATAAATAAATAAATAAATAAATAATGAATGTAATGCTCAAAGTTGAATCTACATATAATACACTAGCGAACCGCCCTCGCTTCGCTTCGGGACCCGTAAGTATCAACCGCGTAGGTCCCGCTCCCGTAGGAATTTCGGGAAGATATAAACTATCACCAAAATTAATTGAGGTTAAATTAAATTAAACTTAGAAATAAAGCTTACGACAAAATAATAGCAAAGTAGCAAAGGATCACAGCAAGATTAATTCAGATTAAACTTGGAAACGCGGCAAGTTTGGTATGGCAGTGGGTTCGACCAAATTTGATTACCATAAAAACGGTTCTAGTGTGTTAATCTTAAAAGATAGACATATACTGTCGTGGACATTTTTTTAGATCATTTCAAGAGGAATAATTCATTCATACATATATTTTTGGTATCTTGAATCGTTTTCGCAACGCATGCAACGAAAGCCCTCGAGAATGAATAATTTTCCCCGTTTTTTCCACATTTTCCATTATTTCTTCGCTCCTAATTGTTGCAGCGTGATGTTATATAGCCTATAGCCTTCCTCGATAAAAGGTCTATTCAACACAAAAAAAAAATTCAATTCGAACCAGTAGTTCCTGAGATTAGCGCGTTCAACCAAACAAACAAACAAACAAACTCTTCAGCTTTATAATATTAGTATAGATTACCCGCGAATGCTCCCGGTGAGGGAGCGCCTTTAATCATGAAATTCTTACAACACAACAAGAATATATACCTACACCCAGACAGAAAGCAATAAATAATTTAAACTCATAATTCAAACTCATTCGCTGAGATTCAAACCCTGGACTGGTCCGGAATAGCCGTTACGCCATTAGGACCCTCGTATAAATAATAACACTTCCCTCGAAGTGAACGCGTCACGCTTGTTAAATGTTCGTGTCCTAAACGAAGCAATAAGTGATCACCAAAGCGATTTGTTATTTCTTGCGAAAGTGTCATTGACACCATTCAGCCATAAACTGGGTCCACAAATTGGCGTTCGCTAAATATTTTACGCCCGGAGCGGAGGGATAAAAAGTAGTAAAATCTAAAAATGCTATCTTATATCTCATATAAAAGTGTTATAATATAAAAATACCAATAATAATATAATAATACCAATCAAAGACATGTGATCAAAGCATCACATTTCTTAAAGACATTTCTCTTGGCTCTGAGAAAGCTGATTTTTTTTCGACTTACTTGACAGTTATTGTTATATTATGACCGATTTAAAAATATCTCTATAAATTTTAACCTATAATGTTATTCCGATATCAAAGCTATATTATTGCAAAGTTTCATGAAAATCCGTTCGGTAGTTTTTGCATGAAAGAGCAAACAGCCACACACACAATACATCGTTACAAACTTTCACATTTTTAATACTACTGGGCAAAAGTCTCTGCCACATCCCTAAATGAGGAGGCCTAGCATTTACTTCACCATGTTGCTCCAGTGAGGATTGGTGGTGGATAGATACCTACAGCATTGTGCTCGTCGTATCAATTCGTCCAAACGTGTGCACCGGGGACTACGAACATGTGAGGAATTCTGATGGGAGCGCTCGACGAGAACGCCTATTTGATTGATGGCCGTCATATTTCAGGGCTTTCAGTAGCTGGCTTTCACGCATTTTCAGGATAATAAACTCTCCTTTTCTAAATTGTCAAAAATTTTCAAAAAAAAAAACAATAATAAAAGAAAAAACAAAAACTGGACGCCACAGTCATTTTGAAAACGAAGAAGGATCGCACTCAGCATGAGGTCGCGGAAAAGAAAAAAAACCACGACCGCTGGTTTTCAGGTTTTTAATACTATACTCGCTAGCGACTATCGTTTAGAATTTGTATGAGAATTGTATTTCAACATCGTAACCGCTAGAGGCGCTGTACGGATTCTCATACAAATTCTAAACGATAGTCGCTAGCGAGTATAGTTTTAAAAACTCATAATAGACGTACAGACTAATACTACACTACCTTTCGAATAAAAAGAAAGTTACCAAATCGGTTCATCCAATAAAAAACAAAGTTATGATAACACACACAAAAAATAAAGTCGAATTAAGAATCTCTTCCTTATTTTGTGGAAATTGGAATGAAAGATTGAATGACTTTCGTTTTGTTGCCACATTTATCTAGCGCGTACAGTACAGCCTATAAAACCTTAAATAAACATAAAAATGGCGTCTACCAATTGCTTACCTACAAGAGGTTACGAGAGTTTTGCTTATTTATTTATTTAATCTTTATTGACCCTTATAATAAGTGGTACAAAAGGCGGACTTAATGCTACGTAGCATTCTCTACCAGCCAACCTTCGGGATGTGCAGAGAACAACGAATGAAAAACGAAATCAACGAAATGAAAAATTCCTTTCTTTCACACTGGGTGTAGGGATCTACCTACTTATTTAATCTCGGTGTTCCGAAATTCTTTGTCTTTTATTTACAAGCATTTTCGGGTCAAATCTTGTAAGCCACGGTCAATTGGCAAGAAACTTCCCAAGGGTTAAGAGCACGTTGACCACATTTATTGCAAAAATTAATTGTGTAGTCATTTTTACGCATATTCTTATTTTTTTACTCTTAACTTAGCGAAGCCGCGGGCGGAACTTATACTCTATGCTGTACAACCAAAATAAGTTTTTATTCAACACCAAATATACGTTCTACAAAATGTAAATACATATCCATTACCAACAGAGCTCTTTTTATGCGTTTACTTGTATATTCTCTTTGAGTGTATTCACAAATCAGCCAACTTGTATAAAATAAAAGTTTTAGTATTCCTCCGCCGTTCTTACACTTTATGTGACTTACCCAGATTACATTAGACACTGGAGCTTTCTCAAAATATCATACAGTGTTTGAGAATTATTATTATGGATCTCTTAGGGAATCATCGCAGTACCTAAACGTGAGTCGCTGAACTCGCTGAAAATATGGAATTGGCACTCTTAGGTAAGTTAAAACAAATTTATTACGTACTAGTAAATCCGCCCTCGCTTCGCTTCGGGGAACCAGACCCTTCAAAATTTTGACGTGATAACGTCTTATAAATTGGATTACCGGGTGGCACTTCAAGAAACTGTGTCACGCTCCGCTCACGTTATGCGCTTACAATGAGAGCGAGTGAGAGGCACGCGTCCCTTCCACTCGGGCATGGTTAGCCCGCCTAAGAGCGAGAGAGACAGACATCCTTAACATTACTTATGGTAGCTACGGCGTACACACGTTGGCGTGTTTCAGAAAATGGTACAGCGCCATCTCTGAAGAAGTAGAGTAAGTAATCTCGTTTGTTACCTCACTTAGTTGTGACTAACGGTTAATGGTCTAACGGTTAGCAGCGCTAGATGGCGGATGGTGTTACAATGTTTTAAATATAATTCTTTGTATAAATAAATGTTTTAAATTGTTACTATTATTTCATCATTCTTTTACTTCTTACGTTAGTCCGAGGTCTAAGCTATTTTACTGCAAAGTTTCATGAAAATCCGTTTTTGTCAATCATTCCATCAGTATTTTCTTAAGACGTTGTCACGTTCAACTATCGTCAGTAAACCGACTTTACAGACAACCAGTTTTTTTTAACAATGGCATTTTAACGAATTCCGTATTATCTAATCCGAAAGGAGTATGATAAGGCCGACATCTATTGGGTAGATACCATCAACCCTTCAAGTCCACAAAGTTGAATTACATCATTGGAGTTTTAAGCGTTGTATGAACCAAAAATTCCTAAACCTCTTCTCAACTCGGCTGTATTTTTAATGTATTTTATATAAGAACATTGTGAACCGATTTTTATAATTCTCTATTTTTATTCGAAAGCTGGAGCATATCATGTAGCCCCATTTAAATGACATCTGATGAGTATTTTTTGAGTTATCTCTACTTGCGAAGTTGAAGTTGGTTCTTTTTTGTAAAATGCCATTATTAACAATTAGGTATAATTGTACTTAACAAAGGTTTACGATGATTCCACCTAGTGGAAATGGTTTGTGTACTATCACTAGTTAAAGAACAGCGTAGCGCAGAAACCTGTAGCGTCATTCAAGTTCAGAGTAGGTACTGTTCTCAAAGACGTGCAAAGCGGCGAAATGTGCTAAACAGCACTTAGGCATCGTCAACTTAGGCATCGGCAACTTAGTTACGGTAATCTTTACTTAAGTCAATCAATATAATTGTCAATCGGTTCATACGAGTATATAAAAAGGTTATATCATTTCAAATAATCTCACCTAACAATTTCCGAAAGTACCTACTAAGTTAAGAGACTGGTCTCCCGAATCGAAGGGAGGCCCGGGCTTACTTAGGTTCTAATGTAAAATAATTTCTCATTTTAACGAATATTTTTTTTGCGTAGGCAACATTAAAATTGTAGCTGAGTACAATTGTTTCGCAAGCCGTTGCTATGAATTATGAATGTAGGTAAGGATTACATTTCCCGAAGGTATGCGAGGCTGCGTTACCAATTCATATTTAGACATATTAGTTGGAGATGTTGGGAAAAATTTTAAAAGCAGTGTGCTCATTTTAAGTACTCTCTAAAGCAGTAAACTTGAATGAACGTTACTTTGAATAAATACTTCCACACGGTCCAAGATGTGGGCAACATTTTGTTATAATTAATACAAAATACATATATGTATTGATAACCCCTTACACATTCATACTACCACTCTACCATTCCCTGTGTCGCGAGAAGCATTAACAACACAAATAAACCCATGCCAGAGAATACACACGTATACTTTTATATGTCAAATAAATATTTGCCTCGGGTTAGAATCGAGCCTAGGACCTCTCAATACTCAGGCAGGCTGGCTTCCAACTACGGTCTAGTTAATTTAATTAAATGATTTAAATAATATTGGTTTAGATTCAGACATTAAGTATTTAATCAGAGTGAGAAGAGTTTCAGAGAGACATTTCCACAGCCTACTGTGGCCAAAATTGATCTAATGTGGCTTAGAAACAAACTTCATACTTAAATACAAAGTACCTACAATATAGGTACCTACGACATTTGTATGTGTTTATATATCCTTGGATATACGAATATAGGCCTGAATTTTCCCGTTGTATCATTGTGCCCACTGCCTACCTAAGCTTAGGTAGGTATATTAACCGGATTGTCTTCCAGCCTAAATAAACCCTTAATAAAATCTAAGCGAGGTACAACATAGGCCAAATTAATTATAACAAAATATGACACATAAAGATTAGAGGTTTATACCTGCCAATAAAATCATCGTTCTAATACTTAAATTTCGTATCTGTTGTTATAGGATGTAAAGCAAAAAATTATGTCATTTCAAATTATGCTCTGACAAATTATTAATAATGAAAAGAAATACACTAGGCAGCGTTAAGCTCTGTATCGTTAAAAAAACGTGAAAAATAAATCAAAACTAATAAAAATAATAATAAAGAAACATTTAATAAATTAATTATAATTACATTAATAATAAAGAAGCACTTATCACAATTAATCGAAACAGGCGTTACTTTACGTTCCGCAAAGTTATAAAAAATTAAAGATAAATCTACTTTGCAAGTAGGAGCATGCAATGTATTATATCAATTTTTGCATGGAAATATACACCATGACAACAGCTTGCTTGCGAATTGTTGGAAATGTACAATAAAGATTTATAAATAAAAAATGAAAAGGCGACATAACACATTTATTTGGTTGGGATAAAGCACTAAGATACTACACTGACACCATTTACACGATTCCATTACTGATGTGTATTTTGGCGTTACGATGTCATATAGTAGTAAGTCGTGTCGTGCATGTCAACAAACACTTGTGTCTTTGGAGGTTAACAATAATTATTATATCATTGCGCCCTACGAACCTTGTTATTTGCCCTGCGGCTGAACTATAAATAAGATTGCTCGATTCTAAAGAGGAAAATTTTGGCACCTGTTAAGTATCTCGTAGTATCGTTAATACTCGTATCATCGATAAATATTCAGTTCATTCAAGTTCAAGTAACAGCATCATTATAATTCCGTACACGTGATGTGGAACGTACAATTCTAAAGATTTCGCTGTTGGCAAAAAAACGTAGCTAACTATCAGACACCTGAGCAGACCGGTAAAACACGTTTCTATGAAAGTAAATATTTCATAAGTTCAATAGTTTAACTTAAAACTAAACTTTGTGCATTTTTTCCACCTAGAGCCTTTAGGCCTAGAGCATAGGTTCTCCATGCTGCTTCCATGCGAATTGGTTCAGGGATTAAGTGTCTCCGATATGACTTAGCAATATACCTAATAATAATAAAGAAGACCAATGGGTTTACGTGCCCTCGGGAGAATGGAAGCTCAAGCAATTTGGCCATTAACTACCCATCCAACTACCGACCCCGCCCACTGTTGCTTAACTTTGTCGAACACTTAGGATCGACGCAAGCCACCGAGCTATGAGTACATAAAACATTAATTACATCATAAATTTCATACTTATATATAGGTATGGATATTATCCTTAAAAAGGGATATGTATTATGTAGGTTTTATTTTACATTTTAATACATAGACTATTGTATTATGAACTTGAATATAAAACGCGATAAGGCGGGCGAAATGCGACGCCCTAGCGACCTTGCATCACGAGTAGTAGCACCGTGAAAGCCTCACTGTGTACACGCGTGAAGGGTTGTAACAGCTCTAGATAGATACAAGAAAAGTTTTACAGCTGATTTTTTTTTATTAATTTTTAACCCTATTAATACCGGGTAGAAATTAACTTTCGTGTTGTTGTACTTTCTAATATTCTACTTTTGAAATATTTCACGATGTACGGGTGGTTACTTGAAAGCGTTCAACATTTTATTATTGTAAGTATATTAAGATAAGTATTTTTAAGACTGTTTGTAAAAAACAGTGATGGCCAAATGGTTGCACAGTAGACATCTGAACAGGATGGGTTCGAAAACTGCACGCATCTGTATTCTTACTCGACCGCGCTACGCAAAGGAGGGTAACTGTTCATCAGTCTATGTATGTATGTATGTTCTTTTCTGGCACTCTTATGAGACCAGACTCTGGACTCCAGAGATCAAACACAGTAATTAATATTCAAAATGGCTTCCGCCAGCCAGTAGGTATTAATTTTCTTATCTTAAAAATACCTTTTCAAATTAACCTAAGCGGCTTTTAGCAGATGAGTTTTTTGATTTTATAATATTCAGCTTTGTAGAAAATTAAGTGCGTATTAGAAATTAAATGTGAATGTGACTTTAAAATAATACACGTGCCTACAATAAGTTAAAACAGTGATGATTTATGAATGAACAGTCCTAGTCTCGTTTTTTCCCCAAAAAGTTTGTGTTATGTCACCCAAATGTGAAACAAAATAATTAATCAAGTTCTTCAACAGAGGCGAACACAAAACATCCCTCACAAGACTGGGCCGTTGTAGGTAATTAATGGACGATTCCAGTAACAGCTATTAGTCTATGCCAAAAGATATGTCCACGCTTAAATTTTATCTTTCATCTTGAACTTTTCGGAGCTTGGCGAGTTTGAATACCTACCTTCAAGTTTTGATCTAGCCCAGCTCAGCACTAGGGTTTCTTAACCACGAGAATATAAATAATATAAATATAAGAATATAAATAAAAATTACTTTTTTAAAACGATTTTTTGTTCCCGGTCAGTACCAATATTGAGAGAATTAATAAAAAATTAAAATAACTATATTTAGTACGTTAATTTATCGCATGTGAGCGACGAATGCGACGCGACGCAACGCAACACGGCGCGACGTAATGCAACGCGATGCTACACGCGACAAACGTCCTACCTGAAAGTCCTATGTGATTTTGGTCATTACTTCTCGAAAGTTCATATTTAAAATACAGACTTTTAAAGAAATCGGAAAACAAAAAAAATATTTTTACAGAAAAATCATTTCGTAGTTCGTGGTGTCGCGTCTGATCGCCCTCAAAACAAGTACGCGTCACGTCGCGTCGCCTGTTGTCGCAGACTGTCACATTATGTGACACACTTAGACGCAGGTAGGGATACCGTTGAGTTGATCGCGTTCGTAGCGTAGGTGTACGCAACGTCGCGTCGCGTCGTATTCGTCGCTCACGTAGGACACCACGTTACAGATAATTTTCAAAATTTACAAAATACCCTTTTTGGAATATTTTTGTATTATTAGTGGTTACGGCCTTACGGCGGCCACAATAACATGTATTCTGTAAGAATAAGAATAATAATTCTGTAAGAATAATAAGTTGACACAGAGTCCTTTCAAGGAGATTAAATTTACTGGGGACCTTTTTGAAGATACGTGTATTCTATATTATTGCAATAAATTCCTACTTGTAAAAGATATTAAACACAATATTTGGTTAATCTACGTCCTTAATTTCTTCAGCATATTTTTATTGTAACTTTTCTTCCCCGTTTACTTATAAAGAGATCCAATATGTGTTCCTAATAGGTTCCTGCGTCGCATTAATCACCAAGTTGTGAAAATGTTCAATTCCCTTCTTCGATTTTACATAAGCTGGGCGTGAATTCATAAAAATGTAATCCATTATAGAGATATTCCTGTTTATGTTATCTTCTAGATGTCACCTGTAATAATATCCATTATGGAAATAGGATCATTATTGAGATGTGCGTTTATATGTACCTACCTACTTACACACATAATATGTATTATCTATATTGTTACTAGTTAGAATATTATGATTCAATAATTTTTGTATCTAAAGAGAATAAGGTCTGCGCGCACATTACGTCCACTCGGCTTCAACTCCACTTCAATTCCACTTATTTGAATACATTGAAATAAGTGCATAATATCGCATTACTTTCGATCGGATATGATTTGGCTGTCAATAACGGCGCGATGATTGCTCGTAATTTAGTTTTTTGATGTTACCGCAACCCATAACTGCTGGCCACAGGCTTCTTCTTACAACGTGAAGGGTACAGGCCATTGTCCACCAGATTGACCAAGTGCAAATTGGCCGACTTCTAACACTTTTAAAATCACTTTGTTTTCTTTACTGACGCAAGATATAATTAAATTCTACAACGTACATATTTTTTTTAAATTTTAGGTACAAACAAGATTTTAATCCAAACCCTCGGATTCGTGACTCCAACGTACCAACAACTCAATTACTATTGTTATTGCTCGTCTATCTGTATTTCAAGTAAACGTTATTAATTGAATCTTAAAAAACAAGACATAAAGCTCATATTTAAATACTTTCCTATGATTTTAATCTGTATGCAGATGAAATCCATTTTTTGTAATGTGCACAGACCTTAAGAATCTCGAATGTTCTGAAGGGGGTATATTCCTCCAACCACTCTACCTGTACCTACTGTGAGTGGAGAAAGAGAAAAAAAGATTCCTTGGGAGTTTCTTGCCGCTTCTTCTTCCAAGACCACTCACCGTAGGGATTTGTTGAAGCGATGGCGTAAATTGACATTCGAAAAGTGTTTGTAAAAACCTACTTCGAAGAAATAAATATTTGAATTTGATTTTGAATTTGATATGCAGATTAGGAAAATTAATTGGTAACAATGGAGCTGTCAATCTAAATACAGAGAGGTGCCATATCAAATTATTCTAAGCGTGTGACTAATTTTAATAAGGTCATCCTGACTACCTATCCTATCTGCGATGACGGTTACGATTCGTGGTGTTCAAGTAAGATTCGTGGGTGGGTTACGAATAACTGTTAATAGATAGGTACATTATGAGTATATGAAATTTTCCTCTCAGCATTTGGTTTATGATCTAAAATTGTAATTACTTCGATAACATCAGTAGCTGGATGTAATGGTAGTTTTCCGCGCCCAACCGTCAATCGGGTGTAAACATCCCACTAGGCGGTTAACGATCAGTTAACAATTAATTGAACATCATTTTATAACAGTATTAAGACACAATGCTGGGTCTTAGAATAATCTTACACTTTATAAGCGCTATACGACAATTTTCATTTGAGCCGTAGCCTTTGATGGCAAAACAATCGAAAATTTATTGCTATGCGTCTCTGCTAATGTCAGCTATTGTTCGGCTCTAGGTCACCGTCGGTTTGGTGCGACACGTCCTGCATTTTATGTTGTACATGTTTCAATAACTTAAGGACCAAATTAGGGAGTGCAGAATTTGCAATGTCAGTGTAGGTGATAGATTATTTCGACATATTCCAACATAGCCTTCCAAAGATATCCAATCCTCGCACTGAAAAATAAATAAGGAGGTTCGTGAATAACATTTAATTAATTGGCTAACCCATGAGAATGTGTTTTATGTATATTCGATTCGTATGGAGTGGAATGAAACAATAATAAAAATAAAACTTTTGAATAACTTTATGAGGAACTTTTAATTTTGATATTCGATGCTTAATGAAACATGCAATGGTATGCAAGAGTGCAACATTATTTTTAAAACTGTTCTATTTTTAAATTACTCTTTTGGCCTGTTACAGGAATTCTTATCAGGCATTAAATAATTTTTGAATTTTTTTGAATTCTTGTTATTTACATTTATATTTTTTTAACTTATAGGAAGAATGTGGAGAAGAGATATGGGAAGTTATTCTCCGGGAAGCCGGCGCCAAAAATACAGTATTTGGAGCTACGCAGGTAAAATTAAATCACCGTTTATTCCCTTTATTTACATGCATCATAATATCAGCATTCATTCTCCATAAGATTATCAACCATCCAATGATGAAAATGCCTATAAGTACATATTATTTTGCAGCAATATCCAGATGCCCTCATGCTTCGGCTGGCATCGGCTTTAGCTAGATTCGTCTCCAAGGACCCAAACAGTCCAGTGACATCCACACCAGCTAGTCCAGCACCAAGAAAGCCGTCTCTCAAATCCAAACCTACATGGCGAAGCGCGTCAGTTCACGCTGACACCAGGACCCAAAACATTAAATGCCCGTTCACAGCCACCAACGCTCTCACAGCTGTAACCAAAAAAGAAATAGAAGCTTATAACTCATCTGAAGAAATTCGGAGCCCTCGAACCAGTTCCATATCCATAAATAAAATTAGCGAGATCGATGAACTGGAAATGGGTGCGTGTCCAATGACTTCTATGATGGCCATCACGGCAAGGGATAGGAGGAGTCTTGGGATTAATATGGATCAAATGACAGACAAAGAAACATCAAAATCTGTTCAAGGTTCGCCCAAAGAAGATATTACTACAACTACTACAAACGATGGTACCAAAGATTCTGAGACTGTATCTCCAACATCGGACAACGCTAAAAAGAATATAGCAAAGACTGCGACAAGAAAAACGAGCTGCACTGTGGCATTGGATGTGTACAAGCGACGTGGTTCTGGAATGAGGCCCAGACTTAATAGTCTCAATTTGATTCAGGTTGAAAAATTGAATCTATTGAAAGAAAAGTTTGGAACGCCAGAAAAAGTAATGCACTTTTTCGGACGTTGCTTTGTGAAATTTTTCAGCAACTATGGGTGAGAATTCTAATTAGTTTCTTCAACATTATTCCTTGCATAGTCATTTGTAACATTATAGTATCACGCATTCAATCCAACTTTAACTTCCTTCAACTTCTGTGTCTTCCGGTACTAACGCCACTGCAAAGCTGCAAACTGTCCCTGACTCTTTCAATATGTCTTCTACAGATCATCAGTCCAGTTGAATCCTTTACACTTCTTTCCTACAGGTATGATAAAATGATACGAGCGACAGGCCGTTACTTCTGCACGTTTCTTCAGTCAGTGGACAGCATACACCAAAGGATGCGCTTTACGTTTCCGCGCATGCGTTCTCCGAGTATGCAACTGACAAGAGCCCATAGACATGGCGCAGAGCTGGTCTATAGCAGCACCAGAACTGGCTTTACACACTATCTGATGGGTATAAATTCATGGAATAATTCTTTTAGAGAAAATTTGTCAAGATCGACATTGTTTTTATTAAGCACATATTACATTTTAAAATTGAAATGTGGAATATTGATATGATGAGTAACTTTTATAAAAAGATTAATATCATCTTTTAGGTCAACTCTACGAAATAGCAGAAGATATTTTCTCCCTAAAGTTGAAGGTTTCCGTGATGAAAGAGAGTATGGAAGGAAGCTATTACGTGGCAGTTCTAAGGCTCGAATTCGACAATAGTGACTATGTAAGCATATTTATTTATTTCTAGTAATCTACTTACCTATTGAATTGTGACACCTTTCAACATCAACCAAAGTTGAATGAGCTCTTTAGGTACGCACTACGAACAGAAAAAAATAACGATATTCCCCAAAGAAAATTGAAAATACTCGTCTGGATATTTACCAGTCACGTTGCCGTATTTTACAGGGAAAATAATAAATTTTAATAATGAGATCGTTAGAAGACTTAAATAACAGGAAAAGCGAGATGGAATGTGTTTAGGAGAGTTTCGAGTAAAATACATTTGGGTCGCTACGGCTTTTAAGTAGCGATTAAAAACAAAACTGTCCAATTAAACGCAGGTTGGCGATTTAATTTTCTTGAGCAATTTAATAAATACACTTTTCCTGAAGTTAAATTACGTAAAATTAATAAAGGTAGATAGTGCCTAGTTAAGGTAGTATAGAACATAATAATATATTTTTAGCCATTTAAATTTTTGTCTTATAAATAGATAGGTAGGTACATACCTACTTAACATTAAGTGCAGCAATGAAGCATTAAATCAAGCAACTA
This sequence comes from Hesperia comma, assembly GCA_905404135.1. Classification (NCBI taxonomy): domain Eukaryota; kingdom Metazoa; phylum Arthropoda; class Insecta; order Lepidoptera; family Hesperiidae; genus Hesperia; species Hesperia comma. The sequence continues at coordinate 15,391,711 of FR990024.1, forward strand.
GAATAATACCGTTATTTCAAATGTAAAAACTTCAGACCTTCAGACCCTTCCATATAAAATATTCCATTTCATTTTGCAGGTGAATTCACTAATGCTTAAGAAGTCGTTGCCATGCCAACTGCCTGCCGTGCCAGTGTCTCTGCTGCTCCAGCTGTTTCCGTTCGGTGTGATGCTGGATAGGAAGATGAAGATTGTTATGGCTGGAGATAAGGTAGGTTTTGTTTAGCTACTCGAACACCCACCCTTGCTTCGCTTCGGGAAATCAGTCCCTTAGTAGCCGCATTTGAAAATTTAAATTATCTCTTGCTTCGGTAAAGGAAAATATCGTGATGGATACAAACACATTTGTTACTTATATCTAACTAGCGGCCCGCCCGCGGTTTCACCCGCGTGGATCCCGTTCTCGTGGGAATATATGCATGTATTATACATAAAAACCTTCCTCTTGAATCACTCTACCTATTACAAAAAACCGCATCAAAATCCGTTGCGTAATTTTAAAGATTTAAGCATACAGACAAACAGACAAACAGACAAACAGACAGACAAAAATAGCGACTTTGTTTTATACTATGTATGTAGTGATGATTTCTAACGAGTTCCATATCAAACGCGAATGTAATGTAGATCCATGTGTGCATGTACTCCTCACATTATGAGAAGAGACTCCAGCCCAGCTATGGGATAGTTATGGGTTGCGATAAAGCCAAGTCCCTATAAACTAAAGTAAAACAACTATTACAGTGGAGCCGGTTACACTTTTTTAGAGGCGACCATCTCAGTCCTCAGGGTAGCAACGCATCTGTGGCCGAATTAGAACGAGACTCATTGAGCCTAGTTCTGGGTCGGTCGCAGTTGTCATGGGCGGCAGCGGAAGGTGGTGCTGCATGCTCGTTTGCTATCTTAATTCCATTAAAAAATATATATATATGTATATCAAATAGATACCAATCCACCATCCAAAAAAGGCTGTTTGCAAACTCTGTTGGTGTTAATAATAATATTGTTCGTCATGTACTTTTTCAGTTGGTAGAATCATGGGGCGGGCCGTACAACCGGCTCGTGAAGTCGCCGATCAGTGAAATTCTGCGCTTAAGGAAGCCCATGGTTTCCTTCACTTGGGACAAGGTAGTGTTATTTAAAGAAATACTCCCACACACCCAAACCACCTGGCGTTTTTTATACTTAGAAGCGCAATTCTTGTTAAAACAATCATTATGACGGTGGTACTTCCCCGGATGAACTCTGGGCTCTTTTACCACGTACCACCTATGAATGAATAGGTAACGTCAGAAAGCTTAGTCTACTCTTTACACCGACAGAGAAGAGTACCTAATTATAGAACCAAGGGTGTCATCTATTGTAATAATAGAAACAGTTTTCGCCAGTGACACGAAAAAAATCAAATCAGAATAATACAGAGATAATAATGTTTTATTTCGCAATAAGTAAGTGTCGATTTTTTAAAGGGAATTCTAGTTAATTACCCAAACAAACACGTTCTAACCTCTGAATTTGTTCTTGTGTCACAAACGACGACCTGATTGGCGCAATGGGTAACACACCGGGGATCGCTGTTCCGAGGGTCCTGGGTTTGATTCCCAGCCGGAAATTTGATTAATTAGTTTAAAGTTCCGTTCTTGGTCTGGGTGTGTGTCCTTGTCTAATGTGTTGTTCATGGCACCCACGACACGGAATCCTAGTGTAGGACTGTGAGTGTGTAGCGTTAAAAAATAATACTCTTTATAGTATTAAGTAGGTATCTTCTAATCGTCAGTGTATGATAAATCTATGGGTAAACCCCACTCACCAGATGTATAAAGCGTTCTCAGTCTACGACTGTTCACCATAATTCCAGGTGGTATGCATGCAGACGATGATGTTCGAGTTGGAGCTGATGCGGTGGCGCGCGCGATCCGTCACCGACTCCCGCCGAGGGTCGCAGGGCGCCCGCGCCATACTGCTGAAAGGACCCATTTACTTCCTGGAGGAAATTGATGCCCTCATATTTTTGTGCAGTCCCATGTGAGTGTTCAAGATAATTATGTGAAAAAACATTTAGTGAGTTATAGGAAAAGATTTAATTATTATGGCTGTTTATTTACGTATAGGTACTTCAAGCCTTCAGCTGGTTCTGCGTTTCGATTTTGAAATATGTATCAGTTAAATTGAGTAGGTACCTATCATATACCTATCATTTTTAGTCATATTACAAAATTATGTTTGATAATGATTAAGTACTCGTACATAAGAACACGTTTTAACAACAACTTGCCATAGTTAACCAAAGCCAAAAAATATTTTGTAATTACTAAATTTCCCTATTCCAGTTTTAACGACTTGGAAGAGCTGAGACAAGCCGGCCTGTACCTAGCAGACATGAACGGCCACGGCCTGTCTCGGGAGATGCTGCTGCAAGGTTGGCAGCATCTGTCCCGGCTAGAGCTACTGTTTGAGAAGGCCGAGAGCAGGAGCATGAACCTAGAGAAGTCCCACATGCTCCTCGACCAGTGGAAGAAGAGAAGTGATCAGTTGCTGTACTCGATGATACCGAAGACCATTGCTGATAAGCTTAGGATGGGCAAGTCTGTTACTCCTAAAGAGGTAATTTTAATTACTTTCACATCAGCAACTTTCAGAAAGTACCTACTTACTTAGGTGTTTCACATTGAATTAATTAATTCGGTATATCGCTATTTAACGCAAGTATTGATTGTTATTAATTAGGTGATACTGAAGTTAATGACCCGTAGGGCACAATGATTAACATGCCGAATCGCTTTACCTTGTGTCCCTTTACCTGGTGTGTTGTCCACGGCACCTACAACACAGGGACTTAGTGCGGGTTGGTATTATAACTTCTATACACTTCGGTTCGCAGACATACGACGTGACGATAATGTTCTGCGGGATTCCCCTCAAGGAGACGGGCACCCGCGCCGACGTCATGCAGACCGTGTCGTACATGAACGACGTGTACTCCCGGATCGACCGGCTGCTCGACAGCCATAAGGTTTATAAGGTGAATACTATAAATGTTATGTACATCAATTATTGATACTTTCCTGGTATTCTTCTAATATTTCGAAGCCAATTTTCCTACAATTTATCGTCATCGAGAACGCTATGTATGACAAACAGACCGATACCTAACGCACTGTCTAATGGCAATCCTTGAAGGTTTTTATTTCATTTTGGTACCATTAGGTAGGTACTTATAATATTATTATGTATGCTTATGCTGTAAAAGTGGATTGTACGAATCTATTTGTATGATATGAAGGACCAAGATATTTAGTTTTAAAACTTCCTTTTAACACGTGCGGTCAAACGAATACGCTACCTAAGAGCTCTTCAGCACCTTAATAAAATTAACACCGAATCTAACATATTGACTTATCCTTAGGTGGAGACAGTAGGAACAGTGTACATGGTGGTCTCCGGAGCCCCCGAGCGCCGACGGGCGCACGCCGCGGCGACCGCTAGCGCCGCCCTGGCCGTGTCGCAGGCCCTGCCTATGCTGACTATCGGTAAATCCTGATGCTGACGTCATATTTATAGCGCAGCCCTACCTGTCTCACACGACTTTGCAAGGCACAAGGCCTACCTGTCCCAACTATTGGTGAAGCCTGACGTTGATGTCATACTTAGTTATAGCGCCGCACCGAGTCTTGGTTTGGTTTAATGCTACACCATTGCAACGCAGCACCACAAAAGGCGAGGCGCACAGCCGTGAAAATACCTAGTGTAAAACCTGACGGATAGTTTTTGAGCTATCTCTACTTTCTAAAAGTTGTCTTTTAAAAAAAGTTAAAATTTGAATGCTATTTAGATAACAATGATAGAATTCGGCAATAATTTGACGTTCCCACCCACTATTTTTATTGAAGCGCAGGTCTCATTTGAATACAGCTATCAATTTCAACTCCCGACACACCTCAACACTATTTCAATCAACACCAACAAGGCTATGAAAAGCAAGCGGTTCAACAGTTTTATCAGTTTTCCATACATTAATGATGCGTTCACCTACAATTTCAGGTATCCACACTGGCAAAGTAGTCCCCTGCGTGCTGGGCATTCGTCAGCCAAGATACTGCCTCGTCGGAGATGCCGTCAATACTGCCAGCAGGATGCAAACTACCAGCGAAGTAACTTACTTGACTATACCTTTTTGATACCTTCCCAGATTGCAAGCGATATCAATCTGCTTTTGAACATTTTCTTTTTGTCACAATGCTTGGCTCTCTGGATATTTGGTGTTAACTGGCAATGCTATTAACGTCTAACACAAATATAATAAAATATGACATTAAATATGGAGCTTCAACTTATTAATGGTCCACTACAGAGATAAGGTGGTCATCATTAGGGAAGCCTAGAGCATACTGCATCACGCTATTCCAGTGCATGTTGGGTTTGTAGGTCGCACTCGCTGTTGTCTACCTCTGTTGAACACATGATCAACATTAGCCGCCAGGGTATGAGCTACAGAAGAATGGCTACCTATAGAACCTAAACGTATAGTTTTAATAAAGCTCTAGAATATTTAGTTGTTCCAGTTACAGGTACATAAGTACTAAGACGGGTATTGTTTCCATTATGTACTAAATGTTTTTCGAGAATGCATAGTAATAGTAGATACTTACTTACTTATCGTTGTTACAGCCGGGTAGGATTCAAATATCACTAGCAGTAAAAGCCGAACTTCCAGCGGGGAGATATAGACTGAGAAGTAGAGGACTCATTAAAGTAAAGGTAAGTTTCATTTATAAAATACTAGTAAATCCGCCCTCGCTTCGCTTCGGGGAACCAGTCCCTTCAAAAATCTCTATAAATTTTAACAAATTATGTTATTCCAATGTCTAAGCTATATTACTGCAAAGTTTCATGAAAATCCGTTCAGTAGTTTTTGCGTGAAAGAGCAACAAACACACACACACACACTCACTCACTCACTCACATACATCCTTACAAACTTTCGCATTTATAATATTAGTAGGAAGTAGGATTAGTAGGATAGGATTTTAACATAGGCACCTAATTAAATTTTTTGTCATGCAAAACTATCCCATCGATTCGTATTCATGGAAAAAAGTAATCTAGAGGGACCGCCTAAAGAGGCGGAGAGTTTATTGTTAAAGAACAATAAATTGTGGCTCATCTTTGCTTTTTCAATAAACAAAAAGACTTTTAAGTGGAATAGAAGTAGCTAACGACCGCAGATTTGTTTAAGGATGTGTTGTTACCCTTGAGAAAAAGATGGTCGCCTCAAAAAAATACTAAGGTGCGTTACGTTAAACAAAACTGATTTCGAATTGATTCTGTTTCATTAACAGAATCGCCCATATGAAACATCAAAATAACTATTTTATAACATACTAGTAAATCCGCCCTCACTTCGCTTCGGGAAACCAGTCCCTTCAAAATCTCTATAAATTTTAACAAATTATGTTATTCCGATGTCTAAGCTATATTACAACAAAGTTTCATGAAAATCCGTTCACTAGTTTTTGCGTGAAAGAGCAACAAACAAACACACACACACTCACTCGCTCACTCACATACATCCTTACAAACTTTCGCATTTATACTAATATTAGTAGGAAGTAGGATAGTAGGATTATTACGTTACATAGCCTAAAGTTACCGTTAGCAATTACTTAATTAGATATATATTTATATAATTTATAGGGCAAAGGCATCATGGAAACCTTCTGGCTGGAAGGCGAGGTCGAGGAGCAAGAGGAAGAACAAGACGAGGCTCTCCAACTGTTTTCCGCTCTCTGTGGCGACAACTAATAATGCTTGTTTGCTATCTATAAAATAATTTACGATCACATAATTTTAAATTTAGCATTTAAAATGAATTAATACTTAAGTAGGTATACGACGAATACATGGCCGCGTCTTAATATACCTACGCGTCTCTCTCTGCAACTTGCAACTGAGGAGGCCTAAAAAGCATACCTACGTCTCCACGCTGCTCCAGTACGGAACAGAGGGATTAGTAATAACAATGAAGGAATACAATGTTTAAGATTTCAAAAGTACTTCCCCACAGGCCGGCCCGAGGACAACAGCTAGTATAAAATATAAGTGCACACATACCTACTCTAATAATAAATTAAGAATTAAAATAAAACGCTCTTAAATACTTAAGAATAATTTAATATCAACAGGCGAATTAAATTCGTATTTTTTTTTGTTTTTTTTTTTACTATTACCTGCTACTTTTATTACAATATTAGGTATAATAATAATAAGTATCAATATTTACAGTAACGGCGTAAATTACATTTGTTATATTCCGGAAAATAGGTGTATCCACTCATTATACACAGAGTAATTCGCAATTGTACAGGTATTAATGAAGTTACACTTTAATCATTGTATAAACGCTGATAGACATTTATTTGTATGTAACATTTTCATTTCAAGGAACATTTTCAATACTATTTCGAGACAAGGGTGTTCTTACCCTATGTTCATGTGTATGTACCGTATAAATTACCTATAATAGTAGGTATTATAATTATGAATAACAAAATTACTAAGATACGTGTAACAGATTAGTAAAAGTAATTTTGAAAAGGAAACTGTTAAAATTCTTAGTACCTAGATACTTATAATTGATTTGTTATTACGGATATTACCATATAACACTTTTTGAATGATAAAGGGGATCCGCGAAAATTGACCCAGGCCCGGCGCCAAAGCAATGTATCTCAGTTTTTAGAGAAAATATAGTAAAAATATTGTATGTATTCGGTTTTCCTAAATTCAAATGCTAACACATTTTTTTGCCCGTTGAATTTTCATAAGCGCTCTATGTAAAAAATACATTTTTAAGAGAAACGTCATTATATTCATTGTAATACTGTGATTATGGCATATTGCTTGAGCGCCGGGCCTGGGTTTTTTTTTTGTATGGAATTTGGCGGATCTCCTTTAATTAAAAGATAATTAAATACTAAGATTGTTCTTTGAGCACTTTCATTTAATTAAATAACAGTACTGTAATATTAGGTAATCCCTCAGACAAGTTATAATAATTATAAGTTCACACTAGATGAAATATGTCGTTTACACAGTACAATGATATATTTGGAACAGAACAGAATTACAAAATTTGAATTTGCAACAATTTCCTTCAATTCTTCGTAATTTTTGATTCTAATACTAATATTAATCTAAGTGATTTTAGAACCATACATCGTACAAATTACAATTAAAGTCTACGAGAAGAATTTGTTGGCACTAAAGTAATACAGGACGGTGAGCATATCTACGCCTACAAATATATTCGTTTGTGCGAAAAACCTTCCGATTACCTATTCGATATTTCGATTGAAAAGAATAATAAGGAATTAATTTCTGAAATAAAATAAACCTACGTAATGATTGTTCACGTTTATTTTTTTTATTTCGTTTTTAATTGTGTTCGGAGCTATTTCAAATATTTAAAAAAATTACTTCGTGGCAAAACATTCGTCACTAGACTACGAGGACATGTAATGTAAGTCTTATCAATCAATATATTTTGGTAACGTACAGCCAAAGGAATAATATAGAATGCACTTCAAGTAAGTAGAATGCAAAATACCTACGTTAAGTCTCTGAAATATGTAGGTATCTATGTATAGGTATTTTAAATGTTGCACTACCTACCTTCACATATATAAAAACTATGTATTCTGATTAATGTTATAGAATATATTGTGCCTACAAATTGGTAAAAATATACTTTCACAACCTACTTATACTGCTGTATAGATTAGTGCATATAGAATGAAAACCAGTAGATACAAATTATGTAGGCAATTGAAATATAATATGTAGGACCCAATACAATACGTCCATCAAAATTAATAAACAATTCTTCAAAAATACAATAAACGATTATAACAAAGTGTACCAAAACCTTTATGTTCACATAACAATAATAAATTATTTAAATTAATTACATAATAACATGATTTAATAGCGTAATACAAATATTTTTTAAAAAAATCTTAAAAACTTCAATCAAACAAGATAGATAATACTTTAAGAATAACGTTAATTATAAAAAAATATTATTGATACGGATTAACTTTATAAACTGGATTGATTTATAAACAAATCTAAGGCACTGTTGTATACTGTAACAAAAAATTGCAAATAATGTATTTATTATAAACTAATTTCACTTCTCCCAACAGGTGCCTTATTAAGAACTCCCAAACAGTTCACGTTCACAACGTGTGGGTGACAAAGACAGCGCCTTATTACCTGTAAAGCGCTGTCTCTGTCACCCACACGTTGTGAATGTGAACTGTCTGGAATTAAGAGTTCATATTAGGCCTACAGGTCATTAATGAATAATATTGAAAGGGCGTCAACAAAGAACACAATAATATAGAATACTTTTAAATTCTTAACGTTTGAAACAAGAAAACGTTATTATTTAAACTTCGCACGTCTTTCGATATTATTTATTAAAGCTATAAAGCTAGCAATACACATTAGGGGGTACATGTAAACCCTATCGTATAGGTACGGCTAACATAAGGACTAACGCAAATTGTCAGCGACGCGAACATGAAGCAAATATAGAGAGGAGACGTATGTAGATTTCCCTAAGAAAGAACGCGTGACACTTTGCGGGGCGAGGGGGACAAAGAAGTGGGCGGGATCTAACAAGATCCCGCCCACTTTTTTATTTTCCATCTAGTGGTCAATGGCAAAACTACTCGCTTCGTTCTATATCGATTTTACTATGTTGTTTAACTATCTCACACTAGATGTCAATAAATGTAGGATATAACAGGGACGTACTCAAAATATAAGAATAGTGTCGCCATTAATGTCAAGTAGACAGCACTTCATCCTTTTCTTTGAAAATGTGAACGTCCATAAAGCTGTGCACAGGACGAGCGCCGACAGTAGACTGACTTTAGGCCACGCCTACTGTGATGACGTCAGGATCTAGTTGAGTCACAGTGCACAGTTGCTTATGCTGTCTCCTCTCTATATTTGCTTCATGGACGCGAATCAGCAGCCATCATTGAAGGACAATGTAACATTTAATATAATAAAGGTTTGAAGTTAAATTGTATTTTATTTATGTTATAAAAAATATAATCAACACTCGCTATCATTTTCCGTATTCGATCGTAAATATATTAGTGCATAGATACTAAAGTAAGACAAAACATATCTTGAAGGTTCCTGATTTATCTTCATAGGTACTCGAAGTGGGGCTATAAATACGAATATTTATAATAATATAATATGGAATAATATAAGCAGGCTTAAAAACACAACAACAGTCTGACTAATCGACCGGGTCTATTGAATTTGCTATGCTATTTGAAATGCTTGCATTTTTCTATCAAAAAACTAAAAGATAACAAGAATTTGGTCCTCCAGTATAAAATGCATTGGCATACATATAAGATAATTATGAATGTTATTTAGACTATTGAGATATTTATTATACAGTCATCCTACAGGCAATATTATAGTTTAATGTTCATAAAAGTTACTGTATACATTACATATAATATAGTGTTGCTAAACATGACAAATGCTCCTAAAATATCTACCTCTCATTATCTTTAAACGGTTTAGATAAGTACATTGTTTAGAAGTATCGCGAACATTATAGGTAAGTGTGTCATCAGTCTTACTAAATATGGAAATCGACAATGAAATCTGATTCCAATGAATAAATATTAGATCCCTCCAAATAAATTTAGAATGTCTACAATAACAAGTAAGATAATACAATATCTATCACAATTGGTAGTTTAATCTTATTGCAATTATTATGCCTAATGCTAAGGAATGTTTCTTACAGCTAGAGCTAGTAAAGACTATTTCTTAAAAAGAGCTGTCACTTCTTCAATAGTTCTATTCTTAGTTTCAGGTAATTTAAAGTACGTAAAAGTAAAGAATAAAATGAGAAGAATCGTAAAAGGTACAAATACTAGGTTCCCTAGAGCATCATTCAACGGAATAAAACTTAAACCAACGATAAAGTTTGCGAACCAATTAACCAAAGCACCTACACTTACAGCTGCACTTCTGGCACCCTGGCCGAATAATTCAGAAAGGATCATCCAAGGGATAGAACTTGGACCTACGCCAAAGAACGCTACATATAACAAAGTAAAAAGAACAGCGAATACGCTCATAGTAAAGTTGTTTTCGTACGTAAAGAAAGCTACCGTCATGAGCACCGAGAAAACTGTCATACCGCCGAGGCCGACTAGCTGCAATGTGCGTCTTCCTAACCGATCCATCAAAGGAATACTCACCAAGGCCATTATAAATAATATGCTGCCAACTCCAATTGAAGCTAACCGTGCGTTCTCCATGGTAAGACCCGCACTTTCAAATATCGTTGAAGAATAATACAACACGGCATTTATACCTCCCAATTGTTGAGATAGATGCATAACTATACCGATTATCAAAGGCGTTCTTAAAGCTTTAATTTTGAACAAATCAGTGATAGTAAACTTCTGTTCTTGTTTCTCAGCTCTATCTTCTGCGTGCATATCATTTATTTCATCATCAACTTCACTAGTTCCTCTGATTTTAGTGAGTACATCACGGGCTTTCTCCTCGTGACGTTGTACAAATAGCAGGTATCGAGGTGATTCAGGTACAAAAGGTAACATAAAACATTGAATAGCAGACGGTATGATGGTCAATCCAAGCAGCCACGGCCACCCATCGTCACTGCCCAGTATCACGTCGATTCCAAGAATCTGTCCCCCAACTAAACCAAAGGCAACCGCCAATTGATTGACAGTGCCAAACGCGCCTCGTAATCTCACGGGAGCCACTTCAGATACGTAAGTAGGCGAGGCGGTAGTTGCGAAACCACAGTTTATCCCGATAAGAAATCTGCCAATGATTAACATTTCGACGGACGTTGCTATTTTACTGAATCCCATGAACGCAGCACCTATAACGCCAAACGCAGCGTTGATGATCAAAGCGAATTTCCGTCCCCGTTTATCTGCGACCCAACTGGCTAAGGGACAGCCGATCATGCCGCCGACAGCGAATATGCTGACGATGACACTGAACAAGGTGCTCGGGTTAGCTTGATAATTTTGTCTGATGAAATTTTCGATGAATAGCCGAGGGGCATTGATAACTCCTGTGTTGAAGCCGAACTGTAACATGCCTAGTACAGCCGCAAACACGCAGTACAGCAACGCACCCGTCGTCCGTCCACTCGACATCTTGTTACGGGATTCGGATTCTGAAATGAGAAACATCTGACATTTAGTAACTGTTTAAGATACGATATACGTTTCAATCTCGTCATATCTGCTAACATTGTTGATACGTAGATGATCAAGTGTACCTCGATCATTGAGATACTATGCACTAAAGATCTCGATACAAAAATTGTGACAGAATTCACGGACGTATAGTAGGTAGCTTGCTAGTAAATATTTACAATGTGGCCTGTAAAGTTATCAACCTGTCGTCTGTGAGCCTCATTTAATTAATATATTCGGACCCCTTAACTTTTTACTTGTTACTTATATAATTCAGTCATAAAATATTATGTTGATGTAACAGATTATCTATTACACAAAATCTAGATAAAGTACCTAATCTATTGTCCATATTTGATAATACAAAACCTTGAACTATGTACGTATAAGTATTTAGTTACTTTACATTTGCATATTTACGTCAATGGAAAATTATGATTAAGGAATTAAACAGTTCAAAAATAATGGAAACTTGTATCTTTTTTAATAAAACCGTTGTCCATGTTCATCAAACAGACCTAAGCTTTATCGATGCGTTACTGGTTAAGAAAGAAAGAAGAGAAAAGAACGGTATTGCTTATTCTCAAGCTCTCAGCCGGAACATAAGCAATTTGCCCGAATGAACAAATAGGTGGTTTTTAGGGTTCCGTACCCAAAGGGTAAAACGGGACCCTATTACTGAGACTTCGCTGTCCGTCCGTCCGTCCGTCCGTCTGTCACCAGGCTGTATCTCATGAACCGTAATAGTTACTCAGTTGAAATTTTCACAGATTATGTATTTCTGTTGCCACTACAACAACAAATACTAAAAAAACATAATAAAATAAATATTTAAGTGTTTAAGTGTATTTTAAGTGTTTAGATAGTTTAGTTACCTTGCGGTCCAAGAGATGGCATTGTGGCTAATATGTGGCTACAATAAAACAATTTAAATATTAAATTTTAAGTAAATCTTTCATATAACAGACCAGATTTTTTTGGCGTTTTTATACGTACGGAACCCTTCGTGCGCGACTCCGACTCGCACTTGGCCGATTTTAGCAAGCTGAGCCGAGTCGCACCACCAAGTAAAGAGTATACGTATTTCTTTCCTAATCAACGTAATGCGCGAATCTAAGATGTTACATTTGAGGCGAATGTTCCTTATGAGAGAGCACCCCATATTATGAACTCACACAAAATATCTTAATTCCAGACAGTTTTCGTTCACAACGTGTGGGTGACAGAGACAGCGCCTTATTACCTGTAAGGCGCTGTCTCTCTCACGCCCACGTTCTGGAACGTGAGTTCATAATAAGGCCCCAGTAAAAGTCGGTATAAGTATATTATGTTTAGACACTAGTGACATGGTAAACATAACTTAAAGAATAAATTCACCACGCTGATAACGTTTCAATAATTGCAAGACTAGGTACATACTCCTGACGTGTTCAGTATTATTTATAATATTTAACATGTTCTAAACACTTCACGGTTCATTCATTGTGATACCCATATGAACATATTGATTTTTGAAAAGTAAATCTTATTACATATGAATGTAAAATAACAATTTATGCAAATGTTAAGCACACATCTAGTCCGAGTATGTTAAACGGTGCTAACAAGATTATAAACACCATTAGGTACACTCCAGAAAGCTGTATTTATTTTGCTTTATTGTATTTTCTTCCTGCCGGCATATTTAATTACCTTTTTATGAATATTATTCCAAATATAAATAAGGTACCAAGTTTTTGTTTCAATTCATAAAATCAAAAATGCGGCGAGTTAGATTGATACCTACGATATTAAGGATAAAATCCTATAGGTATACACTTAAAGGACTAAATTGTATGTACCTTAGTGTAATTATTTGGAACAATTTAGAGAAACTCAATAAAACTTACACTCGATTAGATAGAAGCGTGTTATTCGATTGAAATACTAAAACTGACTGGAAAGCAAGTCAAAGTTGTACGTAGGTTCGTCAACGATAAAAAAATTTGATTTCAACAGATAAAAGATAAAAATCCCAAATAAGAGACGCCAATCACCTTTATAAAGTTGATAGTCCCGCTTAGAACAGCGCATTTATCAATGTTATTATTAATAATAATGTACTATTGTTATGGTAATCATGTTTACTGTATCACTATCAGAATTGAATCACAATAATACAGTAAACACGGATTAAGAAGTGACTAAAGATTACGGCCATCTAAAGTAAATATCCATACTCCGTTTGAATTCGATCTGGTTTTCGTTATAATTGCATGGCACACAAATGCCAGCGTTCCGCTAATGCGATTAAGGTACATTTAAAATTGACGGCGTTATCTAAAAAAGTCCTTAGTAAATTTTTCTGACAAGCTAAATTGAACTGTGAGCACAGGTAATAAGTTGAGTTTTGGCAGAGAGTGGCAATTCCATATGCTCGATGACTCAACTTATAGTATACATATGTCGTGGCCAGGGTCTTTTCAAAATGAAAGTTTCTGACAAAACGTCAAAAAACTGTTGCCATAACGAAACGTTGGTTAAAATATGGTGATTATTTTATTGCGTGTCAAAGAGGCTACGTCCGCTTACGAAGCCGCTATTTTGGACCTATGGAATCAAGATCAGCAAAAATATTTTTATACCTAGTTGGTTTAGGTTTAGGCGAATGAAACTTTGCATAGAGAGTAAAAGAGAGTTTTGCTACAAAAATAATTAAAAATATTGTTAATATCGTTAATACTTTTTTCATGTCTCAAAACTTATCGAGTGCCCTACGTAGCTTGGACGACAAAGGAGCTTGACAGGAACCCGGATCGGTGAAGGGGAGTCCATACTATCTATATTTCATACCCCTAAGTGATAAGGGTTGTTAACATTTTTTGGCAAAACAACGTTTGCTGGGTCAGCTAGTATTGTATATTAAAGCTCTAAATATTCCGTGCGCGCGGTGTGATGTTAATAAGCTAAGATCACCTATAAAAGATATCTTAAATTTCTATTTTTGCATAAACAAATGAGCAGACGGGTCATCTGATAATAATGAAATTATTAAACACCGCCCATAAAAACAGGCTAATTATGCAAAGCGAGTTTATTAAGCGACAGTTGAAGAGTGGTACTGCATACTCATTTGCTACCATAAAAAAATGAGACTGTTAAGCTTTGGTTTCCTAGGAAAGCGGTGCCGTCATGTAGCGGCCGTAATATTACGGACGCAAGTAGACGGCCGTCTTGACGGTGATGACATGTGGAAAGTTCCACGGCCGTTTTAACACACCGTCAGTCATTTTAATAATTAATAATTCATCAGAATTTAATATTTCTCCACTTTCAAGCCACCAATTCTGTTTTAGTTGACTTTTTTCTTTACTTTTTATTTTTTTGACGTTGTTCCGAAAAAAAACACAAAAACATATTAAAAATAGCTTCACCGCTATCAATAAAACGTTGACCAAACCATCGGTGTTGACAAGACGGCCGTCATGCAAATGGCGGTACCGCTTTTGACGTTACGTTACGGTGTCAGTTACCGCTCTCCAGGAAACCGCGCCATTTCGTTTACATAGACAACGTTCTAGTGACGTCATTCACCGCTGTATTACGGCCGCTACATGACGGCACCGCTTTCCTAGGAAACCAAAGCTTTATACCACAAACTAAAGAAGGATAAGGTAATCTATAACTTTTTATAATAAGTACATTATGATTATGATTATGACATAATAGGTTTTACGTTGAAACAATATTGATCGGTAAATATGGTGTTGCTGTTGAGTATATTAAAAATAAAGACTACGTTTGCAAAGGTCGTTGACTACTTTTTGCCTTCAACCTGTCGAACAAAGAATTTGATGTATCATCATACTTTGTCAACACAACGTTGAATTGAACGAGACAACAGGCGTGTCGACCTTTTTATTTATTTTGAATCTTCATGTATCCAGGTTCCGTCATCACTTCTGGGGCTACAAGGCGTACTTGCCTTGAGCTCCGCCTTATCGGAACCCCCAAATTTGACGATTTTCCAAAGAATAAACGAGATAAAACTCAACAACACCACGTTAAGTTTATTTATCCCGATACATAGATTTCAAATGATTCATATCCCTGCAGATACGAGTAAGCTTTAAATTACAAGGTGTGAATCATGGCTAAAACAGAAAAAAAAATTGGTAAATATTATTTTATTGTAACAATACATTATCTAACGCAAAAATAAAAATAATTCCAGAAAACGAAAATATTTGTTTATTTGTTGATTCCTGAGACTCGGACACGATAAATTAGTAGTACAACAACAAGCAAAACCTGTTGAACATCGACATTAAACAATAAACATACAAATTTCGTCCATGAATATGGTAATATAATTATTCAGACTGTTGTCACATTTTCGTCTGTCTTGTTTCCCATATCTTCCATAATTTATACAATGGCGTCAACAGCAATACCTTGTATTGTATTACTTTTGTCCAACATTTCATTGACATCGAGGACAAATACAATGATGTTGCAAGCTACAATGCAACCCAATTGTAAAATTATATTTAAATCGCAATACTGACACGTACAAAAACTAGAACTACCGAAATATTTCCAATTGAAAGATATTTAGTTTTAGAATTTGTTTGAGCAATTAATTAGAAATACCTGAACAATGAACGGTGCGGTGATAGCCTAGTGATTAAGAATTCGGCCTTCCATTCGGAGGGTCCTGGTTCGAATCGCAGGGCACTTCTGACTTTTCAAAGTTATGTGCGTTTTAAGCGTTTAAATGTCACTTGCTACAAACGGTGAAGGAAAACATCGTGAGGCTGCATGCCAGAGAGTCCGCAAAACTCAAAGGTGTGTGAAGCCCGCCAATCCACACTTGGCCAGCGTCGTGGACCTACGGCCTTAACCTTCTCAATCTGAGAAGAGACCTGTGCTCAATAGTGGGCCATGATGGGTTAAGATGATGAACAATGAACGTAATAAAACATAATCTAAAATCTACAAGTTACAGTAGTAGCTAATAGAATTTTCAAAAGTCAAAACCTTAAATAGTTTAAGTTGATATGCGAGATCATTCGAAATCACGTTTCTGGAATTTGTAATAACAAGAAGAAGAAAGAAAAATACCTACAAATGCTATCGAACATTGTACAACGATAAACGAAATAATATAACACCCTTAAGACCACGCTGAAAATAGCTGAACAGATATCAAGCAAAGAAACGGCGAATCTAACTAGCGAGATGTCATTATCACAAAAAATTCTCGTTTAAAATTTCGACACAAAGTACCTAATGTCGTAAGCAAGAAAAAGATATCGTGTTAAAAGTTAGTCGTGGCCATTACAATAATTGGACGACGTCGTATCGTAGCATTCGTAGCTCAGTTAAAGTAGGTAATCCTCAGAGCGCAATATCTCGCAACTTGGCTGCAGTTTAGTTTCTGCATCTTTAAAACATCTGTACAATTCTATAGTAATAATAATCGAGTCAACAGACCCAAACAAGAAGGCCTGGTGTTTTCTTCACCCTGGCCTATGATGTGCATATTTGAAAGGAATTGTTTCTTTGAAGGATGAGGCAACCAGTACTTACAAATTTTCTTCCCGTTATTTCAATTTCAATTTGCACTCTGTCAACGTGGTAACCATGACGTGTCTCACTCACATTTTGAGAGGAGACCTAAGTTCAGAAGTGGGAGTGTCATGGGCCTTGCATCCGAAAACAACTGAGCGCCCAGAAACGAATGTCTTAATGAAAATTTATGTGTTTTCATTATTTGTTGAAATGTTAAACATGAACCTAAACGAATCCTTTTTTGAACGCCTGTTGATAGTTAATAAGCAACAACAATTTGATTACGGCCTTTATCGAATAGATTTCCTGTAACTAAGTGAGGATGAATACGAGTAGTAATCAACTAATCAACTATGAGGTCCGTAGTAGTAATTTTACTACAGTAACTTTACTAGTTAGGTACTGTTAAGTATAAAAATCCTGTAACATACAATGATGTAGCCTGTAGGCAAACAATCACGCGAATGGAATTCTCGAGACAATGCACTTGGAGCTAAAACTCGACAAATAAAATCGGTTTGCAAAGACAATTGGATTGTCTGAGAGGGAAACTACGGAACAAAGTGAGTACCTGGCTCGCAATTTGGCATGCAGTCTCCGCCAGTTTCCGTCTGTGAAATTTGGTTCAAATGAACACGATTACGCCTTTTAAACCTTAAGGCTATTTACTTAGTATCTTGTTAAATGTTGTTAAACTTATAATAAGGTCAAGTGGGGTAAGAGAAACATACTTTACTGGTATTTTCATATTTTGGCCTTCAGCTATCAAAATTATACATTTACTTTGATAATAATAGAAACAAATCATCTGTTTTGAAATATACTTACATTTTTTTTGACACAGAACTAAATTCTTCGTGTAATTACGGCACAATTTAGCAACAAAGCTAGGTCATATAAATGTTCCTCTTTCCCGAGATTTGGAGTAAGAGGAACACTCGATATTTTTAAGTAATAACTTATGTTTTTAAGTGTATAACATAGCATGTTTTAAACATTTTTTTGAGTAAAAGGAATTAAACCTCGCCTCGTTTTAAATAAGGTCTTCTTTAGGATGACAGCAAACAAAAACGAAATTTGGGGTAAGAGGAACATATAGGTAAGGTCAGAGGTACTAAACTCTTTGTGCTATGATTGTATTAATAAAAAGAACCGCCATTTTTTTAAGGTCGGTAAAGCTACCAAAAACCTTTTCCTAATTCTAAAAATTACTGTACTGAAATCCACTTTAAGATCGGTTCAGCCAAATGCGAACTTATGGCGGACAATACGTAAAACACGTTTTAAAGTGCAAAACTCCATTTTTTAAGCCGTCTAATATATATACCTAAAACCTTCTCCTTCTCTTCCTGAAAAATGCTGTGCTGGGAACTGCATCGGGGTCGGTTTAGCTGGGCGCGAGATAATCGCGCACAAATATACTGTGACAGCCCTGGCGTACCTCGCTAAACAATAAACAATAGGGGCCATAAATATGCCAGGCGAAACAATAGAACAATGGACGGCCGTCTCGAAAGTACGCACGCGCACGACGCTACGACCATTACGGCAATAGTCATACGGGCGAAAGTCGGTTGCAAGGAACGTTCTCGAATCTTGTTCGGAGCGGGTCCGCGGAATTAGCGAGAAAGTTCTGGATTGGCGTGAATGGTGCGTGAGGGGTATAAAAAGGAGCGATCGGCCAACCGCAGACATTCTAGTTTCGGAAGCGAAACCAGGAAGATACCAGCGATACCTACGAGCGATACCAGGAGAAGTGAAGTGAATTCTACGAGCGATACAGTGTTCGACGAGTGTGTTTACTAGTACCTACGTGCAGAGTGTTTTAGTGTGTACTGTGTACGTCGTGTAATTTGTGTATTTACGAGTACAATAAAAGTCTTTGTGGTACATTTTGGCATTTTCTCGAACCCAGTACTCCTGACACGTAACAATTGGTGACAGAAGCGGAATGCCTGTAGTACCGCAAAGTGAAGAAGGGATTCGTACGCGATGGCAGACGGCATTGGATGCCGCGCGGATGGAGTCGCCGGGTCGTAACCGCATGGAAACGGAGACCACCGCTGGACCACCGACTACATCTGCTGCATCAGCGAGTTCATTGGATATGGCCCCGTTATTAGCCGCCTTACAGCAGAGCCAGCGCGAATTCATGGAAAGCCAGCGCAAGGCAATGGAGAGCCTGGAAAGTAAACTGTTGGGGAGCCAGCGCGAAGCAATGGAGAGCCTGCGCGAGGACATAAAGAGCCAGCGCGAAGACATGAAGAGCCAGCGCAAAACCATGGAGGCAATCGACGCAAAGCTGGATGGTTTCCAGGGAGATTTGAACGTCGTGAAAGAGGACCTGGAATTGGTAAAAGCGCGTACATCTGAGCACGACCAAGCCCTCAAAAGCCATGACGCATCAATCAACAGCCTCAGTGCGTCAGTGAACTTCCACGAAACTAGGCTCGTGGATTTGGACAATAAGCTGCAAAAAATGAAGGTTTTGGGCACGGCAGCAACCAGTCCATGTCCTGGGGCCCCGAAATTTAAGGTCCCAAGTTTCGACGGCACGACCTCGTGGACGGCGTTTAGGCACCAGTTTGAGATAGTCGCTAATGGGAATGGCTGGGAGGACGAGCACTCGTTGGCGGCGCTCACCCTAGCTCTTCGAGGGGAGGCACTGCTGGTGCTTGAGAACCTGCCCGCCGATCGACGCACCTTGGAGTCGCTATTCAAGGCCTTGGAAGCTCGATACGGGGAGAAGCACCTAGAGCACGTGTACCGCGCGCAACTTAAAGACCGAGTACAGAAGTCGAGCGAAGGACTGCAGCAATGGGCTACGGAGATCGAGCGCCTCGTACGTCGAGCCTATGCTTCGAGTTCCACACCGGTAGAAGACAAAGTATTAGAGGCGTTTGTCAGCGGTATACGGGATCCCGAAGTGAGAGCAACGGTGCGCTTGGGTCATCACGCCACATTGGAAGCAGCTTTAGCGCATGCCCTTGAAGTAGAAGCGGTACGAAGCGACTACAAGAGTTGTAAGGTGCGCGAAGTTGTAGCGGCGATCCAACCTCGTACTGGGCCTATCTGCTACGGATGCGGTGAACGAGGACATATAAGGATTAACTGCCGGACTCGGAAGCAACCGAAATCGGTGTCGACCGCTACCCAAGTCGACACCCAGGAGCCGTTAAACTAAGAGGCGCCAGCGCCGCGGGGCGGGCACTGGCTGGACTTCGTCGAGCCCCTACTGTTTTGGTATCACAAGCTTGTGACGGGAACAGCCTCGTAACTACTGGAGAAATAAATGGCATACCCTGTCGCTTTACGATTGACACGGGAGCATCGAAATCCATCGTTCGACCGGAACTACTCAAGCGGACTATCATGTGGGAAAATGGACGACCATCATGCAATCTGCAGACAGCGACAGGCCAGCCAGTGACCGTCCTAGGAGTTACGGAAGCAAGACTGAAACTCGGAAGTGACATTTACACGCAGTCTGTTTTGGTAGCAAATATAACTGACGACTGCATTATCGGATTGGACTTCCTACAGACACATCGCTGTATAGTCGACATAGCGAAAGGAGTATTAAGCTTCCAGGATCAAGAAGTCTTCTTGGAGGGTTCATCTTCAGGAGCAGTGTACTGTTTGAGGACAGTGAAGCTGGCACCCAGATCGGAAACCTTGGTCAAGGTTAGGTTTCCCGAACAGATACAGCTGAATCGATGTGTCGTAGTGGAAGACTATGGAGATCATCCCAGTTGGATCACGGCAAGGACACTGCTCATGACCAAACGCGACGCTAAGTTAAAGGTCATCAATCTTAGCAGCACGCCGATATACCTCGCAAAGAATACGGTCATTGGCCGATGTGAAGCCGTGGACAGCTTAAGGAAGGTACAAGAAAACTCGGACAAACCTCGATCAACGGATCACATGACATCTATGCTGGAGGCGACAAGGAGGAATTTGAGCTCCGAAGAATATACTCAGGCAGCAAAGTTGTTAATGGACTACAAGGACATCTTTACCAGAGGAGATAGCGACCTGGGAAGAACAAATCTTGTCACTCACCCAATAGATACCGGCAATACTTCACCGATCAAGCAAAGACCGAGACGAGTACCATTGGCAAAGGAACACGAAGTTGCAGAAATGATCGAGGACATGGTGCGCAGCAAGGTGATCGAGCCGTCAACTAGCCCTTGGTGTTCACCTGTGGTACTCGTGAAGAAGAAGGATGGCAGTACTAGATTCTGTGTCGACTACAGGATGCTTAACACCGTTACCAAGAAGGACAGCTACCCTCTGCCTCGGATTGACGACACATTGGATATGCTCGGTGGAATGAAGTGGTTTTCGACGGTCGACCTGAAGAGTGGTTACTGGCAGGTAGAAGTACGGCCAGAAGACAAGGAGAAGACTGCCTTTACCACCGGAACCGGAAATGGCTTGTGGCAGTTTCGCGTAATGCCTTTTGGATTATGTAACGCTCCTGCCACTTTTGAGCGTCTCATGGAGCGAGTGTTGGTGGGACTTTTGGGGGACGCTTGTCTGGTATACCTCGATGACGTCATAGTCATGGGACGAAACTTCGTGGAACACAAGCGAAATCTGGAGAAGGTATTCAGACGATTCCGTGAGTCCAACCTAAAGCTCAATCCGAAGAAATGTGACTTCTTCAAGAAGGAAGTATCATTTTTGGGACACATCATATCGGACGAAGGTGTTCGAACTGATCCAGACAAGATAAGAGCTGTTCAAGAATGGCCGACACCAAAGAACAAGACCGATGTGAGAGCCTTCTTGGGGCTATGTGCCTATTACCGTCGGTTTGTGAAGAACTTCTCAGAGATAGCCAAGCCATTACACCGTCTCACGGAGGACAAGAGAATCTTCAGTTGGGATTCCGATTGCGAAGATGCGTTTGTTCGCTTAAAGGAACGTCTGTGCTCGGCTCCGATTCTTGGCTATCCCAGAAGGGAAGGGAGATTCATAGTAGACACGGACGCTAGCAATACTGGCATCGGAGGAGTATTATCCCAAGACCAGAACGGCCAGCAGGTAGTCATTGCGTACTTCAGCAAGACCCTTTCGAAACCTGAAAGGAATTATTGTGTGACTCGGCGAGAATTACTGGCTGTGGTGAAGACCCTTCAGCATTTCAACAAGTATTTGCTGGGACGCGAGTTCACAATAAGGACGGACCACGCTGCTCTGAGGTGGCTTCTGCAATTCAAGAACCCGGAAGGCCAGGTCGCGAGGTGGATCGAACAGCTTCAAGAGTTCAACTTCGTAATAGAGCATCGTAACGGAAGAGCTCATTCGAATGCCGACGCCCTTTCACGACGCCCATGCTCCGAAGAATGTCGACATTGCATCAAGCATGAGGCTAAAGAAGAGGTCAGGGTGATAAGGATGCAGGACCTAGACGAGTCTTGGGGAACGGAGCAAGTAAGCCAAGCTCAGAAGGAAGACAAAGACCTCAGCCTGATCATGGAATGGAAAGCCAAAGGACAGAGGCCCCTGTGGAGTGAAGTGTCAGCATCAAGCGCGACGACTAAGGCATACTGGGCTCAGTGGGACAGCCTTATATTGGAGAATGGCGTGCTTTACCGGAGCTGGGAATCACTCAACGGAAAGGAAAAAACCCTGCAAATGGTTATTCCCAGGAGTAAAGTGGCTGATTTGCTGAAGCTCGTACACGATGGCACTTCCGGCGGGCACCTCGGCATCAAGAAGACCCTAGTGAAGATACGAGAACGCTTTTATTGGGTGCGATGTCGAGAGGACGTTGAAGATTGGTGCAGAAAGTGTACTGTGTGCGCTTCAGTAAAAGGGCCCCGCACTAGATCCAAAGGGAAACTACAGCTGTACAACGTCGGAGCCCCTTGGGAAAGAATCGCCATAGACGTCGCTGGGCCATTCCCTCAGTCTGAAGACGGGAATAGATTCATTATCGTGGTTCAAGACTACTTCAGCAAATGGCCGGAAGCGTTTGCAACTCCGAACCAAGAGGCGAAAACCGTGGCCAAGAAACTTGTCCAAGAGGTAGTTTGCCGCTTTGGTGTACCATTGGAGTTACACAGCGACCAAGGCAGGAACTTCGAGTCAACGTTATTCCAGGAGATGTGTGATCTTTTGGGAATAAATAAGACACGTACCACACCGGCGCATCCTCAATCTGACGGCATGGTGGAGAGATTCAACCAAACGTTGGAAAATCACTTGGCCAAGGTCGTCGAGGAACATCAGCGAGACTGGGATCAGTACATTCCTCTGTTCCTGATGTCATATCGCTCTGCCATACACGAATCTACGGGATTTACACCGGCTAAAGTTAACTTCGGAAGAGAAATGCGTCTGCCATTGGATTTGCTTACCGGAACACCGCCAGATGCCCCGAAACCAACAGTTGAATACATCGCGGACTTACGGAAACAATTGGACGAGACACATGATCTTGTAAGGGAGCAATGTTTGAAGACCAGTGAAAAGATGAAAACCCGCTACGATCGCGATGCTCGGAAACATGGTTTCAAGGAGGGAGATTCTGTATGGTTGCACAATCCACTGCGGAAGAAAGGGAAGTCTCCGAAGCTACAAGCACGATGGGAAGGCCCTTACACAGTTGTCACGAGGATTAACGACGTGACCTACCGAATCAGACAGGGGGACAGAAGAAAGCCGAAGATCTTGCACGTGGACAGATTGGCACCATTTCATGGATCGAATAATGCTCGGGACGAGCATGACTAAGAGGGGGGCAATGTGACAGCCCTGGCGTACCTCGCTAAACAATAAACAATAGGGGCCATAAATATGCCAGGCGAAACAATAGAACAATGGACGGCCGTCTCGAAAGTACGCACGCGCACGACGCTACGACCATTACGGCAATAGTCATACGGGCGAAAGTCGGTTGCAAGGAACGTTCTCGAATCTTGTTCGGAGCGGGTCCGCGGAATTAGCGAGAAAGTTCTGGATTGGCGTGAATGGTGCGTGAGGGGTATAAAAAGGAGCGATCGGCCAACCGCAGACATTCTAGTTTCGGAAGCGAAACCAGGAAGATACCAGCGATACCTACGAGCGATACCAGGAGAAGTGAAGTGAATTCTACGAGCGATACAGTGTTCGACGAGTGTGTTTACTAGTACCTACGTGCAGAGTGTTTTAGTGTGTACTGTGTACGTCGTGTAATTTGTGTATTTACGAGTACAATAAAAGTCTTTGTGGTACATTTTGGCATTTTCTCGAACCCAGTACTCCTGACACGTAACAATACATACATACATATACACATATGTACATACATACGGATCAAACTCAGAACCTCCTTTTTTTTGAAGTCGGTTAAAAATAGAAATGAATGGCGCCACTTTTAACGGCCCTAACTGCTTCTAATAGTTTTTCTTTCGGGTAAGAACTTCTATCGGTCTTTCTTACGTAAGCTCGAGGCATTTTGCTTTTTTCTGTAACAAATAAATAGTAAAGCAAATCATGGCTATTTTCGGAACGTGTTATATTTTAGCGGATTTTAAATATGTTTGTTACCCCTGAAACAGGAAAAGAGGAACATATGTTTCTCTTAACCTGGTATAGCCGTTCCTCTTTCCCACCTTGCCATTTTGAAGGTTATGTTATTATTGACATCGAAAAAGCACTAAAAACACACGTTACAAACAATGTAATACGTAGAAAATAAAGATTAAACGTAATATATACACTTACCATAGCAATAAACCGCAACACTGATGTTTTAATACTAAAATTAACTTAAACAAGGAACGCCGCTAGGTCTTGTTTTCTTTAGCTTGACAACTGATATTTTTTTTCTCTTTTGCTCGCTTAGTTGCTGTGTTCCAGCGCAATCTATCCAAGAATATTTGAACTACGCCTAATACTGTTTTATCGACGTAGTGACCATAGAACTGGGCATTATAGTTTTCTTTTTACGAGTTACTGTTACTCTTCCCCCAGCGTCCCTCTTACCCCACCTGACCTTAAAGCAATTTTGAAGTAATTCTAAACAAAAATTTGCTCTTAGTCTTAGCTGAAATTTTGTTTACGTAGACGTGAGATTAAAAGTCTTTGGTAAACAAGAATATTGTACTACGTTGGGTAAATATGTACAAGTTATTTTTAAAACATATTGCCCAACATTTCCATCGTTAAGTCAAGAAAACATTGCAACAAAGTCTAATCTACGCAAGGGACAAACTTTCTAGAGTTTCGTTTATTGTGGAAGCACTTACAGGGATTTTTAAAAGTTCAGCCCCTAACCTGAAAACAATTGGTAAAAGTTTGGTCAAGTATAAAAACATTTGCTTCAATACACATGGCCTACTTACTACAAAATGCCAATGACCACATCAGAAAAGCACATAAGACTGAGTAGGGGACCTAACTAACGCAACCCTTTGGGCCGTAAGCCTCCCAACCGTTGACATAAACATTAATAATATACATTGAATACAGTCATGACGATCTTATTTTTATTTTCATTATAAATTCACAGGTATGAATAATTTCTGTAACGATACACTTTTAGGCACATTCGTACTTAACCGCTGTGTATACAGTTTCGAGGTTTACCTCTGACATGATAAAATAGTTTCCTTAACCCAGTAACCGTGTATTTGTCAAGGTTCTCGTATTATTCATAAGCACAAACGATATGATCGGTTCCCATCAATTCACACTGAAGTGGCGCGGTGGAGTATACTACATAGTGTAAGCCTCCTCAGTTATGATTATGAGGAAGAATTGCGCTCAGCAGTGGGTCATTAATGGGATGAAGCTAAGCTTCGGTATTATTTCTAATGCAACATCTGCTCCAACTACGAATTGGAGTCGTCACAGATTGTTAAAGGCATAATGTGGAACTGTCATATTATGGTCTTATTATAAAAGAATGATCTTTCCCCGTAATATGAGGAGGGCTCTTTATTCGACGACCCGGATGGCGCAATGGTTAACACGCCGGATCGCTGTTCCGAGGGTCCTGGGTTCGATTCCCAGCGAGGCGGAAATTTGAATGATGAGTTTGAATTTCCGTTCTCGGTCTGGGTGTGTGTCCTTGTCTTGTGTGTTGTCCATGGCACCCACGACACAGGGAATCCTAGTGTGGGGCTATGAGTGTGAAGCGTTATTTATTTATTTATTTATTTATTCCAACTTCGAGGAAAGTGTTTTCGTCATTTGAATGTTTTCTTATATCTATCAGAAGCTCTAATGAAATCGTGCTACTACCGATGAAGCATCTACCGCACGCGTGCATTAGAATCAACAGATTAAAGAAAGCGTATCAATTAAAAAAATATATAATTTTATTCAACATTAATACATTCATAACGATAATTATGTAATGTTATAGTACAAAAATAACAATCTTATTTGCATTACCTCTAAACGACACCTGATACCGATTGCAAATACGTCAATACACCTGCGATATTGCGTATGAGTTTAATAAATAGATTGGTTTTAACCATAAGTGAATAATATGTTTAAACGATTTCTTTCATGTATTTATTTCTCTTATACGTTACCCGGGCCCGAGTCCCGACTGCGGAACTGCGGAGACATAGCAGAAGTGTGCGCTTTAATTAACTAAGTAAGTACTTGGTAATATGCACTTCCAAAGCCATAAACATTGATTTAGATTCATGACAATGTTTATGCAAATCATCATTAGTATAGAAACAATTGGTCATACTTTGATTATGGTCCTGCCTGTTTAACTACTAATAACATCTTACCTCTACAGTATAACATTTACCATGTTTACGCTACAAAGAAGTAGGTATAAACTGAGCTTAATAGCGTAATTACAATAATTATCCCCGGTCGGTTACGTAACAATAGCTTAGTTAGATCATTTGTATAATTTTGAAGTAATTTACTATGTTGCAGAAACATGCTTAATTTTTTTCAGCATTTTTTCAAGTAAGTATGTATAAACCTCTAAACTTTCCATTGGGCGAACCAATTTGTATAAATATTTTTTTAATCCAAAGCTACCCCGTCATGTGACGGATAATTTTAAAGTGAGCTCCACTTATCGATTTTGAAATGGGATATTTTTTCAAAAAACAAGCAGTGATATGATAATAAGGAGACGAGACGCAAGAAGTGATATTAAGTGGCCACTATTGCCCAAAAACATCAGTAACACCAAAGACGTTAACGATGCATTGCCATGCAAGTAAAAAGGTACCTAGGTAGGTACCAAGTAGGTACCTAATAAAAAGTACGTCAGTCAATGAAGATGATTTATGTTATCAACATAAATAAACCAAACTTATGTATACTTAGTTATAAACAGTAACGATTACCTATACAGCTTTAAAGCTATAAATAAAAAAAGCTTAAAAATTTTAACAATAAATCCCATCCAAGGATACATTAACGAGCGAGAAAATTTTACGAAATAATCACGTGACATTAATTCTCTACTAGTGTTATGAACGGATTAATTTTAGGGACTTATTTGTTTTAAGGTAATCGCAACATTTTACTATTACGACCCGATCGACGTATCCAATTTATTAAAAACTGGTTTCAAAATGTCGGTGCGACAAGTGAATGTACGATACGTTTTACAAACGTAAACAAATACCAACTATTCACTCCTACTTTCTATATTTCGAGATCTTTGAACTCTCCCTTCTAATAATTTCCTACAATACTCCAAAAATTACTAACCACATTAAGTAATTTACATAACATTTACATAAAATTATAAAACACCGTTGAAAATCCGGTTGCTTGTTTATTACACAAACATTCTAGAAACGCGTACAATCAGTTAAAAATATAAAAACGACAGATAACAAAACCGGATTTTGAAGAGTAAGTAAATAAAACAGATAGATTTTAAAATCTCACCTGTTCAAATTTGGAACTTCACGAAACACAAGTTTACAAAATGCCACTATAACCTAAGTCACTGGCGCGGAACAAGCTATGTACTCTGTGGCGGAGAGCCGACTGCCTTGCCCGAGCCCGAGGTTATTCGAACGAGACCAAGTTGTGAAGGCATTATTATTACGACTGATTGCAAATGATAGTGACAAGACTACAACTACAGAGCCTTCTCATTTAGTTGATAACAAGGATTACTTGATTCTAATACACAGGGTAAATGATAATCATTTCGTCTTTGATTTCTATAAGACCTAGAGAACCGCCCGCGCTTCGTTTCGGGACCCGTAGGTAACAGCCACGTAGGTCCCGCTCCCGTAGGAATCTCGGATAAACAGTAGCCTATTATAAATGATATACTGGAACATCAGATATAACATTTGCCTATGAGTATGACATAAGTGAATTACATGTAGTAAGTATTTGATAGCGTCATTCAGAACTTGCAAATGAATTTTACGAACGCCATCTATTAACAACATCCGGAACTAAATATCTAGCAACTAACAAAACATCGATCTTCCCATGGGAATGAGATGTTTTTCCGCAGTAAAAAGTAGCCTACGTCACTCTCCACCCTCCTAATTATCCCCACACACATAAACCATACCATATAATAGCCATGTTGCGACGTGAAATAGTCACAAACAAACAAACACACTTTCATATTTATAATATATTAGTATGGATAGTATGGATTTCTTAGTAGGGGATCGTACAGTAATCAAATTTTTTTAATAATACATGTTTTTGTTTATAGATTGCCGAAGCAAAGCGAGGACAGGTCCACTACTAATATACAGGGTGTCCCATAAGTTGTACGACAAATGAAAATAGAAGATAGCTTGGAAAGGGACCTACCAGATCTCAAAAAATCGTTTTAATAAAAGTGTCACCGTTTTCGAGATTTTGACGTTTGTTTTATTTTCCGGGCATTCAGCTCCCTTGCCCTACTTATATTTATTTGCTGAACAAACAAATAAGCAGATATTTAAATTTTTTTTTCACGTACTCTCAGATGGTTGATCTATAATCACTATGATTGACTTCCAATTATTACGTGATTACCAGAAATTCGGGTCTAGTTAGGACTTTTTATGTTTTTATTATTTTAAAAACTTGTTGGGTAAATGGAGGTAAATGGAGATAAAACCGTAAAACACTGGCTAGTTTAGCCCCGCTTCCGACCAGCCAAGTCTGCAGTACTGTGTGGGGTGTAATGACCATGTTAATTTGTAGCTTAAGTGGCATGTCAAAATAATACTAGTGCTAATTATTGTTTTCAATATTTACGTATGTATGAGACGAAGTTTTAATTTAAAGTAAACTTTGATTGTTCCATGAATAATTTGCACTATTAGTTGACTAGGTATTTTTTCCACCAGCCACCGTCAAAGTTGAATGAAAGAAAATCGAAAACATAAAAAGTCCTAAATAGACCCAAATTTCTAGGAATCACGTAATAATTTGAACTCAATCAAAGCTTGTAGACCAACTATCTGAGAGTACGTGAAAAAAATTTATTAAAATATGAGCTCATATAGGTAGTCAGCAAGTAAAAGTAGGCTAAGAGAGCTCGATTTCTGAAAAATCAAACAAAGATCAAAATCTCGAAAAAGGTGACACTTTTACTAAAACGATTTTTTGTCATCTGGTAGTCTCCAAGCTATTTTCCATTTCAATTGGTCGTACAACTTACGGGACACCCTGTATATTTGATGTAAGCTTCATTTTCTGAAACTAAAATGTTTGTTTAAGTCCAATCGGTTCATAAAAGAATCATGTCTAAGAATTACCAATGTGGGTTAAGGGTTCAAAGGTCTGGTTTCCCGAAGTTAAGCAAGGGCAGGTTTATTAA
This sequence comes from Hesperia comma, assembly GCA_905404135.1. NCBI lineage: Eukaryota > Metazoa > Arthropoda > Insecta > Lepidoptera > Hesperiidae > Hesperia > Hesperia comma. The sequence continues at coordinate 15,421,324 of FR990024.1, forward strand.
TTCTGCAACAAGTATTTATGCATATATTTTACATAACCATCAATGGTACTGTGTGGTAAAATTTTTGCAAATTAAATACTGAACACTATTACTTAATTCATTATAATTTTAACAGCGATTTTATAGACGCATTTTATATATAGTCAAATGAGTATCAGTTTTACGATGAAAGACGATATCGTATCTTTTCAACGCTACTGAAGCTTCTTGTTATTTGAGAATAAATAAAATATTCTTTGTACTGACATACAAATACAAAGAACTGTTTTGTTTGTAAATAAAATATAAAAGGAAGTGCACACTGAACTTTATACACGCTATAGATAGATTAAATCATAGAAAATTCCAAGCAATAGACGCACTCAATCAAGCTTTTATTGGTTGCGCAAAAGCGGCTCTATTACCCATATAAGGATAATTATGGAAAGCTGTTCATAGCTGGAATTGACCCCTGAAAGCTATCGAACACCTTACGTATTAAAGATTAAAATTAATATTTATGTTGCATTGTTGCCCTTGCTTTGATCAAACTCAAAAAAATTTGGAAGGAGTTTTTAATTTATTTTTTTTTGTTTGAGGGTCGATTGCAATAAAACAAGCTTATGAAAATAAATAATTGTAATGTGAAAATTGAAAAAAACCAACTGTGATTAGCGGGGAAAAAAGTAACGAAAAACCTACAAATCAATTAAATTGTATCAATAAATACCCTACAAAATGTTTTCTCAGCGGGAACATGAAGCTAATTAAAAGCTATTAAATAAGAACCGTATTTTAATTCGATTACTAAGCTGTACAAACCATCTAAGTATTTGGGTGTTTCCCAAGGGGAGGCAAGAAAGTTATGTTAATCGCAAAGAAAATCGATAGCATAGCCAGAACGCATGGGGGAAGAATAATTTTTGGAATTCCCATTTTAAATCACAGAAATTATTACTTATTAAATTTTATCACGCAAGAATTAGGGCTAAAGTCCTATGTGACTTTCGATAACATTTATTTATAGACTATAATGGTTTTTATGTGCAAGGGAGGGTCAATCCACCTCAAAGTCGGCGCCAAACTTGCCCCAAATTCTATAGTATACAAGCACGGAATTTTTGCTCCAACTACATATTAACTTTATTTCTGTTAGTCACACGTGGACTGGTAGCTCAGAATATCTACTGCTCTGCTTGGCGATAAGATCTTTTATTTTCCTTGCTAATTACCACCGTACTTCTAGAATCAAACGATAGTTTTAACCTGTTTCGATGACAAAGAGCCATCCATACACCTAATTCCTCGTCTTCTTGAACTTGAAGACATCATTCTTCACCAAAGAGAGCATAACAGGCTGGTTACTTAGATAATAGTATTTTAAAGAAGCCTACTGTAAATAAAAACGTATTTTTAAACACAAAAACGTCTGTTTTCTGGGCTATAGTCACAATAGCTACCTACTGTAAACAGCTGTTTAACTGTTACGTTGAATATTATGTTCTAAATATTGTTATCAAAACCGCATAAGGGAGGCGATATCCTTTTAATAGAACAGAATCCAAATATAGAAGGATTAACATTTCACGCAGCAAATGACACGTGCATAATAAATCACGCAAATAGTTCCGATCACGGTATCACGTACCTGTATACGCGCACGAGGATTTGAGGTCATGATTCGTACGAATTAAATAAACCAAGTTTTCCTTTCCATTGACAACCATCATAGCGCAACGGCTACGATCCGGCCTATTGATCTAAAGATTCTAAAAGATCCAAGCAAACTGACCGCAGCTACCGGCGGCCGTGGCGCTGTGGCGCTTCTTTTTAGGAGCGTGATCCGGCCAACAGCCAACAGCTCCAATAAGGCCGGCTCCACACGTTGGCGCCAACGTTCGCGCCAACGTTGGCGCCAACGCCATTTTCTAGCTCCACACGTTGGCCGAGTAGCGCCTGCCAACTCCCAACGCTCGCCCCAACGACGATTTTCTAGCTCCACACGTTGGGCGAGTAGCGTTGGCGCGAACGTTGGCGCCAACGTGTGGAGCCGGCCTAACAGTGAGCAGGATTCCGCCGATGCGGCTGTCGGATGGACCGCGCTTCTAAAAAGAGGCGCCACAACGCCACAGCCGCCGGGATGGCCTGCGGTCAGTTTGCGTTTGCGGGGACCCTAGAGGTTCCCTGTTCGATACTTAGTAGTGACGGAAGAGATTCAATTTCCGATGCTTGTTATGTTATGATGATGTTTGTTAAGCAGTGTTACTAAGTACTAACCATATATTTATTGGTCCAATTTAGTTGCGTACAGTGTTTGCCAAAATAGCGGAAACAACGAACGCTTGTCCACGCGTTGGCAAAGCCTTGCGTGTGGTACCAGACACATAAATTCTTACCCACCGACACCACACTGCTATCTAGAAATTTACATATCGTTAGATATTGCTGAAAAGCCAAGTATTTTGAACGGCGAACTCGATACGGGGGACCTAACTTAAAAACCTGCGCACACCTCAAATTTCAAAATATTTTTAACACTTATTAATCTTACAATGGTGAAGAAAACATAGTGAGAAAATCACATCTGAGAGTTCTACATAATATTCTCAAAGGTTCTCAAAACTACCACTACTATACTACTACCAAAACCCACTACTGAGTGGGACAGTAATGTCAGTAAAGAAAGACGTGGTATAATGATTGAATACTCGTGGTCGTGGCTTAGTAAACATTAGGTACGGCTCTAGTCGACTTGTGGCAGTTTCAATTGCCGTTCGTTTGTAAGCGGCAAGAAGAAAAAAAACATATTTCTTTGCTTTTCTGGGATTTGAATTTGATTCTAGTCCAGTCAAGTTAATGTAGGTATTGTCATATCATATAGACGTCTATGAAGACTAAAGAATGAAAAGTATGATGACGGATTATTTTCGTACAGAATTTAATTTTTCCATTCATGTCCCTTAATAACTTAATATTCTGACTTCGTAGGCAAATATTTCATTATACGGCAAATAATCATTATCGATATTCGCGACGCACATAAAAATGCGTGTCGAATTTAAAACAATTTGCATTACTTACATACCTACCTAAGGCTAAGCGTCCACAGATCGGTATCGTACGCATCGGACGCATCACAGTATCGCAGTTTGTATACAAAGTACGATCCGTACGATGCGGATCAGTGGAACGCACTTGTATGATTTTCTATACAAAGAATTCTACGATCCGTTCAATGCGATGCGTCCGATGCGTACGATACCGACCTGTGGACGGACTTCTCTGTGCGTACTTGGTGTAACGCCTGAACAATTAGTTAATGCAATATTTCAAGCTCTCTCAAATAAGAAGGAGATACATGTAGTGCACTGTGCAATCTTAATATTCGTAATGCCCACTTTGATAGCTGACTTAATAGTGAACTTTAATTCGGTACATTCGTAAATCCATAATTATATTATCACTCTTGTGTTCATTTTTGAATACGTATCTACTCATTAAATTGAAGAGTAGAGTGAAATTATTAACTTACAATTATTTCTATGCTTTCCTGCGGTTAATAGCTCCATCATAATTATCTCTAGACTTGTAGAAATAAAACTAATTTATAAAAAAAGTATAATTATTATATTTTTATCCGCCATTGAAAGGAACAAATGACGTCACCAAACAGCCAAGTGGCGCCCGTGAAATATGATAGCCATATCTGGATGAATAACCAACTGCCGGCGATTACGTGACGCTAAATATGGCTCGACTCAATAAGGTTTTGATTAAAATATTTTCATCGTATACTCATGTAAGATGAGACTTATCCTACGCTCAAATTACCATTGCATTTTTGTGATAGCGAACGAGCTTGCAGCCCACATAAGACTTAACTTTTTGCTGCCGACCATGACAAGGCTCGAATCGGGACTAGGATCGTTACATTATTGTGACAACCCTGGCGCATCGACTTCGCTACGCCGAAAACAATAAACAATAGGGGCCATAAACATGTCGCGCAACAATAGAAACAATAGGAGCGCGGCTCTCTCAAAAGGACGCACGACGCTTCGACCATTACGGCAATAGTCATACGGGCGAAAGTCGGCTGCAAGGAACGTTCTCGAACTTTATTTCGACGCGGGTCCGGACTTCGCGGGAATATTCTCGATTGTCGTGAATGGTGCGTGAGTGGTATAAAAAGGGGCGATCGTTCAACCACGGACATTCTAGTTTCGGAAGCGGAACCAGGAAGATACCAGCGATACCTACGAGCGATACCAGTGAGAAGTGAAGTGATTTCTACGAGCGATACAGTGTTCGACGAGTGTGTTTACGAGTACTTACGTGCATAGTGTTGTGGTGTGTACTGTGTACAGTGTGTAATTGTGTTTCTACGAGTTCAATAAAGTCTTTGTGGTACATTTTGGCATTTTCTCGAACCCAGTACTCCTGACACGTAACAATTGGTGACAGAAGCGGAATGCCTGTAGTACCGCAGAGTGAAGAAGGGATTCGTACGCGACGGCAGACGGCATTGGATGCCGCGCGGATGGAGTCGCCGGGTCGTGACCGCATGGAGACGGAGACCACCGCTGGACCACCGACTACATCAGCCGCAGCAGCACCGACACCGAGTGCATTCGATATGGCCTCCTTGTTAACCGTCTTACAGCGCATGGAAAGTAAAATGGAGAGCCAAGCTCAGAAGGAAGACAAAGACCTCAGCCTGATCATGGAATGGAAAGCCAAAGGACAGAGGCCCCTGTGGAGTGATGTATCAGCCTCAAGCGCAACAACTAAGGCATACTGGGCTCAGTGGGACAGCCTGGTATTAGAGAATGGCGTACTTTACCGGAGCTGGGAATCACTCAACGGAAAGGAAAAAACGCTGCAAATGGTTATTCCTAGGAGTAAAGTGGCTGATTTGCTGAAGCTCGTACACGATGGCACTTCCGGCGGGCACCTCGGCATCAAGAAGACCCTCGTAAAGATACGAGAACGCTTTTATTGGGTGCGATGTCGAGAGGACGTTGAAGATTGGTGCAGAAAGTGTACAGTGTGCGCTTCAGTGAAAGGGCCCCGCACTAGATCCAAAGGGAAACTACAGCTGTACAACGTCGGAGCCCCTTGGGAGAGAATCGCCATAGACGTTGCTGGGCCATTCCCTCAGACGGAAGACGGGAATAGATTCATCATAGTGGTTCAAGACTACTTCAGTAAATGGCCGGAAGCGTTTGCAACTCCGAACCAAGAGGCGAAGACCGTGGCCAAGAAACTTGTCCAGGAGGTAGTATGCCGCTTTGGTGTACCATTGGAGTTACACAGCGACCAAGGCAGGAACTTCGAGTCGACGTTATTCCAGGAGATGTGTGAACTTTTGGGAATAAATAAGACACGTACCACACCGGCGCATCCTCAATCTGACGGCATGGTGGAGAGATTCAACCAAACGTTGGAAAATCACTTGGCCAAGGTCGTCGAGGAACATCAGCGAGACTGGGATCGGTACATTCCTCTGTTACGTTTAAAGACATTTATTCTCACTAAGAATAATACATATTCACTTACATGAGAACTTACTTAATATTTATTTGTACAGATATTCAATGAAGAGCGTACTAATGTTTTGCTCGAACACTTTTTTCGCATTACCCACTTAATCTTAATTCACACAATCCGACTCAAGCGTAGATGCCATTTAATTTGTACCAAAGATGTAAAGCGATGTTACTAGATGTGGCTTATCTGTTGCTTGTTGTTGCATGCTTATTTTAATGTAAATATTATGATTCTAATATTTTGGTTTTGTCCTTATATGGGATTAGAACATAAAATAGGATATTTATTTATGTATTTAGAAAAATGGAATTTCGAAAGATTGATTTATTTATAATAAATATAAATGTATGTTATAGATTTAAGTATATATTATAAATATAAAATTTATATTATTTTATTTTGGTTTCCCTAAGTTATTTAACACGTGATATTTTAAAAGCTTTTTAAATGTTATGCTAGATTGCAATGATTTGATATCGTTGGGGAGCATATTATATAGCTGGGCGCCCTCATACATAATGTTCTTTTTACCGTAGTTAGTCCTTGGTGCTCGTAATACTAGGTTATTTGCGCTTCTTAATTTAATTTTTTGTAATTGTTTTTTCTTTGTGAAAGTAATTTGTGTGTGCATGTCCTTTGTGATTATTTTGCGTATTAATAAGCAATTTTTATATACATAAGTCTGATAAACATTAAATAACTTAGTTTCTTTATATATCCGAGAGGTAGGGGTCATGTAGTTATAATGAAAGAGAATTTTTATTACTTTGTTTTGGGCCCTTTGTATTAAATCAAGGTTAGTTTTTGCAGCTGAGCCCCAAATTTCAGTTAAATAGTCTAAATGTGGTTTAACGAGCGAATTGTAGATACAGTAGGATACTTTCCTTGGAAGACATTTAGTGATTCCTCTTAGAGCCCCAGCGAGAGAAGATAATTTAGATTTAATTTTTTCAATGTGAGGTTTCCACGTTAAATTACTATCAAGAATTAGGCCTAGGTAAGTTTCTCTGTTGGATCTTTTAATTATTTGGTCATTAATTTTTAGAGGTACATATTCAGCGATTTTCTTATTTTTAGCCTTAAATATAATATAATTTGTTTTCGACACATTAATAGTTAATAGGTTATATTGAAGCCATTTGTTTAATAAGTTTAAATCATGTTGCGCGTCTATGACGATGTTATTTATCGAGTGACCAAAGTAGAATAAACTAGTGTCATCAGCATACATTGTTATTTCTCCTTTTAAGCCTATCTGATGTATATTGTTTACATACACCAAAAACAGCAACGGACCGATTATTGAGCCTTGAGGTACACCGAAAGTGACTGGTCTAGGTTGGCTTTTGTATTGTCCGATTTTAACTACTTGAGTTCGGTGGGCTAGGTAAGATTTTAACATATTGTATGCGGTACCGTTTATACCTATTGCAGTTAATTTATTTAGGAGCACAGTATGACTAACGGTTTCATTCCTCTGTTCCTGATGTCATATCGGTCTGCCATACACGAGTCTACGGGATTTACACCCGCTAAAGTTAACTTCGGAAGAGAGATGCGTCTGCCATTGGATTTGCTTACCGGAACACCGCCAGATGCCCCGAAACCAACCGTTGAATACATCGCGGACTTACGGAAACAATTGGACGAGACACATGACCTTGTAAGGGAGCAATGTTTGAAGACCAGCGAAAAGATGAAAACCCGGTACGATCGCGATGCTCGGAAACATGGTTTCAAGGAGGGAGATTCTGTATGGTTGCACAATCCACTGCGGAAGAAAGGGAAGTCTCCGAAGCTACAAGCACGATGGGAAGGCCCTTACACAGTTGTCACGAGGATTAACGACGTGACCTACCGGATCAGACAGGGGGACAGAAGAAAGCCGAAGATCGTGCACGTGGACAGATTGGCACCATTTCATGGATCGAATAATGCTCGGGACGAGCATGACTAAGAGGGGGGCAATGTGACAACCCTGGCGCATCGACTTCGCTACGCCGAAAACAATAAACAATAGGGGCCATAAACATGTCGCGCAACAATAGAAACAATAGGAGCGCGGCTCTCTCAAAAGGACGCACGACGCTTCGACCATTACGGCAATAGTCATACGGGCGAAAGTCGGCTGCAAGGAACGTTCTCGAACTTTATTTCGACGCGGGTCCGGACTTCGCGGGAATATTCTCGATTGTCGTGAATGGTGCGTGAGTGGTATAAAAAGGGGCGATCGTTCAACCACGGACATTCTAGTTTCGGAAGCGGAACCAGGAAGATACCAGCGATACCTACGAGCGATACCAGTGAGAAGTGAAGTGATTTCTACGAGCGATACAGTGTTCGACGAGTGTGTTTACGAGTACTTACGTGCATAGTGTTGTGGTGTGTACTGTGTACAGTGTGTAATTGTGTTTCTACGAGTTCAATAAAGTCTTTGTGGTACATTTTGGCATTTTCTCGAACCCAGTACTCCTGACACGTAACATTATTAAGAATGTAAATTAGTTGTTAGTCGAGTTAAAAGAGGGTGTTATTAAGAATTAAGAATGTAAGAGAGTTAGTTCGTTAACGCATAGTTAATAACAAACAAGCACAATAAATAAGAGGAAAAGATGAATGTTGCCCATATGATGGTACCGGCGCCGCGGCGGGGCGTCCAGATTTCCGTGGCTGGAGTGGCAGGGTCGTCAAGATATGGGGTAATAAATGTAATTATTAATTGTAGTATTGAATTTATAATACGATTTTTTGGTGTAGGTACATGTAGTATCCATCCATTAAAATTTCATCCCACTCAAAAACCAGCTCTTCTACCCTGTGATTTAGGTACATTATAGGTAAAAGGCGCGAATTTAAAATGCCGTAAGTGAGTTTTGCTCACATCTTTAATTGAACTGTGAACTGTGAGGTAATAAATTTATTTGTAGAGGGACGTGCAAATTCCATATTCTCCGCTACCCAATAGACCAATCTGATCCAAGCCCCATAATCAAATCACTTAAATTACCTATCTCCGTTTCATGATTACATTTAATATGTTCTTTTTTTTTATTAAAAAATACTTAACGATTCTTAGATGTTTAAAAATCTCTGTTTTCTTCACCCACTGCAAGTGAATTAAAGTTTCTGCCTTTCAATTTGAATTGAAGTCCGTCGTTGGAGGAAGTGGGGAGTTCGAGAGAAAAGAATGTCAATACGCATGAGGGGAATCTAATGAAATTCCAATAAATGCCGACAATACCTAGACGGTACAGCGATGCCTAGGCCTACACACCAACCTACCTACGCAAAGCGCATAATAAAGGAACCACCAAGTCTGTTACCAGACTTATGTCCGATAAACCGGACAGTTTCTTGCTTTTTAGAGGTATAATATAGTAAACCCAACTTAAGAGGAAGAAAGAGGCGCTGTCGGACGCATTTGACATTAATTTGACCAATCATTGCACACTAGTAACTGACAGATGAATGACCACAACGTACTTATGAATGACTATTTAACATGGCGGCGTTAGTTCCAATTTTTGCCATTTCAGAGATAATTGACGACCCGAATGGCGCAATGGTTAACACGCCGATTGCTGTTCCGAGGGTCCTGGGTTCGATTCCCAGCGAGACGGCAATTTGAATGATGAGTTTAAATTTCCGTTCTCGGTCTGGGTGTGTGTCCTTGTCTTGTGTGTTGTCCAAGGCACCCACGACACAGGGAATCCTAGTGTGGGGCTTTGAGTGTGAAGCGTTATTTAATTAGATGAAAGTAAATAAATAAATTGTAAGAGGTACAATAGAAGTACAATAAATGACAATAATTCATTCATTATTTAATTTTTTCATTCATTTCACTGGTTTGTTGGCCGTCTAAGAAGTTTATGCAGCTGCTGCTCTTGTGATCGCAACTAGGATGGTCAGTCGAGTTAACAATGTGTGTTAATAAAACATTTGTTAGTCAGTTCGTTAGACAAGAATTTAAATGTTAGAATTTTTACTGTCCGGACTTTTTAAATTTTGTGACAGTAACTCTCATGTCAATGTGCTTCACTATAATAATGGTCAATACCGATAAATAAGAAATACCTAACAGCGTGTAAATCACAAGATAAACGTAGTAAGTAAATATTATTTATGTAAAGAGTATTCCGAAAAATAAGAAAAATAAGCAAATTTACGTGATCAACAGGTTTTTTGCAGGATTTTTCAATTTCATCGCAGTTTTTTGCAAAATTACGCAATATAGGTACATTAATATTTCAGTACACAGATTTTTTCAATCCTGCTTCCTTGTCCCTTAATTATATGTAGTTTGAAATTTTTGAAACGAAATTTCACAATATTGATTCTAGCCTACGACATACTACTATTATACATTTATAGTTATAAACTTCTTTACACATACCGTGCACAATAACTAAAATAAAATTGTAAAATACGTATTAAAGTATTTTATTAAACGTTTATCTTCAGGTTAATTACCTTTAGGTAATCCAAAACAGTTTGGCTTGTATACGCTGAGCCAATAAATTCTTATCGACTGCTAACTACTCACTCCACATTTATTTAAATAATTACCTCATATTATTTACATTTTGATTGAACAATATCGATGCACAGTACCTACGGCAACTTTTATACAGCTACATAATATTTATATATTTTATTTCAATATCTATTCATTATTGATATTTATATATGTAGATACTAAATTTAATCGATAATATTGAGTCATTTATTATATATTATATAATATCTTATTGTCTTACATGTATATATATATATATATATATATATATATATATATATATATATATATATATATATATATATTTATATATGTATGTATGAATATATCTATTTATATATGGTATGTATGTTTATATAATTTAAAATAATAGATTATTAAATATTTTAAAATTCCCATCAAACGGTAATACCGCTCTTCGCGCATTTCGGCTTGGCCCAATGGTTAGCTGGTAGAGAATGCAATTAGCATTAAGCTCGCCATGTTGTACTATAATATTTTTATATTGTGGTCAATAAAGTTTACATAAATAAATAAATAAATAATCAGTTATTTACCGACGACTCATCACTCGAATATTTCGCCGTTTTATAAAATGGCTTAGGCCTATTAATACTTTAGCTTCACAAATTCATTTTTAGGTGTTTCTTACCTTTTTTACCATGCATAAGTCGTTTTATTTTACACTAGCTTCTGCCCGCGGCTTCGCCCGCGTGGAATTCGTTTAAACTTCACCTCCCTATTTCACCCCTTTTGGGGATCAATTTTGAAAAATCCTTTCTTAGCGGATGCCTACGTCATAACATCTACCTGCATGCTAAATTTCAGCCCGATCCGTCCAGTGGTTTGGGCTGTGCGTTGATAGATCACTATGTATGTCAGTCAGTCACCTTTGAGTTATATTTTATTTCACATTTACATTTTCATTACATATTGACACTTAAATAGTAAGTAGATAATTATACTCTAACTTCCACCAATACGCACAGGAACAGCTTGAAAAACGGCATTTTAAATTCTCCCCGTCAATCCGCAATGGGCCTTAATCACAGGACCGGAAAGCTATCATTTCTGTGAGATGCAATTAAAAAGAATTCCATATCAAATGCGAATGCAGCATAGACCTCAGACAAGACAGACCCATCCCATGTAGTGAGGCTATTAAGGGGTTGAATCCAGCCATTCAAATTCAAATTCAAATATTTATTTCTTCGAAGTAGGTTTTTACAAACGCATTTCGAAAGTCACTTTACGCCATCGCTTCAACAAATCCCTACGGTGAGTGGTCTTGGAAGAAGAAGCGGCAAGAAACTCCCAAGGAGTCTTTTTTTTTTCTCTTTCTCCACTCACAGTACAGTAAACCACATGATCATCATCTGCATTTTTTAATCTGGAATGTGATACGCGGAACGGAACTTCAAACACTCATAATAAGGACTACCTGATAAAATCAATGTATGATATCGATTTAATTTGTTTTTAAAGGTCACATGGAATTGCTTTACCAGAAGTAAATATTTTCATAACATGTTGTCAGGATTCGATGGTATAGCTTCCAAGAACGCTTATTATCTCATTTATACCATACCATACCCAATTAGTACATCACTTTCCATCAACGATAATTGTATAAGATCAAATGCGGCTATAGATTGATGTAACAACTTTGTTATTCTCCCAAGGAATTATAGTTATGAAACAAATACGTTAATGTTCCGCTGAGATATTAAGTTCACAGCCGAATAAAAAGATCGCTTTCTCAGATCGAGGATATTGTTACCACATTGTGCATATTCCGTTTTTGCGGAAAATGATGGGAGTAATGAAATATAGTCGTCTTACGCACCGCGCACACATAGTATATTTATGACGTAACTAGATTTTTAAACATGAAATGGACGTATTAAAATATGCAAGATTATTTGAGGGTATTGAACAAGGTGTTCGCTCCAGGCCCAAATCTGATGTTCTCCTTTGTGACTATCATGGCGCGATGTTTGTACCGTATTTTGACGCCATCCAAATTCGTAAACGAGCAAATCCATTAGTTTAATAACACTCATTGCTATTCAAACCACAGGCTCAAATCATGCAAGTTACCACCTAAAACACAACTGAATAAATAATGGATGTGTCATTTATTAGTAGGTACCGTAGTGGTAAAAAATCCGAAAATCATCCTTATTCTGTTTGTCATTGTGTCTTGTTATGATTTGATAATGTAACCATGATGTTACAGTAAAAAATAATGACATGAATTTTGATTAGTATATTAGTGTGTCTACGTGAATATTCTGCGTAATTAATAAGTTGTAAGAATACATTACATTGATTCATCACTACATAGTATAAAACAAAGTCGCTATTGTTTGTCTGTTTGTCTGTTTGTCTGTATGCTTAAATCTTTAAAATTACGCAACGGATTTTGATGCGGTTTTTTGTAATAGGTAGAGTGATTCAAGAGGAAGGTTTTTATGTATAATACATGCATATATTCCCACGAGAACGGGATCCACGCGGGTGAAACCGCGGGCGGGCCGCTAGTCATGAATAAATAAAATATACTTAACATTATTTACCATGTACACTCATCCATCTAAATTTATTAGTGGCTTCCGGCAGCTTTTGTCCGTAGGTATCGTAGGTATATTATGTAAAGTATCTACCTATTTCAACTTCGTGTCGATGTACAAAAATACGGAGTTGCCGAAATTAAAACTTAACGTACTGAATGATTCGACCGTGTCGAATTTAAGAGTTTGATATTGAAATTTTCGTAATAATGAAATGTTCAAGGAGTAACCGTGAAGTTTGTACCAGAAGGCCCTTGTCTCCATAGACTCGTCTGTTTTTCAACAGGGCGATCCACGAGAAGGAAACGTTACTTGAATTTCAAGGTAGAACACTTGGCCGAAAGACAGTCGAGGGAACTCCTCAACGATTTACTGCAGTTATCTAGTGTTTGGGCTTGATTAATTTGTAGTGACGAGAATTTTACACCTACATGTTGAATTAAGCGCCATCTGGCGAGTAGTTTTTAAGTTATCTCTGCTTATCGAGGTTGAAGTCATTTTTTTTTTTTTTGTAAAAAGCAATAATTTCACATTCTTATGCAGTCAAATTTAACAATTAGAATTCGTTTTATTTTAATAGCAATCCACTCTAATGCCAGCTTTCCACCCCCTTGTTGAAGGTAGATTGTAGATTGACGCCGAGAATTTAAAATTCCTTAAGTAAATTTTGCTTAGAAGCTAAATTGAACTGAGTAAACGTAACAAAGTTATTTTTGCGGGGAATGGCAATTCCATATCCTCGGCGATTCAAATCCTACTAATATTATAAATGCGAAAGTTTGTAAGGATGTACATATGTGAGTGAGTGTGTGTGTGTTTGTTGCTCTTTCACGCAAAAACTACTGAATGGATTTTCATGAAACTTTGCAGTAATATAGCTTAGACATCGGAATAACATAATTTGTTAAAATTTATAGAGATTTTTGAAGGGACTGGTTACCCGAAGCGAAGCGAGGGCGGGTTTACTAGTATACGATATGGTTGATGAACGCAGCAAGAACATTGTCTTACGTCAAGTGTCTGATACAAATTACCACCATAATTTTCGCAATATGCAACGTCACGCTTGCATTATGGGATTAAAACGGATGCCTACATCCTGTGATACAGCAAATTCAAGGCGTAAGCCTGTAGGTACGCGTCACAGGGAAGTTACCGAAAAGGAAACCAAGATTTAATTAAAAACCGAAACAAGACGAATAAATTAACTCAAGGGTTTAAAGTAGTGTACCTACATACCTACATAATATCCTAAGGAAAGTTGGGTTAAGAAGTTGGTTTTTGGCAATGGGAGATCTCCCGCCAGGCGAGACGACATGCCTGGGGGCGGCCGAGGCCCCAAGTGAATGCTCTCGGGGCATTATATAATTATATGCGAGCGATCGACTAATCTTCGATAGCGCGATTCAGGCTTTTTCGATGTCACCGTGTGACGTGTGTTCGATGTCGCCACAGATTAAAAAAACACGACTATGATTCGGGAATCATTTTTTTATAGCCTGAAGAGCTGACGAAAAAGCGGATGAGCCACCTGATTGATGTCAAGTGGTCATCGTCGCCTATGGACACCAGCAACACCAGGGGAGTCACCTGTGCAACGCCGGCCCGGAAAGAGAGTTCTTTTTACACCTTTCTTGAAGAACCCCACGTCATAGCGCTCCGGGATCGCTGTGTATTTTCAGTTAAGTCAACCGAGCCTACTCTTGCACCCTGGTGGTCTCAGCAGAACCACAAAAGAAGGTTTTTGTGCCCACCTTACTTCCTTGCTAGATGTTACGGTAGATACATGGTAGACCCATGGGAGGATCCTGGTCCTGGTTAGTTTGCAGCTGTTTGCAACGCGTCGGTGATGCTGATGCCTATTTTGCTGCTGTTTATAAGCGACAGTGGCCACATAATATCATCCGGTGGCCAATGTACTCGTTCATCTATTAACCTGAATAAAAGTATAGACGTACCTGTGATGTATGTATTCTAAATTCAACAACGTCTTCGTATCTGCTCGTTCGTATGATGGGTACTTTACTTAACACGTTCACTGCGTTAGTCAAATTTGATGACTTTCTTGGTGCGGAATGGGGTCTATTATATCCGAAGCACAACTTTTTTCTGGTGCGTCGATGGGTCGAAAAGATCCGTTTGACTTCCATCTGTTTAGGAGGATTTATCTTCATAGGCATAATGTTTTAGAGCGAATTTTTTATAGCAATATGTTGACAAATAAACACTAAATAAAAGGCTGAAATCGTAGGTAGATACACTGCATGGTTTGTTAGTAAATAAAGGAATTGCTTGGAGGATCGTAACGACCCGTTCTCCGCACTGGTTAATAAAAGTGTCGATATATTTTTAGTGTTGAGCATGATAAAAAACATCGATAGCGATAAAATAATATATTTTTCAAATCTAAACTTGATTTTAGGCTGGTTGAATAATCTTGTGTTCTAATATTTGTATTTGATCATTATGAGCTACACCTACTGGTAGATGGTGTGGGTGAATCTAGTAGCTGGGAATTGATGGCTGCAGTTCGCAAGATTTGTAATGTGTGACCAGTTGACGGGCTAGTATATATAAATTATCGGACATATTCCACTTACTGATCATTGTTTTGGGGAACCTTCACTTACTTTATTTTTATTAGGTTTTTCACATTCACATGACTTAGACAACATTTTCCTGGATCGTTTCATGTTAAATACACTGTCTTTTCTTTATTTGCAAAAAACTTGTCTAACCATATGGACGTTACCAGCTCAACTAGCATATAATCTAGTGCGGCTATAGGGTCATCGGGCATCGGGTCGTTAAGAACCGATAGACGCACTAGACGTAAAAAATTTAGCTTCAGTCGGCATCGGGTCGTAAGAACCCGATGCAATTTTTTCGCATTTATATTATCTATTTAACGAGGCAATTCCAAAACACTAACCATCTCATTCTTATTCACACGTAGACCAAATATATCTGTCCCGCACCAGCGGTAAGTACAGTAATTTTTACCCCGCACCGGAGGAAAGATGAGCATCGGATATAATCAACCCGCTAACGCACCAAACGTGTTAACGTTACTTCCGTCATTTATAAAAAAAGCGAAATTAATTAAAAACATGTTCACATTCTTACCTGTAAAAACAGTTGGCTGAATCAAGTCAACCGTAGTTTCGTGTTCGCCTTCCATAGTTTATCGAATATATGAATAATGTATGACTAGCAATAATTTTATATGTCTTTAATTAAGCCATTAACTGAATTAAATATTATATTTAAAATCATCAAACAATAATGCTCGCATATTGTGGTTTTAATAAGAAAAATAAACCACAATGTTAATTAACACTGTCCACAAACATTTTGAATGTGTTATTCACTGTCCACACAACACCGGGAGGGTTATATATTCACGATAATCAATTATATTGACATTGAAAATTAAAACATTGGTCAACGCTCAACACTAGGTACGACGCGGCGACGTCTACATTCTACAAGAATACATTCATCAAATCATTCAATTCATATTCAAAGACTTTAGAGCTTACTACAAACTACAATCACCATAGAGATATTACAATCTCTATGACAATCACAGACTAGCACAATGCTATTATCGTTCTATTTAAGCACTCTGTGGCATACACAGCAACTTGTTTACCGCAGAGTATAGAATAAAGATATCACATACAGAGAATAACTGAATGCCTGTATGTCCGTCTATTCACTGCGCTTTTTCAGTCGAAAGCATTGCTTGTGGTGGTTTTAGCTGTGTTTCTTAGAAATCAGTCCATAAATAATAATATAAAGAATATCAGCTCTTTTAAAAAAATCATTTAACATTTCAGCTCCATCTTGATATCGTGCAGTGAACCATTTTAATACATAGGTAGTCCATTTGATAAATGAAAGCATAATTAAATTGATTTATTTATAATAAGTATTACTTATAAGATTTTATTACAGTTCACTCGCGGTATACTAGATAGGGTATAGCCCTAATTAGGAGTATTTCTTTTGTAAGCTTATCAGAAGAGTAGGAGGATGCACATGTTTCAGCGAGGGGACTCGCTTGCTGCAGGAAGGCCGAGCTGTAAGCCTATTAAATAAATACAATAAATTATGTTATGTAATAGCTGGCAGGTAATTGAGACATTGGATGGAAATACTTTATTGATGATTGCATTAGAATATAGAATAGGGACGTCATGAGGTCATTGTCAAATGATATTTCAAAACAGGATTTGTATTTGCGAAAATGGATATAAAGAAATGTTTTAACAAGAGGACTATTTATGTCAGTTAGCGAATCTGAGGCTGTCCAAATACTTTTTACTTAAACGAAAATTTACAGTGTAAACTTTAAAAAAACCGAATCAGCATCAAACAGCACGTATAACTCGAAAACTACTAGCCTGATGGTACTCAAATTAATATGGGATCACAGGATAAGCACAAACATTTGAATAAAAAAAATTGGTTGTCTGTAAAGTCGGTTTACTGACGATAGTTGAACGTGACAACGTCTTAAGAAAATACTGATGGAATGGTAGCATAATCACTAATAGTCATCCTAAACTATCTTTGAATAGTACTTAGTTATAATTTATTTACTGTTATATTGCAGTTAAAAACCTTTATTAAATATTTTACCAAAAAGACTAGTCGTTGCATACCGTATAACGAAACATTAATCTTTAGCTAGTCTGTGCATATTATGTCATGTCAATGTGCCACAAACAAGTCAAAACAAACCTGGCTGGTTATAAATAATTTCGATAAAAAGCAAAAGCAAAACGTCAGTTACATTGACAAAGGCCGATTGTGCTTCTTTGTCGCTCGTTCCGCGCTCTCGCTTACATGGGACGCCTCACCCTCATCACGCCTCATGACGTCAGATAACGACGCATAGACGTCATGTTTTTCGTGCGTGCAGCCGGGTATATCGATTTATAAAACGTAACGTTGTCACGTCAAAAGAATTGTCAAAATCAGTTCTCCCAGTATAAAGTTATAATCTAACTTTTTTGAAGACGGTTAGAATAGAATACGTCAAAAAAGTAACGTAATAGAAATAAGTGTGCGCTAACCTTTAAGTTGCGCAGCGATATTGAATTATTGACACGTGCGAAAATAATGTGCTGTGCTGTAGTTTTAATAACACATTGTCTTGTCTGTGGTAGAGCCTAGAGTTCGCCCGGGGTAGTACCACCGCCCGCCAAGGTACTCAGTACCATTCCTACCGTCATAATAATTGTTTTTAAGAGCAATTGTGTTCCGGATAGGAAGGTTTGTGGAGCCGGTTTCACTTTTTTAGAGGCGACCATCTCAGACCTCAGGGGTAGCAACGCATCTGTGACCGAATTGGAACAAGACTCATACTAACAATAACTAACTGGACTATTACTAACATTAGGTAACTAACAGGACTAATTATCACTAACATACCCTGTCCTCGCACTTATTAACAAACTAACCAACTAATATTCTAACACCATCTACTAACTGAACTAACCATCCTAGTCCCTTTGAGTCTAGTTCTAGGTCGGTCACAGTTGTTATGGGCGGCAGGGGAAGGGTGGTACTGCATGCTCGTTTGCTATCTTAATTCCATAAAAAAAAAAAAAGTTAATTGCGTAATCAAAAAAAACTATGCTTTGCTTCTTTTTTACAAACTACTTTTTTGCAAACTACTGAATAGCGAATCAATACATAATTTTTTGAACGTATTCTCAAACGTCATCTGATAGACGTCACTCACTCCAATCATAATCCATCCACCCACCCGCCCCACCACAGATCAATATTATTTGTTTGTTGCGCAATTCTGATTTCCATAATTCCGAACAAACAGTAAAAGTTACCTATAAACCGCAATACAATAAGAAGACGTTAACAAAATAACTAAAGCGATGACTACCAACAACTTTATGGATAGAATAAAATTATTTTTCGGTTTGCGACAGGAGCCTCCACGGAGCGACTTTCGGAACCCGATTTGGAGCTCTGACGATGAAGATGAGGGAGATGAGCTCTATTCACGTTCGCATATGGCTGTATACAGCGATCCAATAGAGCTTCATCGTGAAATAACAAGGCAAGTACAGGATATGTTTCGATCTTTCGGCAGCGTATTCGGGGATATGGGTTCCTTCTTCGAAGAAGTCAGGCCTGGTAGCATAATGGAAGTGCCTACTGAGCCAGAGAACTTCAACAACAACAACATTAGAGACTACTATCTGAAACCTGGATACCAACACGACAGACCGGACTTGCATAAGGACATTGACTTGGATGGCAAGATATCCTCCAACGATATTTCAGGGTTACTGAAGCAAAAAGAGGATGGGCATGGGCAGGTAGCCCCGGTCACGCCTTTCAATGGTGAATTGGTGCCAGGCAGGTCATTCTGTCAAACCATAATAACAACTAGTGTGACGAAACCTGACGGTACTATTGAGACTCGGAGGATTGTTAAAAAGGGGAATGAAGTTGTTGAGGAAACTGTAACTACAACAGAACCTAATCGCCCCTTCAATGGTCTGAGTCCTATTTCAACTACACTCTCATCCCTTTCCTCTTTACTTAGAAATTTTTATTAATCAAAATACTTCGGATAAGACATTATGACTAGAGTAGGTCTTTTGTGATATTATATTTCTTAGGTCTTTAAATTACATTCTTTCATCGTTTATTTTTAAACAATGATCTAGCCGACTATCACATAAAATATATATAAATACAGATTGTAATGCTGTGCAGTTTACAATAACTAAATTTAAAGTCCTATCTTATTTTACATAAAAATATTATGTACCTGGGAAGCAAACTATACTATGAAGCCTAGGTAATTAAAGTTCTTATGTAATTTAATTTTAGTGATATTTATAAATAACTTTACTAATTTATTGTAATTCTTCTGGCAACCTGAGGCTGACTTTTAGTTGTATTTCAATTTATATTTAAAGTTATATGGCTGTTATTTTATATCTATATATTATTGCTAGCATATAAATGTGTATGCAAATAGTAACTAGCAATAATTTCATATTGGATTTTAATAGCTATTAAAATATGCTTCAATGAATCATTTTAGTACATCTTGAATCATTTAAATAAACATAATATGCAACTAAATAATGGCTTTTCATTTATAAACTAAGTTTTGTTGCATGTAACTATTAATTTTCTATACTTATGCCCATTTTTACCTAAATGTACACATTTAAGAAAACTAGGCACTGGAAACAAGTATGCCCGTGAGGCCAGTGCAATGTGATTTATTGACACCTAACCGACATGTAAATTATCAATTTTATTTGCCCGTAATTTTGCACATAGAAATGAAAGAAAATATGAAAACAATTCATTTATTTTCACTATTGCAATTGTAAATATCTCTGAGAAAAAATGTACTTTTCTCATTACATTCAATCTTACATCAAAGTCAAACAAAGTTATAATTAAGACAATAAATACCTAGTCAACACTATAATTAACCTATGTTCTACTAAAACTAAACAAGTCATCATTACAAAGAGAGTCATACAGAGAACATAATTTTAGACGTTTTGATTGATAATTTTATTTTTTTATACATTGTAATAGCACAGGAAATCCATAAGCTTGGCCCAAATAGAAAAAAAGCCATTACTAATAAATTAATTGGTTAAAAAAACAAGTGAGAGGTCAGCAGGAATTTCATAGTGTGGAATAAAAAATCCAGTTACTTACTTCATGAAGTAGGGTGTGAGGAACTGGAAAGGCCAATGTAATATAATAGGTATGTCTATGTGCTGTTTTGTGAAAGTAGGCAAAGGGTTTTTAATGGGGCATCTTTATAATGTCTTACCACACACAATGTGTAGTACACATTGCTAACGCCATCTGACGTCGGAAAACAAAAATATACTAAAGAATGTTCTGTCTTGTTCTTTTTCCAGAAATTAAAAATGTTATTATCATGCATTAAACTGTTTCAATTTGAGCTTTGATGCTTAACAAGACATACCTAAGTTCTCAGTAACATAGGTACTGTATAAGTGAGTTAATGAATGGGAAATGCAATGCCTCCACTAAAACCCTATGAGTGTATTTGTTAGTAAGGAACATTAGCGTTAGTTAATAAGTTAATCTTCAGTCAGTTGCCTAGTCAACTCACAACAATAAGTACGAAGGACGTATCCAAAGATAAGACTACTTAGTAGTAGGAGCTAATAATTAGTAGGAGCAGAAAATTATTCAAAATGGCCGTTGTCGTCTCCGAGGGCAACAGTAAAGGCGAATGCGTTATTGGCAGTAACAAGCGTCGCGCGTGTTGCTTTTGATCCACGTCAGATATCGATTGACGCGCGTATACACTCCGGGCCTGTCCGGGCGCGCGCATCCTTCGCCCCAAGACACCACACCTGGAAAGATAATGATTTAAATTTATTCAGATCCAGGGGATGGCAGAACTCCAAGTCCAAATCGGATTTGCGAGGCTGATTTATAAAGGGGTTCAACATCCTTCTTTTAGTTTACTTAATTGAAGTCGGTTTTCACAAACGTTTCTCGAAAGAAAAAAAAAATCGGCAAAAAACCTCCAAGAAGCTTCTTCTACTCACAATTACTAAGTGCTTTATCCGAGGTCCAAAGGGGGGGGGGCAGCTGCTAAATATTATATCTCATCGCATTCCGCTCGCTTAAGCCATTTCCGAAATTAGCAAGAACAAAGTAAAACACAAACTGTTAAGAATTCCAAAACCAATGACGTGAACTAACCGACTTCCTGCATCTGCTGATTGGTTCCATTAACGTGCAGCGGGCCGCCGGAGTCGCCCTGGCACGCGTCCTTGCCGCCCTCCTCGACCCCCGCGCACAGCATGTTGTCCGTGATACGCTGCTTGTACGCCGTCTGACGGCACTCCGCGTTTGATATTATCGGCACGTATACCTGTAGTGAAGCGTTTCAGATTTGACCGATAAATTAGAAAAGAAAGTTGAATGAGGGGTCAGCACTGTCTATGAGCATCAGTTATTCAAAGGGTTCTTCGATGCACCCCAGTGTCGGCAAAAGAAGCAATGGGAGACTGATTCTCTCACACTGCGATCGGAATTTTTAATTAAATGTCACGGTGTCACTGTCCAATTACCTAAAAAAGAGTGGTAATTAGCCAGGCTAATTAACAAAAGCCCATGACACCATGTGTGAGGAAGCATCTGTCTGTTAATCTGTTTTTAGGTTCCTAGCATGGCAGACTTTAGCCTGAAAATCTTGCCCAATAGGATACCTACTGTAGGCAATAATAAATTCTTATTAAACTTACAGCTCTTAACGTGCCTCCTTACCTAGACAACTGAATCATTCAAACATTACTCACACTTCGTTCACTATTAATAAAAATTGTCAAACCTCCTGGAGAGTGTCAGACACTTGACCGCCTTCCTCAGTGGTTCCCCAGCCAGCGACCATCCCGGTGTAGTTGTTGTAAGCCTCGCCGGCGACCGGCAGGCACACAGGGCGAAGTCCCACGTCGTCAAGGTCTTCTGCAGGTTCTGCAGGTTCATCACCCCTCAATCTCTTTACTGCGCTGCTAAGGTCAACCTGAAAGCAAATACTTATTATTGTTTTTAACTAACAAACCATTCGGTAAAATAGGTATTTGATTTTTTTTTGGTTTTCAACATCAAAATTGAATTGTTTATTCAATACTATCTCTTAGGTAGCTTCCGTTAGACTGATCTGAACATTTAGACGTATTTACGAATTAAAGATTTTAAGCGATGGGAATCGTTATAACACAGGAGGTCAATACTCCTAAGAGAACTGATAAGGAACTGTCGATTAGTTCAATATTTCCTGTTGATTAGCTACTTGGCTAGCCGACTAGGGCATTTTGAATAATTCAAGCGCAAAACCAGTTAGGTATCTATCATAATTATTCCGTTTGAAGACATTCTTTGGTCAGTTATTAGGTACCTTTTTTATTTTCTCTTATTTTATGTCAGACAACGTTCGTTCCTTTGTCAACTATTCTAAAGTAATTAGGAAGAATTAAACCTGATTACCCTTTTATCCAATTTCAATAATGCGATGTCGTTGTCGTAAGTGCTAGGGTTGTATCGAATATGCCGGATAATTTGAGCCACCTTACGGTCTATGGTCTTTGTCTCGTTGCTAATGGATCGGTCGTGTTCTAAGAAACGAATGGACATCCTCTCCTTGCGGAAACTGAAATTAGGTTAATAAGGATTAAAATATGCGATGCAGATTTTAATGATGAACGATTTATGAACTTTTAAAAATTTTGTCAGAGATTGCGAGCTAGTAGGTGTACTCGTAGGTATAGATAATTATTCACTTCTATACAGGGGCGCCGTACTTAGGTAAGCTGCATCGTTGCCCGTGTGCAAAATCGATTTACACCTCCCCTACCCCCTCGTCGTTCAATACCAATTGCTTTGGTCCATTTGCCGCCCCCATAAGTATATGGCACCTGCCATGGTGAATGCCATTAATAATACAAGAAAACTGCGCAGGGTAGTTTCTGTAAGGCATCTCCCACGGATTGTGTTATATCTTTTACACATTGTGCCACGTCTTCCACATTGGAATAATTTATCGAAGCAACTTACCCTGAAGTGCAATGCGCAGCAGTGAGGACGTACAGATCGTTGATGAGCGAACAGGCGCAATAGAACCTGCCACCGTACATCATCACTCCGATCCAAGGTATCTCCAACTTCCTGGTCTCCTGGCCACCTACAATACGGCGGCGGGTTCGAGTGATGCCGCACTCTGGAACCAGGAAACACGGATTGTATTTATTTTTTCAAGTCCAAACACTAGGCAAGGAGTAATAACGCTACAAATTAATAGCCCCACTATGACTACGCATCCCTATATCGTGGGTACCATGGACAAAACCCGAGAGAAGACCCTTACTCATCATTCAATTTTCCTCGCTGGTAATCGAACCCTTCGAACGGTGGTCCGGTATAATAACCACTGTGGCATACAGGTCAGTAAAATGAAGAACACCCAGATTTGAGATATTAAGCAAGAAGAACCTTCACTCAGCAATCAATCTCTCTTCTTTTTCCTAGCAGACAACTTACTAAATCTAATAAACGGTTACTAACGGCAAACAGGACAATCTTCCGGGGGTTCCTTGTCGGGTAGACTGGGTATGCTGGGGACAGTCGATGTGCTGATCCAGCCATTGATCCAGTCTATGAGGCCCTTCTCCTGCCCCTGACCGTCTTCCAGCTTGGCAGTGGACTGGCAGGACACCACGGTCACACACATCAGGACTAGCTGCCACTTCATGGTCATGCTGAAATATTGAAGTAAAATTATCATAGGACTAAACAGAAAGCTTGGTTTGTTTATCAACTTCGACGAAGTATTTTCTTAGTGCTCTTTCGTGCCACGATGCCACGTAACATCAGGTCCCACCTGTGGTAGTTAACATCTGATGCATAATTTTTGTGTTACCCCTATTTATCGACTTTGAAGTCGATTTTTTTTTGTAAAAAAAATTGTTATGACGTAGAGATTTGTTTTATTCAAAACTGACACTTGTCGAATGGTCCCATATTAAATTGAATGACATCGGGCGAGTAATTTTTGATTTATCTCTACTTGTGAATGTTGAATTTTATAAAAATTTATTTACATTGTATATAAACAATTATTCAATAAGTAGGTTATGCGTAAATTTTTAAAACCTCGCCTTATTGACCGAGAAACTGATTTTTTATCAAAAAATGCACAATGCAAAATACTCGTACCAGTAAAATTATAATATGCTGTCCTGCTGAGCGGGCCCGCATAACTCTTATTTAACTTGCATTGCAAGCAGCATTGTAAGTGCCCTGTGTCCTTAACCTAATACCCCGTAATACAGGAAGGAGTACCGTTGGACACTTAAATCCCATAATGATACAGATTTCCATACATTAGCGGCCAAACCTTACATTTACCAATGTCATGGCGTTAATTAAATGTAAATTTTATATTATTGCGTGTAACGTGAATCAAGGACACGGCGCAGCGGTAAAAAGCAAGTCCTATATCATCGGAGTACCGCTACGTCGATCACTCATCTCATCTATTAGCATATTTACATATTATTTATGTTTTTGCGTTTGCGAAGTAGCGCCGAAGGTATGGGGTCTACGAGTTTATAATAATGTTTTTGCTCGTTACTCTGTCGTAAATAAGTGCTTTTATGGAAATCAGGAAGCCGAAATGTAAATGTATTCGGTACAGTGAGGTGTATTACACATAATCGGTATACGAGGAGAAAGAGAAAGCGTTGTTTTCTTCATGACCTAATCAAATATTGTTAATCATTATTAATTACTCTTTAATTAATACTGGGATTCAATCCTTTGCGCTATAGCTGTACTAAAACCATAAGTATTAATGGCTTAATTTTTACAACTGCCTAAGTGCCTACTAAGTAGTCAAGAAAACACGTGAATGTTTTGTTAATAAAAGCCCTTGAATTACGAATTATCAATTCTCGCTTCGTTTGCGTCGTCAAAAAGTTCGTAATTCAACTCGCGTTCTATTATAAATTATCGCGTGTCATCCAAAATTTCATTTCCGGTTGAAACTTTGTGGTTATAAAATAGAGGGAGTTAAATTGAAGTCTCAGTCCAATAAACTATAGACGGAATGCCGTGAACAAAAGCGTGAAGCTGGCAAAAGTCAGCCGAAAACGCACATCGAAACCAATATAATGCCCTATGTTGACAGTTTGAACTAGTCTGAGATTGAAGTCATATTCGTCGCAACGCAACCCATCTCTGTGCCAAAAGATACGTATCTTCGGATTTCCTCTCACAATATAACAAAGTAAGGATCATAGAGTCATAGTTCATCACACTGGAGTTTGATGAATCTTTTCTAAGGTATTTTTCCTTAACAAATCCATTCCCTGATTAGGTAGGTACATTAAAGTACTTATGTACTTAAAAGTTGATCCTTGCGTGAATGCCATACTGAACATTTTAAATCACTTCTTGTTATGCTGTTTGCATCGCGCGGGTCCCTCCGACTCGTTCTAGGCGATAGAGAGTTGCTTGTTTTCCTGTTCCCCTATAATAAACTTGATGGAATAGAAAGTAGTTCAATACTGAGTTCAATTTATTAATACTTCTTCTATAATCATAAATTATTTATTAGCATAAGCTGTTTATTATGTAGATGAACATAATTTGGAATATGCCAAAATCTTTGATGCGGCGTTTTACGCTCCGTTGCTCTCTATCAACAGGACGAAGTCCACGAAATCGTTCCCTACCACGATTCCCTACCCTAATATACCGTTTCTCCAACTGAATTCATGTGATTTGAAATTGGATCTATGGAAGCGCTTACTGAATTAAAAAATTTGAAATTGTAGCATAATCTCCAAAATCTATTTCGCGGCTGAAATGTAACGCTCAAACTTTTTTTTTTAAATAACGGAGCGAGAACCCTTCGTTACTTACGAATTTATACCGGTAGATATATATATATATTTTTTAAGGAAACATTTTGCCCATTTTGCTTTGCCCGAGTGCATTTATAAAGTGAATTACGGTATTTCGTACCAAATGTAGGTTACGCATAAAAATAATAATAAACCTAATGTGAAAACGATTAATCCGCGTTACAAGCTTGAATGCACTTTCATTGCAAAAAATGAGGGCGAAAATTTATCATCTACACGAAATGATTTATATATTTCATTTAAGCATAGTTTTATTTAAAAAAATGCTGGGCATGTTATATTAACAAATTGAATAAATTTTATTTTACTTTTAGTTTCTTTTCATCCTTAAAACTGTGTAGTAGTGGTTTAATCCTAACGTGACTTATTTCCAATCTGAAAGTATGAATTTCAACGATTATGCTACATACCTATTATGCAAATGATCGGGCAAGGATTTTTCACACGCGCACTTCACTCGGGGGTCACTTCTTCAAATATTGTTTAAAATAACGTATCACGCCGGCGCGGCGGAGCGGTCGCCAGTTGATAAAGGAAGACAAGTGACCACTCAGTCCGTTTACTTCGCGGATTGGAGCTGGAAAGAGATAGAACTATCTCCACTTTCACTCGGTCTGCTCCACTTAGTCCTGGCAGCGGAGCCTCGGATGTGCTACGTCCTACCACCCGTACCCCTGTTATATGCTGCCTAGAATCACCGCAATAAATTCCATAACAGTTACAAGGTAATTTGTGCAGAATCATTATCTGTTAATGATGTAATTATTGCCATTTTTGCATCCATGGGGGACCCTAATGGCTCTCGCATGCGCCGGTTTCATGAGAATCATCCTATTCGATGCGTAATTTGTGTCGCTTCATTATTCTCTGAATAATAATTAAGCAGTTAGGTATCAACAAAATCGACGATTATTAGTATTTTATCTTACAATAAGTACAATTAAGAATTTTCAGGGTACCGTAATTACCTCTTTCCTCGTTTTTGTTTTTCGGTTAGCAATTGATGTTTTCAGGGTACCGTACTTAGGCATTTCTTTCCTTGTTTTTGTCGGCAGCAATTGGTGTAACAAAGTCCCTGGGCAACGGGACTTCAGACGAGACTTCAGCTTCAGATGGAGCATCAGCTTTAAAAAAAATAACAATAAAAAAATGTGTTTTTTGCATCGATTTGTGCCAGGAAGAAAAATTCACAATAAAAATTATATAGATAAATTGCAGTTCATTGCATGTTAAGTTCGGGCAAACGTGACAATTTTAGAATATTATAATTTTGCTGGACTGTCCAGTTGCTATTAATTATAAAACAGGCTTTAAAGTTGCACCATGTTTTCTTAACTCGCTGGTAAAAAGAGTTAAAAAGACTGCTTTTTAACAGACTTCTGAAAAGGAGGAGCTGTTCATTTCGATTGTTTATTATGTGCGTTACTGTTACCTCGTGGTTATCGTGTAGGTACCTACCATATAAAGAATGGTCTTTTAAATAATAAAGATGACCTCAGAATAACTACACACGTATTATAACAACACCATACCTAGCCCAATACGTTCATTCATTCATAATAAAAATTCACGTCATGAAATTTCAACCCTTTCATCACTGACCTTATAATGAATAGGGCAAATTACTTTTCATTGATTAGTAAATAAAAAAACCTCAGGTAAATAGTCAAAAATTGACCTAATTAAAATACCCAAATTTTATTACAGCATTATCTGTATTTACCTTAGAATAATTATAGTATAGAATGACAGTAGTCATACAAGCGCTCGGTCTAAAATTAAGCACTAACCGATTTTTTTTAAACCTAATAAAATACAAGATACTATGAAATATTGATAGCTAACCTGTGAAAAGTGATGTTATTACATTTCTTTTGCTTTTCGGAAGTGTTGTGACAAAATTTAACAGCACAAATCGTCATCATTTTTTTTTCGCGAGACACGTTCGGCGTGCATTGAGCGGAACGGCGTTTGGAGCCATTGATGGCTCCAATGAATGTGCTACAAAATGGCCGAGCTGACTTGGTTTCTATAAGTACTATACATAATTATTCTAAGGTATTTTACATAAATTTTACCAGCTGAAATTAAGTTGCCGTAATTTGCCCTCATTGGGCACAAGTAGAGCAAGCGTGCATATTCTAAATTATAATTAAGTGGCATAAATATTTTTTGTTTTAAAATATAATATTATGGTTTTTATATAAAAAGTATACTGCGTTCGCGTTCGATACGGAATTCGTTTTGATTGCATATCACAGAAATGCCGGCTTTCGGATTAAGGTGCATTGTCGGAGAGAATTTCAAATACCTTAAATAAATGTTGCTTACAAGCTAAATTGAATAGTGAGCACAGGTAATAAATCTGTTTTTTTGCATCGCCATTCGCCATTTCGTTAGCTTACGCGACGTGAAGAAACTTTGCCTCTAGCATGAGAGAAGGCGTTGGTTGACAACTATGATAAAGATATTGAGCCTATTACTTACTTTCATTTCTTTAAAATCATAATATCTTTAAAAATGAGTACATTAATTGTACTATTACAACAATTACATCAATATTTTGGAGACGAAACAGAATCTCAATATTAATCATGTGGGGGAAGGTGGAAGGGGTTATACCTACCTATAGTCCTATATTTATACCACGCAATAAATGACTGCAGATTTATTGGGACCTCTGGGTTCGATTCCCAGCTAGGCGGAAATTTGAATGATGAGTTTGAATTTACGATCTCGGTCTAGGTGTATCCTTGTCTAGTGTGTTGTCCATGGCACCCACAGCACGGAATCCTATGATGGGGCTATGAGCGTGTAGAGTTAAAAAACCCAATGATCTTTAAAAGAAATATGCTAATGCGGCATATAATCAGCACTTCATAACAACTTCCTTATCACATCCTTACTGTACTCCACATAACTAACAATTACGTACATAATAAATATCTTTTATGTTTGGTTATACCTATAGTCAGTTAACCAGCTTCAAAAAGCAAAGCCATATTTCTGCTAGAGTCATAAACTGCAGCCAAAAAGGGAAGCAGTAAAAAATTTTAAATCTTCTTTTAAGATCAAGATCTTTAATCTTCATTTAAACATCTTATTCGGTCAACGTCTATATTACATCGTGTTCACACCAACCCAATCTAAATAATCTAACATGCTTTGTTTAGTCATATAAACATAATATGTCATATAAACATAACTGTATCTTTACCTTTTCCTCCTTACCCTAAAGTTGTCTGGAAGAAATCGCTCTTTAGCGATAAGACCGCCTATTGTATTTAATTTTGCTATATTATGTTTCTTTTATGTTTTTCTATATGGTGTACAATAAAGAGTATTATTATTATTATTATGCGTACCGCGAAGAACCGGTTTAAACTGCTTGCGTCGGTGTTCCCTTTTTATATGAAATCCCCGATTAATTTGTTTTACAGGTAACGATGTTGTACATATTTAATTTAATTAAAATTTGTCACTTCAAATTCTTTGTTATTTTTTATTGAAAACATCGCGTAGATTCTTTTTGCAAAGTAAGAATTAAGAAAATATGTCTGTAATAAATTCGCCATCGGTGGTGGTAATATATAAACATTTTAAATCCTCCTCCACCTCGAGTAAGAAAAACTTCTAATGAGCTGCTAACCATGGAAAGATCTTCATTAAACAAGGCAATCAAAGAAAAATACCGCATAATTATAAGTTCCATTCGTTTCGAAACTATGACGCTACACACAAACAAACAAAGACTCACATACATATTTCACCCCTTTTTGTTCGTGGAGGGTTCAATTATTTTGAAAATGAATGAACGATAACATAAAATATAAATAAGAAATAATATTTAAAGATTTTTGGTATCGGTAAAAGTGGCACCTTCTATGATATAAAAGACTTCAACGCACTCAAAAACATTTATAGACCTTAATTATTTTTACATAACTACCGTCATATTTTTCATTACGTAAATATAAAAATCAGTAGGTACCTGACAAATGCGACTGACGTTTTATTTTGTAGTAGGTTTCTACATATTATGCTTTTTATTATTCATAGTCTTTGTCGCTTATAAATATGCAATTATGTCGCCTTGGTAATATAATTGGCATGCTTATATTATTATAATCCAACTTTATTTATAAAATAAACTATACAAATTTTTTCGCATTCTCCGAGGTGGGGTTTACGTACTTACTTAACGTAAACATATTAAAGAACATAGGTTTTAAATAATTATACAATCATAATGTACCTACGACTATGAACCTTCCCTTAATTGAAATAATTGTCTACAAACTTCGACTATCAACGACTCCGTGCTTCAGAAATCTCGAAAAGCTAGCTAGCTTTCCCAATTTAAGTCATTTCGGAAATCTTTGGTTCGCATAAAAACTTCCGAAACTTTATTGGCTACTAACCCCTCCGCCAGTCAATACTGGGGCCGCATGGAAAAGTACTTGCTTGGCCTGCCGCCCGAGTTACGAGACACCCGTATTCTGTAGGCCGTTAGGTAATGGTTGCAGACGTTGCAGTCACATGCATAACTACTAATTTGCGTTCGGTATGTAATTTGTTTAAATGGCAACCCACAAATTTAATATCCTTGCAGATTGCAGTCACATGTCATATTATGCATAACTACCTACCTATAATTTGTGTTCGGTATGAAATTCGTTGTAATGGAAACCCACGAAAACTCAGCTTTTGCCCTTGTGATTACGGTTCATTGTAGATTGATGGCGAGAATTTATAATGCCTTGTTTGATCCAAGAGCTGGCAGTTTCCTCGCTCAACATATTAGCATTGCTATACAGCGAGGAAACGCTGCCAGCGTATTGGGGACTGCACCACAGGGTCCTTATTTTAGTTTTGTTAAGTTATTTTTATTTTATTTATATTTTTATGTGTGTACCATAAATGCTGTAAATATCATTTAATAAATAATGCCATATGTAAAATTTTGCTTACATGCTAAATTGAACTCCTAGCACACCTAATTAAGTTGTTTTTTTTTTTATGGAATTAAGATAGCAAACGAGCATGCAGCACCACCCTTTCGCTGCCGCCCATAACAACTGTGACCGACGTAGAACTAGACTCAAAGGGACTAGGATGGTTAGTCCAGTTAGTAGATGGTGTTAGAATATTAGTTGGTTAGTTTGTTAATAAGTGTGA
The DNA here is from genome assembly GCA_905404135.1 of Hesperia comma. Lineage (NCBI taxonomy): Eukaryota > Metazoa > Arthropoda > Insecta > Lepidoptera > Hesperiidae > Hesperia > Hesperia comma. Next base: position 15,452,601 of record FR990024.1, read on the forward strand.
GGACAGGGACTGTCAGTGATAATTAGTCCTGTTAGTTAATGTTAGTAATAGTCCAGTTAGTTATTGTTAGTATGAGTCTCGTTCTAATTCGGTCATAGATGCGTTGCTACCCCTGAGGACTGAGATGGTCGCCTCTAAAAATGTGTAACTGGCTCCACACCTTCCTATCCGGAACACAATTGTTCTTAAAACAATTATTACACGGTAGGAATGATACTAGGTACCGTGGCGGGCGGTGGTACTTCCCCGGGTGAGCTCTAGGCCCTACCACCTGTTGTTGTTTAAGCGGAGTGGCAAGTTCATATGCTCCAACCAATGTTCGCTACCCACTGCAACGAAGCTTTTTTCGACGGAAAAAACTGACACATTTGTTCAAAATGATTATTTTCACAATAACATTCAATTATTTACATGGAATCAGCTTTTCATATTTTAAGTACCACAAACACACTACAAAGCAGTGTGTAAGGACTGGTTAAAAATGACTCTCCTAGCACTTATAGATCCCAAGAAACGCTTTTTTTAAGAAAAGTTGTTCGTCTCTGGTGACCAAATTGTTTATAGTCAGCTACGTTTCCGTTTTCTTCCATCGATTTACATACATATTTCTGTTCGATCGCGTAAAAGTGGAGCATGGTTCCTACATGGTCAGACACGGTGTATGCAGGGCGCTTATCAAATCAGGGGCACGCTAGTGTGTCAGCGATGCATTGCTGGTAAATTTATTCAGACAAAACTATAAATAAGTTTTACGGCCGCAACTATTTGCAATCCACTCGAACTCACCTCGCAGTGATTTCGAAACAGTTGACTAACTCATATCTATTAGGTGTTAATTTAATTAATCTTAGCTAAGACAGCCTTCGACTGGACTAGATTTGTATTGAACTAGACTTGTGTGAACTAGATATGTTTTAGTACCTACCTATTAGATTTTAGTATCATTGTAGTCAATTTCAGTAAAAATTTGTTTCTTAGTATTTCATAATATTCTTTAAATATTGGGGGTTATTTTGTTTACAGGCTTGCTATGCACGATTTTTGTTATTTTAATTTTTGCCTTGTAACTTTCACAGTACCTTGCTACTTAAAAAAATGAAGATAATAAATCTATTCCATTCATGTGAAAATGGATTCAGAAAATTTCCGTACTCCACTTTTCGGTACATTCTTCGACAAGCATATCTTTGCTGTGTAACTTGATTATTAATTACCTAAAAGTAATATTGTGATTCAGATAAAAAATCCAAGATAAAATAAATTAACCTGACTAGAAATTTATATGATCGACAATTTATACTTTGTTTATTATTTTTATAGAATTAAGGTAGCAAATGAGCATAAAGCACTAACCCTCCGATGCGGAATTCATTTCAATTGCAACCCACAGAAGTAGCAGGTTTCCTCCCCTGTGATTAAGGTTCATTGTAGATTGACGTGAAAATTAAAGTGACATGTTTTTGCTTACAACCAAAATTGAAAAGTGAGCACATGTTACATTGGTTTTTGGGAGGGAGTGGCAATTCCATATTCATAGTGTAAGACGGAACATAATTAACTCGAAAGAAACTCGAACCAATCTCGTTTCACTGTCCAACAGAACCGTAGTAAAGGCCCGCAGAGAAGGCTGCATCGTTATCGCCATACGGGTATCGCCTTGGCACACTTGCGGCGCTCTTCCACGGCGCCCCATGCACACACCCACCTCCGCAAGGCCAATACTGTTATTGTATCACTTGCATCGGAAAATGACCTTTGCTGACAAACGCACTGGGGCGGAATTCGATATTTTGCTTTGAATGTGGGTTATGGTTGATTTTAGATTAGATGGCATGCATTTTTACTATTTTGTTTTTGTAGGCCGAGTGATCTGTCCGAAAAATTTCCATCATGGCTTTAAGCGAAGAATCATTGGAAAAAATATCTAGTCGAAATTTTCCATCACCGCTTTTACCGAAGAGTCATTGAGAAAAAATGTCTAGTCTGGTTTAGTTGGTAGTGGCCTAGTGGTCTTACTTGCGAAGCAAAACAAATAACGGCAAAGATTTTTTCCCTTGGTCTTTGGCGTCATTGTTAGCTGTGGGCTACCCTAGTTGGTAAGCAACCTTCGTAATTAAGGTCGACAGGAACAGGAATCAGCTCCGATATGGGGTCAAAATAATATTATCGTCCTTTGTAAAACATGTTCAATGTAGCTCTACAATTGATAAATTTACGAATGACAGGAGATCTTTAGGACCAAGTACGTATTTTAAATAACCTGTACTTAATTAGAATAATATGAATGAAAATTTTCGCCTCCCTGGGAATCGAACCAAGCACTCGTCAAAAAGTAGTTCGGCATTGCGGTATACAGCTCGTCGACTGTTACCTACTTTATAATAAACCGACCGCAGCGATAAATTTGCTTCGAGTGGCCGAAATGCACACATTAACCACGCCGCTCATAATCGGTAAATTCGAAACACATCGACGAATATGATAGCCGATTTACGCCACGCTTAAAATAATTAAGAGTAGAATGGCGCGCTAGCGAAATCAGACCCGCTACACGGTCCAATAACTGATCCAACCAAAAATATCCGAAATCCTCTTTAATTTTTACATTGTTGACCTTGTTAACAACTTCACATTCAACTGCAATTGTGAAATGAAACGTAACACCGTTCTATAAAAACTCTCATTTAATGAAAATGTATAAAAATTAGCACGAGTGAACTTTCTCTTTGATTGTCCGAAGACAATCTGACCCGTGAATCGAATTGATCGCGTTATCTTTTGAATTTTGTGGTAGGTCACTGCAACTGCGCAGGTTTGTAACGAAATATCGATATTTCAACATCGAGAGGCTTTAGTCCTGGAATTACGTAAAGCGTTGGGCAATATTGTCCGAATATAAAAGAATTAAAGAGCTGTCCATCGCGGCGGGTGAAATTACGTGTTGCGCAACGCGTCCGATGGACAATATGCGCAGTGTGCGCGCTATACTTACCGAGCTTTCCTAAAGTGTGTCGTGGAACCCAACTTAATTCCAGGGTACCGTAAAAAGTTAACGAAGTTCTGCGAAATAAACAAATTATTAGAGATGGAATAATATAATGGTCCACTATTATATACTAAGCTGAGCTTTTAAAATATGTATAATCATAACACTCTTAAATATGGCCTTTGCAAGTTCAGAGCCCAATGTTGTCTATATGACATATCATATAGCCATTTCTGAACATACTTGCACTTAACTGTCACTACAATTAACCTAAATTTTGTTTAACGCATCAAAAATAAATAAGCGCTTGCACACTCATACCCCCCGGTAAGATTCCCCGTGTCATGGCCAACGCAAATAAGACATCACCACCACCCACGCCTCGAGAAGAACATTAATCTATCATGTAAACGTCTGTCCCGGTCAGAAATTTAATCCTGACACTCCACTTCACCAGCATGGTTAGTGCCAACTAGACAGGCTCTACATGGTCGTCAAATAAACGTACAATCAATTTTGAATCCAACAATTTAGAAAGTTTATTAATAGTTGCATTCAGAAACGTTAAGGTAGCCATTGACGATACGTCCATTTGGAATGATTCTAGGAAATCTTTCATTTAGAAGCATTCCAAACGGACGTATCGTCAATGGCTACCTTTAATCGCAGATGTAGAGATGGGATGGTCATATTAAAAAAATTGACATTTGGTTGACTTGTACAAATCGGTTTTGAATTTCCGTCAATATTTATGATAAAACACGTCACTACTAATTAATAGACCTACTTTTAAATAAATGCGAATAAATAATGCACTAAAGGAATTCGAACACTTTCTCATGTCAAAGAAAAAACATCCGTTTTGTAACTGCATCTTTGATGGATTTGTTGTAGAAGAAACTTCTAAATTTGGTACAGTATTTTAATATTTTGTACAGTTAGAACAGCCGACCTGTATTTTACTAGTCGTTGCATTGTGGCAACAACGTCGTCGTCGCGTCGTTTCAATGTTCCCAGTATCGACAACGCTGATTTTCTCTAGAACAGTAGCACGATTATTTTTTCGATTGTTCGTTATTGTTTTGACACGTGGCTGAAATGTTGGAAAAATCAGTGACACTCTTGATTTGCGCTGCAAAATGTGTGCGTGTGAGTAAAGAATTTTAATACTTGCGCCCGGACGTCGTAGGTACGTCGCTGCGTCGTTACTATGTGGCTGTGGTGTCGTTGCAATGTCGTGTGGTGTCGCTGTCGCTCATGTCAGCAGTACACTTTCTTTTAAAATGCAAAAAACGTAACTGGGTCAGAGTCTATGTTTTATGATCAAACAATTTGCAGACAGGTTTATTACTAACAAGTTGTTTCTTCTCGTCATAAATCCAATACATAAATTTTAATAGTAGCAAAACGAAGTCATAAAATCATTTAATTTAAATTTCATTTGGACTTAATTAATTTAAAACGGGACAAACTCACACCTTATAATTCAAGCCATTCCTTTTTTTTTGTATTTCTTGACATCCGTCTAAATTTATACAAGTCTAAATTGTGGTATATCGTATCTTATACTTAACACATAAAGCTGATGAGTTTGTTTGTTTGCTTGTAGGTACGGGCTACTCTCAGGAACTACTGGTTCGATTTGACCAATTCTTTTTGTGTCGACTATCCAAGTCGATTTATCCAGGAAAGTTTTTAGACTATATATCACATCACGCTACGACCAATATCGCGTCTTGAATTTACTTAAATCACTTTAAATTCTCTGATAATTCCAAAATTCACATAGTTTCATGGAGAATTTACCAAAATAAAAGTAATTTATTTACGAGAAAAATAATTAATGAGACGTCATCTCAGTGTTCCTGTTCAGTTATTATGAGCGAATGTAATGATCATGTTCACAGAATTAGGGTGAGATTACTCATATTATAACAATCTTCATAACTCACGTCTCAACTAAACAGAACAAGAATGTTAATTTAGTTTTCGAGTATACACGCAATGAGTTTTCATCGCTTCCAAATAAGGGGACGTCGTCGTTCCAAAAACAGCTCAAGAGAGAGGACTCGGGCAAAACTTGTCATAAGGTGTTCCGAATCCGTTATTCTCGTATAAATTACTTTGCGCCCATGAATGGCGACCTTTTTTCATAGATTGCTACTTGTAAAGCGATGTGTGAGATGACCCAGAAGGATTTAACACGCTGTTAAACCCGAACAAATAAATCAACGACAAAGGGCCGCTCGGACGCAACAATAAACATCGCACGCAATTCGCAAATATTGCGCGTCGAAAAAGAAAACGTTTGGTAATTGCTGAAACTTTCCCTTAAGCAATAATGCATAGTAGTGGATAATAGTGGATAATTACGATACAGCTACGTCTCCTACGAGTATGATCAAGGTCGTCTAATGTTCACCGTGCCTCCCACAGCCCCGAGCGGCGGTGGGGTGATGCGCGGCTATCAGATCAGTGTCACTCGTGCAGCCGTCGCGTATCCGTGAACTTGGCCTGCTCCGATCACCCTGGCCCCGAGGCCTTATCAGAGGCGCCGCCCGCGGCCTATAATAGGTGGGTCGGCGTCTCCCCTTGCCTCCAGACTGGCCTGTGACTCCGACAGACATGTTCCGTGCCTTGTGTCTCCTAGCCGTGCTTGCGGCCGCCCGCGCCTGCACGCCCTGCAGTGAGTCATTGTATATTGTTGTGCTTCGACATCCGGAGTTTTGTGCATGCATACGATTATTATACGGATATTCACGCGTGTATTGTGATCGACATGCAACAGACAGCGCTGTATCTTAATTGATTTTATTATCTGTTGTGTTTATGTGCTTTATTTTTATCTGTATTCAGGTAAGTAATGGAAAGTGTAAAATAATTTTTTTGGCGCGCATTGCAGTTTTCTATCGTTCTCGAATTAAGGTCAATGGCTTTCAATATAAATCTTGTCGAATGTAAAAGTGAAGAAAGTGAAATGCTATTCAAATTTTTTATCGTTTTAATGAATGTGGCGGTTTGAGAGATTCCTATTTTGAATGGTGATTATATATCGAGTGGTGTTTGAATTGTTAATGAGTTTCATCATCATTGTCGTTTTAGGAGCATTCCTAGTGCATACTAGAGTACGGTCGGCGCAATAATTTTGTTTGCGATCGGAATCGTTCGCAGGATATTAAGTCTTATGAATGAATAGATAAAATATGTATACCTAACTTTCACGTTTTGTGAGTGATGGCTAGACTTTTGTGAGGAGCGTATACATACATCCGTTTGATTTCTAAGAACACTAGAATGGAGATGTGTTCAGTTTCCGCCCTGGTGTTATGTCACATAATATATGTGCTAAATGCTAATAACTTCAAGTGCTTTAGAGTGTCCCACTTGAAGACATCCGAGCTCCTATGACGGAATAACGTAATACTTAGTGGAAAGAGTTTGTTGAAAGTTCAGTTTTGAGAGTATTGTGGAAGTACCTTACGTAACGAAGGGAAATGTAGAGATAGCAGAATAATCGTGTTTCACGTAAGTAATACGATTTCATATTCTGCCCTTTATCTGAACAGTATTGTAACTGTCTAAATGCGTATTTCATTAGCGATGCGTCGAAAAAAAGGAGAGGTAATAATGTACAAAGTAATCTCACACGTGGATTATATAAAACACATTATAGAGATGCTAGACGAGTATGAAAAATGGTTTGTACATAAAGAATACGCATAATTTAACATACTTTAATGTTGATAAATGATAATGAAACGAACTTGTGAACATCGACTAATTAATAATAAGATTAAAATGACAAATTAATTAATAACCTTGTGATTAATGCGAGACTCTTATCATAATATTTAATTTTTTACACATTTCATTCATAAATAGTGACTGAATGTTTAACACACCGGATCGCTGTTCCGAGAGTCCTGGGTTCGATTCCCAGCAAGGTGGAAATTTTAATGATGATTTTAAACTTCCGTTCTCGGTCAGGGTGTGTGTGGTTACCTTGTGAGTTGTCTATTTTATCACGTACCACGTACCACGACATAGGGAATCCTATGATGCTATGAGCGTGTAGTGTTGTATGTATAGGGTCTTTCAACAAGAACTTTGTTTTTCAATTGCAACAAACACCGACAACATGATAGTTTTGACATTTAGTTTTTCGACGTATTCTTAGTAGAGGCCTTGACAATTGTTACAATGAATTCAATTTCGCTCGAAAATATCACGAATTTTACGAAATGTAACTCTATCAGAATTAGTCATTTTCATAGTGGCTTTTGATTATTTTAATGGGAATTTCGAGCGAAATTTAATTCATTGTAACAATTATTGTCAAGGCCTCTACTAAGAATAAGTCGAAAAACTAAATGTAAAAACTATCATAATATTTTCGGAGTTTGTTGTAATTGAAAAACAAAGTTCTTGTTGAAAGACCCTATATCATTCTTATGTAAATAGACGGATCATTTTGAAGAGTTCTGAAATATTACATACGAATATACCTAACGCACTGATTGATTATACTTATTTTAAATTATTTTTGTCCAAACATGCACACCATACCTACCACAAAAGCAGCGCGCGTTATCACTAACCCCATTGTGATAATTTACCACAATATTGCGCTCGCTCTATCTTTGCGAACTTTTGTGAGGACTCTTGTGAGTTTTTATCGTGCTCTTTCAGTGATAAGTGATAACTCAGATACAGTTTTAAAAGTTGGTTTAAATAATTGATTAATTCAATGTGATGATATTTAATAATCGTATTATTAGCAATAGCCATTTAACTTAACCTATTTACTGTTTGACAACTCATATCTAGTATTCACGATATTAATCCTTTCACTGTTTTCCGCGTATCTTTTTCTTTATATTTGACGACCCGGATGGCGCAATGGCTAACACGCCAGATCGCTGTTCCGAGGGCCCTGGGTTCGATTTCCAGCTAGGCTGAAATTTGGGTTTATTCCACACTTGAATGATGAGGTCTGGATGTGTGTCTATGTCTTGTATGTTTTCCATGCCACCCAAGACACAGGAAATCCTAGTGTGTGGCTATGAGTGTGTAACGTTATTTATTTATTTTATTAAAAATCACTTGTTATTACTTATTACCGCTGTTATTGTTATTGTTATTGCTTGTTATGGCTCATTTCCGCCACTCAAACATCTTACACTTCATTTTCTACCGTACCGTATGACATTACGTTGACAATTTCGGAGAGCTTATAGTGAAGACTATATCTACCTAATATGTTTTAAATTGTAAATATTTACAATCCTTTCACAATCAAACTTGATACATTTCGATAAGTTTCAAACAGTACATCTTGTAAAACGTGTGTATTTCTCATAAGTATGTTAAGTGGCCCGGATATAAATGACAGATATTGCTCCGAATGAGCCGTTGAGTAATTACTGGCAGTGGACAGTAATTCTCTTGCAGAGCCATATTTAACATACTTTTTTGTTTTTATTCTATACTTATCCGCCCTTTTGTGTTGCGCAATCAATGAAATTATGTATATTTTTATTTTCATATTTGATTTTGGAACGTCAAACTACGATAAAAAAACTTGATAATTCAAGTGATTGTAAACAGTTCATTGTTACAAAATTTTCAAGTTACAACTTCAAAAATATATTTTCTCTTCCCAATTGTCGCCAATAAAGCCTTTTAAAATACATTTGTCTGCTTTATATTAAGACGCATAATTCAACATATTTCGGCTTACAGGTAGATTATGGAATTACAGGTAAGGTATGCGTACAAAGATAATTAAAACGTCTGAGCAATTACATGTCCAAAGTAATTTTCGGAGTAATTCGTACACGGCCTTGTAAACAGTTTATAGCCGACCAGCTCTTCATTGTTATCGACTGGTGCAGCTATAACTTGCCCTGCTCTAGTTTAATGGGTTTTTTACGACTGACTCGAGACCACGTACTGCAATATTCAGAGCAACAAAATCTAGTCACTAGGAAGTTGCAATTATCAGAAATTTTTTTACCTAAATGTTAAGCTAGGGTTGGTTGTAAAGTTAAATCCAAAGTAGAGTCGTGACACTCGTGACCTGTATCCTGTAGCTGGCTCTCCCATCGTGAAAACAAGGGTGCAGATGACTTATGGTTTTTCTGGCGAACTTTTGATTGACATAAAGGTTACTACAACATTTTTATTGCAAAGGAAATCCTTTACTTATTTGATCCAGTAACTTTTCGACGAGTTGATTATAAGTGACTCTCTATTGAAGAGCTTAAAATGATTGATTACCTACACAATATTTTTTTAACACCTTCAGCAGCCGTGAGCAAAACTAAATGATTCCTGTTAAATAATAAAACCCCTCTTGCGTGACTCCGACGTGCACTTGGCCGAATTATTCAATTTTATACATACCTCGAGGTAGGAACCAATCTAAACTTGCCCTTATCTCCTTCATTTTTTTAATTTTCTTCTAAACCAACCATTTGTCGACAGCATGCGGCGTGGTGCGGGGCGCGCGCGTGGTGGGCGGGGGCGCGGTTCACCCGGGCGAGTTCCCGTGGCTGGCGGCGGTCACGCGCGACGGGAAGCTCATCTGCGGAGCCACGGTCGTCGCACGGGACCATCTCATCACCGCCACGCATTGTGTTTATGAGTAAGTGGGTTTTATTTGTGCTATTAACTCTATCGGCACGCTGTCGGTATAAGTACCGATCGGTATAGTATCGATAGAGTACCGATGTTCTGATAGAAAGCACACGTCTTGGTGACCATATTTCCGGATTTGTACGGACATGTCTGTGCTCTTAGCGGTATATTTTTTGTCTACCTTGTTATTTGTTTTATTAATTTTTAAACACATAAATAACACACATAAAAATGGTAATAAAAGATTGTTAACGTATGTTTTATCACGGCAATTACTTATAACCGACTGATATGCAGTTGTTCCTAAAATAATTAAAAAACAAAACCGCAAGTAGATCAGCGTGTCATTCGCGAATGTGTGTCGAAATGCAACCCGCAAACATTCCGATTCCGAACATCAAATTCGAGAGCTTCCAAATAAAAACAGCATAAAACTCGTTGAAAGGGCCTTATTTGCCGAAACGACACTTAAATACGAGCGTTTAGTGCATCATATCAAATGACGTTCATAATTTAGTTTTATCGAGATGGTCTGGTTGACTGCGCTGACTCAGGCTGACCCAGAATGGGCTCAAACACAGCCCAGTTTATCTCCAAATCTTCCGTTAGTAATCGATACGTTACAATAATTAAACTATAGATTATAATTATGTACTTAAATATTTGTTAGGCCGACCGTAATTTTAGTCAGGGATGGGCGGATGAGGTCACGATGACTGATTTAGGCTGTGACATACTGACATGTAATTCACTAACTGTAGGTACTAGGTAATAGCTATATTTCTTACGCGTGTAATTTGTCATCATTGCAACTCATAATTATCTTACTGCTGGGTCTATTTTGACAATATTGAGACTACTAAAATGTCCAAGTGCGAATTGGAGGATACGATGGGAGATTTTTTAAATGCACATAGGTACTATTTTTAAAGTTTTTTTGTAAATTAAAGCTGCATGCAGAATTCGAAGTTAGCCCTCCCCATTCGAGAGTCCACCGCTAAAACAACTTGGCTGTCACTACTTGCATTTAATTGTGTAATTAGTTGAAATTGGAGTGAGAAAAACCTTGCGACTCAATACTAGCTAGTTTTCTCACCTCGTAGATTATTAGGTAGGTATGTTATGGTTATGATTATGACCCAACTGATCAAGTGTTTCGTTCTGTTTAGATACTATTGTTATAGTTGTTTTTTTTTAATTGCTTTTCCCCTGTGGAAGCCGATTTCAAGTCATTTTCATTGAGGAACACAAGTTGCGCAAACATGTTTAGAATCGCTTGCACATCCTTATAGACTTACGACTATTGAACGGCTAACCACAGATGTTAAACATGGCCTAAGCTAATATAGCTTTTAGCAAATACACGTGTCATGAATATTAATTCATTAAAATGTCAAATATTAGAAACGTTTGTAAATCTACAAACAATACACTATGTAGGTGAGTACAAATTGGTGAAAGTCAATAATTATTGACTGTTCGGCATACGTTGAGTCACAGACTCGTTCACTACCAGAGATTACCATACCACTTACTAGAGATTACCATTGATTTACAATTTGAAAATCAATTTTCCTTCGCTGACGTATTATAACGTTTCCCGTTTATGTAATTACAAATTCAAATTAAATTCAATTAATTCAAATTCAATTAATTCAAAGAAACATACATGAAATGCAAGTTTTTTAAATTCCGTTTTTATTTCCATAAAAGTTATTTATCATTAGTTAAATAGTTGTTAAAAATTATATCCAAATCAAAACGTGTTAGCCCTTCATGGCGTGACGACCAGTGGCGGCAAGCGCTCAGATCGGGATGTAAGGTATTCAGTTTATTACATCAATAAATACTTTCGAAATAATTACTACGAGTCATTTCTTTTAATTCTGTTTTTATAGCTTTAACCATGCTTTAACAATAAACAAAGCAAAATTGACAATGTACCTAGTGTCAGTTAAATTTCTCCATGCATGCCCACGTCTCAAACACAATTAACTTATTGAATTGATAACATTGTTTAGAGTTTAAGGTTTCGATGTCACGCAATTAACGGCTGCCTTTCAAATCATCCAACACTATCGCTTTATTTATGGACAGATAGACAGACTATTGAGCAAAATAAACAATTTAAAACTTTATTTAAAGTTATGAACTCAAAAAGTTTTATTGAGTCCTCGATTCATACAAGAGAAGTCCGTTAATTAGGTACTTAACGTAAAAAAATGTTTAATTATTTCAAATTAAGTAAGTACATATTTATAAGTCGTGTCCTAGATCTTCTCGTTTTATCCAGTTGCCCCAAAAACCGACCAGTTTTTGGGCATAATAATAAATATAAACATTAAACAAACGATAAATTAATTTGCCCTTTACTTTTTTCTCTAGATACTAACTTTATCTGATTTCATCTGATACTCGCCGCTGGCCTTAATTGAAAATTACAATAAAGCGTAATATTTAATTGCATTTACATTAAGAACTTTCAACAATGTTGTGGGGACGACGATACTGCGGTAGTTGCCGTAATTGGATAAAAATCTCGTCCCGTTTGTAAACCACTTAAGGCCGTTAGTCACTTTTTAATTTAGCCGAAATAAAGTCTTTTGATATTTAATTTCACCATTTTCGTTGTTTAACCAACATCAAAAATTTAAAAGGTTCCATGTTCAACAGCTTAATTTTTTTATATAAGTATGTCCAGTGATTTCTCTGGTATGTAATACGGGAATCTATTTGTCTGGTGATTGAATCTCAAGAAAATGACGGGAAACCGGCAAACAGTCGATAATTGAAGTTGTTTAAGCTTTTGTTAAAACCTACCTGTGATTATTAAAAGATTTATACATTCGATGTTTTCAGTGTTTACAACACCCCTAAAAAGCAATGTAGCATAAAAAGTTACGTACAACCGGCAAAACTGTATACGTATTAAAGTAACTTTCATTCAAGAATAAGATAACAAAAAATAAAGAGGACATGTCGAATTCAGATCAAAAACTTTTAACAATTCACTTTCCAATAATGTGAAAAGTGAACCATATTTCGTACCACGTTTACCATCTTTAAGTACCTATATTATCTTCCTATCTTCGTACCTATTACCTAATAATCGTTGCATATCTACATATTTAGGCCATACAAATTTCAGCGCATAAAACGTAGCAATTCAAATAAAGAACATAAATGCGGTTCCAAGCATTACAACAGTTATGTTAAACATTTTTGTAATGACACGACTTTTACGAAAGTAAAACATTTTACAATAGGCGCGTTCCACTGAGCGATCAAAACGCTTTTTCTATAGAAAGGGTCGTTTTGAGCCGCCCCGGGATCACTCAGTGGACACACCCAATGACATAATAAGATGGCCGATACATGGTTATATTTTAACACTACTTTAATTTATTGCAACATGTAAAGGAATTGAAAATGGTGCGATCAGATAAGTTATCATGTCGACGCCTTGTGACTGCTGATATTTCTTCCTTCTACCCTTCTGAACCACAACAAACTCACATTCTTATTTCTGAGTAATAAACGAAACATTATTATCCACGTGACATAACAAAGAGGCCCTTATTTCAATAACAGTGATAAATATCGCACAAACGTAAAAATAATTATCGCATTTATCTTACACAACGAAGGTCAACGTTGCAGGGTGGCCTACTTCGGTGACCTTTGAGGGCTTCGATATTACTCAACACGACACATGTTTGCATTATGTTATGCATGCAAACACACAATTGTTTCTGAAAACAAAGTGGGACGTGTCTAACTTGCAGTAACTAGCGCTACAAAATGACTCTATACTTTAGTAATAAAACTATTCAGTTTAATAACTACGTAACGTTTAAATTAAAAAAATATTAAAATACGTTACCCACAGCACAAGCATTGAATTTTAACTGTTTGTCAAATTTTTATGTTTTATTTTTCAATCAATAATTAACAGCTTTTGTTGCGTCCTACGACGACGACGCCGACGCCCTAGACCTAATATACTTAGATGGGCGCATTTAGCTGCGCGCTCGTTTCGAATTATTTCCTTTCGATAAGGATATGTCATTTTAGAGTCGTGCGAAAACTACGAATAATGTCAAGTTCAGGTCAAAATTTCATCGCCCGCTAGACGAGCTTTTTAAAAAATAGTCCCGGTCTGCCTGCATGGGATTAGGAATATAAGGATTTCTACACCACTCCAACACGAATAGCAATATGGAACAAATATAAATATTATTAGGGAAACTTTTTAGGGAAAGATGCATACTTATACTTATCATCAGGTGTTGACCTGCCATCATTTAGGATTAGGTATAATAAAGAACCTTAAAGACATCAATGTCGTTACATGATTGTTTTTTCTTTGTATCTTAATATTTTTATGGATCATTTATTCGGGATTGGACCGGAAAAATATTATTATTATCTTAAGTACCTACTTATGTAGTTCGTTGCTTATTCTACATGTTTGCAAAATTAATACTGTTATCACCGATTTCAAAATTCTAGGTCTGACACCAGGTATTGCAAGTTTAGGTCTAGGCTGATGCGGTTGCAAGTAGGTAGGGTTGACAATTTGCAAACTTTCGAGATTTGTTAGAATGTTTCCCAGACTTTTGGTTCACTTAAATATTTCACCTATTTCAGCCTCTTAGGGGTTGATTTTTGAAAAAAATAGGTAGCGTATGTTTGACTTTGCGTCATCAACTGTCTTCCTGAAAAAATTGTCGAAATCGGTCTAGCAGTTTAGACTTTTCACACAAACTTTCGTCCTATATTTCAAACCCTTAGGGGTTGATTTAAAAAAAAAAATTGTAGTAGCCTTTGTGAGACCCTGGGCCTTCAACTATTTTCATTCGTAATTCCATTCAAATCCTGCCGCGGTACCGGTGGTTTAGGTTAGGTTAGGTAAAGGCTTTACATTTACAGACAGGAAAACAGACAGTCCTTCCCATGTATAATATATAGTATGTAAGTATGAATGGTAACCCTAGTAGCAAGGTCAGTCTAACCGAATGGAGTCAAGGTCGGCCACGTTAGATGCGCCCGCGCATTCACCGCTGCGTTTCGCCACACCAACTGCTAGGGAGACACACGCTGAATTTTAATTAAGAACATCTATGTTACTTCCAAGGAGGTGTGACATTAAATGGGTACTTATTTATTGATATTATAATTGCACAAATAAATATCTTTAAAAAAAGAACCCACCCAGTCAAAAGAATCATAAATTAAAATGCATTATTCAGAATAACTCAAAAAATACCCGTCAGATGTCGCTCAAATATAGGACAAGGTGACCAGTAAATCCAGTAATCCAATGCAAAGTAATGATGTAACACACATAAAAAATACAGTCGAATTGATATCGTCAAGACATTATGACCCTTTATGACCCGAGAAAAAAAAAATTATATGTTACATTAACATTTGCTTCTTGAACCCGGGACTTTTTAACTATGGAATGGCCAAGGTTATTGAATAGCATGGTTAATGCCACTTGCGGAAATATCTTCACCACTTACAAGTTTATGAACTATAAATTTTTTCAATATCTCAAGGATGCTTATGAAAGTAAGAATGTAGCACACATTACAACATGAAATAAAGTAAGCGATGTTCCGTTCGGATACAATCAAAAATTAGTGTTCACAGAAACGATACCAATAAATCGAATAACACAAATACCATCATCAATGAATCATTATAACTGTACGAGCGCTTGGAACTTTGACCGGACTAGTGACGTGCCGCGATTCAAAATGATCCAATTTATTGATCAATGATTCACACTCGAATGCAACTTCTGAGCCGGGTCTAAAGATTTTCTACTATAGATCTAAGAACCAATCTATTACACCATTATAGGTTTTTAACCTACTTCACACTAGTACCAAGGATTCAGGAATCACAATGCATATAGTCCGTAGGCCTTTAAGATACAGTCGGTGGTGTTATTCACTTATACGCTATTATGTACTTATACGCTAGTAAAAAATTAAAACATTTTTCCACTCATACCCGGCACTGGGATTCTCTGTATTGTGGATGATAGCGAAAACAGATACAGCATAATAACACCCACACGGCCCGAGAGCAAACATAATACATAAAGATAAATATAAATGAATAAATAAATATAAATATGACCCCGTCTGTAAACCAAACTACTTCGCAGGAAGCACAGAATAAAACTATATACAGGCGGGGCCACTACCGACCAGACTACAGGGTCGTCAATAGACTCCATCAGATACCTTTTAACAAAAGTAAAACGAGCTTATAATCTTGAATTCACGCCCGATCAAACTTACGCCACCATCAAATTAACATCTCGATAAAATGTGGATCAGATCGGCACATCCCTAGGGATGATGTATGACGCCACTGGTATCAACACTACATACACATCGACCCCAAAAAAGAGAATTGCAATTGCAGCCTGTCGTCCTGATATCGTAAGGCTACAATTTAAAGAGATAATCTTCAGTGTTATCTAAAAACAGTTCACACTTCCGGGTGGTCAAAATACGGATTGCGTATGATTTAAAAAGTATTTTTAAGCGAACCCAGCCACCGTTGCAAATCTCAAAAATAGATGCATTTTGTACATAAAATATATTCAATAGATTAAAAATCATTACAGCTAAAATTATTGCATTGCTTTGTGAATGAGTTATGAGAGCTTTTAAAATCGTAATCATATACGCAGCACAACACCTTGTTTTTTAAATTTATAAGTAGTCGATGGATCATAATTTAAAAACTTATCTCTTACAATATTTCAATCGACCACCACATATTACAGTGTTGCGAATATGAAATGGTGTTCAGTTATTTTAAGTATTTTATGTCTTAAGTAAGTACTCGTTTCGCTTTGGAACACCTATTCCTTTCGACATGGGATTGGGTTCAGTAATCTAGGTCGTCCATGAATTTTAATAAAATCAGAGAAAGGCAAAATTTAGTCACGATTACAGATTGCAAAGAGACTTGGAATCCTGGAAATGTCTCCGCAAGCGCCATTCGATAAAAAAGCTTATTAAAACAATCTTGGCGGGGGCATTTCGGCGCCTTCAGATTGTAATCCATTAAGTGATAACATTTAACTATCTCTGCACCAGATCAAACTGTAGTCTTTAACCACGATTATATTCAGCGCATCTTTGAAATTGTTCCAAACAAGGACACCTCACATAAAGACCCTGCCATGCGATTATCAACCTTCGTCTCCTGACAATAACGTAACAATTTCAGCGTTGAAGCGTCCCGGCTGTCAGTGCTGGTGGGCGAGCACGACCTGAACAGCTCGAGCGCGGAGGGCTTCGCCGTAGCCCACGTGTTCCAGCACCCGGACTTCAACCGGTACACGTACGACAACGACATCGCGGTACTGCGGCTCGTGACGCCGCTGCCCGATCATCTGTTCCGGCCGGCGTGCTTGCCTGGTAGGTATACCACACATTTTCATGATTCTATAGTCGATCTATAGTATAGAGTTATAGTTATAGACTATAAGCGTTTCGCTACTCGGAAACCCTTTCTCTATAGGAAGGGTTATAGTCAATATGCTTCAAGATCGTTTATCTGTGTGTCAACCGTTGAACATTTTGGTCCCAGAAGTTCAACTTCTTTTAACAGTTAGGTCTCATAGAATGAAGATTCTTACTACAGGTTAATAGGGTTTAGTTCCATAAAAATACTTGCTACTTACTTGCGAAGTAGGTATGGTGAAAAAATCTATGTTCATATGTAAATAACAATGAGGAGAAACCACAATATACTATGCACTGATCATCTAATTTTGATGTTTTAGATGACGTGGACAAACTGGAAGGCGTAGACGCAGTTGTTTCTGGCTGGGGCAGTACAATGGAAAAAGGACCTCATTCGAATGTACCAATGAAAGTAAGTTCCAAGGCTTCTTTTATTAGGTGGTAGAACTTCATGTACGTACGTACATAGACCATTTTCATCCAGAAGAACTTCACTTCTGGCAAATTTGTGTTTCTGGAAAAATGATACTTTTGGGTTTGATAAATCTTAGAGAAAGCGATATTATGGTTATTTAATCGAGTATATACATCATTATACATAATTCTCAGACGCATGTGGATAAGTATTTAAACATATTCTGTTTGTATTCCCAGGCCGCTGTACAAATCTGGAGCCAGGAGGCTTGCACGGGCGCCGGCTACGGGCGGCGGAAGGTGACGCCCAGGATGATCTGCGCCAACGCCCCCGAGAAGGACGCCTGCACCGGGGACTCCGGCGGACCTCTGCTGATGGCTCAGCCGCATTATACCATTGTTGGTTAGTAGTACACTGGTATGGTCAGTCTCGGAACTAGTCAGTCTCCTCATCTCAATCATTTCCTTTAAATTTTTTCGAAAAAATTAAGCCACATTGCTTTTGGCCACAAAGTCTTTGACAACGAACTCTACATAAGCAAGGTTGTTTGAGCATGATTTCTAAAGGGCTTCACGATCGAAAAATGCTTATAATAAACATGTCGCACTTAATTTTGATATCTCTATCTGCTGCCAATCACAATAAAACTTTATGTCTTCTCTCCACAGGTATTGTTTCTTGGGGTCGTGGATGCGCCAGACAAGGGTACCCAGGAGTATACGCGCGAGTGGACCGCTTCATGCCCTGGCTGCGTGTGGCTCTACGACATGCCTGCACCTGCCTGCCACCGAACTCTTTACAGTGACAACAATTTGCTTAGAACTTTGAGATGCATTGACATGAGGCTTAAACTGACATGAGGCATAAGTTAATACGAGGCTTAGGATAATGTTTTTTGACAATTTTACAATGTGCTTAGAAATAAATACCATTATAAGAAGTAAGAAAGCTTTAAAGCAAACTGTCGAGGACTTTACAAGGTTACCAGATTATAGTCATTCTATGTCATCTATGCTGTTTCATCCACTTTAGGGTCTCGTATTTTTTTTTGACGAATGAATCACGTTCAACGATCAGCGAAGGTAAATTTTTTATTACGTTGAGTTGGTATTGAATAGGTACTTTAGGTTAGTGTGAAATTGTGGATGAATCTTCAGATATTAATAGTTTAGTAATGTTGCCCAACAAACCAAAGTAATATTACAATACATGACTAATTTTACCCATGAAATTTGATTTTTTAAATCTGTTATTGCATATCAGTATTAGTTTTACGTACTTAGATATTATTTACTTGTTTTTAAATGTTACTTTGTAATTAACTACATGGCTGTGAATTAGTTTTAAGTAGGTAATTTGGTATATAATTATGTATACTTAAACGTGTTTCTACCCGACTGCAACAGCAGCGTACTTGTGTTTTTTTTTTACTAATTTTGTCGCTTTGGAAATTTTACTTCTAGAGTAATAAAGAAGAAACGACGAATTCCGTAATATTGAGGTCGGGTTTTTGTATCGTAATATATTTTTAATATTTGTTACCTTTATACATATTTATTAAGATTTATTTAATTATAAATTAGTAAAATAACTAATGACTGTAAAATAAATATTGAATTAGCACATGGACGTTTATTTATTTTTCATTCTTTATCCCTTTGCCATTGCTCTTGATTGTTTTCTATTTAATGAAGTAGGTACGTCTTTAAACTTGGCCATAACAAATAATAAATCTGAGATCTTATCACAACTACCTACCTACGTAATATAAATTCATTGCCATTAAGGGTCGGGCCACATTGATCGACGGCGATCGACGGTTTGCCCATACAAAAAGAGCGTAAAGTATGGAAAGCCGTACGCATCCTTTCGCATCGACGAGCCGAACGGCTTTCCATACTTAACGCTCTTTTTTTATGGACAAACCGTCGATCGCCGTCGATCAATGTGGCCCGACCCTAAATGAACAAACTATTCATAGTTTGCAGCAGATGTTTGGAAAAAATGAGCCATGTGAGAGTGTGGTTGTGGTTGTGGCTGAAGCATTTTGAGTCTAGGAATCCAGTTTTTTAGTACCTTTTAGTGCACGTAGATTTCAATGCATCGGTACGTCTGGGTACGTCCTTGTTGAGTTCCTTCGAAGAAAAACTGTCCTGTGGAGCTTAAATTGAACGCATCCACGCAATAATATAACTATGTATGGTCTGTGGTTTAAATGTCATTCATTTGGTCCACTCCACAGATTCCCGCGAAAATTTGACATTTGACGTAAAGGACGCTGAACCAGCTGATAATGTGTTCTATATTCTTTGTGAAGAATATTTAGATATTTTTTGTATTATTGAATAAAAACACTAGCTCAATACAATTATTTAGAGTTGTTTATAGCAAACCAAGACTGAACAATGAATTTTTCTGATAATGAGGCTGTGAGTATTGTCGTACTAAGCATTTTATATTGAGGTGATTCATCTTCATATCTGCTGTGGCCTTATGGTTTCAAAGTAATGAAACGTATTAAAATTGCGTTTATACATTATGTATACGTATTAAAATTAGTTCATTTCAATATGTATCACTTTAAAGTAAGATCAGTGTAAGCTGCTCTGACTAAACGGTTTAAATTCAGGACGATACATCGAGTGTGGAGAGTACTTCTAATACAGACAACACATCCCGGAGCGAAACTCCGACAAATACTCGCGTGAAGAAAAGGAGACGCGGGAAGAAAAAAGTTACTAAACAAGTGAAGCCACCATATAAATTTAAGTAAGGTTAATATGTATCATACATGTTACAAAGTAGTTAAAAAGTATATAATATCTATTTTATAGCACTAGGTACTTAGTCACAGTCCATAAAACAACTATCTATCTAACTATCTTACAGCAGTGTCACTACCAACTAGGCATTAGGGTTTTCAACAATACATTGTAATTGTAACCTATTGCCCTCTCACTACTAAACAGGGGCCTCCTTCCACAATGTGAGGTGAATTGATCATAGTCTACGCTGGCCAAGTGCCCTACTAAACAGGCCTCCTCTCACAATGTGAGAGGAATTGATCATAGGTTTCTACTCATGCCATGTGCAAATTGGCTCACTTCACATACCTTTAAAAATTTTGTTTATAACTCTTATGTATACAGGTTTCCTCACTTTTTCCTTCGCAACAGCAAGTGATAATTTATGATAAGTAAAGCATGCATCCTTTTTGAAAATCACTTGTGAGGATTTTGTGAAATGTATGTTTGTTGGTTATCTGTTAACCCCCAAAACTCTCAAACTAGTTGCAGTGCCAAAGAAGACCATGGGCAGCCGCTATTCGGATGCCAGTTCAACCACCATCTGGGAGAGGGGGAGCCGCAGATCTTTGCTGTGGTGGGGAGCAACAGGGTTTCTATCTATGAGTGTCCCGAGTCAGGAGGCTTCAAGTTCCTACAGTGCTATGCTGATCCTGATGTTAGTATTTTACATTGAATATATTTACAAAGAAATATGCTGCGGTGTTAAGAAACAGTAATAGAACAAGAATCTCAAAGAAGTTTTTTGTTTTTCTATTTGTCTATTAATTATATGCATGGACAAACTTTTATTATAATATAGCTATTAAGCCTGGGCAACATAATTATATATAGTATAGACTATATTTGATAATTGATTTTAGAAATTGGAGCACCTGATGCAAAACCACAACAGATCAGGTAAATTATAAAAATGGTGCCCTAGTAAAAATTGTTGTGCCTGATGAGCAATTTATGCTGAGAGAATAAAACTCAAAGATCTAGAATACCTTAAGTAGTACTCCTGATTTGGTGTAATTGATAAATGCGCAACTTCCGGAAACTCGCGATATGAGCTATTCTTTATTAAATTATCTGTTTCAGGTGGATGAAACCTTTTACACCTGTGCCTGGTCATACGAGGAGGAAACCAACCTACCGCTATTAGCTGTCGCGGGTTCCCGAGGGATCGTGCGCATCTTCCAACCGGCCACCCAGACGTGCACCAAGCACTACATCGGCCATGGACATGCCATCAATGAAGTCAAGTTCCATCCACGAGACCCCAATCTCCTGCTATCAGCGAGCAAAGACCACGCGCTTAGACTATGGAATATTATGACTGATGTATGCATAGCCATTTTTGGAGGCGTCGAGGGTCATCGAGACGAGGTTTTGAGTGCAGACTTTGACCTCAAAGGGGAGAGGATTATGTCTTGTGGTATGGACCACTCGCTCAAGCTATGGCGGTTGGATAAGCCATCTATGCATGAAGCAATCAAACAAAGCTACAGTTTCAATCCCCACAGAGCATTAAGACCATTCAATTCCCTAAAGGAACATTTTCCAGATTTTTCTACTAGAGATATACATAGGAATTATGTAGACTGTGTAAGATGGATGGGTGATTTGATATTGTCAAAGGTAATTTTACTGAGTAATCATTTACTGTGCAACAATCCATGAGCAAACTTGTATGTATGATGGTGTAACTTTTCATGGAAATAGTGTGGTGTTCTTTCTTGGTCAACAACACAGTAGGTACCAATGGAATTATTGATGTCCTTGAGCAATGGCAAAAGCTTATCAATAGGGCTCATTTTCATTGGTCGATAACTCGGTCGATAAACAGCATGCGGGGAGTCCCCGAATACGGTATAACAACTAGTGAAAGTGCGTCGTCAATATGTAGTCGATATACAGCATGCGGGGACTCCCCGCATGCGGGCTCAACAACCAATGAAATTCGTCGGTTGGTGTAAAGCAAGCATAGTGCGTGCTGCGGGGGTTTAGTTTACGATTATTATTCGATGCGAAATAACGTTGCGCGAGAGCAATATGGCTATTCGTTTTACTGAAGGACAAATGCTTAAATTGGTAGAAACATACCGAGACTACCCATGTTTGTGGAATGTGACCAGTAATTTATATAAAAATCGAGATGCCAGATTTCTTTTTCTTCAGTGAAGCTAATAATTTCTTCTTAAGTATGTCGGAAATAGCTAAAATTGCTCCACACAACATTAATTGCTGTTCCATAGCAGGCACGTCTATTCAACTCCACTACTTCAAAACTACTGTCTCGGTGAGGAAATTCAAACATCCCGCATGCATCGACATAACAGAAATCTCCCGTACCTACCCCGCATGCGAGTTCCATCGACTTATGAAAACGGTTACCGCAGTCGGGCCCTACGGCATGCTTTACAGAAATCTCCCGTACCCCGCATCCGAGTTCCATCGACTTATGAAAACGGTTACCGCATTCGAGCCCTACGACATGCTTTACAGAAATCTCCCGTACCCCGAACGCGGGCCCTAACGAACAATGAAAATGCGCCCTTAGGTTTTCTTTATTAGGCAAGTTTACCAGTTTGGCAGCTAGATGCAAAAACAATTCTATCAGTTCATACTGTGCGTTGTCAATAAGTCAGTTCTTTTAAGTCCCTGCACTCTTGGTAAAGTGGTCGTGGTCATTCGGTATTTGTAGCACGCCTCTAAACTTGCCGTCATTCTTCAAAAATCGCTAAAAAGAAGCGCCACAGCCGCCGGTGGCTGTGGCCAGTTTGCGGGGACCCCTTAATCTGGTCTGTCCAGATTGGTGATCTATAGGTCTTATTCCTTTAAATTTACCTTTACCTAAAATTTGCACCGGGTAATTTTTTTATAGAAACGAGCAGATGGGTCACCTGATGGTAAGTGATCAGCACCGTCATTGATCATTGGCATCACTAGGGGTGTCACCAGCGCGTTGCCGGCCACAAAATAATGAAATAATTAAGCGCAACCATATTACAGTCGTGCGAGAACGCGATAATCTGCTGGAAGCCGGGGCGGCTGGAGGACGCGGAGCCGCGGCCCGGCGACAGCTCGGTGTCCGTGGTGCACCGCTTCGACTACAAGGAGTGCGAGATCTGGTTCATCCGCTTCGCCGTCGACTACAGCCAACGGGTTAGTAATGTTTTTACTGCTAGACACCTTCGATTCGCTTCAGGATACTTGTTACGCGACGGGGTCGAAGGATTACGCGATAAATGGACTGTTCAACACAAAAATTATCAAAAATAATTTTTCAATTCGAATTCTGTTATTATTCTAGTCCCGTATAAATGTAAGCACCATCTGACGAGTAATTTTAGAGTTATTCCTATTTATCGATTTTGAAGTTAACCTGACCAGGAATATAAAAAACCTGCTTTGAGGGCGTTAAAGTTTCCTTTTTTATGGCAACAGTAGTAGTTTTTAGTTCTGTAATAAGTCAGTAACGTACGTATCCCTGTGTGCAGGTGATCGCGCTGGGCAACCAGTGCGGCAAGACCATGGTGTGGGAGCTGGGCGGCGTGGCGGGCGGCTCGCGCGCCTCCACGCTCGTGCACCCGCGCTGCGTGGCCGCCGTGCGACAGGTACACTGCACCACCACCACACCACACCACCACCTAGCTGTGACCTGGATCACAGTTGGGTCAGAGCGGGTCCAAGGGTCTTAAATATCTTATTGATGGGGGGGGGGGGGGGATCGGATCACAGCAGGGTAACATTTTGGTCATAGCAGGAGCAAGGGTCCTTCGTATCTCATTGGAAGAGAGGATAAACAGATTTTCGAGCTGCCCCGTCACATGCTCCTTTGGTTATTCATTAAACCGAATCGTATCTAACAGCAGTGTCTCCCAATATCAGTGGCGGATTATCGCCAAGGCAAAGTAGGTACGTGCCCACTTACGACGACAAAAAGGTAGCCAACTTAAACAAAATAGTCACTGATATCAACTAAAATACACAAAAAATAGTTAAAACTCAAATGTACGATTCCAAAAGTACTTGAGTAACGGAACAAAAGTATGGACACCTGAAGTAGATACTTTATGCGGATCCCTAATTTATCATTTTCAGGTGACGCTGTCCCGCAACGGACGCATACTGCTGGCGTGCTGCGACGACGGCACCATCTGGCGGTGGGACCGCGTCGGCGGGAACTAAGCTCCTACCGGCACTCAACCTTGAACAGCGAGACCAGAGACAAGAACCGTCGCACATAGGAGAATAGTCAAAATCATGGACCAGAAGTCATGCTTGATGATCGACCGTGCGAGGGTTCATATTTGGAATTTGTATAGGTATAATGTAATGTAGAAAATTTCGATAGCGTGATTTAGGTTTAAGTAACGTGACGTCATCGTGTGACATTTGCTTTGTATTTCCTATATCCCCTGCTTGTAGTGTCAGGATGTGAAGTAAAAATATTTATGTATTTCTTACCAACCAACAGATTTGAAAATCTTGATATTCCTACTCCGTCCGTTATAAACTGTTGAGCAGTTTACTATTGATTCTGTAACTTTTCATTGAAAGAAAACCAACAAAATTATCATAGTTGTGTCCACGCGTACACATAACCGGTATTCAATTTGGTCGCATATTAGAATAAGATAATGCACCGAATTGTTTTAACTAATTCCGGAATTTCACATTGCAACATGTTATTGTTAAGTTAGCAGGTTGTCTGACGTAGTATCAAATATTTTAATTATATGCTGTGAACGTAAATGTTATGTGACAAGTGACAATCACAATAAAAAAGACTGGCTTTAGTCCAATTAATTTAAACATTGTTTTTCTTGACTCAATATCAAATACCCCTTAAATCTTAATTTCCATGAAGCCGTTCTCAAATTGGTAGCGTGAGATTTATTTCGGCATTTCTTTATTTTCTCCCGTAGCAAACAAGTACGTGCAACATTATCGATCAATGTTCTGACTGCACACAGAACATAAATACAAACTAAATAAATAAATATAATAATTATAAATATTTTTAAATATTTCGCCTTTGACCAGCAATCGAATTCGGGACACTTGACAGCATATATTAGTACTACAATGTTATAGGTATATTTTATCCCAAATTGTACAGGAAGCGGTAATATAATTCAAACCAAACGTATTTTCTGGTCATTTGCCGTGTCCAACGTCCAACTATGAAACTGATCACAATATTAGTTGTCTTACAAAATACATACATTTATAGTCAAGTCCTTATTGCAAGTACTTAAGTGAAAGAAATAAAACAAAAATATATGAAAATCTTATTTAATTAATGATCAACAAATTACGTCTACATATTATTAACAAAATGAATCACAGGGGCCAGGTGTGTCGTGGTCCTACAGACGCCTTTACACTAATCACGTGGTACAACTAGTTGCGACCGAGCTGCGAGGCTTATTTCATTCATTCGTGAGACAGGGTTTACAAATATTCTACACTCAGATTCTCACAATCCTCACCAATAAGCCTCCACGTCCAAAGGTAGCTTACTTAACCTATAATCTAAACACCGAAATAACTATTCATTCTACTGAGACTTACCATACACTAGAACCTAGACATTGTAAATGACAAAGTAATTGAATTTAAGTCAATTTGCATTTAATTCAGTCTTTAAAATTTTCTAATTAAACGAGCAATAAAGACTGGCGTACGAAACCGATAACCAATGTAGAAAACATTTTACTGACACACTTTATATTAGAATTCTTTTTAATATCACTTTTAACATATTTTAGTACATTATTTGAAAGGACAAAGGTAAAATTGAGATTAAAATGAGGCCATGAACTGTTTTAGTGTTGCAATATATACCAGTTGTCCACTGTGCTATTTTATATGAAATAATTACGGTTTTATATGGACGCTGGTATTAATTACATACAAAGTGTCAACAACACTAAAGCAGTAATGACTCCATACATACAAGTAAACGCTATCATACAAACGATCGCTCGGAACCACTCGGAACCATCACAAAAAATACATTGAGCCGAGACTAAGGAATATGCATTCACAAAACATTTCAACAACCATTCGCTTAATATGTTCATACTTGTAATTTGAATTTGACATACAATAATCGTACTTTATATAAATGGCAATTTTACTAAGTATAAATTCACAGACACGCGCAAAAGTGTTATTGATAAGTTATTATTTTCTTTCATGCACTTTTCCTTGCCCGCTACTGTACATCTCAAGTGTACTCGGAGTAGGTACTCTGTAATGGAAAAGAGTGTCGGGCCGGCTGTATTAAAACTTTTATTATGTTACCATACATGTCAAACATATTTCAATGATTATCTTTGAGTCAAACTGAACCGCAGTTTGCTTCGAGTTCGTGTATTATATGCAGACATTGCAGACCATTAGGGTGCGGTTCCACTGAGGCGGAGCGGAGCGGAGCAGTGCGCGATTCACCAATCACATGGCTTGAAATCCGCACGAGGCGCAATGAGCTGGGATTTCAAGCCATGTGATTGGTGAATCGCGCACTGCTCCGCTCCGCTCCGCCTCAGTGGAACCGCACCCTAAAAATTGTCATCAATATTGTACATTCTAGTTAAACCCAAAAACGATTTCAATTGAAAAAAAATTAAATAAATAAAACTGTTTATAAAATAGATATACGTAATCGGATGAATCCAATAAATACATATATACGACATAGAATTTTACATAATAATTTCAACTTTTAAAAAACTTTAAAGTACAAGTAATAAAACATGTATAACAAAGTAAACATCATGTAAAAAGATCAATCTCGTAAACTTTAATAATAATATACCTATTTCACTATAAATAACTTTCACAGGGTCAAAATTTGAAAATAATAACATGATTTTTCGGCCTCAAACACATCAGTGCATGAATTCGTGCAAAATTTTCAAGTATCTAATAATTTGTACTACAATGATATCTGTATAAAATAATATCAAATACATCAACAGATCGCAACGACGAACAATAAGGTATTTTCTATCAAAGGCACGTAACCATTAAAACCAATGGTTGTATAATAAACGGTGTATCCATTAAATAATTGAACATTTACAGTGACTACTGGCTATATTGTTTATAGTTTTTATCACACTCAATCTTGACAGCGGAATAGAATACTTCGAGGACTTATTTTCCACATCGAAAATGTCCTCGAAGCAATTTATTACGCCACAAAAAAGACAGATACCCCAATATGGGGAATGGATTAAAAACAACTGACATACAAACTCGATAACTGACAAAGAAAATTGACAACTGACATACAAACACGATAACTGACATAAAAATTCACAAACTTGACATAAACGCATTCTTACACAATATGTAGATGCAAACGTGTCGCTATCACATCCGAATACGGATAATTGCTAATATCACTGTTGCTTCTCCACGATGGTCCATGATACCTAACAACCGAGATTGGCTTGTAGACCCAAATATATTCAAGTTTACATGTATGTAAAAAAACTGTCTCCACATTTGGTCAGCTCTTACCATGGTCCATCGTGTACCAGTGTCTTACTACAGGAAATAGTGAAATCGAATAATCACAATGTAGTACACATTATATTACTATGTTGTTCGTGTTGTAGAATAGAGATAACATGCACCGCGTCATTGAATATTCGCCGGAGCTCCTATAAGTGCAAAACATGTATTGTACACAAACACTACAATTTAATCTGCGAATTGTATATGTATAGGTGGTTCTAGCCTAAAGCTACTGAAAGTTAAAGGCAAAAAAAAATCATATTTATCATATTTACCTATGTATAATTTTTCAACCACAAAAAATATGAAAAATGTTCCTGGACATCATTTCACTACTGTATTATTTTGTTTTCCTAACCATGTTGTTAGTTTTTGGTTATTTAACCCGTCGAGAGGTTGCTCGCGAAAGAAATAGGCCAACCAGGAATTGATATGACTATGACAACAATACATATATTTATGTTATTTTTTAATCGCTACAACACAGAAGATTGTGCGGTCGTGTTCAAAATCATAGCTTTAATTTTTAAACGTTCTTGTTGTATGATTATTCGATTTCAATATTTCTTGCTAAGTTTCCCCTCACAAGTTTTCCTAAAATATCTATTTGGGGCTGTATAATGCTTAGTAAATTATATACATACACATAAGACATAAATATTTTAGTATTTCTTAAAATATTCGGGCAACTTAATATTGTGACTAGAAATAATACTGTGAAGGAATGAATAATATTACAAACTTAAAATTATTAGCATAATTATTTTACGTTCAGACAACACATCGAGATATGAGAAAATCTGTGATTTCATTATTTGTAACATCAGATTCTCTATATCTCGGAACACTGATGAACGTCATCATACAACTTATAAAATAACCATACAAACATAATATACAAGTACTAATATAATGGTGCATAGACTATTCTAGAGTTACCCTGGCTATTTATAGCCGGACTAGATCCATAACATACGCATAATTTAACCGGAAGCCATTCACATAACCTAATTTTAGAACGGTACACCATTCTGCCATTCCAATCAAAAGTGCAAAACTATAAATATGAAATACCCTACACAAGAAAGAGATAGTTATAATTTTGTGAGGATCAACCTCTAAGTTGTTGCACATTTGTTTAGAACGACAGCATTGTAGGCATGTAGGTGAATACCACTCTATAGTTTAATTCGGTACAAAACTACTTCGACCTTCCTTAAGGATATCACAACATCGAGAAGAAGTATCTTACATAGGACAAAGGTGCAGAAGATAGCTAAAGAACATTATACTTACATAGTATTAGAGAGGAAAAGTACTCATGACGAAACCACGTAATGTATCAGTAACATAATGTTACTGCTTCGATTACAAAAAATAATTTAAAAAATTTGGACAGTCTGTATGTATAGAATATGTTTCATCAGTCAACACAGTGAGCAGGAGACTTTGAGAAGAGTAAAATATCAGCTTGAAAATTGACACAAATCATAAGAAAATTATTGCTTATTCGATAATTGATCATTGCTTAAAGTTTAATAGTCAAAAGTACTGAGTAAGTTAAAACTTTGTCATAGACACTAGTCTTTTCTTCTTATTAAAATTTATAAACAGCTACATATTTAGAAATATTCACAATAATTTTGCTATTTTTTTATTAATTTCCACTTATTTAAAAAGAGAAGTTGCTGATTGAAAAGATAACTCGAGGTGCTTCGTTTCGAAAGCTTAGGAGATACGTTAAAAGGTATGTATGATTAATTAAAAATGGTATTACAATGAGTTTAAATTCGTTGATGGTGTAAAAATTTACGACTCTGCAACAAGATAACGCGTTTGAAAATTGCGCGAACTAATACTGAGAAAAGCCATAGAGTAAGTCCAAAAATAGCGAACTAAGACAATAGTTATTACATTTTACAAAGCCAAGAAAGATTTATTATCGAAACAGCGATGGGTATTAAGTAAAAACGTTTTAAAGTGTAGGTTTAAAATTTCCATTGACAATATTTTTGGCAGACAAGGTGAATTTGTAACAATCTAGAGCCATACCTATTGTGCGAGATTCCCATTTATTTATATACCTTATTCAAGGTAAGTAATCACTAGGAATATTAAAGTAATCACTAGGAATATGGAGTTCTTGTAATTTTAATAAAATTTCATTCTCATAATCAAGTATTAATGAACGATTTATTTGATGAAATATTCAAGAACAATTAGTTTTTATTTTATTTATTTATTTATTTATTGTTTTACTATAATTAAAACGGTTTACACCAATTACATTAATTATAGACTCCACAGTTAAAGAGAACTGGTTATTTTTCATATTTTATATTCATACCATTTACCGTCACTCTATTATGTTCTTGCTAATATTATAAATAAATAATTATACTTATTCTACATCGCATCAATATTATTGTCTAAAACAATATTCTACGATATTTTAAGTTTGAACATCTGTATTTGATCAAAAGTCATTCGTCCAATATTGCAACCGTAGAACACGATTGATACGATTTCGTCTTAACACGCCAATAATAAAGATATAAACACACATGCTAATAACGACTTTTAGCATGCTCTTTCCAATAACTCCTTTGTTTTTAGCTCGCACAACTTAATTAAGTAAAAACGTTGAAAAAAAAACTGCCCTTTCGCCTCACAAGTCTTACCAAAGTGATGAACCAATACAGCGGGTAGCAAATTCTAAATTTTTGCATATTTTAGTACTAATTAGCATACGTGCCTATATCTTCAGGATGGTGGATCTTAATTCGAAGCGTCGCCATAGTCCAGAATGTGCAAAGCTCTCCCTATACTCATCTGCATAAAATCGGCTAAGTTAATTACAAAAACCGCTTTATTGCTATACACATAGAGCATTATGTAATCAGTATTAACCAATTCCACACAAATAAGTGTGAGGAGACCCCTAAAGTATTTCTTAGCTATACCGATGACAGCTCACTGACCCTTTATATAAGTATACATATCTACAATAATCTACATAGACTATCACATAAATCGTTCCTAATACTTGCTCTAAGGCTAGAACACACGGCTAACACCTTTACGTTAATAAATATCTACAATAAAGTGTATTGCTTTACTAGATGTATTCATTATTGAATGTCGGTACAGAGAAAATTTGTATTATACACAGCTCAAGTTATAGTAGGTACTTCTTGACTAGAGTCAGACTAGATTCAATGTTTAAATAAATATAAATCGATATCTTCCAAGGAACGAAAAGCAGAACATCAATGCAATTTAAATCAAGAGTATCTTGCTGGGTTTTCTCAGAAATAATAGTCGAAGAAAGTACTACTTAAAATACAATTAATTTCAATTTTCATTCGATTTGAATTTTTAAAGATGCCCTCGCAGTGTAAATCTTGACTATGACGAAATAGATAACAGAATACTATAGATGAATGCTCAAGACATACTTAAGCCGTTAAGTTGCTCAGAATTTAAATAAGCGTATATAAATTTTTGGCGGTTATTTTATAAACATATCAAAATCTAAGATTATAATTTCACGGACACGACTTATCAATTGCAATGATTTTGATCATCAAAAAAACCGAATTAATCATTCGTTTCACTCGATCACAATCTATAGTATTCATAATTTCTACGTCATGACTGAAAGTTAATGCTGACTTATCTGAAGGGCCTTTTCACTGTTTCGTCGCCGGCGGAGGCGTGGAGAGCGCAGGGGCGTTGGGAGGCGCGGGGGCGTCGGGAAGCGCGGGGGTATCGAGGGACGTCGCGACCATCTGAAGGGGCTTCTCACTCGGCCGGGGGCGGCGTGGGGATCGCAGGGGCGTCGGGGGACGCGGGGGCGTCGGGGGGCGTGGAAGGCGGTCACCTGACGCGGCCCGAGGGCGAGCGCAGGTGCGAGCGTATGTAGCCCGTGCGGTAGTCGACCGTGTCGCGATTACGGCCGGCTCCATTCTGCCCGCGCTGACGACGGCTCCATCTGTCGGAACATATTACATTATCGTGAATTGCGTACAATAATTACCTTCATTGACCGTAGTATTCTATGTCATTTATGTTTTTAATAGCTATGTCGTTTATGTTCTCACCACCCGAGATATATATAAACGGAATCCTAATGCAGAGATGCTTAACATCCCCATTCAAGTGTTTTTATAATAAGAGTGTTCTTCCAGAGGTGACATGTGATAATTGAAGAACAAAACCTACTCTCAATATTTTCTAGTCTCATACAACAAACAGTTTTGGTCAAAAGCCAAAAATTTGCGAGCTCATTTTAACTCTTCTTGCTCGCTAAGCACTAGCTAGACTCTAGCTAGCTAGACTCTTCGTCGTGAAAGTACTTGCATGCAACCTGACTTATAAAATTGTATATTTTATTTGTTAAAAACCACACACAGTATAAAACCAACATACACAAGACAGACACAAATAGACAAATTGCTCTTGGCCTATATTGATAACAACTCTTACCTTAAATATTGTTCAAATTTGGTACTATTCTAGTACTGTATAATGATAATAGCTATAAACTAAATAATTACATATACCTATTATAATTCAGTCAATGAGTGTATTTCACTGAACTCCTAAACAATTGGACCTGTTTTGTTGATTTTTTGTGTGCGTAATTGAGTCTAGAATACTTTAGACGGTTTTAATTTACAATTGAAAACGTTTGGCGGCGCTGTCAACATTTACTGAGGGATCAACCAAACTATTGTAGACATCGAATTGCTTCGATAGAAAAAGTTATTACATTTGATGCGTCATTTCCTAAAAGTTTATAAATATTTAAGGGCTCACGATAGAATACAACGTAATTTGCAGAACAATATCTTCCATATCAGCTAGTGTAATTATATAGTTTAAAAATTTCTATGAATTTCACACACAATCCAACCTTACAAGCGAGTCCTAATCTTACTATTACTACTCACTTCAAATCAGAAAAACACCTTTACACTTACTATATTTAAGAACTAACAAATAACTAACTAAAGGACTGCGCACATTACAACGACTCCACGCCAACGCGGTTACGGAGCCACTCAAATGTAAGCATTCAATAAAGATCCTTATATCTTGGACGTTACGGTTGAATTTCGAGTGTACACTTGAAAAACGTGGACTACTCCCCACCCTCTGCTCACCGACGCCGTTCACACTCGAAATTCAACCGTAACGTCCAAGATATAAGGATCTTTATTGAATGCTTACATTTGAGTGGCTCCGTAACCGCGTTGGCGTGGAGTCGTTGTAATGTGCGCAGTCCTTAACAGTCACAAAAAAACCCACACGTCGAGCCGACGAAACATTAAAATCAAACCAGTATACTAATTATCTCCACAAATATGGCTTTATTTACCCAATTGCTTCAATGGCTGTGTTTATAATATTTGTGGAGACAATCAAGGTATATTTAACAACACAACAAGCATCAGCACGTGAGCTAATGACCTTTGGTTCATCACTCATTTACACAGCATCCGACTCCCACCAATCCCGCACGGCGGCGATCCACGACCTACAATGCACAACATAAGCACAGTCCGAACCGTAAACAACTCGACGAACATCACTAAAATTAACGTGGCCAAAGTAACATTCAATTATTGTATAGCACACATATCAATATATTTTTATATCCTCGTGGTTCGTTAGATCAGTTCATTTATTATAAATGAACCATGAGTTTCATTACAGTTTTAGAATAGAGCCATGTCTATTTCGCAGCACTACCTCATATAAAAAGCTATCGCTCGAATTGGTGGGGGCACTACGGTGCCCCCAGATAAAAATGATTATTATATTTTTATGCACATAGAAAGATAAGCAACCTGACAGTACAGGAATGGATGGAATAAGGAAAAAGATTATATTATTATAACTTAATAACAGCAATCAATTCATGATTTTAGAATTAATCTTTGTTCCTAACGCAAGCATTGCCTGTGGAGCGGTATCTAACCTTAAATCTAATCCTTACTCCAATCACTTACTTAGGCACCGCTCCGATACCTTACCAAAATCTCCAAACGTACATTCCCTTATCTATTAACTATAGCGGAGGTATTTACATAATAAAAATAAAAAAACAATTCGCAAAGCGTCATTAAAATAGTAGATTAATACTTAAAAGAGTTATTTTTTCATTTTTGTTTGATAAAAAAATTCACACTCTCTTTCTGAAGACAGTATGAATTTTTCTCATACTTAGTGGTGTACAATAGAAGATTTGTATTATACTGTTTTACAAGCAAAGGCGTAATCCACATAAAAAAGTACAATCCTGTGTTTTCTATACTATACTCAGTGCTATACGATAATTTTATGGAATTTTATGGCCATGTAAATGCATCCGTCGAATTGTTTTCAGTATGTATCGGCGCAATACCGGACCGGTGCCGTGTTAATAAGTGATTTCAAGTCTGTCCTGATACGCTCGATTTCCAAACATTTGTATTCAATTAAAAAAAAATCTCGAATATTTCGTAACGACATACTATTTTTTCTAGCATATTCTCACTGCATTTTATTTTCTATTTTTTTATGTAAGCAAATGCATACTCATTTGCTTATTACATTAAGATGCATATTAAAACAACCTAGTACCAAAGTTTGGCAGTCGCATATCATAGTCTAAACCCGTTATGTAATATTTAAAATTTAAAAAGTACGTTTGGAAACCGAGCGTCTACAGTCAGGCGAGAGTGCGCGTGCGTTAGTGTGCGTGCGGGGCGCTGACTGACGCCGACCGCCGTGCGTCGCATACCGTTAGCTGCACTAACGCGCATACCACACGTTTATTAATACTTCATTATATACATACGTCAACAAAAGCATTAACAGACGCAAAGATAAGGTCCAACGGTTCGAGCCCCCTGACCAAAAGCGGTGTCGCCACACGCCGGACCTGACAGAACAGTCGTTTTCTATACAGCTGTGGGGATGCGGGTCGGCCCGGTAACTATTATTTAAACTGTGGTTAGGCTAAAATTACTTTTAAGCATCTTGCATGTCAATATAAATCGTATAGAAAAACCACTGGAACCCACGAGCGCGTACGTATTGTACGTACGTGCGTGCGTGCATACGGGCGCACATAATTTAGGTAGTACATTTGTTATTTTGTTTCTTAATATTTGTGTAATTTAAAATCACTTGTCAATCATGTTGTACCACAGATTATAACAGTGTTTAGTTGTTATAAATAATAATTATCGGCAGACCAGTCTCCAGACGAACGGATTTGGTTCGAAAGCCGACCAAATCCGCGGTCCGGCACACCGAACCATATTCGATCGTCTGTTAATACTTGATAAAGCAGTAATCGAATCGTAACGTCTCGATACGCACGGTTATCGTTCAAAATTATGTATCTATGACCATTGTATGCAATTTTACTGACGTTTTGATTCAATTGCTAGAGTTGTCTTTGGAACTAATTTAGAATAAGTTTCAACTAAATATTTCAACGTTTAACTAATTTGCATTATTATTGTAAGCAATCTTTAATTTAAATAACAAAAAAAACGCAATATTTAAGCACTATTTGTAGTAAAACTTTTTAAATATGATAACGTATAGGCGTGTCGTGCAATTATTTTTATACCCGATAAAAAAACATACTGACCTTCTGAACCAAGGGGGTCACTGCCGGATTTAATATTTTTTTAGGGCATCAACCACCTCCAAAACGGCTTGACTCAGCGCTTGCATTTGTTGATGGATGGAGCCGTTTACATCCCAGTCTCTTTCAAATCAACAAATCATTGGAGTCATAACTCTACTCGTAGCTTCGGCATAAGCAAAAAAGTGTTACTTTTATTGTTATTCGCAAGTTATAACTCTGTACGTCATTGTTTCATCTCACGTTTTTGTTAAACTGATGGCTTACGTATCTACTAAATGTTTTTACATGCGTTCGATGTATCTAAATATTTCTCTAACCGTGTCCAAAGAAGTTTCACTTCAAATATTCTTATGTTATTAAAAATATCTAATAAAATAATTTACAATGTGTATAAATTTAAATTTTACAGTAAGCTTAAAGCCAGCCAGTGCTAATGCCAAATATAAAAAAAACTAGGAGTATAAAACAGTGCTCGGAAAGCACAGAGTAATCAGACATACAGAGCAAACGTTCGACCATTCCATAGCATATGCACCACGATCACTGCATCAAATTAGTGCAAATAATATTCAACCTTATTACCAACACCTAAGGTTCTTTTTCGTCTGATAAGAAAATTTAAATTTAAATCATACGTTGGCTCTGTACCAGTGTTGCCAACCGTACGATTTAAATGGTATTTGTACGACTTTTTTACCACAAATGCTGTGTACGATCATGACCTGAAATCGTACGCTCCATATACGATCTTTTTAGTCATACATGCTTCATATAATTTTATCGATTTTTAAGTTTAATAACGTCATTGCAACATTTTTTTTCATGAACGCATTCTTACTTTTCTATAAAAATATCGGGACGCACTTTTTCCTAGGGACAACCATAGATATTTCTATGGGGACAACACACTGATATAATGGGTGCGTTCCAATGAGCGACCAAATCACTCAAAACGCAACTATTTTCTATGGAAAATTGAATGATTTGAGCGTTTTGCATGCTAAAGTGGAACACACTGAATAATAGTAATGGGGGCTTTACATTATACAATTTGCAGAGCGCTAACTCAGTGCACTAACTAGTGTTTTCATACATTACGCTCACTAATTACTGTCTAACTGCCTTTAACACTATGCGAATTTAGCACGCTAGCCCCCTTAAGGAATATTGCTACAGACAGTTATAAAAGTTTCTGAAGTTGTTTTTACGTTTTGAAAAAGTAGTTGGAGTTGGAATTTCTTCTGCTTCTTTTTTGAGATGATTCTGTGATGTTAATGATGTATGAAAGAATATTAATTCTTAGGCAATGAGTACCGAATTAGGTAGTAACTAAATATATTAGGTATGTTCCCTTATTTTTCATGTTGTTTTTGTGATATTAATGTTACTAAATCAAATGATTACACTGTTTTCAAATAAATAATATCCTTTTGTTGAAAATTTTTAGTGTACGATTTTTTCCCTACAATTTCGGCCAAAATACGATCTTTTTAACTCCCCTAATACGATCTTCTTCAAAATATAGTTGGCAACACTGCTCTGTACCTCTCTACTCCGCGTCAGTATCGCCCAATCATTATAAGCAGTGTACAAACCTGAGAAGCCTCATGATGTAGTCGGGCCAGTTGTCGGGCAGCATGACGAGCGAGAAGCCCACGGTGATGAGGATGATGCCGGCCAGCTTCATGCCCTCGAAGTGCGCTTCGTAGAATATCACGTCCAGTGCTGTGAAGTAACCAAGTGCGTATTTTTAAAAATTGAAAAAATACGCTATGATCAGGTTCGCCGCGAGCGGGCGTGCAAGACGTGCAACGTGCACGCGGGCGGCACGGCCGAGGCGGCGAATATTATGATTATTTAGATATTATTATTTTAATAAATGCAATGACAGCTTGGCAGTCTTAAAAGGGGAGGGGCGTGAAGGTTAAAAATTATCGCACAGGACACTCATATACATTTGTAATAATATAAATAATCCGGGTCTCCAAGCGTATGCTTTATATTTTAAGTAATAAGTAACACAAATTATAAAGGGTAAGTATACCTGCGGATACTGGCACGGCGGTAATGAGGCTCATCGACACGAATATGTTGTACGTCACCGCGTTACCGAATTGGAACACCAAGTGGAACACTGGAACAACACCAATGGACAATCATTATTTGATATTATCTTCTCTTAGGGCTTTTTCAATTTATGCGTTTCGTGTCGTACGACTGCGGTGCGGAATCGGTACGTTTGTCGTATGGCACACGCGCGATCGTTCGTTTTCATACAAAGTACATGGTGCGGCAGCAGTGCGGTTGTCGTACGTTTGCGTTTACGACGACCGCACTGCTGCCGCACCGTGCACTGTGGGTGTGTCCTTGTTTTGTGTTTTCGTGGCACCCACGACACAGGAAATCCTAGTGTGGGGCTATGAGTGTGTAGCGTTATAAAAAAATATGTAAAAAAAACACTCAAAGCAACAAAATAAACCGTGACATACAACTCACAAATTAGTTCAATGAGTTTACCGCAATATGGCGAGGTTGTCTATGTTCCTGATCTACCTATACACATAATAGTCAGTGGTTACCGAGCATCGCGGCGCTGGCGAGCAGCAGCGGCGGCCAGGGCACGCGCGGCGGCAGCAGCTCGGAGCCGGCCAGCAGCAGCGCGCCGCACACCGGCCACAGCAGCGCCGCGTTCAGCGCGCCCAGCAGCGTGAAGAACAGCGCGCGCTGGCCCGTGTTCAGCTCGCCCATCACCTTGCGGACCAGCACCTGGGTGCCGAGTATTGAAGTATTACAGCGGATTACAGTAGGGGATCGGATGTATGCGGAGCAGCACGTGAGTGGCTTGAGTGTTGGGGATCGGATTTATCACAATAAAATAAAAAATATAGTTACCAATGTGTTTGGGTGTTACCAGATCAATCGATCGATCGTCGATCGACAACATCGATTGATGATGGAATGGATTAGTCAACATCGATCGATCGATTGGTCTAGTAGAAACTATCGATCGACTTCGACTAACCCATTCCACCACCGATTGATGGTATTGATCGACAATCGGTCAACTGGTGTGATAACACCCGTAGTGAGCCATTAATGGGCCGACAAAAATCATGAATACATCTCTGGTTGCGGAGGTGGAGTTAGGGTACCATTACTACGACTAAAAACTGGTTTATTGCGAGTCTGATTCGCACGGAAAAGTTTCATGTTTTATATGATTTTAAATACATATAATTGAACGCGGAAAAATACAAAAATATATTTTATACCAATATAACGAAGAATCTTTTTTACTCGCTCCTATTTTTTTACAAAACTTGTATCATTAAAGGTAGTTTCGTCAGCTCGTTACTATTCTAGACTACACTACTAGTCGTAGACAAGACTTCCCCCAGATTCAACAATTAAGTATTCAATTCAATTCAATTTATTTTATTTCAGATAACTCAGATCCATTAATACATAACACAAAGCATCAGTCTATAAAAAGTATACAAATTAAATTAAAGCAATTAATCCATATAAAATAAGAATAATAATAATGTCAAATAAAATAATAAATAATAAAAATAAATAAATAAATAATACATCTATAAACATCCATAAAATTAAATTAAAATTCACATAAAATCAAATCAAATTCACATAAAATTAAATTAAAATTAAATTAAATTCACATTAAATTAAATTAAATTTACATTAATAATTAATAGACAATAGATTATATTTCCGACTGAGTTAAACGTGTCTGTCACAACAATGACGAATATAGTGGCAGTCTAACCTATGCCCGATCATCTCCAGTACGGCATTGGAACTACCCCGCACCCTGTGCACCAGCGAGGCGCATCTCTTCCTCATAGTGGCATGGAAACAGTCCACGCGCGCCGCCGCAAACATGCCTGAGGCGCTACAGAAGCGGGGCAGTCCCACCACCGCCCTGAATGCGTTGTTAAACTGGACGCGAAGGGCGTCGTAGTACTTGTTCGAATAGTCGGCCCACAGTGCGCAAGTATACAGCGAGGTACAGTACGCTCTAAAGAGCGTGACCTTTACCCCTACTGAACACCGCGCAAATCTGCGGGCCAACATATTCGCTCTTCTCGACAGTGCCCTCCGTTCCCGTTCGATGTCTTCATGGTCCCTGAGGGTGCTTGTGACTATGTGCCCTAGGTATTTAAACTCGGTAACCCAGTTTAGTGGAACACCATCTAACCGAACGGGAGGTATACTCACTGGACACTTAGCACCGACACCCTCAAAGACCATACATTGACTTTTTGCCACGTTATATCGTAGCCCATGCCTACAGGCGTACTCCTCGCAGATCCGTATTAGCTCCCTCAGTCCGCAGACCGAGGCACTCAACAGCACCATGTCATCGGCGTAGCTTAAATTATTAACATTAATGCCATCAATGTGACAGCCGACATGGCGACTGCTGAGCGCCACGATCAAATCGTTCATGTAAAGATTAAACAGAGTGGGCGAAGTCAACCCACCCTGCCTAACACCGCATCCCGGCCGATACGGCTCGGACATTTGCCCGCCCACCGCACATAGTTGACCTGGTGCCCATACCAATACTTAAAAGTGTTTAGGAGTTCGAGCGGTAGGTGAACGTCTTCGAGTTTCTTCCAGAGGAGGTCATACGCAACCAGGTCAAAAGCCCTGGACAAGTCAAGGAAACAAGCGTATACGGGTGTTTTGCGATTGGTGTAGTATTTGATGGTGTGCTTAAGACCCAATATGGCACTCTCAGTGGACAGTTGGGATCTAACCAAACTGATTGTCGTGCAAGTTGACATATTTATTTAGGTGCGTGTTAAGCACACCATCAAACACCTTCGCTACAATAGTTGCAAGGGAGATAGGCCTATAATTACCTTTATCCGGAAGGTCTCCTGTTTTATTTTTAACTATAGGCACTATAACTGTTTTTATAAGTTCCGCCGGCAGGTATGAGTGAGTCACACACAGTGTGTAGAACATTGCTAGAACTCTGGCTGTATGAGGTCCGCCGTGCCGCAGGTGCTCAATGCTAAGACCATCGTGGCCTGGGGATTTCCCTCTTGTCATTTGCTTAATGACCCTGGCAACCTCTTTCGCACTGATACGTACCTCCACAGCCCCGGATGGTACCTTAGCACCCACACCCGCGACAGACGATGGACCCAAAGGAGAATGCACATAGAATTGTTCCCTAAATAAGTCTG
The DNA here is from genome assembly GCA_905404135.1 of Hesperia comma. Taxonomy (NCBI): domain Eukaryota; kingdom Metazoa; phylum Arthropoda; class Insecta; order Lepidoptera; family Hesperiidae; genus Hesperia; species Hesperia comma. The sequence goes on from FR990024.1 coordinate 15,493,335, forward strand.
CAATGTCCTTGTGATCACCACGACCGTCGATGCTAGCAGGAAGACCAGGCCTATTATTCATTTTATTTGTCTCCCTCCAAAACCCCTGAAAATCACCTCCACAGTGCTTTTCCGCAAGGATATCCATTTTTATTTGCTCTCTATGATCTTGGCACCATTTTAACTTTGATTTAAATATTTTTCGGCTGTTGCACATTTCATAATATATTTTACCTTTCTTTGGCTTCCCACATGTTACCCACTCTTCAAAATGTTGTCTGGCCCTCCTGTGAGCATCTGCGACGTGTCTGTTCCAACCGACAATATGTGACCCACCCCTACCAGACTTTGGCCTACCCCGACTCGCCCAGGACGCGGCACGGAAGGCGGTCACAATGTCCGAGTAAATTCTATCAATGAGTCGCCTGTGGCATGAAAAATCTACACAATTACTGCACTCTGTCGGAAATACAATCGACTTTAATCGTGCATGACACTCATTGGTATACTTTTCACGTTGTTGTGAATTTTTCTCACCCCAAATTATATACTTGTTCTGGTTAATGCTCATCTGAGGCAGTTTCCGTGTTAATAACTCTAAATTGCATTACCTACCTTTAATCTGTTACAGAAAGTAGGAATATACCTAATGTTATTTCAAGACATGGTACGCCAAATTTAAGTTTAAATTTTTTTCAAGTTTTAAATAAATATGATTCGCTGACGGTATTGACCGATTGACTCCATACACAATAAGTAATTACCATCGTTAAAACTTTTACTTATTGTATTATAATAATATGTACGCGGTCTCCTCAATTACGAGGCCGTGACCTGAAATGTACCGCTAATGGGTTGAACGTACTATGCATGTCTTCTATGACCCAAAGAGAAGGTACCTACATATAACTCTGAATAGTAGGTTTAAGTAAATAAAATGTTTTACATCCACATTTCGTGTTCCGGTTAGAAAGGATTGAATGCAGATACAATTTTTTAAAGGCGACCTTAGTTTTCAAGAGGGAATCAAAACAAGATTCATACTAAGAACTTCTTACTGAACAATTACTAAGAACTAAAAATAGGGCTTCACTAACATCTACTAACAGAAACGATCTAGTCTTATGCTGGATCGGTCACTGTTGTCAGAGACGGCGGCGTAAGAGTGGTACATGTATACTTAATTCTCTGTTGCTGTACTTATGACATAAAAAAGAAAAAGTACCTACACTAAGAGACAAACAGAAGTAAGAATGTGTTCCTGACGTGTACAGACATAATTCCAAGTCTCAACTAACATGCTAACCCTACAAAGTGTGTGTATGATTAAATCAATAACATCGTGAGGGCGGTCTAAAACCTTGATCTCGGTCGTGGCCCACCTAGCGAGATACGTTTGTTCAATAATTGTTACATACATCCATTGTTACGTAAATATGTATGTCACGAAAACGATTGCTATTACTAAAAGTAGATAAATCTGAAAAGAGTGACGTCACGGGAATACAATTTACATTATGTGGTACCTATTTTCTACCTAGCGGTCCACTGATTACGGAAGACCCTGTGGGTATAATGAAGACATTATATTTATCTTTCCGGCTGGCACGCTGCCAGTTTTCCTTTAGAAGAGCCACTAAACGACTCGACGCGACGTTCCGCTTGGAGGCTTAAACAGTCAGTATTTTTTGCCTCCTTTTTTATGGACTTAGGTAAGATAGCAAATGAGCACACGGAACCACCCTTCCGCTGTCGCCCTAGACAACTGTGACCGACACAGAACAAGCCTCAAATCAGGAATAGGACAATTACTCCAGATAATAGAAAATATTTATAAGAATGTGAGTTGGACAATTTTATTTTTTAGTACATACTCGTAATATGAAGACTGGGGCGTGGACTGTTGTGATGGTTAGCTCGGTTAGTTATTAGGATTCCACTTTATTGCTTTAAATACAAATTACTAACCGAGCCGTCGTGGTCTATTTCGATTTGAGTCAACTTTCTGTCCTTTTCTCTTCCTTTTTAGCCCACAACAAATTGGTTATGCCTTTGGACGTCGGTAACCATTTACCACGACGTGGCTCGTTCAGGGCCCCAATTCTGCTAATTTATAACGCTTCAATAGTATCTCGATTGAATTGTTTGTCACATTTTGTATTCAAAAAAATTAAATTAAAAATTAAAAAAACCCCCGACACAAACATTTAAAAAGTAAAAAATAATATCTTTAAAATAATACGTCGCGTTGGGGGACCGCTCCATTTATACTTCTAACTTTAACACAAAAAAAATATTGATAAATGATAATTCTTGGGTAAAATTAAGACTAAGTAGGTAAGCAAGTGATACTTATGAAAAAAATCGTACTTAGATAATGAATAGTTAGAAGCGGTCCCCCAACGCGACGTATTATTTTAAAGATATTATTTTTTACTTTTTAAATGTTTGTGTCGGGGGTTTTTTTAATTTTTAATTTAATTTTTTATTTTATACTTTTTATAGGTAAGAATATTCTGGATTCAGTTATAAATATTTTCTTACTGTACGCTTTTATTTGAGACCCCACACGAGTATATTTGCATACATACGGCTATTCTTCCCCGCTTTCACCCTCCACAACTATTAAACGGCTCAACCGATTTTCATCAAACATATTTTAAAACATGCGCCCGTAAGTTCCTTTTAATACAAAAAAAACTAAATTGAAATCGCTTTATCCGTTCGGGAGCTATGATGCCACAAAGGGACAGAGTGAAAATTCTTCCCCACTTTCAACCCCAACAACTTTTAAACGGCTCAACCGATTTTCATCAAACATATCTAAAAACACGCGCCCGTAAGTCCCCTTTAATACAAAGAAAACTAAATTGAAATCACTTCATCCGTTCGGGAGCTATGATGCCACAGACAGACAGACAGACACACAGACACACACACACACACACACACAGACACGTCAAACTTATAACACCCCTCTTTTTGCGTCGGGGGTTAAAAATTGAAGAGTTTGACACATTTTTGGCACATTTCGTATACAGAATTGAATAGATCGACACATTTTGGTACGTTCTGTGTACAAAATTAAGTAGTTTTCGACGCTATTTCGGCACATTCCGTTTACAAAATGTGGCAAACGATTCAATCGAGATACTATTGAAGCGTTATAAATTAGCAGAATTGGGGCCCTGCTCTTTGCCGGATATTTACATAAAACTCATTTCTCACATTCCTCCAGGCTCACTTAAAAATACACCCTCTATACCAGTGGTGCCCAAACTTTTTGCTGTGAAGATCGACTTGAGAAAAAGTTAAGGGTTTAAGATCGACAGATTTATTTTTATGTATTTTTTTTATTATCTATTATTTTATGTTGTAATAATAAGTAATTATTAATGATTAGATTTATAATATGATTATAATCAAACAGTTTTACATAGTTTCTTACTCTGTACACACATTTGTACATAAAAAATATTATTAGAAAAGAAAATAAATACAGGTCAAGTTAAGTATATTTTTCTTGTGGCGGAAAATTAACGAGATGTATGTAGATGCATGCTCAGTAAGTAGGTAATTTATAAATTTTCGAAAATAAAATCTTGTACTGGCTTCTAAGATCGACCGTGATATCTCTCGCGATCGACCGGTCGATCGCGATCGACCGTTTGGGCACCACTGCTCTATACAATCTTCGAACCCTAAAATATAACAACGCTTCCAAAGGGCAACATTAAGTTAGATTAATCAGAGCGGAATAGTTGAAAAGCTGTTTGGATTGGCTAATTATATCGCCATCAGCGAGGCCGCCATTCGGCCGCGATAAAGCCCGCGTTACTACGACGTAGCACGCGATATCCTTCGATAACGTTACTACAGGCATTTATTTAAACAGGTACATAATAATTGGGTAATATTTTGTATTCAATGGACGAGTGTTTTTACACTACTACTATTACTTAATATCTTCATCAAGTTAAGAGTTTAGTTGAATTCTAATTTGGACTTCATAGCAACTTAATTTTAGGTAGGATTGTTGTCCAGCCTTAAGTGATCCTAGTCAAGTACGAGTCGGACTCGCGCATACGGGGAACTGTACCACCGATAGAAAATCTAATTAATTAGTTATCAACTTACTAACAAGATAAAATAAAGAAAATCCCCATTTTATGGTTATTTGTATAAAGGGAGGTTATAATAGGGAACGCATATTGTGAAAATTTCAGGTGTCTACACATTTCTGTTCAATACATAGAACCCCGTCACAGACAGACAGCGGAGGCGTACAGCTTATAGGGTACCGTTTGTCGTCTTTAGTGTATGAATCTTAAAACCACCGCGTATAATTTAGTAAGTAATGGGATACATCGTACAAAAACAATCAGTTCTACGTTTGTACGGACAATACGTGTTGTAAGTACCAAGCCTAGCGGCTATCATCATTAGGGTACTAACATGATTGACATGCCCGTCGCCCACTAGCAGGCGTGGTTAAATGGACTCGCGTATAAATACTCATATTAAATTTGTAAGTACATTTTATTAAAGACATGTTTTTGCCCGCGGCTTCATTTGCGTGAGAGACAAGCAACAAAAAATACCGTTAAAATGATTACAAGGGAAGTAATCGCCAGGAATATAGAATCATATGGCCTAGTCCAGGTCATGGAATACCAATGTGCAAAATGTTTATTCTGATAACAATAATTATGATGAATTTTATATCCCTTCCACTCTCCAATTCACCGAGTTAAGAGATTATTTGCAGTATAAAAAATATTCTTTATCCTTTCTCGGGTCTCAAACTATCTTTATACAAAATTTTATCAAAACCGATCCTACAGATTAAGCCTGAAATCCCGATAGACAGACGGCAGACAGAGTTATTTTCGCATTTAGAATCCTACTATCCTACTAATATTATAAATGCGAAAGTTTGTAAGGATGTGTGTGTGTGTGTTTGTTGCTCTTTCACGCAAAAACTACTGAACGGATTTTCATGAAACTTTACAGTAACCTTAGCTTAGACATCGCGGCATCGGAATAACATAATTTGTTAAAATTTATAGAGATTTTTGAAGGGACTGGTTTCCCGAAGCGAAGCGAGGGCGGATTTACTAGTATTAAGTATAAATTTGTCATTGAAACATACCCCCATACTTACCTCAAATCCATTAAAAGCAATCTCAGCATTTACTTAGAACACGCGTTTCACGTGTTACGGGAAAGTTGCGTGTTCGTGGACAACATTAATATTATTTCATTATTTAATTTATTCAAATCAAATTAAAGTTAAGGTCAGAATTTAAACACAAAGAGCACTCATTTTTCCAGCGACTTTCCCGTTATATTTGTATTGATATTATTTAGTTTTTTTTTCAGATTCGAATCAGTTTCAAATTCCTAGGTTGTCCACGCCACCATCGCCACCTAGAGATCTGATGATGCTCCCTACTTATACCCTCCATGGCATAACATGGTCGTAATCAGATTGCCAGATGTACCCTTTAAAAATAATATGCTTCATTCACCCCCCTTCTAGAGCATTTCCCCCCTCCCTGACTCAGGTGCACGGTACACCTATGAGACCCCCCCTTCTAGATCACTTTCCCTCTCCTTGGCTAAGAAGGATTAATGGTACACCCATTAATAGACATTAGATCCCGACCATAACACTGACTAAGAAGCACTGTACACCCACTACACCCAACCACAAAACCGAACCAACCTTAAATATCGCAAAGCCGGCGGCGGACACGGCGGCGAGCACGACGCCGCCCAGCGTGGAGCTGCCCGTGATGCCGTCCATGTACGCCAGCAGCGCGATGCCCGTGTCGCACAGGATCGCCGCCACTATCTGAAAGACAAACACTGAGCTTGCAAAAGGAATCGTTGGACGTTGGATTTAAGGATTAATTTCCTTTGATCTGAGAATACCATCTTAGGGTGCGGATCCACTGAGGCGGAGCGGAGACCCTTTCGATCTTATTGAACAACAGATGTCATCTGCAAATACGACAACTTTGCTTTGCAAAAGGATTCATACACCGGTAATACAAGGCTCAATTTTCTCTGCTCAGGGTGCATCTTACTGAACAACAACAGATGCAATAGCGCAGGGTCATGAAATGTTGTTTATTTTGTCCCATGGACAATATCTAAGGCCGGCCAATAGCGGTAGCCTTTTTCACGTGCGTGCAACACATTGGTACAGTGGTACATTGAATAAAAATTGAATTAATGAACGCTCGTCCAAGATTAGGGCTTATAATACAACTGTGTTATTTACGCAAACACAACGTGTAGGTAACACAAATAACAACTCTGTTATTATTACTACGTAAAGACTGCACGTCACACGGGCTACGAAGGGTGCAAACTGCAAACTGCAACGTATGCAACCCTCAGCGTCACGAGACCGCCCAGCGGTCGCCGTCGCGTGTCGTGGACCATTAAAACGTGTCGTGATGTCGACGACACGGACATTCCTACCTAATATCGACTTCCTTGTCCCCACAACTATGTTCCAAGTGGGACTAGTTTACTTTTATAGCTTGTGGTCAGGGAGTCAGATTGTTGTAAAGGTGCTCATTTTGCTCATTCACCGAGAACCTTTATTATAACAGCTCACGGAAACAACTATCAAGTAGGGTAGATTTGACTTTAAGTACTCCGTTGCACTGTCTCACTGACTGACGAACATTTGCCTCATTTATAAGAATCAAAAAACGTATTGATATTACCTTTAAGTGCTCGAATCTGAGCTATTACATTATGAACTTTTTAAACAATAAATTAAACTACATCCTTAAAAATAAACTATACCCAAATGTTTCTAAGTTTAAAATCTGTGCGTTCATTTTAAATGCGTTTATTAAACAGGTAACTAAGGACGTTGTTCATCATTCAATAACTAAGTTTAAATCGGTCATAGCCCAACAAGTGTATAGAACACCTTCAGACGCGATCGATATTTAAATGGGTGACTTTAGCGCCGAGAATTCTCGAACTCACGTACTTCGAAGATCACGATATGCCGTCCTGCTATTTATCGTTAGATAACAATCGTTAGGCTATATTGGCCTTCTTGCGTCACAAAGACTCACGCTGAACACTGACCCGCCAATCTATCCATCTATCTAATAACTCTCTCTAATGGATTCATGTCTCATGTGATTCACTAAAAGGATGAAAATGATTCGCGTTGTTTTGACCGAAAATAAACCAAAATGGAATCATTTCAACAGAGATTTCTTTCATAACCTAAATTAAAATAAACTGAAAGTCCAAGATTGAAGATTCAAACCACGTTTTAAACAGAACACCAGCAATTCAATCTCATTTGAACAAAAGAAGGAATAAATATCTCCCGAATATGAGTCAAGGGTGGAGTAACCAAGCTACAACTGTCTGTTTGGTAGAAAACTTTGACAGCATGATGCAGGTTTGACAGGACGTCACCATGTGGTAAACTCTTTTTCATCTTATGTAAAAACTTTTCATAAGTAACTTTGATAGTGTTACGTAACGTTCCAGGCATAGATATATAAAAAGTGACAAACCGAGAACTCACCCTGACTCCAACAAACTGTTCGTGCAGAATGACCCATGACAGCAGGTAGATACAGGAGACGTTGGTAGCGAACAATGCCATCACGTCCGTCGACAGCAGGATCTTCAGCGAGTATATGTACATGTAGATAGTTATCACCCACAGCAGACAGAATAGACCACATCGGCTTGTGAAACGGGCTGTTAGAAAACAAAATGTTAGTGCTACATGATATCCTAGTCCACAAAAAATTAAAATAATATGATATTTTAATGTTAATTTCAATTTCAAAACATTTCTAAGCTTTTACTGGCTTAATAATATTGACAGATCTCAGATTATGACCAAAAGACCAGCCGGCTCGAAGGACCAACAATGCTAAACATATTAATATTGTAGCAAATTTTCCCTAAATAATAATAAAGACCCTTACCAAAAGTGAATCCTTTTTCCCTAAAATCTCTGAATGGGTCCAAAATGACATCACATGCATTCTTGCATTTATTGTGTATCAGCTTAACTATGACATAGATTGGATAGAATAGTATGAGCCAGTTTGTGCAGAACCATGCCGTCATAAATGGTGCATTGAAGAGGTGCTGCAACAAAAGTCACATAAAATACTTATCACCTAGAAAATTTATGATAACTGTAGTGTATTATTAATCTGTACTGTAATGTCACTATACTGTGGGTAAATTGATTAAAAATGGTACTGTGGACTAAAATGTAAAGATGTTGTTTCTTGTTAATAAAGATATATTTGAGTAAAATACGAATATATTTTAGTGGCGACGAGTAAATCTAGTAAAAATGTCAGTCACAAGTATCGCGAATATTGTTTTACCGGGAAAATTTGAGCCCCACAAAGATAATTGGGAAAATTATCGTGAGCAGTTGTTTTTCGCATTGGAAGCTGCTGGAAACTTACAAAGTGTACAAAAAAGAGCCCTATTTTTGTCTCAGTGTGGGAAAGAAGCCTTTACATTGATTGTTTCGTTACTGTCACCGAAAAAACCCAGCGAAGTTTCGTTTGAAGAAATTATAATATTGCTCAATAAATTTTTTATCCCGACGCCACATCCTATACTAGAAACAGAGAAGTTTTATGCACGAAAACAAAAACCTAATGAGTCAATTACTAGTTTTGTGGCAGCATTGCACGAAATTAGTGCCAGGTGCTTGTTTGATAATATCAATCGTCGAGTGATAGAACAGTTAACTCTTGGATGTCGTGAAAAGAATTTAAAAAAGGAACTTTTAAGGCTTAAATGGGAGGAATTAACTTACGACAGAGCGGTACAAGTAGCGTTAAATTTCGAAGCTATGGAATTTAACAATAACCCAATGAGTAACTCTACGGAATATCAAGATTGTGGTCAAAGGCAAAATATTACAAATAATGGGCGTTTTTCCATTTAGCCGGCCCGGCACCGGCCCAGCACCGGCACGGCACGGCGCCGGGTCTTCGTTTTTCCATTGTGCCGGTGTCAATGCCGGTTTATGCCCGGTGAGTGGTACAGTACTGACATGGTCTTCAGCACGTTGACACGTATAGTAAGTACATTACAACGCGTAGATATAACAATGGTAACTTCAAGCCGTCTACTATATTATTTGTTTCTTTTATATCTACGACGCCAATACCAACGCAGAGACGTCGAATTATGGATTAATTCAATACTTAAAGTCAGATACTTAGAATGAACATTATATAGCCTTTTGAAAAGTTGAAAATGGGTCCCAGAAAATTCTTAAAATCCATACTTCCATACTAATATTATAAATGTGAAAGTGTGTTTGTTTGTTTGTGCCTCTTTCACGTCGCAACATGGCTATTATATGGTATGATTTATGTGTGTGGGGATAGTTAGGAGGATGGAGGGTGACGTAGGCTACTTTTTCCGCGGGAAAACATCTCATTCCTATGGGAAGATCAATGTTTTGTTAGTTGCTAGATATTTAGTTCTAGATGTTGTTAATAGATGGCGTTAGTAAAATTCATTTGCAAGTTCTGAATTACCCTATCAAATACTACATGTACCTATGTAATTTACTTATGTCATAGGCAAATGTTATATCTGATGTTCCGGTATATCATAATTAAACCTAATAGACTACTGTTTAGCCGAGATTCCTACGGGAGCGGGACCTAAGCGGCTGTTACCTACGGGTCCCGAAGCGAAGCGCGGGTGGTTCTCTAGTATCTATTTTATATAGGTATCCATACTATAACCGAGGACACATTTAACTATTTGTTGGATACAAATTATCCATCTGAAAATTCTCTTTATCTCCCCCCGCGCACTAACACACGCACACGGCTACAATTCATATACAATACACATGCATTTTTGCCAGGCCGGCACCGGCGCCGGCGGGACTCAATGCCGGGCCGGCGTCGGCGCCGGTAAGTGGAAAAGCGATCCATACATTTTCCTACATTTTTGCTTCACCGGCACGCCGGTGCCGGTGCCGGGCCGGCTAATGGAAAAACGCCCAATGGGTTAGAGGCGATGGAAGTAAATGCTATTAATAACAAGATTTGTTCACATTGTGCTAAGCGTCATGGTGACAGAAAGTGTAGATTTTTAAATGCGGTGTGCCACCGGTGTAATAAGCGAGGGCACATAAAACCGGCATGTCCCACAGAAAAACGAAAAATGCGTGTAGATATATGTGGCGAGAGTACATGTGATGGTACTGCGATAGCAGACACGCCAGTGTCGCCGGTGGAAGAAGAAAGTATGAGTTTTAATGGTGTCGCCGGCACGGCCAGTCAGTGCAATGTTATACGGCCTAAACCCTATATGGTGGATGTCATAATAAACGGAGTGCAAATAACGATGGAAGTCGACTCTGGTTCCGCACGTTCTATTTTACCACACAGTGTTTACTTAAGATACAGACATATGTTTCCTGAAAAATTAACACCTACTACTAGTAAATTAGTAACTTGGACTAATGAGAGCTTAAAAATTAAAGGCGAGATGATGGTCGAAGTAGTGTTCAAGAACAAATTGGTTAAGTTGCCTTTGTTGATAAGCTGTGGCAAGGGACCGGCATTATTAGGTCGCACATGGTTCGAAGATTTAGGAATTTCAGTTCAAGGAGTCAATATTATACATGATACAAGAAGTTTAAATAACTTACAAGAAAAATTCCCTGAATTATTTGATAATAACATGGACAAGTACTGTGGACCGACAGTTCATATAGATATAAAAAATGACACATTGCCGGTGTTTCAAAATGCTCGCCCCGTACCATTTCCATTGAGAGCAAAGGTAAACCAGGAATTAAATAGAATGATTAAAGATGGCATAATTACACCAGTAAAGCACTCACGTTGGGCTACTCCGTTGAGGATTGTTCCAAAACCTGATGGGTCACTGAGGTTATGTGGTGACTATAGAACTACAGTAAATGCAGCTTGCATAGCAGATAGTTACCCACTGCCCACAGCAAATGAAGCTTTTTTTCAGCTTTCAGGTGGCAAGTATTTCACTAAAATAGACCTTAAGCATGCCTATAACCAACTTAAGGTGGATAAAAAGACTGCTGAAATATTAACATTGAACACCCCCTTGGGTTTGATGAGGATGGACCGTCTGGCATATGGGATCAATGCTGCTACTGCTATATTTCAGCGACTGATGTCATCATTACTAGCGGGCATTGATGGAGTTGCATGTTTGTTGGATGATATTGTAGTATCTGGCATCACCTTAGAAGAACATGATCAAAGAGTCTTGTCTGTTTTTAAGAGACTAAGCGAAGTTGGTCTTCGACTTAACATAAAGAAGTGTGTTTTTGCAGCTAAACGAGTCTGTTTTTTGGGTTATGAGATTGACTGTGAAGGCATTCACCCAACAAAAGATAAAGTCCAAGAGATTAAAGAAAAACCAGTACCAAAAAATAAAACTGAGCTAAAGGCGTTTTTGGGTCTTTATAATTTTTATGAAAGATTCATGTTTCATAAGGCTACCACATTGCAACCATTATACAGATTGTTGAAGGAGAGAGTAAAGTGGCAGTGGAGTAAACAAGAGCAGGAAGCATTTGAAAATGCCAAATCACAATTAACATCAGACATGACTCTAGTCCACTACAGTTTAGATAAGGACCTAATAATGTTGTGTGATGCTAGCGAGTATGGTCTAGGTGCCATGCTTGTTCACAGAATGCCAGACAACACAGAAAAACCTGTTATAATGACATCTAGAACGCTACAAGATCATGAACGTCGATATGCTCAGATTGATAAGGAGGCTTTAGCCATAATATTTGGACTTAAAAAGTTTAGACAATATTTACTGGGTCGCAAATTTACAATATGTACTGACCATAAACCTCTATTGGGAATATTTGGTCGAGAGAAGCCAATCCCAGATCTTATATCGGCTAGAATGCTCAGATGGGCACTAACATTAAATACTTTTGACTACACTCTGTTGTATCGCTCGGGTAAGGAGATGAGCAACGTTGACAGTTTAAGCAGATGGCCCACTCCATGCTCGGAAAATGACTGTGAAAAAGAAGAAGATGTATTTTTGTTAGAACAGATGGATATAGATGGTATTAATTCTACAGAAATAGCTAAGGAGACAGAAAGAGACTTTATACTGAGAAAAGTAAAATTCTTTTTGGTACACGGATGGCCAAATGAGATTGAAGATAAGTTTTTACCTTACTATCGAAAAAGAGAAAGCTTGTCATTGAATAAGGACTGTATTTTATGGGCTAATAGAGTCATAATACCTGCAGCTATGCAAAAAAGGATTTTAAAATTATTACATGAAGGCCATAATGGAATGGTGCAGATGAAAATGATGGCACGAGCATATTTGTGGTTTCCCTCTCTAAATTCAGATATAGAGAATATAGTCGCAGATTGCGACATGTGTCAGTTGCACAGAAATAATCCTCCAAGGACTGAACATATCTGGCCACAGTCAACTAGACCATGGTCAAGAGTGCATATTGATTTTATGGGACCATTCATGGGTAAAACTTTTCTAATTATAATAGATTCCTACAGCAAATGGCCCATAGTGGAAATTATGCCCTCAATGTCTAGTAAGTCGGTAGTTACTGTACTCAGAAAAGTTTGTGCAGATCATGGACTACCTGAGTATGTGGTTTCAGATAATGGGCTTGCATTCATGGGCCAAGAGTTTCAGGAGTTTATGCAAAAAAACAGAATTAAACATATAACTGGTGCCCCATATCATCCTGCCACAAATGGTCAAGTAGAACGTCTGATTCAAACTATTAAATCCAAGCTTAAAAAGCAGAGTGATATGCCCTGGGCAGAGCGAGTAGCGAAAATGCTATTTCATATGCGGACTGCTCCGAGTACAGTGACTGGGAAGACTCCAGCCGAGATGTTGAATGGCAGGAAGTACAGAACAGCACTGTCACTACTGCACCCTGATCTGGACACTACTTCAGAGGGAGATATAGCTATGAATAGGGGTAATGAAGATGAAGGAAGAAAAAAGAGTTTTAAAGCAGGAGACCATGTTTTATTAAGAAAATATAACACAAATTCAAAGTGGCAGCGTGGTGTGGTAACAGGATTAGTAGCACCAGCCTTGTATGAGGTTCAAGCCCAAGATGGTACAGTGCATCGCCGGCATGTTGATCAGCTTCATAAGACTAGACCACCTACACAGGACATGAATACACCTCAAAGATCAAATGATGATTACAACAGTGACAGAGATAATGAGTTGATTATACCACCACCTGAAGAGTGGCAAGATATAATTGGATATTAATTAATTAATAGAAAACTCTCTTATTCATTAATTGGTTTCATGTAATGTTAGTTTGTAATTAGTTAATCGTTGTGCCCACTTGTATGGGAGGTGTAGTGTATTATTAATCTGTACTGTAATGTCACTATACTGTGGGTAAATTGATTAAAAATGGTACTGTGGACTAAAATGTAAAGATGTTGTTTCTTGTTAATAAAGATATATTTGAGTAAAATACGAATATATTTTAATAACCAAGGTGAAAAAAAGACTCATAATAATATGAAAATGCCCTCTATATGGGCAAATCATGGTTAAAATTATAGATGTCCTGGCTTTTAATTTATTTGTAAAGTTATCAAAATCTACAAGTGTATAAATGTATTCTTTCAATCTAAAGGCTAGTGTAAATAAATATGTATTTTGTATGTATATTTAACATTATTTATACACAGTATTTAAATTTATAGCATACAAAGTGCGTACAAACCTTAGAAGTAAAGTTGTGTGCCGAAACTTCTGTGCTGATTGGCACTGCACGGTCAAAGTCATCTGCCGAGTAATCTGTCAGATACATACTCTTGATGCAGTGAGTCACTGTCACCCACGCAGCAACCAGAATCATGGTAACACATAGCCCATAGTAAATCTGGAAACAATCATTTCATCACCATGTTGTCTAGAATATGACGCTGGACAAATTGCAGTTTTGAGTAGTAATACAGAAAGCTTTCATTGCCTGGAGCAATGAGCAACAAAATTAAATTAAATTAAATTAGTTGTCTTTTCCTTTATTTCCAGTTCCAATTCATATAAAAAATTGTAAATTAAATAAAATTAGCAAACATCACTCAATTTTGCTACGGATGACTTTATTGCATACACTCATAAATTAAATATATTTCCAAAAACCGTAAGTCTAGAGCTATAGCTGTTTGGTGAAGACTAGAAAAGAAGTCTTCGTATGGGAGAGGTATAAGATCGGATTAAGAGGAAAGACACATTCTCTTACCTTAGCCAACTGTGGCTTGATAGACCAAACATACCATTGAAAATATTATAAACCACTCTTAAGCGCCTGAATTACAAATTGTCACACTGCATTTTCCTTCACAATAAGAATTTGTGACAGTATCTTTATCAAACACAACTCATTCTTTTTAAAACTAATTAATGTATGTAAGATTCAAACCCAAAACCCTGTGAAGAAGTCGAAATTTAAATCAAGACTGACTTTATATAGATGTTTATTGATCTCTACTAATAATTAACACAAAATACGCAATGAATCAACACTATATTTTCGTTAATTCATATATTATCTGAATTCCAGTGCCCTGTTTTCAATCCTTACTCTTTAAAATAATCATTATCCTACAAATAAAGGGGTTCCTGCAATTTTCACAATATTATAATCAAAACACTGAGCATAGTCTCTAAATGATTTTGTTAAGCAGTTTCTTAATTTTTAAATATGATAAATAATCACAGCAGTAAGGTTTCTTTGAAGCCTACAAAACAATATGTAAAGTTAGATAATCAGTATTAGGAGCCAACCTTTTTTGCAACTTTTGAGCAGCAGGAGCGCGGGCATTTCTTGTCCCGCAACTGGCGCTCCTCGTCCTGGCTGCTGGCGGCGGACTCGCTGTAGGCCTGCTGCAGGGAGGGCTGCGTGGTCAGCGGCGGCGCCGACGACACCGACGTCTGCGGCGTCAGCGGAGCCCGAGGGCTCAGCGGCGTCGGCGGCCCGTTCGGCCGCACCACCTCCCCTTCCCCACGCTCAGCATCCACCTCCTCACTCGTGATAATCACACTCGGCGTCCGAACTCGCTTCGGATTAAAAATCGTCGGCACGTCTCCGTCCCTGGCCATCTCACTAACGATTCACCCGTTTACGTAAACATAGTCCCGTTTTCCACTCCACTTGGAACCCCGCTATTTACAAAACCGAGTGAACATTATCATTACATCGCTAATAACTAAATTCCCCGGCTCATTTCCATAAAATCAACCACCTTCCTTGCAGTGAGCGATATAATTTTACACACTATTCTATCATGTAGTATATATTTTATTCTGTCAACCGCTAATTTAATAATAACGGTGCATCAGCTGTACTTAAATTAGATAAATATTTTCCGACCATTTTTCACATTTTCCGGACGTTTACCCAGTAGGTAATAGGTATCATAAATCAGTCAGACGGACACGCAGTGTTGCCAAGCTGCCAAGTTTTAATAAGTTTATATAGTTGATAAAATTCAGCAATAATATAACTTTTTAAATCAAAAAAGAATAATATAGAAATTATACAACAAAATGTACTTCTACTTAAAAAGGTCCTTCTGTTCTTAATACTTTGAGGTAGGTATTTAACTATACAGATTTTATGCAAGTTAAATTCTAAATAATTGCATTTATGTACGTCCCTTACAAGCTCTTATCTTATCTTATCTTGTGTGACTTATTACAATAGCCTAGGTTATGTGACCTCATCCTGCTTTAGATACTTAAATATTGATTGATTTCTTATAATGTTTTTAAATACTATTGTAAAAACCGATAAAGTGAAAATAGTAATTTAGACAAAATAAAATCACAGTCGTATGTTCGAAGAATTAAATTCGGGATTTCATAAATTTGTGTACACTAAACTAAATAATTTTTTACTTTCATATAAATAAATTATCGCTTACAATGATTTAGTAAATGGGAATTATAAACATAAATTTTAGTAGATATGGCAACCCTTTTAACTACGCTTTCCTCACAGACTATATAGAAAATTATGGACAGATAATTGGAACGGAAAATAATCTACACAGATTACCAAACCTACTATATAAAATACATCAATAGTCTGTGAAATAGACTAAATATGGTATTCCATAAACATATAAAATACATATATATTTCATCGAAATTATAATATAATTCATGCAAATAGTAAAAATTTGTAATTGCAAATCATAAAAATAAATGCTGAATTTCAAAAAGTGGTCAGTGATAAAAACTATCACATTAATAAAATACATCGCAATAAAGAAACCTCGATTTAAAGTTAATAAGCTAAACTTCATACCACTTACCAATAGTGCACTTTATAATAGGTACTTTATTTTCATGTAAAATAAAAAAGAACGCTTGATGACTCAAAATGTACGAAGAATGGGAGTTCATCAAACATTGATTTATAAAGTGAAATTCATGCTCCTCGTTAATTCTTCCTCTTTAGATCGGTCTACCGGGACTAATTATATTTTAGAGTGATTTTAATAGTGCTTATTTCATTCAATAAAACAAAATATTCATAAAAATTACGATGATATTTGAGAAAGAATAAAATGAATTACTTTGGCTTGGGAAAAAAAGTATTGTTTATGGGTTAGGTATTTGAATTTTTGAACATAGGTGGCAGCACAAAAAAGTTCTGAATTGTACCACCAGAGGGAGATAATTGGTTAGCCTACTTGAAGCATCCGGGAACCTCGCAGTGTTGCCAACCGTACGATTTAAATCGTATTTGTACGACTTTTTTACCACAAATGCTGTGTACGATCATGACCTGAAATCGTACGCCCTATATACGATCTTTTTAGTCATACATGCTTCATGTAATTTTATCGATTTTAAAGTTTAATAGCGTCATTGTAACATTTTTTTCATGAACATATCCTTAATCCGTATAATGGGTGCGTTCCAATGAGCGACCAAATTCAAAACGCAACCTTTTTCAATGGAAAATTGCATGTTTTAAGCGTTTTGCATGCTAAACTGGAACACACTAAATAATAATAAGGAATATTGCTACAGAATGTAGCCTACAGTATAAGTGTCTGAACTTTTTTTACGTGTTAAAAAAGTGGTGGAAGTTGGAATTTTTTCTGCTTCTTCTTTGTGAGGATTCTGTGATGTTAATGTTGTATGAAAGAATTAATACTTCGGCAATGAGTACCGAATTAGGTAGTAACTAAATATATTATGTTCTCTTATTTTTCATGTTGTTTTTGTGATATTAATGTTAATATATTAAATGATAACACTATGCTCAACTAAATATTATCCTTTTGTTGAAAAATTTTAGTGTACGATTTTTTCCCTACAATTTCGGCAAAAATACGATCTTTTTAACTCTCATGATACGGTCTTCTTCAAAATATAGTTGGCAACACTGGAACCTCGCCATAGTAGTAGACATGGCGGGTATCAGCCTGGCTAAATGACGAAATAAATTTTGTTTGCTAATATAAGAACGTGTTAATTTCGTAGAAAAAGTGTTGATACTGAAAGACTAATTAAGTTGTATTGGATTAGGACAAAAATGCAGAATGTCGGACAGTCTGAAAACCGAAATATCGATAAGGTGAATGTGCAACTTGATGTGGTAAAAACGTCCACTCCTCAGAGTTCGGCTTCGAGTCCGGCCAAATCTGAAACCGAAACGTATTCAGGAGCCCCTGCCAAATACATGACGGACTCTTCGGAAAGCGAGGATGACTCTGTATCCGAGGTAAAACGTGTTTTGTTTTCGACCGAGGCGGTGGCAGTGTGAGACTGATTACCTGTACCGCTAAATACTGCAAGGGACATCTTGTACATGACTGACCACACAATTACTTTTTCCATTGAAAAAACTTGCATCCCTAATTATTATCCAAAATAGACCTAAGTTCACTAAAACAAAGTACCTAATTTTTCATCCTCAGTGCCGTATAAGTCGCTTGCCAAATATTCCGTAAAACGTCAGAAAGTCATAGGTACATACGTCCTACTGAGTAATGCATGAAATTATTTATGCCAGCCGCTACTAGACAGTATTCAATTGATTCTTTGTAATACTACGATACGGGCTAATCCGTCGTAAGATACTTTTCATTGTCTATTTGTGTTTTGGATAAGGTTCGAACTACGGTGGCCATGTTTCTCGAATCACATGCATTTAGTCGAAGCGAAGTGCTGATTATTGAGTTTAGTGACATTATTTTGCTACGAATCAGTGAATTATATAATTTGTATGTGGAATACTTGCAAACATCGTAGACGATGTTGTGTTTAGTGTCGTCACGCGTACTCGTCCCGTGTAGACCGTCCGCTGCGATTCGCGCAAAAATGTTGGTTATTGGTGAATTACAAGGACCATTGACAGTAGCGTTTAGTCGTAAGCTCGTTCCCAGGCACCACATTGTCAGTATGTCTCACACTTGTCTCGTTGGTGTTATAGATTTTGCTGGCTTGTTTGTGCCTTAGCAGGCCAGACCTGTTGGTAAGTGGAAGACAATCGTACCGGGTGCCGAAAGCTTCAACACCAATCGCTGTCGCAGTTTGCGTGGTTAACCTGCATAATGTGTGTGCAACGGACACTCTGTCTTAATGTTTTTGTTTTCATGTTGTTGAATGGTCCTTGTGGTTCTAACATGCCTTGAAGTGATGTCTTTAGTAATGGTTGTTCTCACCTTAACTCTACTAACCTAAATGAACGCCAGTAAGTACTAAAATTAATCAGACCAATAGTATTTTCAGGCCAAACTGTATCATGTGTCTATATTAAGATTTACTCGGAGGAATTTACACTATTCAATTTGATAACTGTCCTTTAACCAAATAAACAAAGAATGTTATATATATTAGTCATTATACAGAGTTCCTGTTTGATAGCATTCAATTAACAATTGGCTTTGTGTTGGTTATGTTTGATAGAGCTTTTACTTGAATTACTATTAAATGTCTGATGTTCACTTTGGATTTTAAATGGCAGTTTATTGACTTTGATCTGTGTGTCGACAGGCGGAGATGGAAGAAGAAGGAGGTGCTGCAGAGTCATCCAAGTTCCTACTTTCCCACGATGACTCAGAACGGCCTGTCGACCCCGAGATGCAGGCCCGACTTGAGACTCTCCTTGAAGTAGCCGGTGAGTCTTCTATACATTTTACCAATGCTTTTAACCTCAGATTACATAAAGTTATTCTATTTTAAAAGTTACTTTGCATGATGTTTTCAAATCGGATACAATGCAGTGAGGAATTTCAAAACAGTGATATAATGTTTTGCCATAAACAATGTCATTAGGGCCCAGTCTATGCTTCTATTCATTTGAGTTGTAGTTTTTGAATATTATAAAGCAGTTGACCTTAAGTTACTCCACAGTACAATAACTTCAAACAGTAATTTCTCTTCTAACGTCATTGATTGATTCAATATTTGCTATTGAATTTCTACTTTACTAACTAAATATACAGTTCTGTAACTCTAATTGTATTAACTAGTTCGTAAGTACTACAAAAAAGTTTGCTTTAATAACTTGGCACAAAAGTATTTTGTGCAATCACTTAAATATACAAGAGTTTGGAAAGAATTCAGGTTAACTTATTCACATTATAATATATCATTTATATTAACGTAAATTTCAGTTCTGAATAATATTATATTGTACACATTAGTACAGAGGATATGATAAATTCAGATTATATTCTCTAAAATTGAGTCATTTGTTGTCATAATAAAGTACAATTCTGTAAAGTGTAATCACATGTACCTAGAGCATGTATGTAAACAATAACAATGTGAGATTGATGAGTTATATAGAAATATTGATTTATGTAGAGGTAATTTCCTGTATGGTATAAAAAATTTGCTACTTTTGTTTAGAAATATAAATTCATTATTCTAGTTATAACTTTTAAGCTCTTCAAGGTGAATTTGCTTTGGAAAGGCTATGCAACCAATTTTTAGACATTAAACTTTCAAATCAGGCATCTAAAATTAATTTTGGTGTAAGGAACTTTGTGTTTAGGGTTGGTTGTTAGTAGAAGCAGGTTAATGATATAATATTGTAATTTTTATAGTCATTTCTTCCTTGCAAATCTGCTGGCAAATTCTATTTTCCGATGACACCAGAAATCCACAAAAAAGGCAAGACACAAAACAGTGTGGGAGTTAAAGCCATTGAAGTTATAGGTTTTGAAATAAATATTTGTTTATATTCATTCTTCAAACACATCCAGAATGTTATGGTATACATTATAATTCTTTATAATAATTCTATTCTGACATCATTTTTGATAACTTTTTTTTTTCAAAAGGTGACAAGGCACACACCTCAAAGCTCGTAAAATTATGATTGTACATCTAACAGTGCATGCACATATAGTATATAATTAAATATGCAGTACACATGGGGCACATACACTATTTTTGGCAGTTCTGCAAAATAAACCCTATTGAACTTTTCAAAGTAATCAATATTCACCAAACATTACAGTTGTGACAATCTCAGGAAAATATTTTCTAACTTTAATATAATTTTGCAGATTCCATTTCATTTCATGAAAGTAAATTGGCAGATGCTAAAGAGATATTTCTTTCAACCCTCTTGTTTTGAAAAGGCAGTTCATTACAATTACCCTCAATTATTGTAATTATATGAGTAGCAAAGGATTTTTGGATGCTTACAACATGGATACATTACAATACAATAAATAAATAAATTAAGTATCTTAATACTGTGACTATAGACACTATTTCAGATCACAAGTTATGCATTCAACTGAAATATTTCTGTGGATAATTAAAGTTATAATTTTTTACTCTTTCTAATTTATAATAAACTCTAAAATATAATCTTGGACTCTTTAAAAGTTCTGCATAAAAAATTATAGGTACAATGTTAAAATTACACCGATTGAAAATGACTTTCTATAATGAGTCTTATTATATAGCAACAAAATTATGAAATAATACTGTTACAGACAAAGAGCCCGTGAATGCCAATCCTTTGTTATTTTGTAAAATCTGAAAGTTTCTCTATACACGTCCCTTATACAGGTGAGAACGATCAGGGACAATGAACCTTAGATGGTGATTATTTTGTTACATAATAGCTGACAAAGGTGTACAAAATAGTACCTTGAATTTGTTAAAGTCTAACACTCAGATTTTTTATATCTTCTTAGAAATAATTATAAGAAGTGACAGTAACTTTTTGCAGATAATTAGTATGGATGCAATCTCTGCCAGACCCTCCTTAACCTTAATAAAATACTATTACATATTTTATTTCAACTAACTGTACATTAGTCACAAGTCACAACTGAAAACAATTGGAAGTTGTTTAAAATATCAGACATGTTATCTTGATTACTAAACTTTGTAAAGGGTAGACAAAGTTGATTGAAACCCTTTAATGTTCAAGGTTAGATGGTTCGTCTATTAATTACTCAATGAAATGGAGAGTTTATTCGGCGATTGTTTATCCTATTTAATCGAAGCTATCGTTCACAGACCATTAACCATTACTAAATTAACGATATTAAGCAAACTGACGCTAGACGATTTGTAAAATGTGAAACTTATTGAACAAATTTTTTTTATGTGACGCCAATATATCATGTTGGCGTGTTATAATTTTCACGAAAGTATTCAATTTCACTATGTTTTCATCCGCAATGACCATAGCTTCGGCTCGAAGGTGCAATCGCCGCCTGGAATGCGTTAATGATCCATTAGAAGTTCCGCTTAATTCAATGAACGAGGGAAATTTTTCACCAAGGCAATTTTGACTATGAGTTCGCTTATCGTTAAGGTCAAATTTTATGCTATTCATTGAATGTTCCGATACTATCAGCTGGATGTAGATTGCAAGCGATTAAATCCGCTAAGCTATTGTGTTTGTTTAGTTAGCTGGCGGATTAACGGTGGAAAATACTTCCTATGTGGTCATCTTTAAGTTGATATTCATTCGTGAAAGTGCTTTGTATTGTTTCGGAGGAAATATCAGAACCACCGAGGATGTCCACATTATAAGTTATTAGAAAAGGACAGCCAGCGAATGCTAGTGGCCTTATTAAAACCGTTCACGAGTGTTGTCTCTTGTACCGTTCACTAGACGCGCGACTAGCTACGGGGGACAGGAATGAATTCGCGCCCAATACCTATTCCGTATCCATTTCCGCAATCGTTTTAACATTACAAGTTTGTATTTCAAGTTTTATTCATATTGGAAATGTTGGGATGCTACGCACACTTACTCTCTATCACGTTTGCTGAACAAAATGCGATTCGCTTAAGTACGTGGGCATAGTGCTGTTTGATTTTGAACTTCAAGTCCTAGGTATGTCGGGTTAGGTTAGGAATGTGACGTGCGGTCTGCGTGCAACGTCACTCCTAAGCGGGCCGACGGCAAACAGACTTAGCCATTGGTGCAAGCTATAAGAGATATGAATAAAATAAAATATGTAAGGCAAAAGTCTCATTCATACCTATAATTAAATTTCTTAGTCTTACTACCCATATTTTCTTGTTTATTTTACACGTGTAATCAAGAATTTAATTAACCACTTAAAAATAGAAAACTAACACCACATTATTAATTATGTCATACATGAAATGTACGTATAATGACATATATAATGAGCGTTTTCTCAAAAATTGTTTATAAAACAATATTTTTGATTGTAAAAGGTTTAGTTAAAATTCCATTACATGCCATTATGATTATAGATAGATATCATGGATTAAACCACATCCAAGTCCTGATAAGATAATAACATGTTGGTTTGACGTTATCTTGAGGGAAAAGGACGGCATAATTTGGTCGGGTACATTCTGCTTTGCCATGCGCTCATCCGAAATTACATAAAACAATAACACTACGTATTTGTCACGCAACTCGCTATAGTTTGTCGCTCGCACCACGCGTTCCGCCCCATACCAACAATTGATCAGCGGGCGCCTACATTATACTCTCTTCGGCCTTACACGACTCATGGCACGGACGCGCCGACCAGATGTTCTCGACGCGCTCGCAGCGCGCCGCCGCTGTTCCACTCGGAACGTAAACACCGCGATTTTTGTGACTGCCCGATATCAAAAGGCTTCACGTATTATATTCCCACCCTACGCTTTTCAAACCAGTCAACCGACGGCAATAGTGTCTTGAATGTTTAATTGTGTGTTAGTGAAATGGAACGTTTGCTAAGTAATTGTTCGAAGTACACGAGTTGAAACAATGATGCAGAGCGCTCACCCGCCTTGACCTTTTTTGTATGGCACAATTATTGCATTAGGTCGGCTCTATTTTTCAAATTAATCGAATGCTTTCGACACGTTTGATTATGTTATCAATGTGTGTTTTAGAGAAAATTTGGAAAATCTCCTAGTTGTTTTTGTTCCTACTAAGGAAGTAGTGTGTTATTCTATGAAAATACAAAACATATTCATCTGTATTTAGTTATGAAATCGGGTTTGTCCGGGGCCTTCACAGGGTAGTTTACTGGGACCGCTGTTTTTATAAATGAAGAAAAATATCTGGAGTGTAGTGTATACAAAGGACTTTTTTATATTCAGACCGCTAGAATATACACCGGACTTGTTATTGTGTATCGATGCGTGTTTTGTGAAATAGAGTATTTTTTTTTGTTCACCTTTGAATGGCGACCCCGGCATTTGAATAAAAGAATGAACGTTGATTTCTCGAGTGCTGTAAAATAAATTACAGACATACAATGAGTAACAGAAATTAAAACCACATACACAGACAGTAAAGGTATATGTGTTTATTGTAAACAAAATGTTTTTGTATGCTCTGTTAATATTAAAACTACAAAACTGTTAATATCAAACATTGGTTGATAAAATAAATGCATTTAAATTATGTCCTTATTAAATAACCTTGGTTTGGTCAGTTTTAATCTCATATTGTAACTGGTATGACAGTTTCAACTGTTTTGTAATAGAGTATAATAATATTTTCGATATTTAATATCAAATTCAAAATGTATACTAGATCTGATAAAAGAAATTTTGTTAAAAGTCATTGAACATTCATGAGCAAATATTGTTCTCAATAAAATTTCTCAATTTTTCGTAAGGATTGTGAAAGCTATTCAATGACATTATAATAAAGATTTTATACGTAAGTATACAAATAGAAGCGTTATTTAAATTTAAATGAAGATATATTAAATAGAGATATTAAAAAATATTCAGCATTAAAAATAACTATCAAAGCGTATGAAATTATGAAACAGAAAACAGGAATGCAGTCTACCTAATATTATTTCATCATTATAATGCACGATATAAAATCGTATTAGTAGAGGACTAAAGGCAGTTGAATACGCTGTTCGATGATAACTGCATAATTGCAAACGAGGCATGAAATTTTTTAAATTGATTAAATTCGAAATGTCAGCATAACTCAACATAATTCATACTGAAGCTGAAACAAAGTTCCGTGATCACAGATTTGTTAACAACATATTTTTGTGGTGATTACTTTTTATTTTATGCAGTGTCTATGAAAAACGATCGATGATGACGATGGTCTTAAGGGCCTACAACCGTAATACGTAAAACCGAAATGGGCGTGAACTCAAATGAAGTTTCGTTCGTCCGTAGATGACGCTGATAAAACCATTATTATTTTGGTTATTTACATATAAATAATTTAATTTTTTAATATAACGCTACACGCTTGTAGCCCTGCATTAGGATTCCCGGTGTTGTGGACGATATGGACAAAACACAAGATTAGGATCTTTGAAATAACCGCCTCGCTGGGAATCAAAACCAAGACCCTTTGAGCGGCGTTGCGCGATTCCGCCAAACGACTCCATAGGCTTGTGGTCAGTTATGATGGAAAAATAAAACCATAGCTAAAGTAATAATATTTCTTCTGTACCTATATTATTCAATGAATCGAAATGATATCGATGCTTGACTATGTTTGTTTACTATTATAGGTCAAAATGCTGATATTTAACTGATAAATCAATCTATAAATTATACGACTTAACCGACTATTCGTTTAGTCGTCGTTTCATAGTAATTTCAGTCGCCGAATCTGCACCGAAACGCAGTTGTTTTACTAAATAATCTTTTTCATTTTAATAGGCTTTAAAAAATTTAGTGCAACTGGTTTTTTATATTTGGAATAAATTGAGGAAAACAGCAGAATATTGACTAATGACTTGACTATTGACTTGAGAATATTGAATATTGACTTGACTACGGATTAGGAATAATATTCATAGATGCAGTGACAAACTTAGGTTATCTGCCATCAAAATTTCAGCACGTCACAAGTTGTTACGTAGGCAATGCGGAACCTCCGTCCTTCATCCGGTGTCGGCTATAGAGTACTATAGACATCGCGAGACTCGAGCCGACATCATCTTGACAAAGGCGCGACACTCGAGTTGCATTTCGTTTGATCAGCGAGCTTTGTGCCGATGCATCAGACACCGCGACGCGGCCACGCGACGTTTGATTCGGTGAGGTCAACCCAGATCGATACCACGCCGTCGACAGACGTCGTAAGTAATGCCTCGCCTTCGCCTCTAATTACACGAACGATGCCCACGAGGTCCTAACCGTGGTATTAACGACCAAAGGCCGCCCGTTGACCTATACCGGCGGCGTGGAAATGTGTTTGATTGGTTTCTACATGCACGTTGATAGTGAATAGGTAATGTCTTATTGTTGGTTTTATGTATGTAGAATGGCAGAGTTACAGCAGTTATGATCTCGAGTTGTAAAGTGCGTAGGGTCTCAAGACCCTAATGGATACTTAAATGAGGAGAACATGGGTAGTAAAAAATCCTACTTTTCTTTCTTTCCTCTCCTCTCTTTTTTAGCTGATGATTAACTGATGTCCCTGAAAGACGTTGATCACTTATCATCAGGTGGCTTGTCTGCTCATTTGTAGACTATTAAATTAACATAAAAAAATTCAACCCAATATCAAGGGATGTCATGTGGT
The DNA here is from genome assembly GCA_905404135.1 of Hesperia comma. Lineage (NCBI taxonomy): Eukaryota > Metazoa > Arthropoda > Insecta > Lepidoptera > Hesperiidae > Hesperia > Hesperia comma. The sequence continues at coordinate 15,519,385 of FR990024.1, forward strand.
CGATTAAAGGAATTAAAGTTAAGAATCTCGTTACTACATTCTACCAAATGTATGTATGGACGCTGAATTATTTTGGTGATAAGTGTTCTGAAGCATTCTATGCTTTCCCTGAAACACTAAAAGCCATACAATAACAATAATTTGATTCTAATCTCTCCCCTCCCCGTGGAACAGTCGACCGCCCAGTCGTCTTTGAATAACAATTATAATTTTCCGTTCTACATCGTTTGTTACAGTGGAGCTACGCGCTCGAGTTGCGTAAATCATCTCTCTGCTTCTGTAGTCACTAAGAACACCGATTTCCACTTAATTGCTAGGTACTGGCCGTTTACGGTCCATTCCTATAGCCTAAGCTTGGCTTCCTGTAGAGTTTAAGTATTCTTGCTGTTTCAGACCAGCTTTACAAACTCATGCAATTAGTATTCTGTTTCCAACTTTTAAGGATGCATACAAATGAAAACTGCTTAACAATTTGCGATTTCTATACTCTAAAAATACCTGCCTTCTTGACGTATTCAGTCCGGACTTAAATGGTGAAGCTCGTCTTATTAACAAACTTTTGTAATAACAACATACATTTACGTGCACACGTAATATGCAGTCGGCTCCGCTCCCGGCTTTAGAAACACATCTTGAATACGTACATTTGTGAAGAGAGCAACGTGTGTAATTGTGTAGCCTAGACGCACTGCATCCGCAGCACTTACTATACATTAGACGCGGTAGTAAACGTAAAATGTGTACACATACACACGCGGGCGAAAGGTTCCCGCGTCGGGACGCCAAACGTCATACCGGGTTTTTAGTGGCACCTTTTACAATATTTAGGTGTTTTCGGCTGCGTTCAGCACTTTATGGCTTCGGTACCCCCGATCGATCGAGCCTGCGAGCCGTGTGGTTCACCGACCAGTAGAAAGTTTAAAATGTCATCCCTAGGTAGCGATAACGCCTTGTTATTTAAACTTTAGTCTGCCTTACTCATTCTTCGTCGGACAAGGCTTGAGCATTATTATAAAATCTAAAAACCGTTACGCCCGCCCTCGTTTCGCTTCAGCAAACTTATTCCTTAGGATTATAATACCTGTACGTGTACCTATTCAAGAACACAGGGCATACCGATATTGCGCCCATAATGGCATTATAGCGCCTATTTGATATAAGTATTTTAAAATTCTCAATGTCTTTTTACATTTTTAATTAAATTAGGTTATTAAGTTACATCATTACTTGATTATAATACATATTCTATTTTATACATTTTTTTTTGGGGTTTTGAGATTTACGATACGAGCGAGACTTAGGAGTGAATGCTCCTAAGATAGGTAGTTCCCAAGAGTAGTAAAGCCTATGTAGGTCCGCGATTTCGTTTCTTAATTGTACTTACCATTCCCTCACTTTTTTTTCATTGGTGTTAAATAGCGTGAGAAAGATGCGAAGATAGATACGCCGGCGATCCTGTGAGGCTTCTCGTTTTTTAGGGTTCCATACTTAAAGGTTGACTAACGGAACCCTCAGGCCTCCCTCTGCCTGTCACAGGCCAGGCGTCAAATTCTTGAACGGAAACATGTAAAAGTACCTGAAAATTTTATTAAATGGCCTTACTGTAGCCGCTACCATAACAATCAATAAACAAAAGTTATATCCCACAAGGAGTCTCTTATAAATTATTTTTACTTACCAAATAATAAGTTATTATGACCATGTGGCACGGAACCCTCCGTGCGCGAGGCGACCTACACTTGACCGGTTTTTTTAAAACAGAAACCAAATAAGGCAGCCATTCAGTAGAATGCTTACCACAGACTCCTGAGTCCTGCCCTAATTTATGGTTAGCCTGTAGTATAATATATAAACATACATATACCACTGATAAGGATATACCATTAAGTACTCTGCTTATTCATGGCCTCGGCATTATTAAATCGATACCACTGGAAGTTTGCACGTTGCCTATAGTAGTTAGACTAGTTAGTAGTTGGTTTGTTCCTAGGAAACTAGGATTTGTAACCAGACGGTGCCCTATCGATCGAATTTTCTTGTCCGATTCCTAGGCCCGGCCGGGTAGCCGGTTAAATCATACGCGGAAATGTTTACGTCAAAGAGCCTGCCCGTTACTGCTAATTGGTCTAAGGATATCTACTTTTTAGGGAGTAAATAACTAACTTTTTACAAAAAATAAACAACTTCAACCTACAGAAACAGATAACACAAAAACTACCCTCCACAAACTACACAAGCTACACGCTAAAACCAAAACAAACTACACAAGACAAAAAACATTACCTTTTCTTTAAGAAAAGAATTATCAAAATCGGTTCAGCCATGACAAAGTTTTGTCAGAATAAGAACTGAAGATTGAGACCTATTTTGAAGTGGGTGAAAATCACACGATACGGGTAATCCCCAAAAATCAGCAAGATATCTTAAAATGATCTTCCCCTTGATGAGAGATAGTATGTTTATGAATGAATTATATATCGACGTAATTCAGTGATAAATTATATGGATTGTCAAAGCCCGGGCTGGCGCTAAAGTGACACAGAAACCCTCGACCATACATGTGTAATTTACTTCTATGGTCAATGGTCATATAGTCCGCCGTAACGTTACATTAATGGTCTGAACTGAAGCGGTCACATGACACCAGCCAGACAACTCGTCCGTTTACTTCAATGACATGATAGAATTCCCAAGTTACGTCATCATGATAGCTTCTAATTCAAAATGCTTTGGGCATATAAATTATTTTAGACTGGTGAATTGTAAAAATGCATCTGATTATTAGTTGTATGATTTCTGAGAGCAAAATTGGTTTGCTTTATGTCACCGTCGTGTGTACACTTGGGTGAAAGAATACATCGAAAATAATCCTGCACACTAAGGTCTCGATATTTTTGTTAAAGATCTAAGCCTAAGCTTCTGGCCTTAGATTCTAAGATGTCTGCTTGTCTGTCTACATTAGGCCAACGAAGTGCAAGAGGCCAATTTTCTTATAAGAAGAACAGTCGTAGTCGTTCCGCGGAACATCCCTTACCCCATGGTCTGGGTAGGCGGTATTTTGTTAGCTGGTCAGGTTGGGATAAAGGTTACCGTCTACAGTTCCGCGTCACAATGTTCATATATTTGAGATCTTCTATAGTCTATAGTGGTCTATATAGTGGACCCATAGCGGTAGCGATATGCACTTAGGTGTAAACAATATAAATACCGCTTTCCCACTCAGGTACCGCTACCGGCAGCGTAAACCGTGCATTCTTCAGCAGTCTATATTTGGGCAAGCACATGCGAATACAACCTGTGCAATCACTGGTCTAAACTAAATAACTCATGTATTATGTTATGTCTGAGCGTGACGTCATATTTTTTTGTTTACCCGCTCCGTTGATACCGATGTCGATTTATTTATTGAACGCAATACGATTTCTCGAATTTACAAACATTATTGCAACGACCATGCCTCGTGGCCTTTGGCCCGCTTAACGTTTTTACCTTGGAAATCTTTATATTTAACATGGGATAGCAACGTGCGAACTATTATTATATTTAACATAATAAACACGGAGCAAGTAGACCAAATTGTAGACGTCAACGAACTTGTGTTTTTTTTTATGTTTACAGACTCACTCTGATATTACTACGTTGTATTTGCCGTGAACCAAGTGGCTTCAAATAGCTCTGTGCTGTGTGTAAGGGGTTGTGTTAACAAATGAAACGTTCCATCACTCGTCTTACCTATAGTTAGACTGATCAGTCTATATATTTCAGTCCTGTAATAGGGCCATCGATCTATTTGAGGCTATTGACAGACAAGTACAAGGTGGTACTGCAACTAAACACCAGCAATTTTTATAATGAAGAAAATTTACACATTGAATTTGCATTCTGAATATCTAGAGGTTTTATCTATGATGAAATATGATACGATACGCCTATTTCGTCTTGGGAGGTAATAGGTACAGCACCACGCTTATAATGTCTGAATCATCTTGTCTCTAGTACTTGTTTCCTATTCACTAATACCGTAGGAATTGTAAGTGTCAATTGCTTTATCATCCCTCCGAGGTTTCCGGTTAGCTGACAACATTGGATGCGCTAACTTCACTCTATTATCACGTAAACGCTGAGTATGTTAATGGGATAATGCCATTTAGGAAAGCTTGCTATAGACCTTTCTATGTCGCTAGTTCTTAAGCAACACAAATGTTACTTTTAATTTTCTAAATAAAATTTCTAGCAAGTAAGTCATAGTAATTTCGTAACTGTCTCGATAAGTTACGTCTATTTTAAGGATAAGAGCAGAGTTTGAGACTTTGTTCGGCTTCCACAATGAGTATTAGTTTAAACAAATAAAGTTAAAGAATTCTTGTCCATAATTTCAGGGCATAACAATAGTAGCATTAGGTGTTGGAAGGGCGAGACACTGAAAACAACAAATACTTGTATAACTTGTATAATTAGTACATGTGACACTGAATAAAAATTTCTAATGCCATTAAATATTCGATAAACCTAAAACCAGGCTGAGCAACTTCGTCTATAAGAAAAACAAGGACGTGTTTGAACTTCTAGAAAGTAGTGAGGTGACGGCATTAGGAAATCTAATTTAGAGAATTAACGAGTTTCTCCGGCGAAAGTTTGGTTTCCCGATTAATCTTGATGGTGCATTCTAGATGGGTTTACGGTGAATAATTCGCGCTTACGCTCTCCGTGGTTTGGGATAGGGTTGTTGTTTCCGAATTAGAATAATTTGTAAATTTGAAATTTCTGTCTTAAGTGAGTTTTTAAACGTTTTAGATAATGCTGTCTTTCAGACTAATATGAGATTTTAGATACGCTACAGTTTCCTTGTCTATCCTTAAGCCTTAAGCCTTATCCTTAAGCGATTAGTGGATTCTGGTGTTCTGCAAGGCGAGATTAATGAATAATTCAATGTTAACTCAAAATCCTTATCAGTCCACAAAATGTTTTTTTCCCATGTTTTTGTTTAATCTGTTGCGAAATGCTCGTTACGTTTAGAACTGTTACGTATTGTGTAGGGGCGCATTCAAAAAGAACGCTGGTTACCGGCGCCGATCTGCCAGTAGGTTTGGGCCGTTTGGGTAAAAAATATCGATATATCAAAATATCGATATTTTTTCAGATTTAATATATTTATTTAAAGTTCTGCTGTCTGCTCATGGATCGCATCATGTACCTATTTGACCAATCCGATTTCTTAAATTTAGAAAAAGAGTAGGTATGCAGTAGGCTATATGGGTTTAGTTTCTTTGCTTCAAACACAAACAAAAATTACAGTCAATGACCTACTTGTCTATGACAATGACACTGCTTGTTGGTTTGGTTGGTAAAGTGCCACAAACTAATCTGACCCGGTAAGAGGGGCGCTACTGTCTTGGTCTTGTTCTAACAACAGTATAACATTTGCATTAGTTGCAATTTTGGCAACCGGACCAGATATTATGTTTGTGGCACTGTATACTATGTTGATTTTTTCTTGGCTACATGTACATAAACCTGTTTTTTAATAATAAAACTGATGTCATAACAGCCAGATGTGTATTTAGGTACTTTAAAATTTCGAATATTTTGGCAATTTTTATAAATAATTGCATATTGGGAAAAAATGTCGATATATCGAAATATCATATACATTTAATTTAATTTAATTTAATTTCAGATACATTTGGAAAATATCGATACGATAAATGTCGATATATTTTTCCCATTTGCCCATCCCTCTCCCTATCTGTCAGCACTTATCGGTATAGTCTAAGATCCAAATCTAAATCGACACTCATCGGGTTGATAAGAGAATCAAAATTATTTTATAATAAATTTCGTATATTAGAAAATATATTAAAAATGGGTAGACAACAAAAATCCTGGACAGAATATAAGTATTAGTTTATACCACTCTTTAGTATTAAACAAATATTTCTTAGTATTTAAAATGATTTTTTTGTGTTTAATAAATCTGATATTTATTTATTACATATTAATAAATCTTTTTAAATACTAAGAAATATTTATTAAGCACTAAAAAGTGGTCTCTAATAAATTATTTGTTAAATATTAACAAATATTTTTAACTATCAAAAAAAGTTTCTATCAGTGTGTTTGATTCTCTTATCAACCCGATGAATGTCGATTTAGATTCGGATCTTAGACTATACCGATAAGCGCTGGCAGATCGGCGCCGGTAACCAGCGTTCTTTTTGAATGCGCCCTAGGACTGCAAATGTGGTCCGTGCATGTAATTACTCAGTGTGAACTGAATTCCTGCGTAATGTCCGACAAAAAACCGTCAAAACAGTAATGAGGTTCACACGTGTTCTGAGCACGCTCGGCGCGACGGTACCACAAGTGTGGCTTGATTCGTCATATTTGTGATGTTGTCTTGATGCTAAAAGAGTCGATTCAAAAACAGTACAGTCTTGAAGAAAAAGAAAACATTTAATTTATTCTTCGTTTTTGGCCTTGTAACCAGAGTGAGGTTGTGTGGGCCTTCTGCCCACTAAAAAGTCTCATTAGTCATTAGTTGCAAACATGGAATCTCTTGAACATTCGTGATTTACTGCCTAATGTGGGGAAGGGATGGTGATGGTACGAATGAAATGAAACGTTTATTCGAAGTATGCTTTTACACACACACCTTTCGAAAATCCCTAGGTAGTCAAGAAGTTGTATTTTCTGCACAAAAGTACATAGTCACATTGTCAATGGGCACAATACATACGAGGTATCATAAACATGCTATAACTTCCTATATAGGTGTAACATATACATCCCAACACGTGTGCAAACAACTTGCCTGTAATGTAAATATTTGTGCCAAAAATCGATACTGAGAAGGCACAGTAGCCTGCGTCTGAAGAGGTCACCCTGGAATGCTTTTGCGATAATACTTATGTATGACTTCTTTGGACTAAGCCTTGTGCCACACTTGTGCTGTCATGTAAGTATCTTTGTCTGAGTTGAGAGTTTAGCTTAGGACTAATTTAATGTTTGTGGGTTCGTATGAGTATGAGCTGTTTTTATAAGGACGTACAGCGAGAAGTCAGTGCCAGTAATAGGTGCTGTAGCTATGAAAGTACATTTATGGCCATTATATATACAGTAGAACAGATAAAAACCAAGAGTTACCAGGTCTTCATAGTCCCTAGATGATATATTTACCCACTAAACTTGACGTCAGCCCTCTGGCGCCAGTAGCGAAGCTCCACTGCATTGTTTGCTAGGTGCACATCAGTGGAATGACATCGTAGTTTTGAAATATAAATGGGTTTGCTAACTCTTCTAACACTATTTTTGGAACATCTGCTAAAGGTGATGAATATTTTAGCGATTCTTACCTCGATACAGACCTTTTCAGTGGGTAGTGTCAAATGTATAATACAATTACTTCAAGGTCATGGTAATTATGTACTACAGGAGGATACTTTTTTAAGTATTAAGTACAGTGAAACCTGGTTAAGTGAGACATCAAGGGACCTGCAATGTCGTTTCACTTATAGAGGTATTCCACTTACCCAGTGTCTCAGATATACAGGTATAAATAAATATCTGTCTCATTTACAGAGGGTTCCATTAATAGAGGTCAAATTTTCAAATAAACATCTGTATGATAGTAAAGCGAAACTAAAACTGAAGGTAATTGAAGCTCAAAATTTGTACTTACGTACTTGGAATTACGTGTGGAATTTGTGGGTAGAATAAGAATGAGTAAACAAACAATGTTATCTCAGTTACAGAGGTTTATGCATATAAAATTTACTCGCTGTCTCAGTTATAGAGGTAACTATGATGATAAATCGAAAGAACAAATCCCAGATATAGAGGTTTACCTCGTCCCACTAACAGAGGTAATTCAGTGCCAAAGTGTTGGGACCTCAGCATGAGTTCCAGTTATGGAGGTTTCTCACTTATCCAGGTCCCACTTAACCAAGTTTCACTGTAGTACCTAACGAATTTAAGAATTTTTTTTAAAATTTCGAGTCTAGTTGAAACAAATCCTGACGTTTGTGACTGTTTCCAAATTAAATTATCAACTAGACCTTTTTATAAGGTGTAAATGGTCTACCAGCAGAGGAATACTAATTCAGGTTTGCCTCCATTAACAAAATTTGTCCCGTGCCCAAAAGTTAAAACGGTAATTAAATAGTAGTCACGATTGCGCTAATTACAAGGCACTGAACACTGCGTGTATAAATGCAATACATGTATGCAGTGGCGAGTGACGCCCGATGACAATGCGGTTCAAGGAATCGTACTAACGCCCTATTCTGTATGATCGATACTCCACTTTACCGAGTTGGACACAACGAAATGTTTTGAAAGAAATAAATATGCTGAAATGTCTTCGATTAACAGGGTTACTAAATTCAAATACTATCAAATTATACTCCTGATTTAGGATGTAATCCTGGTCTGGTCATGCATGGTGTACTTTGCTGAACCAAGGACGAGGTTATCGAACGTTCCCTTCTGTGTGGAGTCACTGTCCTCTCTATCACGTATTGTAATACCTTAATGATAGGCTGTTTCCCGCCTTGTTAGCTACCACTTGCCGTGTAAATTCGGCAACAGCGAAATGTTTATTTTGCGTGTTTCGATCGCAATGTTGAAGACCAGGCAACGTGGGCACCCCGCTTCCATTTATCGCCAGCAACACATCGGGAATGCCTTCAACTGATGTTCATCAGTAACATTGGCGTGGCTGACCCCTTAGTTCAGGAAGCTAGTCTGCTCGTTTATCGACTTTTTCCAATAAGAAAACTAGTTCTGATTCGACTCCCTAATGTAGGTGGATTTGGTTATATCGTATGTCGTCATACATTTTTTTACTGCCCATCGCCGCCGCCATCGATGGCTGCAGGCAGATAACAGGACACGTAAAATGAATCTGGCCGCTGTTTCATTCATTGACGCACTGTCAATGTTATCGGTATCGTGACTCGGCGCCGTGGAAATAGCAGCTCATTGTAAGCTCCACGGTTTTTGTCCACGGCAACACGTTTATCCGACAATCTGTGGTCATTATGTGCCATTTTTACTTTACGCTCATGCTGCACTGGTGGTCCTGTTTCACTTGATAATGGGGTTAACTGCTCATCAACTGCTATATTAAATGCAAATAAGTGCTGTAAGCTGTACGTTAATGCTTTATTCGAAGTTATTAAAACTGGTGACATCCCACTATGAGCGCGTATTGCTGCCGTCGAAACTTGTCAAAAGTATGTAGCCTGAATTATGCTGCCATAAATTTCTAAAATGCTGACATTTATAGAAGCTGGGAATTTGAACAATATGAAATCGGGCTCTCCTCAAATATGATCATATATCCTGAGGAGAGGTTCCCCTTGCTACATGAAGATATAACATTTTTTTTGCTGCTAATTCGTATTTACTGATGTAGACATTATTAACAATCCAAACCTTAAAAATATATAGCGCAATAAAATAGCAGCATTCTTAATACTGAAAACAAAAAAGTTGGCTGACGTAGGAAATAATTGTAAAGATAGTAATCCTATACTCGAAACGTAGTTTCTGCCAATCTTAATTACATTACATTTTACATTAGGGGCGTCATCGCGAGAAATTGACAATCATTATTGTAGTCACACATCGTCGTCTTTAGTTGCGGATCTTCAGAGAACTCTTTGAAGCCAAACTCATGTGTTGAGTGTTTCGTCCTGTCTGATTAAAAGCTTGTCTGGTTTAAGTTCCATAGTTTTTTTTCATCGATGCAGTACCAGCTTTCCGGTGCCGTTCATGACAACTGCCATCGACACAGAAGACCATGCTATAAATGACAGGGATAGTTAGTCCAGAGGATGTTATTGAGGATCTTAGTTAGTTGGTCATTTCATTAATACGTATAAGGACTGGGACAGGGACAGTTGGTTATATTGTTTTAGTAACAGTTCAGTTGTTCCTGCTTTTGTGAACTAAGTTACATTTTGTGGTTACAATTTTTGGAAGGTGACCTCAACAAATTGAAACCGGTTAGTGACTGAATTCCTATTTGATTCTCAGACGTTAATAAACATGTTTTTACATTGTTTTGTACCTAACACACACTACTTATAGAACTTACTAGGATGTTGAATGTTGAATCAATTCAGAACAACTCATTGAATGTCCTAGATCTTATTTGAACGCGTCTAACTCATTTAGTTATGAACGGGATCATTGGAGATTCTTTACAGACGGAAGAAAATTGGCCGTGACTTGGCCTGATTAGAAAAACGAACCGAGCGGGTGAAATTAGGTTCAAGTCTCCCTTTGGAAAGATGTAACATATTATATTAGGTATCACTTAGCGTTCGTAAAGCTTTCTCTTGATGAAGATTACAAGCAAGTCTAAATTATTTCATGAGGAAAATTATGGCTTTGTTTGTCGGGTTAGGGCGGATTAAGGCTAGTGTTACATCCACGTCATCTACTTCCGGCGCTCCGATATACTACAATATCCATTCATTACATTAATAACCTAGGTATAATAATTGATATAATTACATTTATCAATAAATATAATTATTTTTAATTGTTTGAGTTTGAGATTATAGAGTGTTAACCGACTTCCCATTAAGGGTAGGATATAAATATTACAAACCATGGTAGTGCAGACACATTATTGTGGAAGGGGGCAGTTCTGCCCGAGTTTATACTGGTAAAAGTATGGAAAGATGATGCTCGAGTTTATATTTTGTGAAATAACTTATCGTGGGAAGTTTGTCGTCCTTGCTGTGCCCAGTGTGAAAGTCAACAACAACACTCGTTACCTACGTGTTCAAATTTGGCTACATTGTCGCTATGCGGATGGCCAAACCAATTGTCGGAAGTTCCTAAGCTCAAACCTGTAAATGGCAAAGGTAAAACAACTAATGAATGTGCCCGTTGGAAGCTTCAGAATTATTCTAATTGGTCCGCGGTTAGGTCCACACCGCACTTCTAATCGCACACACTTCGAAGTAAAACTGCCGTGAAAATTATTTAACGATGGAACGAATCCTCGTACACGTGTATGATCGATCGTCGCTTTTAATTAATTAACGATTTGGTTACATGGAGTTGCTGAAATATTCAAAATTGACCATTATATTTAACGCTCGTAGCGCATATTCGCGCTACAATTTACACTGCCTTTTTTAATGTAAATTAGTTGATTGATATCGTATTACATCGCTTGTTATATTCACGCGATCGTTAAGTGCACTGAAATGTATGTGCCTGTTACTGTTTATACGGTATTCTCGGAAAAAAATCTTCTACAAAAGATTGTGTTAGTAAGTATAATATTATGACATTATGTAGTTTAAATTTCTCAATAATTACAGTTCTAAAGCTGTAACCGAATCGAAAAAAAGAAACAGTTTTTTTGAAAATGCGAATTAAAATATTTATGGGAAATGTAAAAGAGGCAATATTCCATAAGCATAATAAATTAATAGAGTTAATTTAATTAAAATAGTAATCAACCAAATCGATCAAATTCAGAGTTTATACTGTTATACATTTTATTATAATTACAATTTATAACAACATAGTCAACAACTTCTTTTACTGGCGTGACTATCGGCGACGGGTCTATTGGCAAAATAAATCGAACAAAGCATCAAGGCTGAATAAATATTTTCACTATTGTAAATCTTTCCGACAGCTGCTGTCTACTTAAATTACGTGGAAGAAATGTTTTTCGCGCCGTGATTACCATCTGACCCAAACTAAGGCTGGACACTCGACCCACATGCCGAGGTTGAGCTCACCGTGACTACTCGGATCGTTACCTGCCGAGCACTGTTGACTTATACATTTGCTACGAACAAGAACTATTTTATTGTTTAGCAAACGAGCGGAGGAGCTAGCTGATGGATGTTCAACCTCGTCTAAATACGTCACTTATCAAAAGGATCGTTGATAATTAGTTACGCCTGAGAATTAAACTAGTGATCCGCATTTCTATCTACTGAATGCACACTCACCCTCATACTTGAATTGCCCGTGTCGTCGTGGGTGCCAAATGCCATGGGCAAGGACAAGGACAAGCACCCAGATCGAGAACATAATTTAAAATGCTTCATTCAAATTCCCGCCTCGCTACCGAACCCAGTACACTTTAACGTCAATCCGGCATGGTGCCCAATGCCCCACGGGTCGTCGTTGTAACCAAAACAAATTGATGGGTAGCACGGCAGTTAATATCCCTTGAATCGCCACCAAACCCTATCAACCTGGGTGGTTCAGAACCCAAGTTCAGTAGAAACCTGTCACAGAATTGTTCCTTGTTTTACGGGATGTACTTAGAGCATGGCGTGTTGGCTTGCTGCATTCAGTTATGAATTACAGAACTGAAAAATATTGCGTTCTATACGAGTGCGGAAAGTCGAACGGGCTCCATACTTCCTCTTCCAACTTCGCTCTCAGAAATATAAAGTTGAAAAGTTGGTCACTCTGTACGAAGTAACGGACGTCTATCGAGTTGTGAACCATCTATTGCAAATAGGTCTTTGAACTCGGCGTTCAATTTTGTCAAATAAACCTAGAAACTTGTACTGCAAATGTTACAGCATAAAGTTACAATTAAAACTTCTGTAATCTATGCTCTGGGAGTTAGTAAGTTTGTATGGGGAACGTTAGCGCTAACTGTTCTCAACTATATCGTTAATAGGTATTGCACCGTGACTTACTATTTACTATGCAAGCTGCTACATTGTTGGAATTCTAGTATTTATTATAATGTCGATACTAATTGCGATTATGTCATGCTTACGCGTAGCCTTTCGCCAAGATTTTCGCTTGAGATTTACGATCTACCAACACTGTCCACCCGTAAATGATACGAAAACGATACGTCACCCTCGCTTTCCTTTGAGAAAACTGCGCCATTGACAATTTACAAGTGAGAAATCAATTCAGAATTTATTCCTACATAGCAACAAATAAGCAATACATATTTATTTCACCTTTAGCAATATTTTGTGGATAGATTAAATATGCACATTCAAAATTTTCAATGACTTGAGCATGTGCGTATTTTTAGAGGACTTTTCCTGTGTGTTACCGATTATTAATGAATATGAGCATTGTCCACCAGAATTATGCAAGATACCTTACATTTTAAGGACGATTTAATATCCAAGTAGTCTCCATGGAAAAACGCAAATAAGTGTGGAAGTAATTAAACTATTTGATCCCTTGGTTGCGGATTTTTTGTAATTTCCTGCACACAGTAATCTTAACCTTAGAAGGAAATTTGACACTGTTAAAGGTTCAAGATTTGTGAAATAAATGATTAATTGAAATTCGAAATTCACTCAATTGAAATTCACTCAATTTCATTAACACACAACCTTTTAAAATGTCGAAGATTGATGATTCATAAATTCATAAATCAAAGTGCAAACGCTGAATATTCATAACGCATAACGTTGTCCCGTACACAATGATATAATTCGACCGAGTTCTAAAATTATATTGTTTTAATTTGTCGTGAGCCCGTTTCGGGAAACTTCTATGATAATTTAATTTATTGTCTTCAAGATGCTTAGTAATAGATTAGCGAATAACGGGACTAACTATCACTAACAGTGCCTGCCCCCGTCCTCGTACGTACTACGTACTACCGAACTTACCAACTAACATTGCTCATAACGCCCTCTTCTAACTGGTCTGGACTTACCATCCTAGGTCCGATTTTGAATCTTGTTCCGTGTCGGTCGCAGTTGCCATAGGCAGTAGCAGAAGGATAGTGCTGCATGCTCGTTTGTTCGAAGTCAATAAAAACATGGTAATTTTCTGTATATTTCCCTCTTTAATTATTTACTTACTTTAATGTAATTTTGTCCAGCTAAGCCGAGGAGAAGTCTGTGAAGAATGCTTTACCTGCTACGTCACAAATAAACTGGTTTACGCATCTGTATACACAACATAATGTATTTAGTCAATAAGGAATTAAACCATTTTGTCACATTTTACGGCGTTTTTACGACATTCTCCCAGAGGAACTTGAGTTTTTATTGGTGCCATGCATCGTCGCGAAAATATCAATAAAAGCTATAAGTTCACTTGCCTGCTCGTTTCTATTGAACGTGCCCCCTTTTCCATGGTCTCTCCGTGTTATGTTGATTATGGTCTTAACAAAAAAAGTTGATAAGTAGGTACCTATATCTTCTAAACATCAGCGTATAACTTCCAGAGTTCCAAACGACTCGATCAATTACTGTTATACTTAATCATAAAAATAAAGGACTTTTGTAGAGAGGATGCTTTATACGTTTAGTTCCAATCATCTTACGCCAAGCAAAACATTGTAACTGCTGGTCGCCTCTAAAAGCTCATAAACCGTACGTCCAGTAACTATGATCCGTGTTCGTGTCTCCAGGCATCGGCAAGCTGTCGGGCGAGGGCAAACACCTGGCGGACCCCGAGGTGCTGCGGCGGCTGACGTCATCGGTGTCTTGCGCGCTGGACGAAGCGGCCGCCGCCCTCACGCGCATGCGCAGCGACCAGCCGCCTGCGCAGCTCCGCCTCCCTCAGCAGGACAAGCCGTGAGCATCTTGCCGTCTCTGTCATACACCGCACACACTTTACAACATACATATATTGTACAATGTACAACATTCACACACACACGTTTAGGTATCCTAAATGGGAAATGTAAAAATGTTGCATTTTTGGTCAGCGGTTCTTTTCTCATAACCCGAAGATGGTTGGAGAAATGTTTTCAGATAATCTAAGATAAAGAAAATAAGCCGCTAAGTGGATATTCCATTCCATTTGATTTTCCCAAAGATGAATACTGTTTAGTGAAGGAAAGCTTGATATTATCAAGATAAATAAATGAGAAAGAAACATTCTGGTTTATACACTTAGTAAATGACACAAATTTTTGGTGTACACGAATTTCTCTCAATTCGAGCAAATTTTTTTGGCACGAACAGTTCGTGAGTTAGATTTTGTAGGGAGATTGTTTGCAAAATTTTACATTGAATTTATGATAGCAACAAATCTATTAGGGACTAACCGATTGCACTTAATCATGATATAATATTTTAAACTAAGTATTTCACAATTTTAAAACAGAACTGTTAGATTGTAACAGATATTGTCGCTGTACAGATTATAAATCAATTTAATGTAAACGCAACCGATGAAAGTTTTTGCCTAATGAATATGCATTACGATTTCTTGAGGCACGATAGGCCTACGATTATATAGTTGCATATAATGCTACAATTATTATAATGAC
Source organism: Hesperia comma (assembly GCA_905404135.1). Lineage (NCBI taxonomy): Eukaryota > Metazoa > Arthropoda > Insecta > Lepidoptera > Hesperiidae > Hesperia > Hesperia comma. The sequence goes on from FR990024.1 coordinate 15,534,638, forward strand.
AACGAGGGCAGCGTCGTGCGTGGCTGTTAGAAACACAGACTTACACCGGTCTGTTACACTTCATCGCAACCCATAACTGTCCCATTGCTGGGCATTCTCCTCTCACTATGTCAGGCTTTAGACCAGCAAGCTGGACAAGTGACGATTGTTGGACTTAGCACATTATGGTCTTAGGTGTGCAGACTGTGCAGATTTTCTCACGGTGATTTCCTTCACCGAAGCAAGTGATAATTGAGTTCTAATATGGATATAATTTTTGAAGGTGTGTCCAGGATAGGGCATGCAATTATCCGCCCGAATTTACTATCCGGATAATACGGATAGTTCATTTTACTATCCGGATATTATCCGGATAAAACGGATAATACGGATAGTTAATGTTTTTCTAAAAAAATCAACCATAGTATGTATTAATTTTACTTTTTCTGTTACCTATAGTGGAACGAATCATAAACCTTTGCATATTTTTGACTTCCTCTTAAGAAAATTCAAAATTATCGAAAATTGAAAGTTATTTGTCTCACTTAATCTTCCGAAAATCGAGTTTTCTTCAGATATCCACGTTTTGGGATCATAGGACACTATTCTGACTATCCCCGCGATGGTCTATATATTGTGTGTGTCTATTTATGTGAACCTCTCATAATTATTTTTTGATGGCTTGACCAATTGAATTGCGGTTGATGCCATTTGAAAGATATCCACTGATCTTTAACTTTCTGCAAATTGTATTGAATTGAAAATGAATTAAAGTGATGTTTATGTCTAATAACTTCCAAAATACTGTAACGTTTTGTCCATAATCTCTCAAATCCGCAAAGTGCTTAAAAATTTTAAAACTGTTTTTGACGTGTGTGACTGTGTTCTGTTTTTCGTGTCATATATTTTTCCGGGTTGATGCATGAGTTTGCAAAGTGTCCGATATAAGTGCGAAGCAGAAAGCCTTTAATTTCCCCGTCACATCCAAAAATCTTGGTTCGAAATTCTGTGATCAACCGCGTGTCTATTGCCACAGATCCATCTGTGGATGCTAGAAATAACGTATGTAGCTCCACTAATACCTCATTAGGGTACCTCTGAGAGATTCGGTTTACTAAGAAAGAGATTTTTAAAGGTATCAAGGTAGCAAATGAGCAAACAGCACCACCCTCACGCTGTCATCCATGATAATTGTGACCAAACAAAGATTAAATTAAGGGACTAGGTTGGTAAGTCCAGTTATAAATGATGATAGAATGTTAGTCGGTAAGTGTGAAGACTTGGACAGGGACTGTTAAAGGTTCTCAAATCCTTACAGTGTCTAGACGTGAAAAAAGCCAGTGGTCTTGAGGGTGTTCCAATGAATGTACTAAAAGCCTGTGTGGAGCAAAAGGGGAGATCTCCCGCCAGGCGATGTCACTGCCTGGGGACCGCGGTCCGAATGTTAACTCGGACCATTTGTATATATAGTTTGTATATCTTGAAATCTTGATAGCGCGGTTGAGGATACGTCTCCTGATTGGCCAGTTGAGTATTACGCGTATGACGTAGTCTATGAAAACATTGCATGAAACACTGCACTCATCGCTCGTGGTTGCGTGGTCAGCATCATGTGCGGCGCGCGCTCATATCACTGTAGGTATGGCACCGCTACACCTGTATACTTGATACGCCTATTCCGCCTTACTTCCAAAATTGGATTATTATCAAAATCCTGGAAGCTTGCTAGCGCGCCGCCCGTTTACAAATAAGGCAGCTGTATCGATCTTTGTCATTACTAGCCAATTTCAATAACCCCACCACTTTGTAAGCTTAAGGAGGGTATATTAAACTTGTGTCTTATTGAATGCCAAAACTAAACTACCTTCTTCGGGACTAATAAGCATAGGCTTACTTGGCATTTTAAGGAAGCTCCCGATTTGTTTATTCCCCTATCGGAATTCTTGAGCAACCTTTCCTCCAGGTTGTTGTTCCTTGAAGACTCTGGCCGCCAATCTATTTCTATTACAAATATCCGGCTGGTAGGGATGAAAAACCATCTGAACGAGAGCTCCATATTACGGGAAGTGTTTCAATGGGACGATACTGAATCTTCTGAATCGTGTGAGATTTAAAGCCATATAAACAGACGTATCAGTTTACCGCCAAGAAGTGCTCATTCATCATGGTTTCTGCTTTTAAAATATAACAATTAAATGCTCTGACCGCCTTTAGTTGTTGGGAATTATAGTTACGTCGCACCTCAACATTGGGCGGTTCTTATGCACTGTCGCTGTCTGTCGAGCACGTAAGCTAAGCAATGTTTCCGAGACGTAGGCTAAGATAAAAAGGTAGTTGAAAATTCAGTCAAACTATTTTTTGGGTCGTATACCATAAAAATGTGGTAGAAGTTGCAGAGGCAATCTCCAAATAACCAAATAAAACATAAAATATTATATTTTCGTAATAATTAGCAAACAAAATGTCTCTAAATGGTCAAAATAGTATGAAATTATTACTATCCGTTTTATCCGGATAATAGGTCTTCTATTATCCGGATAGTATTTTCGGGCGGATATCCGGATAATACGGATATCCGGATATCCGGATATCATGCCCTAGTCCAGGATCAAAACCCGAGCGCCCGATTTGGGAGTCCCATATTCAAACCACTAGACAATCACTACTTATTACACTTTACGTAAACGCTCATGTTACACTTACTTAACGCTTAAATTGTGACTAGGTGCTTTCCAAACGCTTGAACTTTCCGCCAGTTTCCGCGCATCCACATGCTATTCCAATGATGATATACCGAGATAGAGTCGGCATTCGAGCCTCTCGGGTCGGTTCCGATCGAGACGTCTCACGGCTGTCTCTCGGCTCCGATTCCGATCGACGCGCTCGCGACGATGATTTGTGAAGCTTTGATCTTATCTGATGAAATTTAAAGGGGTTATAAAATTGTTTGAGTGGTCGAGTGGGTTTGGTGTTGATGAGTGGGTTTGTGGGTTTGTCAGGACGCAATGCGGGTCTACAGCGACGGGGACGACGCCTACAGTGGGTGCAGACGGGGCGCCGTCCCTTGCGGAGGCCTGTTCAGACGGCGACGTGGGGACGGTCCGCAAGCTCCTGACCGAGGGCCGGTCGGTGCACGAGACCACCGAGGAGGGCGAGTCCCTGCTGTCGCTGGCCTGCTCCGCCGGGTACTACGAGCTCGCTCAGGTGCTGCTGGCGATGCACGCGAGCGTCGAGGACCGCGGGATCAAGGTCAGTTGGTGCTTGTATTTGAAGGGGTTGTAGGTGTGAGCATTTTTCATGTATATTTTATTTATACACGAAAAATGCGAAAATATCAACACATAATAATGGTTGTAGTTCGGTGCCGTGTTATCTTGTTGTGGAAAGGCGATTGTAATAATTTAGACCATATTTTAAGCTTTTATTTAATTTGCAAATTCAATGATTTGACACCTAAACATTTCGACGTTCAATCCTTGACATTTGGGAACTATCGCGCCGCCGCCCTCCGACTATGTATTGGAACATGTGATTTATAAGCTTGGGTATTGACAACTTTGTTTTCATCAAATAATGACTAAAAATTAAGATGATTTCCGTACGTCCTAAGAACTGATAATCGTCCCCCCTTCTCGACTCCTTCTGGACTGCAATAAAACGAAACCCAAAGGCTATCTCCAAATTCACTGAAATACAGTAGTGAAAACCGCATGCAAAGCGATTGAGCTGTTTCTGTGATAAAAAACAGGATAATAGGATTTATTTGATTTTAATAAGTACTGTTGAAATATCGGCGTACAAAATGCATATAGTGATTACCCGTATCATAATAAATTTTGTACTGTCCACGATGAGTTAAGTTTAGAATCGTATCCAATACTTATTAACCATTCACAACAGAACGACAGATTTCTATCTTATTTACTACGATACAAAGGAGTACACGTAATTACTCAAAACGTACACCAAAACAAAATATAAGATAAACAATAAATGGTCTTATCTTATCAGTGTATGTATTACGTACGATTTCTTCCAGGTGACTTAGGACAGAGATTATGTGTACGGAAGAATGACATTGAGGGATAAGGGTATTTTGTTTAATAAATAGGTGTTAGGCAGGGATAACAAAGAGTAATCTTATAGACATCCTTTTGAAAGTATTTAGGTGAAAAGTATTGAACTGTCTAATGATATATACCTATATGTATATTTTTTTTGCATCAATGTATTTGATTTTAAATTTCATAAAAGTTACAGCTTTAAATTGTAGTTTTACGCACACTTTTAGAAAAAAATAACTTTCTAAGATTATTATCACATATTATGTACTTCATTTTTTTCACTTTCTGTCTCGTACAGTTTGTAATTATCATTCGCATGCTTAGATACAATAAAATTCGAGATGAATAAAACTCACATAGTATGAAGTTATGAACGTAACGCGTCGATGTTTGTAACACTTTTTGGAAGTCAAATTACGCCATCGGTTTAGAAAAATTGTACGGTGGTTGGTCTTAAGAGATGATTGCGAGAAAAACAAGAAGATCCTTGGGAAGAGTTTCTTTTCCTACTCAAAACGTACTGCCCTTATTTCTACTTAGGTCTAAGATAGACGCTACATATTGTGTAATGTAGGAGATGACTTTCTGTTTATTCATCATTCATTGTTCGTCACATGTATTAAAGAAAAGTGTTCGTAAAAGTCTAGTTTAAATCAAATTAATTTTTATACGACTATTGTCTTTACCAGGGCGACTGCACACCCCTAATGGAGGCGGCGAGCGCGGGCCACGTGGACATCGTGCGGCTGCTGATCGCGCACGGCGCGGACGTGAACGCCGTGTCCGGGTCGGGCAACACGCCGCTCATGTACGCGTGCGCCGGCGGCCACGAGGAGTGCGTGCGCGCGCTGCTCGAGAACGGCGCGCACGTCGAGGATCATAACGAGAATGGACATACGCCGCTCATGGAGGTTTGTAGTTGTAAATGTTCTGATAACTTTAGCACCGATTTATAAATTGGGTCTCGTTTGAGTAGTTTGACAAATATATTGTTTAGCGAATGTATGAAACTATTCAACTGAGCCGCAATTGAAGCAATAGGGACCCTTGGCCGCCACTCTAGCTTCATAAGCGCCTGCGACAAGCCCTTTTAAGAATGTATTTAGGTATTTTAAGAATAGCTTATTACGCGAACAGGGCCTTTTTTAGGGATTACGCATTTTACGAATACTTTCGATGTCGGCTTAGACATTTTTAGAGCTTGACATGAAAAGCTCTTTGTAATTGACATATGAATGTCAGACTAAAATATCTAGCAAATAACACATATTCTGGGAATTCCAAGTTGAGGGTCACTATTAATCATTCTGAGGTCGCTGTTTATTATCAGTTGACTACGTTCTTATATCGAATTTTCTTTTATCCTTTACCAACTCGCCCGCTTGGAATCGTTTATGTCGCGACTGGGCGGGGAATGGGTTAATTTCCCAAGATCCTTTATTAGTTCTCAGTTGCGTCACTTCAAGAATCCTATACACGAAGTTTCAAGTAAATCACACAAATAATAAATGTGTTGAACTTTGGACGGTGCGCATCATAATAACCTTTTCATGCGTATGACATGTTTTATCGCGATAAAAAGAAGTTCTCCAGCTCCATACCTATCTCCATATCCACACAAAAATCATACCAATTAATGTTATGCTCCTTACCTATCTCCATATCCACACAAAAATTATACCAATTAATGTTATGAATTTTTTTTTATTGTCCCGCAGGCCGCATCGGCGGGTCACGTGGGCGTGGCGAAGATCCTGCTGGAGCACGGCGCGGGCATCAACACGCACTCGAACGAGTTCAAGGAGTCGGCGCTGACGCTGGCGTGCTACAAGGGCCACCTGGACATGGTGCGCTTCCTGCTGGCGGCGGGCGCGGACCGCGAGCACAAGACGGACGAGATGCACACGGCGCTCATGGAGGCCAGCATGGACGGCCACGTGGAGGTGGCGCGGCTGCTGCTCGACTCCGGCGCGCAGGTTGGTGTTAGTTATTGTTTTTTTTTTTCGTTTTGATGAGGCGAATGGCGCGTTACGGACGATTCACACATATCAGTGAAGTCACCGTTCCGTCACAGTTCCGGCAAATCTTTCATTGTCAGCACTGACACTGCAGCTGCACTGACAATGCCGAGAATGTATGAAAGATTTGTCGGAACTGTGTCGGAACTGAGACTTCACTGATATGTCTGAATCGACCCTTAGTTCCGCTGTTCAAGCGGTCAGGTCGGTGTTAGTCACACGTTCACGTTTATTTTTTTAATTATGCGTTTTGTTGACCTGAATGGTGCAATGGTTAAACGGATCGCTGTTTAATGGGTCCTGTATTTGATACCCAGTGAGGCATGAATTTAAGTTATGTTCTCGGTCTAGGTGTATCCTTGTCTTGTGTGTTGTCCATGACACAGGGAAGCTTAGTGTGGGGTTATGAGTGTGTAGTGTTATTGAACCAAAAACCTACATCTATAGTCAGACTCAACGTTCTCTGTATGAGGTACAATTTTAATAATGGCTAAGTAGCAATCACATTTTTATGTGATTGCTACTTAGCCAACATTATTAAAATTACCATAAACCTTAAAAAAATCTAAATATAAAAAACAAGAGTTAACAACAGTATAATAGTTAATCATAATAAATACAAATTAACTGACTTCACACTGCATATGTTATAGAGTAACCTCATATTTCTTATGGCATTTTCCTTCACAAAAGAAAATAATAAATGTTTGTATGTATTTTCAAATTAGCGAAGCAGCTTTATTTGTACGTACATTCGTATAACGACAAAACTTTAGCTAGATATAACATTGTCATCGTAATATTTGTTACGATATAGAGAGCGATAGTAAACGTTCTAGCGTTGTGATTTTATGTACTTCATTAAAACGAACATAATGTCAGTGGCTTGCGTCACTGTAAGCGCGAGTCTCAACGTGAGTGACGTCACAGCGAGCGGTAGTGTAACGTGTAGCCTTCTTGTAGTGAACTTTAACGCGTGGTGCATACCACTTATCAAACGTACCGTTAAAATGCCTGCTCTATGATGCTATATCCTATCACAACATTGTCCTCAGTAAGTTGCAAAGTAACATTGAAAGTGTTACATCCATTATAGTCAAAGCAGTTACTATGTAACTTATGCAGAGATTATAGACAGATAGAATATGTATTAAAAACTGTCGAATATAAAAAGGATTAAGATATATTAAGATAAAGGAAACAACCTTTTTTAACATGTTTTTATATTATTTCAGCCAGATAATAGGTACTCACTCATATTTTATATCATTTCATATCATACATATTTTATAATTTCATGTGGATTAAAAAATATGACTTGGCAAACTTCCTATCGTTGCCATCTATTGCACAAGTATTTTCATTCCCCAGTGGCTTTGACAGCCTTGTCGATCTTGTCATTAAATATGGACCCGTAATAGTAAGCCTCTGCTCGCTTTGCTTCGGGAAACTTCCTTAGAGAGCGTCCACACGGCGCGTTGCTTCAGCGTTACGTTGACGAGCGCTGTCACTGTGTTATTTTCATCATAACAACAATCAATCATAACATTTTGTGCTATTCTGGTCGTCCATCAACTCTCAATCGGCTACCGTTCAAGCAAACACCGGCTACTCTCTTTCTTTCATCTTCCTCTTCTAGCAAGACACAAACTAAACTCTTCTTATAACTACCAACACGAAATACACGTTCGTACGTCCGTGTGCGCAGGTGAACATGCCGACGGACAGTTTCGAGTCGCCGCTGACGCTGGCGGCGTGCGGCGGCCACGTGGAGCTCGCCATGCTGCTGCTGGAGCGCGGCGCCAACATCGAGGAGGTCAACGACGAGGGCTACACGCCGCTCATGGAGGCCGCTAGGGAGGGTGTGTACACACACACGCGTACACATACATGCGTACGCATATACGTATGCGCACGCACTTATGTACAGTCGAACACATACACGTACACCCGCGTACGCATATACGTGTGCACACGCAAATACACGTACGCACGTACCGGCGTCGGTTATCTGCACGCAAACATTGTTATATGAATGTTCATATTGTTCAAAAAGGGTGCGTAGTGCGTACCACCAAACGATCTTAACGCTCTAAGTATTCCTATTCCTGTAGTTGGGCGCTGAGATCGCTTAGTGGAATTTTCTCCATAATGCCCTTAAATGAATGTGACTACTTGCATATATGGTATGTCAATTGAAAAAGCTTCACTTTCGAACAGTATTATTATTATAATTATCGTCAAGTACAAATGATAGTAAATATCATTATAGGTGTGTGCGTAATCTCTACACTAACTACACTTACTTACTAAACTACGTTAACTAAACTTACTAACTGCGTCCCCCCCCCCCCCCCGGCACAGGTCACGAGGAGATGGTGGCGCTCCTGCTCGCTCAGGGCGCGTCGATCAACGCGCAGACGGACGAGACGCAGGAGACGGCGCTGACGCTGGCGTGCTGCGGCGGCTTCCTCGAGGTGGCCGACTTCCTCATCAAGGCGGGCGCGGACGCCGAGCTGGGCGCCTCCACGCCGCTCATGGAGGCCTCGCAGGAGGGGCATCTAGAGCTCGTCAGGTGAGTGATGAGTTTTTAAGACTTAATGATATATTATTATTATTATTTGTGTATAGTAGCCAGAATTTTAGGAAGTTTTTGAGTTAAGAGTGAATATGTATTGTACTAAATGAATGAATATGTGTTGTGTTGCCACTTAACATCAGGTGGGAACGTAATCAAGCCTTAAATTATATAAATATATAAAAAAGCTGTGTAGAACACTTTGTTGGGATGAAGTTAGGTATATTGTTGTATTTTAACCTACCGTTATTATCTTCTATGTCATAATGTCATAATCACTGTCATAATGTATCATTTATGTTTCTGAAATACCCCACTCGACACGTTACAACTGCGCATGCGAGTGACGAAAAAATCTTACACAATTTATCTCGTAGCCTCCATTTGCGTGTGCTAGGGGACGTTGTTCTCAAAAAATGACCACGTACGGTAACGTATCGCCAGGTACCTGCTGAACGCGGGCGCGGAGGTGCACGCGCAGACGCAGACGGGCGACACGGCGCTGACGTACGCGTGCGAGAACGGGCACACGGACGTGGCGGACCTGCTGCTGCGCGCGGGCGCGCACCTCGAGCACGAGAGCGAGGGCGGCCGCACGCCGCTCATGAAGGCGTGCCGCGCGGGACACGTGTGCACCGTGCAGTTCCTCGTCGGGAAGGTGACTTGATTCCACGATTGATAAGTAGAGATAATTCAAAAACTGCCTCTCAGATGTCGCTCATATATTTATATGGGACGACGAGCACTCTTTCGAATAAATACGTCACAATATGTCGTTCAAATATATATAAGACCAGACGACGAGACGAGCTTTCAAATAAAAGTACAAAGTTATGAGATAAAACACACATAAAAAGAACAGTTGAATTGACAACTTCCTCCTTTTCTTGAACTTGGTTAAAAAACGGTTGCTAAATTTTTTCTCCTCCATTATAAAGGATCATAAAGCACCTTTGCGTAACGATGATAGATTTCAAATAATTACGTGCATAAGTATCAGCGATACTCACTTTCGAACGTTGTTTACGCAGGGCGCTGACGTGAACCGCATGACGGCGAACGGCGACCAGACACCGCTGTCGCTGGCGTGCGCCGGCGGGCACGTGGACGTGGTGAAGTTCCTGCTGGCGTGCGACGCGGACCCGTTCCGCAAGCTCAAGGACAACTCGAGCACGCTCATCGAGGCCGCCAAGGGCGGGCACACCGCCGTCGTGCAGCTGCTGCTCGACTACCCGCACTCCGTCATGTTGCCGCGAGGTGGGTGGATGCTGGATGGTTCGCTTTTGTAGGGAGAAATAACGGTTTTTTGTATATGTAGTTACATATAGATTCATGTAGTTAGGAAGATATAATATTTCTATGCTCCTAATGAAACTTGAGTTTTAGGTAATCTCCATTTTAACCCCTTAGAGTGCAAACAAACGGAAAGTAGTAAAACTTCTTTTACAGTTTTAATTGCACTCCTTGCAGGCATTGTACTGTATCAAGTTCAGTCTTATATATAGAATTTTATCTTCTATTTCGTATTCATATTTAGTTCAGGCCAGTTCGTACAGTGTGCGGTTACGTTTAAGTCAAAGTAAATTATGGCCACCATGGTAATCAATGCACGTACTATAAGTGAGACCATTATAATGAATGTACGTATTATAATCACCCGCAGGTAACACGGGCGCTGACGACAGCGGCGGTCTGACGGCGGCGCAGGCGGCGTCGCTGGGGCTGAGCCACGCGCCGGCGCCGGGCGCGCCCGCCGCGCGCGCGCTGCTGCCCGCGCACCCGCCGCACGCCGCGCACGCGCACGCGCAGCCCGCGCCGCCCGCGCCCGCGCCCGCGCCCGCGCCACACGCGGTGCAGCCGCAGCAGCATGTATGTTGATGGATACATTAGTAGCTGTAGTAGTAGTGATAGATACAGGATTTTCTCGTAGTTAAGCCATATCAAAAATACTTATGAAGAAAAAGGTTTAATGTTGCCCATAAAAATAATGATGAAGTTAGATTTTTGAGCATTTGAAAGCAACTAAGTAATACTAAGTAGTATATAATACTAAGTAATGATAACAAAGAAAAGTATCCTGTTACATTTCGTTACGGTTAAAATAATAATTATCAACTCTTATGTCTCAATTAGCCGCAGCAGCACGCGCAGCAGCAGCAGCTCCAGGCGCAGCAGCAGCAGCTGCAGCAACACCTCCAGCAGCAGCAGGCCCAGCACGCGGCGCCGTTGCCCGCGCCCGCGCCCGCGCCAGCGCCCGACCTCCCCGCCAACTTCAACAAGGTCTACCTTGACGGTAAGTCGTTAATGGGTTGTAGCCTAAGTCGTCGTATGCGGAATGCATACGTAGTACGTACTATACAAGTGGTATTACGGCCGGCAACTTCTAAGGGCGCTTTTAGTGTCATGCGGATTTGCTCCCGCACGCGGGATTGGCCCGCATGCGTAGCACCCGCAAAGAACAATTTCATATATGAATTTACTATAAAGCGTGAAAAACGCATGCTGGACGCGGGGCGCTGGGCGGGGCGTCATCCCGCAGCGGGGCATCCGCATGCGTGAGCGTCCCTACAACTTAAGTGCCCATTTTAGAGTCGTGCGGGGCGCACGCGCCGTATTGTACTAATCGTCTACGCAACCCGTTACGCAACCCGCAGAAGACTGAAACTTAAACTGCGTATGATTCGCAGCGTGAAATTTCACGCATGCGGGCCAAACCCGCGTGCGTGAGCAAATCCGCATGACACTAAAAGCGCCCTAAGAGATTCTATTTGAATGTACACAAATGCTACAGGATCTCTTCGAAGTGTATTGGCGAAATAAAAAAAAACACTTGATTTATTTATAGTTATAGGTCATATGACTGTGAAGTTGTAAAATAACGGTTATATGTATAGTCTATTTTAGAGCACCTTTTATAGGTTATAAATTATGTTAGTCAGGAGGTGTAAGAAGTTCACAGTCGATATTTAAAATAACCAGTGATAGTTGTAACGAATTTTTTGTCCTTACTATTGAAAGGTTGCTACATTGTGTCAATTGTCGTAACATAAAGTAACGCGGCGCGTTATCGCCAACAGCGGTTCGCAAGAAGACAGCGGCAGCGAGCGGCGCGGGCGCGGCGAGTGGAGCGGTGGGCGGCGCGGCGGGCGGCGCGGCGGGCGCGGCGGGGCCCAAGCACAAGGCGCCGCGCAAGAACCGCCCGCCGCCCGCGCACTCCGACCACCACCTGCCGCCGCCGCCCGACATCGCCGACGACCCGGTGAGATTTTGTTTAATTTGTTGTCAGTGAAGTGTCAGTGCTGACAATGCCGAGAATGTATGAAAGATTTGATGGTACTGTGACGGAACGGTGACTTCACTGATATGTGTGAATCGCGCGTTGATATACACGAGGATTTCGTTTCGATGGATGCGGGGAACCCCGGGAGTGGGGTCCCGTCGACATCCTTGAGAACGGAAAACTGTATTTGGTTTAGGAGTTTCAGGTTACCGTCTTCATAAAATTAAATGTAACTGCAAAAACTTAGGCTGGACAGTTGACGTATTATTTTTTGCCATTAAAGAACTTTTTAGTAGTACATATAACATTATTCATATGTTAAATTAGATGTTCAACCAAATGATGACGAAGTATGCTCTCGCTTTCGGGTTTCCCTGGACGGATATACCCAAGAAGAAAGAAAAGAAATGTGTTGAAAAGTTAAATTATGTGAGTTTGAAAGTGTTAAATTTATCTTAGTTTGGGTTGGTCGTTGTGCATTGCAGAAAATTTGCAGATAATGTAGCGACATCAATTATAAACTTCTACATATAGTTTTGAATTTCTACTGTCGTCTAATCATTGTCATTCACATATCCATCAATAGTTGTACAGTAGAGTTATGACGTATACTTATGATGCATATAACATTGCGTTGTCTTCAACAGAGGCCTGAGGCGCTCGCGTGCCAGCCGCGCAACGAATCACTGCCGGACACCGAGAGGAGCATGCTCGAACTTGCTGATCCCACCGGTAAGAAGTGGCTCCAATACCCTCCATAGTTCTGTTATTCGATGCAAAAGAGTGGAAACGTAGTAACCCACAAAATAGGAAATATTCACCAGAATCGATAAGCTGTTGTGATTTCAGAAGATAATGTACGAACAATATGGTTAAATATAACACGAGACTTGGATCATTTGAAGCAGAAATGTTTACTGATGCAATCTGCAATAAAAAAAATCCTAGAAAGTGTGTGTTACTACGTTTCCCCTTTTTTGCTTCAATATAATTACGTGACAAAAGTATCTAGGTTTTACTTGAAAGATGCTGTTTGAATACTAATTTATTACAGATTAAAATTAAAATCAAAGGCAAAATGAATAGTTATGAATAGTTGTCAAAATTTTCAGTTGCAATTATCAGGCAATAGTTGCACCATTTAGTACAAACAGTACCTCTGTACTTTGTTCTAGAAAATATAATTTGTTATAGAGTCGTATAGAGTGCACCGCACTGATATAACACTAGTATAGACTGTAGGCAAAGTGTCGAACACGTAATAAGTAGCGATTGTTCACGAAGGTCCGCCCACGCTGGCCACGTCGGCGCTGCAGGCCCTGGACCTACAGTTCTGCGCGCAAGGCAAGTCGCCGCTTGTGTCTGTCCGTCTGTACTGACCAGGGATAGTCGCTCCCGTGGTTTGAGCTTTAACGTCTACCCATCTGGATCGTTACTTATATGTATATAGAATGCGATATACGGTCGAATTATAAAGATTTAAAGAGTAAGGGAGCTTTGCATGGACACAATGCCCCAATGACAATTGATATTTGATTTGATTTTTGCCAGGGGCTTCTCCCCCATGGGATACGAAACAACGTGAAATACCCTTTGTCCTTACCCATTTACATTACAATCAGTTCTGTGATTGAGGCGTGATAGCCTGAGAGACAGACATGAGTTACTTTCGCATTTATAATATTTGTAGGGGTTATAAAATTCGTTCGCTTTTGCAATTTATGCCCCCCTCCACCGCAATATACGCAATAAAAGGGAGGCTAACAATATATTCAGTGATGCCCCTATTTTGTTATACTATGGATAAAAGTTACCATTCACCACTCAACATTGACTATTGCCATAAAAAATAAATTTTTAAATGTATGTATGTTAGAGCTCAAATCAAGGATTATTCCAGCGATACCCGTATCATAATCAGTAACAGTACTAATTTGTGCTTGCTGTGTACCATTTTTGTTACGTTTTCTTTGCTGCCTGCTGCACACACAACTACAATGTGACATCTCTTTGTACAGAGTTTCAAATTTAACACTCCTTAATATAGACTATACTATAGAGTGATAGCGTTACTTAATTATGTACTAATATCATAATGGCTTTTATAGAGTGCAGTACTAAACCTTCACCCCACAATTTATTCCTGTTTCTTATATAAAACCTATACCTATCATGAACGTGACGTCTCTATTTGTAAAGTTATAATTGTGCTGAATGTTTAGTGAAATGGATTTTAACAGGCTTTCATTACAAAGTCTAGGCTTCAGCACATAATATAATCGCGTAGCTAATTTTTGATTCAGTGATGTTAATGATGCTTTTTATAACAAAATTCAAGTTACATAATTATGTTATGTTTTACACTTGTAGATTTTTTCCATCTTTGTAGAATACAAATTTTAATTATAGTATCTTTTTGTAGAAATTAATATAACTACAATCAATCACATGATATAAATTTTTAACTTTAACTTAAGACTATACCTATGACGAAAAGTTTTGAAAAATTTAAATATGAGTTTTAAATATCCGTTCAATGATATCTCACTCATATCTATGGGCACTCCAGACTTGCCGAACGTCATTTGTGGCTCAAGATGAGATATATGTTTGAGAACATTATATTATAAACATTTTATAACGATGGAAACAGTCTCACGAGTACAATCCAGAAGCATCGTTTAACAACAGCCATGGTATCGAAACTATTCGCTACACCATGGTATCCGCTGTACATTAACATCGGTATATTACACCTGACGTGTGCTTGTGTTGCGCAGGCGTGACGACGGCGCACACGCCCGCCACGCCGCCGTACCCGCCGCCGCAGCAGTTGTTCCCCGCGCCGCAGGCGGCCGCCAACCTCAACCAGGTGAGTGCTGTGTGGCGCGCTGTACCCGCTCTAACGCACGTTGGTCCAATTGTCTCGCGGGGTGGTTCAAGCTGGCATGTAATGTGTAGGGTAGTCGGTAGAGTTTGGGAGTAAAGTGTAGGGGTCGGGTTCGAGTCCCGGCTATAGTAAAAGTAATTAGGTACCTAAATATGTAAGAGATATTTTGTCTTTGAATCGTGATGTCTTATTTGTGTTGTCCATGTCACATGCGAAACGGAATCCTATGTAAGTGTTTTATAAGGGAGAACAGTTTAACATATTACGCTTGTGTAGTATACGTGAATAAGCACAAGCATAGATTGAAGTATCCTTGTAGAAACATCTCAAAGAACTGACCTAATACACGGCCAAGCTTATGAGAGAGAAACATTGTTATTGTTCTGCTATTCCTACAAAATGGTTAGAATAAGGCATGATGGTTTGTATAAATTCGACCTTTAGACAAAAGCAATTGTGACAAAAATAATTATAGAAAAATAATTAATTAATTATAGAAAAATAAAATAATGTACATGCCAGCTTAGTTCACCAATGTACGTGAGAAGTGGAAGCCTGACAATTTGGAATCAACGTGTGTTATCGTTTTCTATCATATATCAAGTAGGAATGGCAAACGACTGGATTAAATGTTGATAAAATAATTTTTATGTAATAATCGGTTTTTTATTTATTTATAATGCAAAAAATATTAATTCTAAGAAAATGGAATAAATAACAGATGTTTTACTTAAAACAGAAGAATATTTTAACATTTAGATAGATGTTCATATAAAATAAGTATAGAAAACATATTTTTTCTGTCACATGATACTCACATTGGACCTTTCTGGTCTGATATGTTTTATTTATATTTTTTTGCAGTTACATCACTGTCGATTGTCATTTCTGCTTGATATTTGAAACCCTATGCGATCCATTTTAGTTAACAAAAATTATATCAAAACTGTCCTAGAATTGTATCAATAACACTACTTCATTTTGGCCTATGTCACTGGGCGTGGCCGCGAATGAGAATGTTTGGTATGTATGTGTGTGTGACTGGTATACCATGATGTTCTTGTTTCATAAATTTATACCATGTTTTAAATTTTAAAAATCAGTTTCGAATTTTTACCTTTTGTAAGCGTTTAAGTTCCATCAAAATAGTGGTTTATAATATGCTACATTTTATGTTGCCGAGCTCAACTTGTCTACTGTTGAGGATAATTATGGAAATCATAACAATTTGCTTCTTGAATTAACCATTGCACGTTGACTTAATATTGCGTTGCAACTCTCACTATGTTATAAGTACTTTTTTTACATGCGGTCTCAACGTCCACAAAGTATTACTAATACCCATGGAACATTATATTGTCGTCCTGTAACCCGTATTTCTTACGTTTAAGCGTTTTTTCTAACACCATTCTCTTGAATGAAAATGTAAAATGTTTTTCTCACTTACGTCATCAATATGATATAGAACACGCCCATACAAGACCGGCCTCGCGTTAAAGCGACGCGAAAATACGCGAAGTTCGGTTGCAAGTACCTCCTACTGGAAGCGTTGCAGCGCCTCGGGCAACATGTTAACGATGTAGGTGACCATTAAAGATCCACATATAGTTCCCGGCACGAATCTTGAACTTTGGCGTACGTTGGTTTACGGGCGTACACTTACGGGCTCGCACGCATGTGTAGGCTTAACGCCCTCTGATTGGTTTATTATAAAATTAGCAACAAACTTGTGCCAAATTAATGTTATTTTGTTTCCAAGGCCCAAAGCGCAAGATTCGTACCGGGAACTATATCTTTTGTAGTTCGGGATTGTAATCGATATACTTTAGTTTGATCTATCGTATCTTATATCGATAAATATCTTAGAACACACCAGTTAATATTAGCAATGTGTTGATCGTAACTGTTTATTGAATTAAAATTAGCTAATGCTGTTTCATAGCGTATGCAATAATACAGTGTAAGCAAGATAAGATATTACACAAGAAATTTAAAAAAATTGTTACTGCCGTATCAAAGGCATTTGATTTATTTTAGTTTGACGTCTTCTTGATATAGAAGTATTTAGTACCCACGAGATCCTCGTAATGACATGAGCCAAAAGTGTTTTAGTAAATTGCAGTTGGACCTGCAGAATAATAGTGATGGACAAACTGTGCGTGTGATTCTCAGCACCAACTGCAAGAGCTGCAGCACCAACAGCTGCAGCAGCTGGCGGCGCTGCAGCAACAACAGCAGCAGCAACAGCAACAACAACAACAGCAGCAGAAGAAGCAACAGCTCCAACAACAACACCAGCAACAGCAACAACTGCAGCTCGTCCCGTATGATCTGCAGAGGCCTGACGTCTATGTCCCCCAGGTTAGTTAAGGCTCCATATTATAAAAAGTGTTTAGCTAAGTTGAGCTCATTTTTGGCTCAGGATAAATGTAACCGTATATTTATGAAACAATCTGCCAGATTACTTGATTATTTTTGATAGATGATTTTTAATTTTTATCGTCTGTCTGGGTCTATTTGTTCTTGCCTTTGTGTTGTCCATGGCACTGGGCAACCAAGTATGGATCTATGAGTGTGTATGATGCTGCATTTGCGTTCAATATGTATTTTTATTGTGTTCCACACAAATGCCAGCTTTTCGCTCCTATGATAAACGTACATTGTAGATTGATACCGGGAAATAAAAATGTCGTATGTAAAATTTTGCTCGCAAGTTAAATTGAACTGTGAGCGCAGGTAATAAGTCTGTTTTTAGCGTGGAATGTCGACTGATGTATGGCGTTATCGTGTGTGTGTCCGGCAGGCGGTGGAGGAGGCGGCGGGCGGTGCGGGCGCGCTGGAGGCGCGCGAGCTGGGCGCCGTGCTGGCGTACCTGCAGCGGGAGGTGCCCTCGCTGGTCGCGCTGCCGCCCAACGAGCTGCGCTCGCTCGTGCTGCAGGTACGATCGTCTGATAGACGCCATGCTCTTGTTCATGTAGCTGCGATGTTTGCGCCTGTTGTAGGTAGCGGATATCAAGCAGTCTATTGGTGACTGCAAATTATTCCAAATTAATGACGGTGAACGTGGGGATACCTAGTACACCTGTGGTACCTGGGTGGTGATTATGGATGTTTGCTTATTCTTGAAGAGTTCCAGCTTTTGTGTTTTGTGAGATAATGTATTCGTAAAATTAACGTCAGTAACCTCTGGAACCTCCAACAATCTGCACTGAAACAGGACGGTGCAGCGTGCTCTAGGTCTCTTCAATGATGAGGAGTGACTAGTGCTCTTTAGGAGGCTAATTATTGGTAGAAGCCAATCTCAGAAATGAAAATGAAGCGAGGCGATTGTCCGGCAGGTGATGCAGCAGAAGTCGCACGAGATCCTGTCGGCGAAGTGCGGCGCGGAGGGCGAGGGCGCGCGCGAGGCGGACGGCGAGGAGCGGCACGCGCGCCGCCTGCTCGCCGCCGCCGAGGAGGCGCTCAACGCCGAGTGGCACGCGCACCATCCCCCGGACAGAGCTGTGGGTTGCTCTCCTGCTTGCTGTGTTTGTTGTGTTGTGCTTTGTTTTGTCACTATCACAAATCATGCGATAGGACAGATGTAATGCTGCAAAATATCGCGCTTGACCAATGTACACAAATCATACTCTAGGACTGATGTAGTTATTAGTGTTCTTGAACCGTGATTATTTATGTGCGTTGCTCGAGCGCACAGTGTGTGAATCTTTACATATCTGTACTAGTGTGTGGTTTGTGGATTTATGTAAACGATATTAACACAAAATTATTTTTTACTTTATTACGAAAACTTAGAACTTTAACGTCGCGGAAGGAGATATGGTGGACTGTAAACGCTTTAAAAAATCGTCGTTATTCCTTTTTGTTTGACATCGATTTAAACCATTTCAGTAACAATGTATCTTTCAGCTTTCTTTTGATACAGAGCTACTTAAAGTGTCGTTGTGTTGTACAATATTTGGTTGTTACGATCCATTCAGCAACTGGGCGCGGGTGCGTGCGGGTACCGCGTGCGCCCGCCGTCGCCGGCGCCGGCCGACGCGGACGAGCGCCCGCCCGCGCCGCCCGAGCCGCAGCCGCAGCCGCAACAGCCGCAGCCGCAGTTCGTGCTGCCGCCGCCCACCTTGCCCTTCGACGATTACAGGTTATTTGCTGACTTTGATAGAATTGTTTAAAGTTTATTTTAGTCTTCGAATGGTAGTTTGGGGTGGGAATTTGTTTGGGGTCTGTGATTTAGATTTACTTCAATCTTGAATTTAGATGTCAGACTGCGGGGTTCACCCGATACAATAACTCGAGTGAACTCAAGTGACTCAATATGATACGTAAATTACCTTATAGTAAATATTATATTGAATGTGGTCAGAAATAGAGACAAGAGGCGTGTATAGTCGTAATATTATATTTTCAAAAAATTGACTGCAAACTATTTGAGAACATCAAATTTACAAATGAGTGGGCTATACCATAGATCGGCCGGGGCGGGCGGCGCGTTCCCCGGGGCGCCAGCGGTGGCGGGCGTGCCGCCGCAGCCGCAGCCGCAGCAGCCGCCGCAGCCGCAGCCGCAACCGCAGCCGCCGGCGCCGCAGCCGCACACCAAGCGCGAGCAACACCACCACGCCACATCCAGTGCTACCAAGAAGAAGGTTGACCTTCTTTTTATAATAGTTTATTCCATAAAAAATAAAGCAGTAGATCAATGGCCTTACTGGTCACTTCGCAGGTGTTAGGTTAATTTAGATGTTAAGCAAGCTGATTGAATCAAAGTATGTGTATAATTTCATCTTACATAGTAGACCAATTTTGATAATTCCTTTGTAACGAATAGCATAATATACTCTGAACTTGATCCCATAAAAATTTTGTACAAAAATATGGGTTATATATTGCGTATCCACTCATCAATTAGTTATGTGAAAACCTCCCATAACTTGTTCGTCTGTTAATTTTTTTTATCCTTTACGTGCTCAATCCCTACTCACCCACTCACCATCGTTCCACAGAACCGTTACGCGGGCAGCGCCCGGGGCGCGCGCGCGGAGGCGTTCGGCGGCGCGACGCCCCCGCAGCCGGCGCCCGCCGCGTACTCCGCCATGGACGTGGACGGCGAGACCGACTCCAACCACGACACGGCGCTCACGCTCGCCTGCGCCGGGGGGCACGAGGACCTGGTGGAGCTGCTGCTGTCGCGCGGCGCTGACATCGAGCATCGGGATAAGAAGGTGCGTATGTACTGCTCTGTGTTGTGTTTTGTTTTAGCTTGACCAGACACGTGCTGTCGTGTCGTCTGATGGTAAGTGATAACTGTCGCCCGTCTAGACGAAGACGAGACTGTTTACTAATGAATATAGTTATGATGAGAAGTCTTTCAAATATAAATCCATGATTGTTTATTGATACCGTACTGTTTGATACTGTATGTAATATAGCAAGTGTTAGTTTTAAAAGATATAGTCAAGTTTATTGCGCTGGTTCTCTTCGTCTTCAGTAAGTAATGTTTGAGTTTGTGGTTTTTTAACCTTTATAGATTAGAATTTGACTTCAAGATAAATGGCAGTGTTATCCTCAGATAGTAAAGCACGCCAACAACCAAGCAACTTACCAATATATCTTACCAATATATAAATAATAATCATTAAAATTATACATCCAAATAACAAAACCATTGCACTCAAACAGGGCTTCACCCCGCTGATCCTGGCGGCGACGGCCGGCCACGAGAAGATAGTGGAGATCCTCCTGAACCATGGGGCAGACATCGAAGCGCAATCCGAACGTACCAAGGACACGCCGCTGTCGCTGGCGTGCAGCGGCGGGCGGTACGAGGTGGTCGAGCTGATCCTGGGCCGCGGCGCCAACAAGGAGCACCGCAACGTGTCCGACTATACGCCGCTCTCCCTCGCCGCGTCCGGCGGTTACGTCAATATCATTAGGCTGTTGTTGCACCATCAGGTATGGGGACGTTTGGGGGTGTACGGATGATGTTTGATGTGTTTATTAGGTGCGTTGTGTCAACCAACGCACGAGCACGCACGAACGTTGCGTTGTGTCGGGGACTTTGATTTGTCCGCATCGACGCGCCGCACAGTTTGTACACTTTGGTTGTTACTTTGTAAAACGACCCGACAGTTTTCGCGTCGACGCAACGAAATGAAAATTGATAGACTTTATACATATAAGAGAATGTAAAATTATTAGATACATGTGCAAATTTTCTCATAATATTTTCTTCTTTTATCAAAGCAAATATGCTGCACAGGACTTTGTTACTTCGCTAAATTAACTTAAAAACATTATATACTTATTTTTCCTGTACTAAAAGAACCCATTGGTACGATAGTAACATACACGTTGTATTGCAGGCGGAGATCAACTCTCGCACGGGCTCGAAGCTGGGCATCTCGCCGCTGATGCTGGCCGCGATGAACGGGCACACGGCGGCCGTGCGGCTGCTGCTCGACTGCGGCTCCGACATCAACGCGCAGATCGAGACCAACCGCAACACGGCGCTCACGCTCGCCTGCTTCCAGGGTGAGTTCGTGTAGTGTGTCTGATGATTGGTGATCGGTGATTGAAGAAATACCATTTTTAGTACTCCGCTAAACTCCCCATGAAACAAAGCTTTTCAGCTTTTTGTGTTAAGTAGTTTTGGCTGTGCGTTGTCTGTCTGCCAGTCAGCGATAACTGATAATAAAACGTGGACGGTCCATTAGGTCGTCACGAGATTGTCCATGTACTCTCCCATACAATAACAAACATGCCAATTTACAGCTTCTTATGTTCAATCGTTTCGATTCTACGTACTAGTCTACCAGTGAAATAGTCGTAACAATACGTGTCCGTTCCACCAGGTCGTCACGAAGTAGTCAGCCTCCTACTCGACCGCAAAGCGAACGTGGAGCACCGGGCGAAGACCGGCCTCACGCCGCTCATGGAGGCGGCGAGCGGCGGCTACGTGGAGGTGGGCCGCGTGCTGCTGGACAAGGGCGCGGACGTGAACGCGCCGCCCGTGCCCTCGTCGCGCGACACCGCGCTCACCATCGCCGCCGACAAGGGGCACACCAAGTTCGTCGAGCTGCTCTTACAGAGGTGAGCGAGTGGTTGCTGTACCTTTGTTGATTGGTGTGTGGAAGCGTGGAACTCGGGGTTTGACTGCGAGTTGCGTTTTTGATAATGGAATTTCGCATCGCCGCAGATAAATGGCACTCCAAGTTTGTCGAGCTGCTGCTGCAGAGGTGAGGCAGGCGTTTTGTTCACTTTTGTTGCGAGGTATTCGGGTCCTCGGTGTTCGGTATTTAAAAATTGAAAGCAGCGCCACCTTTCTGGTTTCCGCTGCCGCTCATGATGACTATGATAACACAGAATTAGTCGGTAAACTGTGTTACGAAGTTACCTATTTTGTTTAGCAGTTTGTTTCTTACGAAGCAAATTATGTCGGATATAGATGTATAAAATTTTGCTATACTGTAAAAAGCATGCACCTTGTCAAGTTTTATTATGATAAATGGGCAAGGCTAAAGAAACAACGTCACTTACTTTCGTTAAGATTCTTAACTACATTCACTATGTTACAAAAATCTTAGACGCAAAAAAGAGGGAGGATATGATACAAAATCAACTGACACATATATCATTTTATTTTTATTGTAGGCGCGCATCAGTGGAAGTGAAGAACAAGAAAGGCAACTCCCCGCTGTGGCTGGCGGCCAACGGCGGCCACCTCGCCGTCGTCGAGATGCTGTACGCCGCCGGCGCAGACATCGACTCGCAGGACAATCGAAAGGTGAGGGAGAGATAAATGTAGTTGTTTGTTTAAATAGCCCAAACAAAGAAGTGCTACGTTATCATTCAATACTGTATGTGTGTATACTACTGGGCACAAGTTTCTTCGATAAACACTAAACTCTACTTTTAGTATTTTCATTCGCACACTTACCGCTTCTTGTAAAATAACAAAGACATTATTCTAACAAAAATACATTTCTTAAAGTTATATTTGACCTAGCATCTTTTCGAATATAAATCTTGCCCACCTTAAAAAAAATAAAAATCTTTACTTGTTGATACTGAAAATCAACCAATAAGATTACTTCTTTAATATTAATAGTAAAAATAAAAGTTGTCGAATTTGCCACATTTGCAGTCTACATAGGAATAGAAAGCACATTTTGTTTACAGTTCAATAACTTGTTGTTTTAGGTTTCATGCCTGATGGCCGCCTTCCGCAAGGGCCACACTAAAGTGGTCAAGTGGATGGTCAGTGTCGTCACGCAGTTCCCCTCCGACCAGGAAATGACGAGGTGAGTTTGGACACAAGACATATAAGTTAACACATTTGTTTTTGATTGTTGTTGGGTTCTTGAATAAAAGACGTTAGAAGACTAACTCCATGTTACACATTGCTGGCTCACTATTACAAGGTTCTATGTTAATTTTGATGAAGTTTTGTAATGAGTCATAGAACTTCGTTATTCCTTTTAGTTGATAAAAACATCATAGGACCGCGTAATCTAAGATATTTTGCAGTTTATTTTTGCAAAATAGTTAGCTACTCACACATAGAGCCTTGTAGTAGTGAGCCAGCGACATTTCTTTTTTCATTTCTTTTCGCATTTCTTTTCTACTTTGTTATGACCGGAGTCGACCCCGGATATAACAAAGTAGAAAAGGAATGTTTTGAACTACTTCGCGTGTGAAATACCCCAAATATAAAAACATTACCACCACTAACATCCCCCCTCTCCCCCTATCAGGTACATCTGCACGATCTCGGACAAGGAGCTGTTGGAGAAGTGCCAGGAGTGCGTGCGCGTGATCCGCGCGGCGAAGGAGACGCAGGCGGCGCGCGCCAACCAGAACGCGACCATCCTGCTCGAGGAGTTGGACGCCGAGCGCAGCCGCGAGGAGTCCCGCCGCCAGGCCGCCGCGCGCAGGCGGGAGAGGAAGAAGAAGAAGAAGATGGAGAAGAAGGTTGGTGGTTGATGTTGCTGGGGTTTGCGGGGATTATGGGCTGATAAGGTGGTCTGTGTTCGGTATAGGTGTGTTGGAACGAGGTGGCCTTTGTATCGTGTATTTGGTCGATGCCGTCAATCGATGATCGATCGATTAGTCTGGTAACAACCTAAAAATAATGATTTCCTGTTCCTGCACTTACTTTGTGTGTTGCGTACCGTGTTGATTACCACATGTAACGAGCGTGTTGTTGGCAGGCGGAGAACGACAAGAACAGCGAGTACAGCGCGGGCGCGCTGGGCGAGTGCTCGGAGGGCGGCGAGCCGGACGACGAGCCCGCCGCCAAGGAGGAGGGCGACTCCGGCATCGACGCCAACTCCCAGGTACCTATCCACCACGGTGTTACACTGCAGACAGTCGTATGTTTGTTATTTAGGTGTCTGGGCGTGGGAAACTTGTATCCACATGAAGACACTACGACCACTTGTTATTTTGAAGTTACAAAAAGACACTTCAATTTTATTCATATTTATAGATTATAGATGACTCTCACAATGATTGTAGGTTTGATGATATTACGTGATTTTTCATGAAACTTACTACACTACGCCTAATAGGTTAGAAACAATATGCCTGCACTAGCTAATCATTTTTACAATGTCGTTGTCAGGGCTCTTGCTCGTCATCGGACGTGAAGGCGCCTCCCGCGCAGAACGCCAAGCTAAAGAAAAAGAAAAATAACGAGAAGGCCGCGCCCCCGCCCGCCAAGAAACAACCGGACAAGGTGAGTGGATACGTTTACTGGACGATAATGCGACAGTGCAAACTACACTCAACAAATGGTTTACTATAGCTTGACCAGGAATATAGAAAACCTCGCCATATTGCGGTGAGCTTATGGAACTAATTTGTTTTACTGGCAACTCTTACTTACTCAATGTCACTCCTTAATTGCTTGTCAGTAGTTGTCAGCGAGTTGAATGTCATGGTTTGTTTTGTTAATTTGAGTGGTTATTTTGTGCTAAAATGCCAAAAACTATACATGATCGTGAAAGTGCTGTGCCATGAGAAAGGAAACTTTAGCGCTGTCATGTCATGTTTTCTATATTCCTGGTCAAGCAATACATAAAAGTGTAAAAAATGGAAAATAAAAAAATTAAATAATGTTACGCAGACCAAACCGAAGGCGGAGCCGAAGCCGGAAAAGGAGAGCGGCGCGCGCGCGGACAAGAAACCCAGCGTAGAGAAAGAGAACGTGGCGCCGAGCTCGCCGCCCGCCACGCCCGCCAAGCCCGCCGAGCGCCGCGTGCCCGACAGGAAGGACAAGTGAGTGCTTGACTGGCTAATGACGGCTTTATGGCTATGTAAATAAGGTGTATTTCAGGTTGATGGCGAGCGTTTGAAAGGTCGCAAGTACATTTTGCGTTCAAGCTAAATTGAGCTGTGAGCTCAATTATGTAGACCTATTGAAGTTGTGTTTGTTGCGTCTCACACATATGCCAGCTTTACGCCGGTGTGAGTTAGGTTACGTTCGTTGTAAATTGACGGCGAGTGTTTATAATGTCCTAAGTAAGTTTTGGCTTTCAAGCTAAATTGAGGTAACACGTTTGTGTTTGGCGAGGACTGGAAATTCCATATTCTCGATGATTAGGGTATAGCACAAGACTACTGTAGTCTTTTCTAAGATACAGCC
This sequence comes from Hesperia comma, assembly GCA_905404135.1. Lineage (NCBI taxonomy): Eukaryota > Metazoa > Arthropoda > Insecta > Lepidoptera > Hesperiidae > Hesperia > Hesperia comma. The sequence goes on from FR990024.1 coordinate 15,560,092, forward strand.
TGCCTTTGATTGTTTATTATATTTAGTCGAGGACATCTACCCTAAAGTTGCCTACATGACTGCATGAGACAGTTATTGTGTGTAGGGCTGCATGATGTGTTAACTATATTTAGATTCATGTCTTTGCAGATTGTAATCTTGTGATCTATTATTTAATGTGTTATTTTTTAATTAATTTGATATATGTACTGATAAAGCTTATGTCAGCATGCTTTATTGAGTTTTGTATTTTGAGTAGCTTTACGAACATAGTACTGTGTAACTTTATTTGACAATTTTGGTTTTAATATTTCAACAAACTTCCAGCGTTTAAGTATAGGAATATTCAAAGGAGTTGTTCAAGCGGGGTTGCAATTGACAATGTCTGTTGTCGTTGGTTAGAGGTGGTCGAGTTGCTAGGATTTAGGTCTACAGCGCACTGTGGAATCTCGCGATTTTTTACCCACCGCTTTTAAACTATCTCATGAACCATATAATTTTCACGTATTTCAAAATTGTGCGGGAATAATCGCGCAGAACATTCGCAGTGCGGAGTAGACCTTAACGTAGTTGAATATTTTTGCAGAAAACCAGATGAGGAAGCTAAGAGCATAACCATTGTGAACCCCAACAAACTGGGCAGTAGCTCTCGAAAGAGTCAGGTGTTCGAATCCACTCGGCACAATGTCGACAGGGATGACGTTGACTCGACAGACAAAAACAAAAAGTCGCACAACAATCAGTAAGTTGTTGAACATCATAATAAATAAACATTATAAAATAGATAAGGATCCATACACCAAGACTGTGACAAACTTTTCATAAAATGGTATTTTTCATAGCATCAACAATGGCTCTAATTTTAGAAAGTTTGTCCAAACTTTTTGTGCACAATTTATTAGTGACATAAATTAAATATCTAAGTAACTAATAAAATCGATTCTAAGTTTATGAATCGATTCTTACCATAGCCTAAATAAATTAGTACAAACTTCACACAAAACAGTGTACATAACAAACGAAATGATATCATGTCTCTTTTCTCCATAAGACAAGACAGAATCAAACTTGGATTCTGTAAGAAAAATTAAATCTAGTTGACTAATAAAGTTATATCATGTTATAAAATAAAAGCAGTTTACAAAACTTTGAATCAATTTTTCTACTGCTCAGTGAATGAGTTTCTCTTTAGTTAAAGGTGCAAGTATCATACCATTGTAGTGGTATGATACTTGCGACCCAAAATATATTTCCATAAGATACAGGCAGCATTTTAATATCATTTGAAGTATTTGAGTTATAGCATGTCACTAAATGTTGTTTGTATATTTTAATGCATGTGCAATGTTTTTGATGTTAGAAAATAATGCTTTCTGTTTACTAAAGAAAGCTATTTTAGTCATATGTGGCAAATTAATTTATATCAATTGTAAATATTTAGTGACAAGATTTGCATACAACCATATATATAACGCATTATTGCCGTAGATCTTTATTTTCTTATTCATTTTCATTTGATTTTCTTCGAATCAATCCTAGTTCTGTTTATGATACGTAAACATAAGTTACTAAAGTTATTCGATATTAATTATGTAATTAATGCCAAAGCCTACTGAAATCTTCATTTCACGGTGTAGTTGAAATGGTGTATAAAGGCCGCGTTCCGTACCTCGACCAAAACGTTCAACTATTGAAAAAGTGTCGTTTTGGGCGTTTTGGTCGTGTTACGGAACGCGGCTAAAGTAATGTCTAGGTTGATTCATTACTTTGGGAGGTTGAAGATTTCGTAACGTTTTGTGGTGGCGTGTGCAGATGGGAAGTGGAGGGCAAGAGCACGTCGCCGAAGAGCGGCGGCGGCGTGGGGCGGCGCGACGAGGGCTGGAAGGAGGTCGTGCGCAAGTCCAGCGTGCAGGCGCTCTCCACCGTCGAGCCGGGGTGAGTGTGTAGGGTAGTGGGGTTTTAGCTTTGGTTTCAATTGAAGGTACATCAGTGACAGCTGATGAGTTTTTGGTTACCCAACAAATTGAAAAATGTATAAGGATTTGTTTTTATTTTATATTTGAGATGTATGTGGTGTTTGATTGATGTAAGGAAATTACAATTTTCTACTTCCTTCCAGCACTCTAATTATTATAGTACTTGATATAATTATTATATACCATTGTGTCACGGCACAATCTTTGTGGAACATAAGTGTGGTACATAGGATACTTAATTAGGCTTAAAACTTGTTTAGGTTCGGCTAGAAGACCAAAATATTGATTGATCTAGCTAGTAACGGACCAACTTTGAGTGGACTGTATATTTGGGGTGTACAAGACTGTCGTCTACCAAATCTGATGAATGCACGGGTGTGAATAAACTATCTGTATACTCACCGATGGCTCCTCGAAGATTGGTTAGGAATGGATTATCTGATGCTGCGCAGACTTACACAGAGCCCGATTCCTACCTTCTTGATATTAGCTCCCACAATTCCGCCCGTGCAACCCGATGCTGGCGCGATCAGTCTTATACCGAAATTTGTTATGCAACACGAGAATTTAATCCTAGTGGATTCGATGAATGTAACTATAGGCTCCTGGCCGATGGACCGGCTCGCCACGACAAATTCGATAAATACGACCAACTTGTATTAACAAATTGGCGCGCAACGTGCTAACGCCACGAGAACGAGAGAACGACTCTATAGACAACGAAAAAGGCATAGACAATTTTAATAGTTTAACTAAAATCTAAACCATCGACAATAAAACATCGACAAAAGTGAACATTCCGCCCACCTAAATACTAGTATTTACTAAGAATTCGACAAAATATAACAACAAGACGAATTTATACTCACGACAAGAGTTTATGCTTAAACTGACGAGAAAGCTCAGTCTAAACTAACGAAAAAACTAATTTTATTTGAGTAAGAACTATAGCGAAAACGACAAAATTAACGATAACGAAAGTTAAGATACCATTGGTAAAGGGCAAAGCTTTACCAGTGGCCTTTTGAATAGCCCACCGGCTGTTTTGACGGTAGCTACACGAGAAATTCCATCCGAACCGGGATGTAGAGCCACAATTCGACCTAAGTTCCACTTAAGCGGACTTGTTTGTTCGTTAATAATTAACACTAACGAACCGACAGATACGTTTCTTTGATGGGTATTCCATTTCTGTCGTTGTTGAAGCGTATGAATGTATTCGTGGTGCCAGCGACGCCAAAAATCCTGGTGCATTTTCTGTATCAACTTCCAACGATAGAGAAGACTAATCTGTTGATCGACAAAATCCTCTGCTGGAAGAATCGACAGCGGTTCTTGAGTCAGAAAATGACCCGGAGTCAAGGCCGAGAAATCGTTGGGATCAGAACTAACAGGTGTTATGGGACGAGAATTTAACATCGCTTCTATTTGTGTGAGAACCGTTAAAAGTTCTTCGAATGTAAGGCGCTGATTTCCGATGACACGGGTGAGGTGAGTTTTAACCGATTTAATGCCAGCTTCAGCAAGTCCATTGAAGTGCGGGCTACCAGGTGGATTAAAGGAAAACTTAATCTCCTGAGACTCCGCAGCTTTTTGCATAATGCCTTGAAGATAGTTATGGGCACCGACAAAATTTCTCCCTTGATCGGAAATAATGTGTCCACATCTACCGCGACGCGCAATAAATCGCCTCAACGCAGCTAAGAAAGCCTCAGTTGACAGCTCAGAAGCGAGTTCCAAATGAATCGCTTTAGTACTAGTACACACGAATACGCAAATATAACCCTTAAAGGTTTTAACGCCTCTACCACGACCGAGAGATATATCGAAAGGTCCACCAAAATCGATGACGACAGACGAGAAAGGTTTAATTTGGTTCACTCGATAAGATGGTAAATTCCCCATTAAAGGAGCAGGAGCAGGTTTAGGATGTGCTCGAAAACATTTAATGCACTTAGATGTTACCTCTCTAATTGCTCGCTTAGGCGAAAGAATCCAAAACTCTTGTGAGAGTAAATTTTGTAGAGTTTGAGCGCCAGGATGCATGAATTTTCTATGATACTCATTAATAATTAAGGATGTTAATTTGTGAGTGCGGGGCAAAAGAATCGGATGTTTGATATTAAACTCTATATTGGCTCTAGCCAAACGACCGCCCACCCTGAGAATACCCGCACTATCTATAAAAGGTGACAACTTACGGAATACTTTCGGTAGCGAATTAGGTAACTCCTTACCTAGACTCTCCATTTCCTGAGGAAACGAAACGAGTTGAGTGTGTTTTACCAGAAACATGAAAGCTTTATTAAGCTCACATGGCTGTAATGAACCCACAATTCTATTTTTACGACAAGACTTTCTCGAATTGTGAGCAAAACGAAAACAATACGACAAAATGCGTTTTAATTTCGAGAGCGACGAAAATTTATTTAATAGTTCAACGACAACATTTGAGTTTTGAGTTGCCACAAGGCTATATATCCGTTGTTCTTCCTCAATAGAGTCCATATCCTGTGGGGGTGGCGAGAAAGAATGCGGCCATTTTTCTTCAGGCTCTACAAGCCATGAAGGACCTTTCCACCAGATGTCACAACCTGGTAAGTCGGAGGGAAGCATGCCACGAGAGCCGCAGTCAGCAGCGTTCGAAGTAGAATTGACATGGTGCCAATACTCGGGAGCTATCTTGCCTTGAATGTGGCTGACTCTATTTGCGACAAAAGTTTTCCATTTCGAGGGACAAGACTTGATCCACGCTAACGCAACAGTAGAGTCAGACCAAGCAAAAAGATCTTGGATTGCGTAAAAAGGCTTTAGTGCAACCATCACCGACTCTATCAGACTGGACAACAAAACAGCTGATAAAAGCTCTAATCTAGGAACCGACAATCTGCGTAAAGGCGCTACCTTTGTCTTGGCAGAGCAAAACTGAACGGATACATTGCCGTTGGCATCTACACAACGAAAATATGTGACTGCACAATAGCCACGTTCTGAAGCATCACAGAAACCATGTAACTGCAATGAAACGATAGAGTTGACCATACGACGAGGAATATTTATGTTTGCTAACGACGACAATTGAGATCTAAAACGCGACCACTCATCTGCTATATGAGCAGGCACCTGATCATCCCACGCCACGCCCGATGTCCAAAGAAGTTGTAAAAGATATTTCATATAAAACGTGACTGGGGCGAGAAATCCTAAAGGATCGTAAATCCTTGCAATATTCGAAAGGATGATACGTTTTGTGCACCTTGACTCATGATTGCTATTGACACGAAAACGAAAACTGTCAGATTGTGGATGCCATAATAATCCCAATATTTTTAACGACAAATCAGAAATTTCTTCGAAAGGTTTAAAATCTTCTGAATATAAGTCAGCTGATGGAAGATCCACAAAGAATTCATTGTGGTTAGAAGTCCATTTCCTTAGGTGAAAGCCAGCAGACGACAAAATACTGGTGAGCTCGGACCGTAGTTGGAATGCTTGCTCCACTGAATCAGCACCGGAGACAATATCGTCAACATAGATGTCTCTACCAAGGACGGCTGAGCCCAATGGAAACTCATTAGTAGAGTCCGCAGATAATTGAGCAATCGTGCGAAGAGCTTGAAACGGGGCTGATGTTACGCCATAGGTTACCGTGCAAAGCCGGTAATCCCTTATAGAGTCATTAGGAGAGGGGCGCCAAAGGATGCGCTGATAATCGGCATCTTCGCTGCGAACCAATATTTGCCTATACATCTGTTTCACGTCGCCAGTAAAAACGACAGAATGCCAACGGAAACGTACAAGCAAGTCGAAAATGTTAGTTTGCAGCTTAGGACCTACATGTAGAGTCTCATTTAATGATAAATTTCTCGCGTCTCTACAACTTGCGTCAAATACCGTGCGAAGAGGAGTGCTTACAGAATCAGGTCGCAAGATACCATGATGTGGTATATAATAAAAATGCCCAAAATCCGTAGCAGGTGGTTCGACTTCTTCCATATGACCACTTGTTTCATACTCTGTCATAAAGTTGACGTAAGCTTTCCTATATTCAGAATTCGAATTAAGCTTTCGCTCTAACGACAAAAATCTTTTTAACGCAATTTCACGCGAATTCGAGAAGGTAGGTTTATCTGTAGGCTCACGAAAGGGTAACGGTACTACAAATCGACCATCATTATTACGACAATAATTTTCGACAAAATAAGTTTCACATGCTTGCTCCTCCGTCGACAAAATTTTATTATTTGGAGGAGAAACATCCTCAACTTCCCAAAACCTTTTTAAAGAATTTTCCAACGACAAGTTCGACAAAGGCGAAACGAAAAAACAGTTTTTATTCTTTTTGTTTGAAGTACAAGTTTCAAGAGGGTCGTCAACACTTCCCATTAATATCCAGCCGAAAACTGTGTTCAATGCATTTGGTTGACCCCGCCCACCATGTTTAAGACCAGGTAGCAACGACGACGAGAAAATTTGTGCATTCAATAACATGTCTATGGGACCAGGAGTAGCGAAATCAGGATCAGCGAGAGGTAAATTTTGTATGTGTGACCACTGCGAGAAATCAATTATATCAACAGGTTGATTGGCACATATTGATGGCAGAACTAAAGCTTCAAAACTAAATTTTTTATTGGAATGGGAATTCATTGGTTTTATGGTACACAATACTGAACCCAAATGCTCTGTGACTGAATGGCCAACCCCATTGACAGTAAGCAAGTTTTGTTTTATAGGTAACCCTAACAATTCTGCGCATGATTCAGTAATAAAATTGCATGCACTAGCACAATCCAGTAATACCCTAATAGGTCGATAAACACCTTTAAAATCCAAAATTAAAACTTTAGCGGTTGAAAATAAAATATTATTTGTGGAATGTGCCACCGAAGTTAAGGCAATACTATTTTTATGAGGTTCCTGATTTTCATCCTGACTGGGAGAAGTTTTACCAAAATGCAACAAACTGTTATGCGAGAAGTTACAAATATTACAACGAGAGGGTAAGCGACAATTTTTGACACGATGACTAGGAGAGAAACAAAGGATACAAAGGTTTTTCTTTTTAACAAAATCAAAACGAGAACGAGAATCCAATTTAATAAAATCTTCACAAGTGGCAAGGTTATGTTGTCCCGAACAATAATGACACAATAATTTAGGTTGAGGTACTACGAGAGAAGGTTTAATTTTATTTTTGTTTGCTGAACTACCATGGTTATTTGTCAATTTATTGCTTTCCATAGCTCGATAATGCTTTTCGATAAAATTTTGAACATCTCCATATTCTGGTATTTCATCCGAATTAAACTCTAATTGAAAAGACTCCCTAGTTGCCCTATCTAGCTTTGACCACAATAATTGAAATAACATGAAGTTCTTATCAGGTAAATTATATTTTTCCAAGACAGCCAAATTATCCGAGAAGGTACGATAGACTCTTTCTAGTTCTGAACGAGACTTGGTTTTAATTGGTTCACAACACAACAACTTTTCATAATAAATCATAGCCAGTTGACGCTTATTATTATAATATTTCGACAAAGTGTTATAAGCATCAAGATAACTGTCATCGGTTAGTGGGAAGTTTTTAATTAAATGATATGCCTTACCTTGTACACTGGATAGTAAATAATGTAATTTTTCTACATTTGAAATATTTCTCTTATGTATTAAAGAGTCATATAATTGAATGAAAGATACCCAGTTTTCAAAACATCCATCGAAAGGTTTTATATTAATTTTAGGTAACTTGGCCGAAGAAGAAGTCTCCCCAATAACTGGTTTTGCATCCACAACCGAAACATGCAGTCTATTTTTTATCTCCCTAACCTTTTTATCAAAATCGACAGTAACCGAAAGTTCCATCTTTCGTTGATGTTGCGAACTGAGAGATAATAACAACCTCTTTTGAGCACAATGAAATTCTTCCGATATTTCAACAAGATTACTTTCACTGCACCCAAGCAAATCACTTTGTTCAATTAACTCCAATCTAAATAACGCATAATCCCTCGCAATACGATTGGCATCAGCCCCATCATTACCACTATCCGTTGACATTTTACGAAAACAATACGAAAATAAAGTTTAAAATCACAGTCAAATCAGAGTTTATACGAAAACAAATACCTATTATTGTTTACTTTTAGAAGTCTAAATGACAACGAAACGAAAGCAACTCTGACTTTGACGTAAACTACAAACCTTATTGACAACGAATGACAGTGATTATGTCAATCACAAAACTGACTTGTCATTTGACAATTGACATATCAGCTTGACATAGACAAAGTAGCTTCACCAACCAACCGTAATGGCGGAATTATGTTGCAAATTGCAAACGAGAAACTTCGACGAACGTTATATTAATTTACCCTCACGTTTTTGATATTCACGTATTTAATTTTTACATGAAAATTATGGTAAATTACGATAAAATTTACTACGAAAAACGTTAAAATTATGTATATGACGATAAAAACTAACGAAATTGTATCACTTCAGTGTGAATCGACAATTAATGCGTACAGCAAATACGAACGAAAGTTGTTACCTAAACCCAAACTTCCAAAGGACCGCCTATCAGAGTATGCGGCTCGAAGACCAAAATGTTTAGGTTCGGCTAGAAGACCAAAATATTGATTGATCTAGCTAGTAACGGACCAACTTTGAGTGGACTGTATATTTGGGGTGTACAAGACTGTCGTCTACCAAATCTGATGAATGCACGGGTGTGAATAAACTATCTGTATACTCACCGATGGCTCCTCGAAGATTGGTTAGGAATGGATTATCTGATGCTGCGCAGACTTACACAGAGCCCGATTCCTACCTTCTTGATATTAGCTCCCACAATTCCGCCCGTGCAACCCGATGCTGGCGCGATCAGTCTTATACCGAAATTTGTTATGCAACACGAGAATTTAATCCTAGTGGATTCGATGAATGTAACTATAGGCTCCTGGCCGATGGACCGGCTCGCCACGACAAATTCGATAAATACGACCAACTTGTATTAACAAATTGGCGCGCAACGTGCTAACGCCACGAGAACGAGAGAACGACTCTATAGACAACGAAAAAGGCATAGACAATTTTAATAGTTTAACTAAAATCTAAACCATCGACAATAAAACATCGACAAAAGTGAACAAAACTAATAGATTAATAGTTAACTAAACTTCAGTTGGTATTGTTAACTGGCACTAACCGTGTCTGCTCAATAAGGATAAATAAATATAACGTTAATATTTATCGGCAGATGTAAGAAGGTGTCGGTGGCGTCGCACGCGATCTCGCGCGTGATCGGGCGCGCGGGCAGCAACATCAACGCGATCCGCTCGGCCACCGGCGCGCACATCGAGGTCGACAAGCAGAGCAAGGGCCAGGGCGAGCGGATCATCACTATCAAGTTAGTTGGCGTTTTGGCAGTTGCTTGGGTGTCGCCCAGTGGTTTTGAGAGGCTAGGTTTTTTGTTTCAGTTTGTCTTCCTTTTTGTCTGTTTAGGAGGGGGGAGGTTTACACTAAGTGTGTATATATGTGTTTTTATAAATTTTTACTTCACTAATCGTTTCTGCTGCTTGGACTCATTCTCTTGGAACACAATTTCTGCATGCGAAACTATAGATTAAAGCTAATTCTTTATAAACGACAAAGTGTAGATAAGTGAGTAGTTCACGCACGTCAGTGTATATAGCGCGTTACATTGGAGACTACAGTTATCTACTGTCGATGAAACCAACCGGAATGACAATGCTAATGTCGTCGCAGAGGCGGCGTGGAGGCGACCCGGCAGGCGGCGAGCCTGATCGCGGCGATGATCCGCGACCCGGACGCGGACATCGCGGCGCTGCTGCCGCGCGGCAAGGCGCCGCCGCCGCAGCCGCCGCCCGCGCCCAAGCCGCCCAAGCAGACGCCCGCCAAGGTATGCTCGCCACATCTACGGACACGCGCCGGCACAGGCAAAACATTCTCGTTGGAAATACTGCCGTGTCTGCGCTGCGCTGCGTTCTAATAAGTGTATGAACGAATATTATTTTGTCTGCCGCGCCACGTGTCTGCCACACACGATGCCTATATATGTGAATAGAGCATTATTCGGTTCAAACAATTCGAATAGATTAGAATAATGTTTATTTCTGGCCACATATGAACTTGTAAAATGAAATAAAGTACACACTAGTACAAATGTAAAGCTTCGTACACTGCGGACTTGTGTAACGCACGTATACACACCGTTTTCTTAGTACGTAAGTTTAGAAAGTAACCAAACGAATGGGTCATCTCTATGTAGATCGTTACATTGGGTGAATCGTTAACATCGTAACATTACCAACGAGAATGAAACAATGAATCCACGTTTTAAAGGAATCCACGTAGGAAACCTTAAGGTAGCCAGTGACGATGCGTCCATTTGGAGTGCTTCTGAATGGAAGATTTCCATTTGGAAGTGTCTCCATACATTTAGAAACATTCCAAATGGACGTATCGTCAACGGCTTCCAAAATTTCAAAGATTTCCTTATGGAGGTACTTCCATATGGAAGTCTTCCATTTGGAGGCATTCCGAATGGACGTGTCGTCAATAGCTATCTTTATAGGAAAGGAATTCATCTAGGTAGAGAGAGTTAGTAGTTTCGAGATGTTAGTCAGGCTTGTTGGAACTTTAGTGAATTAGTTAATGTTATTTGTGTAGCAGCAAGGCGGGGGCGCGAGCGGCGCGGCGAGCAGCCGGGCGACGCCGACGGGCCGCGCGCCCGCCAAGCCGCACGCGGCCGCGCGCCAGCCGCCGCGCGCGCAGCACGCCGCCACCGGTACGTCGATAACTCGTTACATTGCGTCGTACGTGAACGGGGTTACGTACGGGGACGCTGTTAATAAATACCTGCTCCGTCGGCTCGGTAGTGAAATTAGACAGTTGACCGAGTGTAATTACGCAGCTAATAGGATGATTTCTAAATTTGTCTCGAAAAAAATGTCAGTCCTACATGAGGCATATGAGTCAAGCTTAAGAGTCAATTAACGTAAAATCTATAGATGTAGTTATTACTGTAAATAACGACACATACATTGTGTCTTCTCATTACTTTTGTCCTTAAGTAGGTATAACTATGACGAAGTACTTAGTTAATTGCACTTAGTTTAAAACCTTCACTCAATGATAAGGCGTTGTACCAATTCCTCCTACAGTGACAGTAGCTGAAAAGCGAACCGCGAGCACCCCGAGCGTGTCGACGCCGAGCAGCAACGCGCCGAGCGCCCCGACGGCGGGCGCAGTGGGCGTGGCCAAGGCGCTGTCGTACACGGGCGCCATAGTCGGCGCGCGCTCCCACACGTTCGCCGCCAAGCTCACCGCTACGCCCTCCGCCGAGGCCAAGCCTACTAAACCGCCACAGGTATTGTGTATATAAGTTTGTAGCAGCAACGCGCCCAGCGCCCCGGCGGCGGGCGCAGTGGGCGTGGCCAAAAGACAAGTCTGTCGACTTGGACATCAGCGGCAGTTCGGACGTCATAAGGAACGTATTCTGTCTAAACGTTCGCAACGCACAGTTCATAAACAAAATGTGTCTAAATATTCTGACACTCCATTGTGTCGGAGCATTCATAAATTAGCATTAGTCTTGAGGCCCCTGGTGTCGTATGATCGTTTGTCAACACAGACATGTATGGTTCCACAGGTGGCGGTGAGCAGCCCGGCGGCTGTGGCCGCGCCGGCCGCACCAGCGCCCGCGCCGGCGGCGTCCCCGCGCAAGGCGGCCGACTCGCCGCCCGCCGCGCCCGCGCCGCACGCCGCGCCCGCCGCGCCGCACCAGCCGCAAGCGCCGCAGCGGCCCGACGACGACAGGCCGCCGCCGCAGCGGCCGATCGATACGCTTCAGGTATGGGAGAGTTGAGAGTACGGGTGATTAACTTGAATTATCATGGAGTGGTTATGGTTTCAGGTGGTTTTCCATGTGTGTATGCTAATGAAGCAGGTCAATGTGAGAACCTGTATAGGAGCTACAAAATTATTGCATTATTTCACTATTATAACAGTCATATATATGAGACAGGATAATTAAGTCATTCTATTGATTTTTTCTATTATTTTAATAGCTATAATAATATCATAAGAGGTTTAACAATGTCTTATTTTACTCCAAACTACCTGTAAGAGGTAAACAAAAGTTGGTACTTAGGTGAGAGTCATATTGTTGCTTACTATATAGTAAGTAATAGAGATACAAAACACTCCAGGTTTTATACACGGTGAGGTCGAGTCGTAGGAGTAAAGGAGTTACTGCCACGTGACACTCAATATTATTATGATGTTCAAGTGAGTCGCTAAATGAGTGCTGTCTGTACATGTCCCAGTTTTTGTGTACCAAGTCAAATGGTAAATATTTCATAATGCTATTTTGTTCACAGTTGAGCCCGGATAACTCGAGCTCCTGGAGCGGCAATGACGATATCCCAGTGAATACTTCTACTGCATTACACATTAACACTACGCCACAGGTAAGTTCTTATGAAATATCAATATACTTATGAAGTGTACTTATGTTATTCTAATGACAGTAAAGTGTAAACATTGTCTTCATTTAGGAAATTATATAGGGATTCATTATGAATTTGGAGTAAGGAAAGATGTTTTATAACGAGAGTAGAGTATTTCTCAGTCTGTTAGGACTTTATCGGATTCGGAGAATTTTAATTCCCTAGATCATCGCGAACATGGTACAAAATTGATTACCAAATTCAACCCAAAGCATGGCAAGACCCAAACCGTGTTAATAAAATAACGACCTAGTAACGTTGGTGATGTGACTTGTAGACGAGCGTGGGCGTGGGCGTGGGCGTGGGCGGCGTGGGCAGCGTGGGCGGCGGCGCGCAGCACTACTCGCTGTTCAAGGACGTGTCGGGCGCCGCCGGGCCCGTCGGCTGGGGCTCCGCTGAACATAATGTGGACCCGCCGCCGCCGCAGGTAATCTAGATGATAGATGACATGCTACAGGTGTGGTGTAGTAAGCGACGAAAATGCTCAGAACATTTCAACGGAATGTTTTGAGTGTTTTGGTCGCTTACTAGAACGCACTCAGCGTGTCGATTGAGTATTTGCACAGTTCTAAAATGAGGTCAATATGACATATAATAATAATATATGTGTGTCGGAGATAGTAAATCCATGATACTTGTTTGATGCTATTTAATCTGTGGTATGCGCGGATCGATAGTGAATCGATACTCTGTGGCGCGGAGGGTCGCGCGGGAGAGCTGTCATTAGAGAAAAGAAAATAAAGAAATGAATATCGCGCGGGCGATCGTAATCTTGTTATTGTAAAAGTTCCTTATTAATTGTAATGCCGTGAATCTCGAAGAGTTGTTGATAAATAACGTGTGACCGCGAAAGCGAGTGGATCGATCGATATAATCAATATCGTAACATCGCAAAGTAATAACAATCAATACCAAAACAAATCTAAATAACGAGTATCTATTATGAGCCTAAAAGAAATAAATAAAGAATTTGGTTGTGTGTGCCTGGCTCTGAACCCTGTGTTTCATTTGATATCCTGAACCTCAGACCAATAAACTATAGATGGCGTGCCGTGAACAAAAGCGTGAAGCCGGCAAAAAGTACGCCTCGCCTTGTAATACACACGGCGGCACTCACACCAAAACGACTTTTGTGTTCTAAATAATAAAAAATGAATGAAGCTTTGTGTTCCAAAAAATAAAGTTTAAATTTGTTCTAGTTCAAACTGTCAACATAGGGCATTCAATGAGGGTCACCGTTTTTGTGCTCACCAGTTGGCGCCACCGTCGAGGTGAGGTCCTGCTGTCAAAGCCCGCCCATACATAAACAGTGACAAATGACATTCAGACAAGCGAAAAGTGACAGACAGACCTCACTTTTCACTAGCGCCTCTAGCGGAAAATTCACACGCGGTTACCCTCATTGGTTCCGATGTGTGTTTTAGGCACACTTTTGCCGGCTTCACGCTTTTGTTCACGGCACGCCGTCTATTTATTGGTCTGAGTCCTGAACTGACGTCCTGACGAGAGAAGCCCACATTGCATAGTTTGACAAGAATAACTACTTGGAATGAAAGCACACATTACACAGTAAAATACTATAAAATCATGCTAAAAAGCAACCCGCACGACCTTCTGACTCGTCATATGCATTTATTTGCAAAGTTAAATCAACTTTGTTACTGTGGGACATAGTTAGTAATTATTGCAAGTTAAATTTATGTAAGGTACAAAAATAACATAATAACGAGAAACGACAGTACATAAAGTAGAAATATTTTTGTAAGATATTTTAAATAAAATATATGCGACCCAGTGAAAAAAATTCGAACTAGTAGTTTTTATGTTAGCTCTACAAGTCGATTTTGAAGTTTATTTCCTAAGTTATAGTCGGCACAATCATAAGATTCCGATATGAAGGCTGTCATCACAGTGACAATAGTGAAGTACAACAAAAATCGATGCATTAAATAAACCGATTTATAAATTTAACCGATTATAAGTAATAAGACTTTCTAATCGTTTCGTTAATTAAGTTCGGAACGATAATTTATAAACCGACCTCTGATTGTTTTCTTAAAATCAGGTAAAAACAGATGTAGCGTTGAGATTAACACCGAAAGGGATAATAAGACAATTTGAGTAGTAAGTTAAGGTGAGGAAATTATATTAGTTATTAAAATGGAAATTTCATTAATCTAGTGAAAACGAAGAAACTATTAAACGGTTAATAATTATCCGATTTGAGTGGAAAAGGCTTAAAAACGTATGTATCGGGAATTTATAATAGCTACGAAAAATCGCAATGCTTTAGACATATTAAGGAATCTAAAACTATTTGTATTTTGGGTGTGACATGGTAGCACATACTTTCGATTATAGTAATGTATCGATTATGGTCGATTCATAAATTGTTTCAAGAGGTCACATAACTATAAATCCAGCCTCCTTATAAAACATTGTAGTGACGTCTTAAATATTTGTTCAATTTTACACAATTTATGATGTTAACTGATTAAAATAAAATTATTTAAACAATTTATAAATAACACAAATAAAAAACAAGCAGGAATGGTTTACATATTTCGCCAGAATTTCTAGTATTTACCTATGTAAGTACGTATAAGTAAGTACCTATCTAAATACTCGTAGTAAGTAAACAATATTACTCCAATTCGTTTAACCCGCTAGTTACTTGCGTTTAATATTACGGACTAATGCCTAATTAAAATATTTAACAAACTGTGGGCAATTTTATAACATCATGCTACGAGCAATAGAAGCGATGTACCAATAAAATATGTTGCAAAAATGGGAAGAAGTGTTTATTATCTGTAAACATAAAAACAATTTTCCAAAGCGAAGAGGAGGTGGATTCACAAGTACATTATGTACCTACTTATAAAGCTGCATTGATAATAAATATAAACTGTGTACTGTATATGCACAGTAAATAGTGCATTGCATAATTTAACCAAAGTGACCTATCATTCACTACGAAATATCTTCACTTCATAGTATCATTACCAGCGGTTCAAATTAAAAAAATATATTTCCGTAATAAGTAAATTGAAGACGTCCATACAAGGTTAGTTTGTGTTCATACATGACAGACGTCATATCGGAATCTTATGATTGTGCCGACTATAATTATAAAGACATTGTAACAATGCAATAGGAGATATTACTGCCAAATTATCCCGACAGAGTGCAGCATTAGCATAGACAGTAAACAGTTTTTGAGCAATAGGAAACCTTACGGCCAACTTTTGACGCCAGAGTGCAGCACTAGCACATACACCGCCGCGTTCCGTAACTGGACGAAAACGCCCAAAACGACATTTTTTCATAGAAATTTGAACGTTTTGGTCAAGTTACGGAACGCAGCTTATGATTTGTTTACTGTATGTGCTGATGGCGACATCTACGCCGAGCTTTGCGTTATATTCCCTATTATTGATTGTGTTGCAGGTGGACGCGAGCAAGGCGCCGGGCTACCGCGGCGGGGCGGGCGGCGCGTCTGCCGGGGCGGGCGGGGGCGGCGGCTGCTCGCCGTGCTCGCGCGCGTCGTCGCACGGCTCGACGCCGCCGCCGCCGCCGCCGCCCTACCACGCGCCGATGCCGATCGGCCCGCCGCACGCCATCCAGCACCACCATCATCATCAGCACCAGATGGGTTAGTAGCCACTAGCTTCCGCCCGCAGGCTTCGCCCGCGTGGAATTCATTTAAACTTCACTCCCCCTCTCTCCCTATTTAACCCCTTTAGTGCTCCCCTACACTCCCCAAGGATCATACATGCCAAAATTCAGCTTCTTCCGTTCAGTAATTTCGGCTGTGCGTTGCCTGTCAGTCAGTCACTCAGTAACGCAAGAGTTTTATAAATATAGACTGTTGATTGTTGCTTTTCTACTTGTGTGTGCAGGATAGAGCTGTGGGCCTTTAGATTTGGTCGCAGTTCGAGGTTATGCCTTCCGTTGGATATATTTTTATCTTTTCTTATGTACATAGCTGGTAAATTAGTAGACGAGTCACATGATGGTAAGGGGTCATTGTAGCTCGTGGACATCGATAACCAATGTGTTGAGTATGGTGAAAAAACAAAGATTCGCAGGTAATTCAAGCAAGTGAAGTGAAGTTGCACTCTTAAAATTTCAAAGTTTTTAACATACAATTATAATTTCAGGCAATGCTGTAAATGCAATGGACATGAGTGGCCTTACCCGGAACGGACCTATGTACCAGGACAATTCAAGAAATGGACACAACATGATGGTATGATATTATTATTTATTGTCGAAATGTGTTAACACTTATCGAACGTCACGCTACGCCATCGCTTCAACAAATCCCTACGGTGAGTGGTCTTGAAAGAAGAAGCGGCAAGAAACTCCCAAGGAGTCTGTTTTTTCTCTTTCTCCACTCACAGTAACAGGTTGCACTTAATAATTACGACTAAAATACAAAACACATGTCCAAGTTGTTTTATCATTAAAATATTCATCAAGTTTGTAATAAATAACCTTTCGTCATAAGAATTGATATGATAATACCGCTCCGTGCAGGTATCGATGTCGAACGTGGGCGGTGTGGGCGGCATGTCGGGCTCGTCGCTGGGGCTGGGCTACGTGGGCGGCGTGGGCGTGTCGGGCGTGGACGCGGCCGTGTCGGGCGTGTCGCGGCTCAACCCGCGCGCGCCCGACTTCGCGCAGCGCCACCCGCTGCTGCACCACGCGCACGCGCAGCACTCGCAGCACTCGCAACACAAACACTCGCAGGTACGGATACGTTGATTGGATTTTAAGTGCTCGTTCACATTGACTCGCGGGCGCGGTCACGAAATATCAAACATATGGCGTTAAATCCAAGTGTCGACATACGAAAACGCACGTGCGGTCTAAGTAACGGGCAAGCTATCGACCCGCACGGCGCGCTCGCGGCAATATCAAACGTGTGAGATGTTTGTGTGTGTTCACGTCGAGCTTAGCGGCGGCGGCGGAGCGCGCGATTCACTCGCGAGTCTCGCGACGTCAGGTAAGTTGGCCCCTATTTTCCACCTCTGACTGGAGGCCAAGGAACTCTGAACAGCTGTATAATATAAAGTATTTCTATATTCCGACTTATCCATTTCAAATCTCAACCGTGCGTTAACTGTAAAGGCCGTGGACGGCCATGGATTGTTTTGTTTCATTATTTTCTCAGACCAATAAACTATAGACGGCGTGCCGTGAACAAAAGCGTGAAGTCGGCAAAAAGTACGCCTCGCCTTGTAATACACACGGCGGCACTCACATTAAAACGACTTTTGTGTTCTAAATAATAAAAAATGAATGAAGCTTTGTGTTCCAAAAAATAAAGTTTAAATTTGTTATAGTTCAAACTGTCAACATAGGGCATTCTATTGGTTCCGATGTGTGTTTTAGGCACACTTTTGCCGGCTTCACGCTTTTGTTCACGGCACGCCGTCTATAGTTTATTGGTCTGATATTATTTTGATATTGACTATATGTTTCGTTGCGTGCAGCTATTCTCGGGCGGCAACAACTCGAACCTGAGCTCGCTGCTGATGTCGTACCAGGCGCAGCCCAAGATGACGCACGCGCCGCCGCACCAACACCACCCCTACCAGGTACACTACAACACTACAAACGACTAACGTGTAACGTTACACTTAGTTGAGTCATCGAGCCACTCACCACCAAAATCAAACTTATTACCTGTGCTCACAGTTAAATTTAGCTTGTCAGAAAAAAATTACAAGGGATATTTTTGGATGGCATGGCTACAATTGCGTTTTGATGATCGCGATTGAAACTTTGCAAAATTTATTTTGTGTTGGAGTTACTCACTCATAAAATCAATATTTGAATATCCGATCATTAGTTATTTCCAATTCATGGAATTAGTACTTTCAATGCACATAATGTTATATTCTAATACTAGTTCGGGGAAAATTTTAAAGAGCGCTAGCTATAACGATATCTATCCATTCAAAAAACGATAGTGAATTACAACGACCGTCTGTCTGTAGTCGCTGCTGGATCGCGGCGTGAGCATGGGCGGCGTGGGCGTGGGCGTGGGCTGGGGCGCGGGCGAGGAGGAGGAGCGCAAGCCGCGGCCGATCGGCACCGAGCGCGCCTGGAAGCTGAACGCGCCCGACGACTGGCCGCACCGCACCGACCATGACAGATACCAGGTACGGTATAAACGGGCGGTTATTGCTTTTGTAGCTTCCTGATCGTCAGGGGCGTCGTAGGCAAGCGTGCAAGGTAGGCATCGTACGCGGGTGGCACGCATGGGAAGTGCCAAATAGACCACGGCGGGCGGTATAAAAGTAAACATGTGTGAGGTTGCCGTTGGAACGACAACCTAGTGCAAATTCATCGCATACTAATGGAATTAATAAGGTTTGACCTTTTGACAATGCAAAAACTAAAAAAACCATGCGAACAGATTATGAACATACAGTAAGTTCATTTTAACTCGGCTGATATGAACATAGCTACGAGTGGCTGCGCAGATGACGATTTTAATTTAAGGCCAAAATGGTGGTAGAAGGCGGGGAGTGCGGGCGGTAGGATAAGTACGCCAATACCATGGACGTAAATACGTCCATGGCCAATACGAAGTAGCGCATCACTAAACACTGTCATGTCCGCCGTGTTTTGATTGGTCAATTACTGTACCTGCGCAAACATCTCGGAAAACAAAGTTCACATCAGTTGAGTAAAAATGAACTTACTGTACAAGTTAGCATTTCGATTTTCATAAGGTGTATCCACTCGACTCGCAGCAAGGGGTGAGCGGAGTAAGCGGAGTGAGCGGCATGAGCGGCGTGGGCGTGGGCGAGTACGGCGGCGGCGGCGGCGGCGGCGGCGGCGGCAGCGGCGGCGCGGCCACGGCGGCGGCGCTGTCGCTGATGCACTCGCTGCCGCTGCACTACCTGCAGCCGGTGCCCGCCGACCACCACCACTGGGACCAGCAGCCGCACCACACGCCCGACAAACAGGTATCACATCTAGCTGGGGTTCTATGACATTAGGTTCTTCAAGAAAGGTGTAATTTTGCAAATTGAAAAATGGAATAATTTTATCAAATTAGTGTATTGTCATCGGTCGTCGATAAATCTACAAAGTTTGAACGAAATCTGGCCGTTTAAAGTGGGTCAAAATCGCGCCCAAAGAAGTCGGTTACAAACAAACATACATACAAACATACAAGTGAAGCTAATAAAAAGCGTGTAAAAAGAGCTCTCCTTCAGGGCCGGCGTTGCACAGGTGACTCCCTTGGTCTTGCTGGTGTCCATAGGCGACGATGACCACTTACCATCACGTGGCTCGTCCGCTTTTTCGTCAGCCCTTCAGGCTATAAAAAAATCACAGAAAACACCAACATACACACACAAGTGACACAAGCGGATAGACAGATACACCAACACACAGACATAAATCGTAAAATAGTGTCACAGACACTGTGACACAAATCATTCAATAGTGTCTGGAATAGGTGTAAAGCTTCATGATTCATTGCACGCTCGACACACGCATAGAGACACCGTTCACGACCACAAACATTGTTCAGTAGCGGTTCTATATTTCGTGTCAATGACTGCGTTGCTCGAGCGCGCAATGCTTTTTTAACTCATGCTATTTTTTTTTTACAAAGAAACGAATGTTAGGCTCTTCTTCGTCTATTACATCTTCTATTTGAAATATGGCTAATTAGAAGTTTATGACAAAACAATCCAGATTATGGATATCATGGAATGGCATGACATGGAAAGGCAAAATTTTCCAACTTTCAGTTAAAATATCCCAAAAACTAATAAGTCTCTTTATTTCCTTTGTTGCAGCAAACTTGGAGCAAATGGAGCCACTAAAGCGCCGGAGCACTGGCCGCGGCCGCGGCCCCCGGCCCGCCAGGATTATATATAATTGTAACCCT
Source organism: Hesperia comma (assembly GCA_905404135.1). Taxonomy (NCBI): domain Eukaryota; kingdom Metazoa; phylum Arthropoda; class Insecta; order Lepidoptera; family Hesperiidae; genus Hesperia; species Hesperia comma. Next base: position 15,580,506 of record FR990024.1, read on the forward strand.
CGGAAACGGTGTAGATATTAGTGAGAAAGATTATATTATACAGAGTATCTATATACATAATAGAGAAAATGTCCTATCGAGAAGAGAACTACTTATACTGTACGATCGACTGAAGTGAGCATTAAACGATTCATTATAATGAACCTCGTGGGGAGCCGGATGTAGTTTTATTTGTTACTGCCGCTCGCGTTAGACGAATTATAGTTGTTATAGTCGGCGCTCGTCTAGATGTCGCGTCGGGTAAAGTAGGGAGCTTGGAATGTGATTCCGACGCCGCTCAATGTTTTGCGTTGCCGACCGCGTCCGCCACTTGTATACATATTTTACACTATATTATGGCATAATACAATATTAGTTTCGACGATTGATGCGCCCGCAAGCCGAGACGGAATATCAAACGTGTATTAATAAATTTGCTTGTACATGAAAATTAAATATCATATATTGATGCACTGTATCCACTGGTGTTTTTAATAATACCACCTGTTTTTTCAATTATTTCATTTTTTATAGGTTTATTTGGGTAATGTGTATATTTATAAGTAAATTATTACTGAGAACTTACGATGTCTCGAATATGATTAAAGCTGAATATGCGGTAAGTTCTAGGCAAATAAACCGTTGTCAAAGTATTATGTGTGTTCTTGAATAGGCCCCGTGAAATACAACACTAAACAAAAAGGAGAACACAGTAAAAACAAGACATTTTGAAAAATAACATTTTTTTATTCTAAAAAACATTTATAATGATGAGATTCATTGTATTTACAAAGTAAATACATTATCAGAAATCTTCATTACAATATTGTACTCAAATTTTATTAATAGAAATTGAATGATTAAATGATTATGTTGTAACATACAAAAAGATGCTACAAAGTTAAAAATACACATATTGTATCTCTTCTAATCTCTATTGTTAGTTGATACAATGTTTATTCATTTAATGAAATCAAATAATTTTAATAATATCCAAATCATAATAAAAATTGGATACACAATTAATGAATTAATTAATTATACATGACACAACATTTAATGTGTCCTTTGGCATGACATTACGATGTGATAGACACACTTTCACCAAACAAGTTATACTTAACTAAACAATAAATGCAGCTGCCTACTATCTTCCATTACAATATTATAGCGCTGTGTAACGCCAACTATCACACTACTTCACTGGAATCGAAAATCGGATTTGTAGGTTATTAGGCATATTGAAACATTGAAGTTGGTCATGGGACTAATATTGATCAGACAATATTGCAAACTTGGCACAAATCATATGGTATGGTATGTATGGAATGGCCCAGGAGAAAAACATTGTTGGAATTGTACGTCATGACTTATAGAAATTAAATTTATTAGCTTGTGATTGAGTAGAACACAATTAAGTTAGCAACTGTGAGAAGGAACATAAGTCCGATTTTTCCATAAACACTAACAAACATCATTGGTGCATGATCATTAAAATGGACATAGACATAAATATGGATAAATTCAATAAGATCACAAGTCCCTACACAACCCTAGAAGTCTCAATCCAAAACGTAACAGCCTAATTTAAACATTACAACATCACTTTCACATGTAATTAATTAGTAATTTTAATTGTACTGTAAGGTCATTATAACTTGGCCGGTCTGAACTTTTTTTTTTGTTTTGTGCAGCCACTCGTAGCTATACTCAGAGAGGCCGAGTTCTAATGACCTTACTGTAGATATAAATGCTCACAGTTATCACGACAAGACTTAAATAGTACGATGTAGTTACAACTCGGTGTGTCGGGAGAGAATCCTGTCTTCGAGATGGGCGTGCATCTTCTCGACCTTGCGCGTGTGCTTCTTGATCTGCTCGTGCTGGTCTGCGAACAAGTCCAGCTTGTCGCCTGCAGCCGCTACCTGCGTACCAACCGTACCAGTCGTTGATTTACTACCATTCTCTGTTACGTCTAACCTATCCATTATACAAGTTAAATCCATACTCATATTATAGATGCTGAAGTCTGTGACGCTTTCACGACTACCACCGACCCGATTTGGATACAATTCGGAATGAAAATAGTTGAAGACCCAGGGTCACAATATAGGCTACTTTTATCAAAAGCTACCGAAAAAAGGTTGAAAGAGGGATGAATGTTTGTGTGAAAAATCTAAATCGCTTCACCGATTTCGATTAATTTTCTCAGAAAAATAGTTGATGACACAAAGTCCAACATACACTACTACTTTTTCAAAAACCAACCAACCAAAAGGCTAGGGACTGAAATAGGCGACGAAGCTGCGGGTGGACACTAGTAAATAATAAATAACTACACACTCAAAGTAACCACAAACTAAGTTTCTGTGTCGTGGGTGCCATGGACAACACAAGACAAGGACAAACACCCAGACCGAGAACAGAAACTTAAAACTCATCAATCAAACTACCGTCTCGCTGAGAATCGAACCCACGACGCGTGGAACAGAGATCCGACATATTATGCATTGCGCCATTCGGGTCTATGCGCGATGACCATTTACCATCAGGTTGCCCGCCTGCTTGTTTGTAAACTGTTCAAATATACATACATAAAACAGACAGTGTTAGTACACGAGATTGTCATAGTACCTTACTGTGATGCTTGTTCAAGTTGCTGGCGTGGTCGGCCTGCAGTGTGCGCAGCTTCAGCAGCCGGTTCTCGTAGTGCTGCAGCTCAACCTGACAACATAATATTTTACTGAATCAAGCAAATGAGCTTCAACTGCCATCCATGACAACCGTGACCTACCTAGAACAAGACTCAATTTTATACATAGGGGTGAAGATACGCAGACGATGGGGTCGTACTTGCGTAAGGCTGCTTTTCCACCAGAGTGCTATGCTACGTTGCTAAGGATGCGTTTAGGATGTACCAAGTACCAATCACATACATTTGCCCGCCTAGCAACCGCCTGAGGGCTGAATGTGATTGGTGGATGACAAACACATCCTTAGCAACGTAGCATAGCACATCTCTGGTGGAAAGGCACCCATAGATATCAGCAAACTCGAATCAACTGCCGCCTATGACAAACGCGACCTACTTAGATCAAGACTCAGTTATCTAATGAAAGTTCTTTCGGACACGCGTTGCTACCCTTAAGGACTGAGATAGTCGCCTCTAAAAAAGTTTTAACTGGCAATTGAGCATTGTTCATTACTTAGTTGAAACAATAATTTGATTCACAGTTACATAATTGTTTGAATTATCTAAAATGATATAAAGCTACAAGTATGAGTCTGCTTGCGTCAGTTTATTTATTGAACTGATTGTTAAGGAGTGTGGCCCATCAATCAATAATAATATAGACTAAAATTTATCAAAAATAGTACCTTCAAGGACTCCAGTTCATCAACGGAGAAGTTGGCGGCCGTCGCCAGACGCCACAGCCCTTGCACTTTGGGCTCTATGAACTCTCTGTTGTTGGGACCTGATAAAAGATTTTATGAATGAAATAAATAAATGGTCACATTTCGACACCCCACACTTGCGTCTTTGAGGTATCCAAATATCACATATTATCATCTGAGATCAAACATTTCTGTTACATAAATGTGAATCTAGACTGGGAGCAAAACCTCAAAATCACTTGACATGACAAACAAGTCCACCACCAAATCACCTTATATCCAAACTAGACAGTAGCAAGCTACAACTTATTTTATAAATATAACACATACCTCTTGCTGCAACTCTCATTAGCTTGTCATAGCCGTCACGCAAGTCCCTGTGCTTGTCGCGGATCATGTTGGCCTTCACTATGAAGTCTTTGGACAAGCCGTCTGGTGCACCCTCCGAAGCAGGGCTTATTTCATTAAACTTTTCTAGTTCCTCTTCATTTACTGCATCTACAATAAGACATATTACTCTACAATTATTTGAAAGAGAGATTTAGAAAATGTTTTTGGTAATATTTTTCTGTTTAATTTACTTCATTTTTGCTTACTGGAAGAATTTTGAATTCCTGTAAATTTTTACTTATATCTTTCCATTACTTATTCAGGAATAAGTAACCATGCAGTGGCTATTGACATTGGACAGTTAATCATTAAAAATTTACCAATTTGTTCATTAAACACAACTAACGTCATCCGATAACTGAAACAGGTATACATACTGTCATATCCCTCAACACCTTCACCATGTTCAACTTTATCAAGCAGCTCATAATACTGGTCAATTTTCTCCTGGTGGTGGGTAAACTCTTCCTTCAAGGCTGCTAACTCCTCGCTTGTAAAGCCTGACGCCTCGGCCTTCTGCCAGAGCATATTGAGCTTCTTGTCTTTAAATAGGCTTTTGTTAATGTGTGAATCCATTGCTTCATTGTGTGACTGGGAAAAAATAATATTTTGCTATGATTTTAAATGTACCACGTATAACTATAATTTATAATCATTCAAGCAGTTGAAAACAAAAGTAATAAAATTTTATATGAAAAAAAAACTTAAATTTTAATGGAATTTAAGTGGTGCTTGGGAAAACTTACATAGTGCAAATAAAAGTAAATCTTATTATTCAATAACAATCTAAGCCCACAATGTCATTCATTTGTTGTTGTATAGTATTTTTTGTGTAAATCTAGATCCATAACCTCCTCTATTTTTTATTGCTAGTCCCATAAATATCCCGTAAAGGAAAGGCAAACGAAAATTTTAAAATTATGTTTCAGCACTAGGTAAAAAGTATATGCACTCAAAAAACAGTTATTTTGCAATCACAGACAGATATTAGTTTGTTATATGTTACAAGTTTAGTTATATGTATACTTAGAATGATTTCCTGTGCTTAGCTGAACTAACCTTATCATGCTTCTGTTTTGTAGAATAGTCTTCAAAGTGCTCCCGCAGGCCATAGTTGGTCATGATGGCTGTGAGTTTCCGCCGCAGCTCTGCCTCCTTCAAGCCCTCTTTGTCTCCTCCATCGCTCTTAAACCTCTTGTATGTGACCTCTTCCTTGTCCTGTATCATGAGGTCACTGAACAGCGACTTCAGTTTGGTTGCACTTAGACGCTGAAAATGCCAGAAGCGTATTATGAATCAGATTTTTTATAAGACATTGTTAAAAGGAACATAGGTTAAAGATAAGAATGGGTCAATACAACTTTATCTAAAGTGGGTGTACTATCAATATATTTATTAAAGAGTCTGAATTTACAAATGAAGATATTTATATCCAACAACCATAAAATGTTAATTTTAAATCATAGGATACATGGAGACCATGTGGAATGTTTCAATGTAAACACAATTTTTATGAACATGAACCTAATTTATAATTATTAACACATTTAGCATGCCGCATCTTACTTATACTTCTGACACAACAACAATGTTCGTTTTACAGTAAAAATCATGATGATAATAGAATCTTTTAAAAAATTCTGCAGATTTTACTACATAGAAAATGACGGTAGGCGTAAAATAGTAATAGCATGACCGATATAAAAAAGAATACCTGCTGTGCTTTACTCCACAATATATTCAGCTTATTCATTCGAAAAGGTTTATCCAAAGTCTTAAAATCGAGATTATCCTTTTTCTTTTTTTCGTTAGCCGTCGGAGAATATTTATTTTCACACAAAATAGAACAGATAAGTAGGACGAACACTACACATGATGTTACTCTTAAGATCATTGTGAACTGGTGTTTAATACACAGATATTTATGTAAATTACAACTACGATATTGAATAAAATAAAAACTGTTCTTTCTCGTAAATAGCTTTAGGTAGTTAAACGCAAGACAAGAGCTTGAGATCGGGGCTGTGTTATCAATCAAGTACCTCCCCAAAAATAAATAATAGATTTAACAAGTGGCAGTTTGCTTTGCTTTGCTGCCCGATTGACATTGACAGTGACAGATTATCATTATGACAGGTAGAGTCATAGGGTGAAAATCATAGATAAAAGAAGTAAAAGGATATGCCCTAAGGTCACGTGACGTGAAGCCAAGTATTACCCTAATATGGCGCCGACTCCGCCCACAAAACAGGGATGTTATTTTATAGTACAAAATATCGACATCGATTTAACGTTCAAAAATAAAATCCATACTACCTTTCTAATTTTTAGTGACCAACCGTAGGTTCCGATTTGTTTTTTTCCGATCCGTTTTGTTTTTTTCCGTAGTATTTGTATCTTATATCTAAGTACCTAACACAAAATCACTGATTTGACCAATAGTAATTTATGTGAACTCTCATGTTCGCTGTTGCCACTACAAAAAACTCAATAAACTTAAAAATTTACGCGAAAATAAAATATAATTACAACTAACCTGAAGAATGATAATGCTTCGTCTTTTTTCAGAGAACTTGAAGTCTCTCCCTCTAATACAACACTTCACCATGTTAGTTTTTGATAAATATGTTAATTAATAGTAAAACAGAAAGTTTTTTTAGTCACAAGTCTCACTGTTTTTTTAATTTATTTGTTTACGTTACAGATGACAGATCATCACTTTATCTGTATGGTCATTGTCAAAACTGTCAACCTAAGCGACCCCAAAATGGCGTCCCTTGCTTCAAGGCGGGGCTTCGGAGATATTTCTAAAAATGTTACCAGTTGAATGAAACGTGCGACATATATTGTACTTTTTCTTCAAACGCAAATTGTAATGTGTAAGAACGAGACAAATATATATTTGGTATTGTGGACCATATTTGCATGATATTTGTATAACGTAAAATTATATAGGTAAATAAGGGCATATCCTCTTTTTTTCTTTAATCATTGGTGAAAATAGATATTCGATTTCTCAAGGTATCGATATTTTGACGTGACAACGTCTTATAAATTGGTTTGCCGGGTGACACTTCAAGAAACTGCGTTACGCTCCGCTCACGTTATGCGCTCACAATGAGAGCGAGTGAGAGGCACGCGTCCCTGGTTAGCCCGCCTAAGAGCGAGAGAGACAGACATAAAAAGCACAATCGGCCTTTGCGTTCGGCAGCTTGATTACTTTGGAGGTAGATATTTTGGTAATGTATCCAATTATTACTTTGTTATTGACTTCTGGGACTATTTATAAATTTTAAATGTTACCTTTTTATAAATGTTTCCTGTATTCCTTCTTTATTTTTATTGATAAATTTCTGTAACTTTAAATACGATTTCATGACGTTTGTTTACTTTGATGATATTATTTGTCAATCATTCCATCAGTATTTTCTTAAGACGTTGTCACGTTCAACTATCGTCAGTAAACCGACTTTACAGACAACCAGTTTTTTTATTTCGATACCTTTCGATACGATAGTTTTGAGGTATTGAAACTTTCATAAACTAGCTATATTTTCTAGAAATTGGTCGTGTGGACCCACAAGTTGCTTTCGACCTGTTTGTTTCGTCGTCGCTTGGCTTTTCTACTTTTTTAATTGATATCAAAAAGTGCTCGATATCTTCAGGTATCGATACTTTTGATACGATACTGGTATCGACTAAAGTATCGATACTTTTAAAATTGTTGAATCAATTGACAATTTGCTTGACAAGCCACCCTGGCAAGCCGTCCGTCATTATATTCCTATCTCTATGCCGTCCGTATTATATTCCCATTGATCTATAAGGACTATATTCTTATCTCTATGTATATTCCTATCTCTATGGGCAAGCGTTGAAGCCCATAGAGATATTACACTAGAGGGCTGAAGCCAGGCTTTAGAGTTTAGCTCGGATAAAAAGAGACGAAATCTTTAGTAATCACCTTTCTCTTTCTGGCTCCCCGGGATCGGAGAGAGATAGGTAATTACCGTTATCGTTGTTTCTCTTTCTAACCGGGGGCGATTGCAATGTCCCATACATTACATACCAGCCGTATGGCTCACCCATTCTATATAGTGTAATATCTCTATGTTGAAGCCTGGCTTCTGCCCTCTAGGTGCCTCTAGTGTAATATCTCTATGTGGGCAAGCCACAAAATATTACACTGCGCTCTGTCATACGTGTAGTGCTGCCAACTCAAAAAAAAATATACAGGTGCATGAGGATAGAACTAAGGAGAGTCATCTTATATGGGAGAAAAGTTGAAAAAGTGTCCAGTTGTATGCGCTAAATAACAGTTCCAAAATCCTCCACTGGTGGCGCTGGTGGATTCACAGGGTATGGTATGAATGTAGCAATCGTAGATGAATTGATTGAATTGAAGTATGCCGAGCATGGAGGATAGAACTAGATTGCTACATTCATACCATACCCTGTGAATCCACCAGCGCCACCAGTGGAGGATTTTGGAACTGTTATTTAGCGCATACAACTGGACACTTTTCATATACACAGATGACCCTCCTTAGTTCTATCCTCCATGTACAGGTGTCCCGTAAGTTTGTATAATACATAGAGATAGGAATAGTATAATAATGTCCCCATATCCCCATTTTTTATAATTATGTGAGTGTAAGTGTTGCGACAACAAAAAAATTGTGAACCGTCATGGGACGCCTGGCAGATGTGAAACATATATATATATATATGTCGGGAATAGTTAATCCATGTTATTCGTTTGGTGCTATTTAATCTGCGGTAGGCGCGGATCTATGGCGGAATCGAGACTCTATGGCGCGGTTGATCGGTCATTAGAAAAAGAACAATGAAAAGAAATGAAGGTTGGGTTCGTGATCGTAAAGATTCCTTATTAATTGTAATGTCGTGAATCTAAAAGAGTAAAATATCGCGTGACCGCGGGTGCGAGTGGTTAAAATCAATATCGTAACATCGCGAAGTAAATCCAATCAATACCAAAGCAAACCAAACCGAGTATTCATATTGAGCCAAAGAGAGATCATTGAATAAAGCAGTTGGTTACTTGATGGCTCAATCCTGTGTTTCATTTGATATCCTGAGTTGACGTCCTGACGAGAGAAGCCCATATTGCATAGTTTAACCAACACTTCCCACGATGCCCACACGAGAAGATCATTTAGAAATCAGTCAGGATGCCGATATATATATATATATTTTTTGTTGTCGCAACACTTACACTCACATAATTATAAAAAATGGGGATATGGGGACATATTATACTATTCCTATCTCTATGTATTATACAAACTTACGGGACACCTGTATATATTTTTTTGAGTTGGCAGCACTACACGTATGACAGAGCGTCAGTGTAATATTTTGTGGCTTGCCCACATAGAGATATTACACTAGAGGCACCTAGAGGGCAGAAGCCAGGCTTCAACATAGAGATATTACCTACACTATATAGAATGGGTGAGCCATACGGCTGGTATGTAATGTATGGGACATTGCAATCGCCCCCGGTTAGAAAGAGAAACAACGATAACGGTAATTACCTATCTCTCTCCGATCCCGATGAGCCAGAAAGAGAAAGGTGATTACTAAAGATTTTGTCTCTTTTTATCCTAGGTACGCTCAAGATTTCGTCTCTTTTTATCCGAGGTACGCTCTGAAGCCTGGCTTCTGCCCTCTAGTGTAATATCTCTATGGTGTTAACCACCAAGTTAACTGTTAACTAATGTTATATCTGTGGAAAAAAATACATTATTTCTTTTCGTTGTCTGTAGTTGTATAATGACAGTCACAGTTTAGGGTGACAGCCATGACAGCAGCTGTGTTGTGAGTTGTGAGTGAAGTTAGCAAGTTAGTCAATTTGGAATTTGTTGATTCGGTAAAGTTCGGTTTGCTGGCTGTCGTTGCGCTGTTGTTGCTTGCGTTGATAAATCGTATATTTTGATGAATTCGGATTGCTATTTTGTCTGTACTTGATTGGTGTAGTTTGTATGGGTAATTCGTTGCAGTTATAAGTGATTCGCGAAGTGATAATTTTGTGAAATATGTGATATGTTGACAATGGGATCACGATCCATTTCCGTCTGACATTGCATCTGCCAGCGGCCGCTTACGGTTCGTCTCTGACCATCGGCACTTTCTCTCGTTGATGCATTGCTAGATTTGCAAGTCGGTTACTCAACAGGCGGTAAGGTAAAGGGGCTCGCGCGTTAGATGGTTGCTTAGTAGCAGCAGTGTGCGGTGGTGTGATCGGGTTTAGTGAGCAAGTGTGATGTGCAAGGATCAGTGATGGTGGAGCGGGAGGGAATGCGGCGCGGCGGGTGCGGCTGGGGTGGCGGCGTGCTGGGCCGCTGGTCCCTGCGGCGCCTCCTGCTTGACAGCCCCCTGGTCGGACGCAGGCTTGCTCATTCAGGTAACACATTATATTATTTTGAGGAATCCAAAACACTTGATTTTAGGTAGGAGCCGGCTGTTAAATATCTACCACATTCCTCCTGTGGAATGCATCTTTTAACATTGCAACAATTAAGGTTTTAGTGCTACTCACATTTGAATTTAATTTAAGTAAGTTTGCCATAAAACTTTTACTACCTATTAGTTTCATATCCTTTCATCAGTTTTTTAAGTCTAGTGTTGGGCATATATAGGCCTTCCATAACTTGCAACATTCATGGGGTTCTAAGCCTTTTTATTTTAGCTGATGCCCATTTAGTCATTTGTTTGTGTTTTTTAAGTTTGCAGTATTTAAATAGCACTGCACACTATAGGAAAATTGCTACCAAGTTACGAGCGCTCAAACTTCTACACAACAACACTACAAACAGAAGAAACTTTTTTATTTACACACAAATATATTTTATCAATCCCAATTGTAAGGCATTGAGACAATGAGGTCTCCAATCATATAGGTCATTGCCGTGTTGGTTGTTGTAGCATCAATGTGACCTTTAGGGGAACCAGTTAAGGAGCATTATTGCATTTTTTATTGATACCATTAATAGGATCGTTTATTGCTATTTTTTTGTCTCGTACTTTGTAATGGGATAATTAGAAGCTTCTTTGAAACACATTGTTGATAACATCCATATTTTTTGTTCAAAACTTTATTTTATTATGTCTCTAGAATGCTCCTCCAGCTTCATTATCTAAAATTAATTAGAATTCCTTATTGTGAGAAAATTTTTATTTGTTAATTTATTTCCATTCTTCAGTTTAGTTTAGTGTATGTACAGACAGATTATTTGTGCATTGATTTTGTCTCAAACATTTACCTATTTTATTAAATTTACTTGTTGCCTTTGTTGAATGACAATAGACACATTTTTGGGAATTTGCTATATAAAATATATAATAAGAGTAATCAAAGTCTGCTTTTACATAACAGCTGGTATAACTTAAAATTTTGTAAGGTTCTCTGTTAGCCTTTACATGAAGATGATTATAAATATTTTTAAACATTACTTAACTTTTAGGTATACATTATCCCAAAACAGACTTAAAGAATACATATTGTTACTGCTTAGTGCAATTTAATGTTGTTTGAAGGACAGCACTGCGGAGAACAATTATATGTGGTACTGGTGTGATACGTAAAAAATAAAAAACATGTATCATAAGTAAGTCATTTCACAATTTTTTATTTATTTTTACTCATTCACATTTTATTTATTTTTACTATAGATTTTCCTTTATTTCTTTAGTGTAATCCTTGCGCTTGATGTTTGCTACTCAGAGTTTCAACATTGTTTTGATTTTGTCAGATTAAATCACCAGTTGGCATTTCATAACATTTAACAAAATTAAACCGTATAATTATGATCATTTATACCATTTTACTTTAAAAAATTACTCATTTAGTAAAATTTGGCACCAATATAATATAGCTTTGCTTTTCCTGTCTGGAGCAAATGGGTGAAAATTTGTACCGAATTTTTTTTGCCCCTATGTGGGGGCTAGGCCCTCTGTTGTGAAATACTGGTCTTAACTGTCAGCATTTGGTTGACACCAAAGTTGTTATGACCACTATAAATTGCAGTGTATTCATCTACACCTCACTATAAAAATTTCAATTGATCTCATTGTTTCTTGTTGGCTTCAGATAGATGTTAAGTGTTTCCAATTCTCTCTGATGAAGCCCTGATCAATTGGACCATGTTCCTGAAGATATCAAGGTCAAATTTACATTATACTCTAGACATACTCTGGTAAAATGTAATGCTATAAAACAAATAATGTTGTATATTGTATAAATAATTGTATGAATTCATGTAATACTAGTATAATTTTATATAATTATTTTTAAAAAAGGAATTAAAGGCCATTTTTAAACCTTTTTTTATGTAACTAAACAGTAGCAAATGCATGCAGCACCATCATTCCAGTGCTACCGATGACAACTGTGACTACACAGTAATTTTCTCAAATTGGGACTAGGATAGTTACTTTTTACTAAGTTTCCTTACTGAAATAAGATTTCATTGGGATTTGTGGACATGATAAATTCTGTGAGTCATTGATGTATAAGTTGTGATATTTATTTACACTTCATCTGCAGAAACGTCTGCATAATATGAGAAGATGTCATTCACAGATGGAAAACAAGAATATGAAACAATAAAAAAAAGATAAAATATATATAATATACATAAATTAATGCAGGTAGTTTAAGTAGTTTTGTCTTTGTGTCAAGCTCACAGCATATTATTATATAATGTCTATTTAATGATTTAATGATTTAATAATTTTTACATCATAATAAGGGTAAAGCAATGAATTATAATCCATTAAAATACCATAATACTCCTTGGTGGTTTTAAAAGTGCTTGAAATAATTACTCATTGTTAGTTTAATGGTCTGGGAGTAATGCTACATTTAATAGCACATTCAATTGATGAATGCTGAGGTAAGTTTATTATTAAATGAGTCATATGGTATGTTGTATTTGAGTTGATTATTATTTTTTATACTTTGGTATGCAAAATGTTGAAAATAAGTAGTCTAGTATAAACTTTTTTCAAAGATAAACACAACGGTAATATATTTTCGTAAATTTTCAATGCTATGCATATATAAATATTTGTAGGTATAATTTATTTATTTAATTTAAACTGGTCATAAAGACAAATAAGGTACATCTATATTATGGCGAGCTTAATACTTAAAGCATTCTCTACCAGCGATCCATTAGGCCAAAATTATTTAAAGCAAAAGTATAAATCTCTATATTCTCTACCCTGTGGGAACATCAAAAGTCCTTCCCGCATTTCTGCCTGCGTCGTGTATGGAACCTATTGTCTAAATTTTATGTTTCTAGATTTAGTGGTTTAGCCTCTACGATTTTATGAATCATTAAATCAGTCACTCAAGACATATTTTCATAATTATGTAAAATGTAAAGGGGAACTTTTGGTAAAATAATAAAAGTCGTGAGTAATATGTGAAACGAGACACTTCAATTTTGTCGAAGTTGGAGTACCTAAGTTAAAAACTTAAATGTAAGTTCCATGTCAGCATTGCCCTAAAAACTTTGGCAAACTGTCTCCCTACATCTGCGTAAGTACATTTTCTAGTTTTCTAGTGGTTTTTATCGTGTGCACTAGAGTATACGACTTATTTGACGATATAGTTTATTGACCAATGGTACCTAAGTACCATATTTATTCCTCATTTTCGTACTTTTTACAACAAAAGTGTCGGAGGTGAAATATGCACATTACAAATAAATGTGACAACTCTATCGTGGTAAAATGTATCTACACGAATTATAGTATATAAAATATTGAAAAATATTTAGTACAATACCATAAACTAGTCTTTCTCCGCAGGGGAGTTGGAAAACGATTGAGTACCGTTAAAATTATCATAAAAAGTATGTTATATCCTTTCCAGGATTTCAAACTATCTCTGTACCCAATTTCATCTAAACCGGTTTAGCGAATGAAGCGTCAAAAGCTAGCAGACACAGAGACAACTACTTTGAATTTGTAATGTTAGTATGGATCAGAGTTGGGCAAAATTTATTCGAATGACGAATAACGAATGAATAATTTTTTCTAAAATTATTCGCGAATAATAAATAACTTGCTTTATTCAAAGGAAAATTATTCGAATGACGAATAATTTTTTTTATTCGTTATTCGAATAAAGATAAAAATAAAACAAAAGAATAATATTTTTCAAATCAAATATGTATTTATTCGTATAATTGTCAAGAATTTACAGTTGTGATTATTTCTTTACAATATTTGTTTTCATCATTACTCTTTCTTCAAACATGTTGTCAGACAATCTACTTGATCATGGTGGCATAAGAAAAAACGCGTTCTACGGATGCACATATTTTTTTATATAGTCTGAAGGGTCGACGTAAGAGCAGACGAGCCACCTGATGGTGAGTGGTCGTCGTCGCCCATCGACACGAGCAACACCAAGGGAATCACCAGTGCAACGCCGGCCCTAAAGGAGAATCCTTTTTACACCCTTCTTGAAGAGCCCCATGTCAAAGCGATCTGGGAATACCTTAGAAGGAAGCTCATTCCACAGCTTGCAAGTTATTTTTTAACCACAACTGATAAGAAAGTACGCTATCTCACTCATTTAACTACAAATTGATAATTAGGTAAGTTTTGTACGACCCGTCTTGTAAACAAAATATCTTTGCCTGTTGCCTGGAATAAAAACTCCAGAAAACAGGTACATAGTAGACATTATGCTAATTATACCAAATCGCCTCAACCCATTTTTTTAATGTAATAACACAAAGGAACCGCAAAACACTTGGTAATGTGATGTAAGTAACTTATGAAGGTGTAAAATTATTTAGAATAACGAATAATTATTCGAATAAAATTTTATTCGCACCAAAATTAATAATTTCAATGCGAATAAAATTTTATTCGAATAATTATTCAGATAAAAATTTATTCGAATAATGCCCAACTCTGGTATGGATCATAAAAGATGTTTAAAAAACAGCAAAAGAGTAGCTACAAGACTGTTATTTTCTCTTATCGTAAGACATCGTATTGTTACTTTTTTCCGAAGTAGGTACAGATCAATGATTTGATCAGGGCAATACTTACTTGTTGCAGAATATTAAAAAAAAGCTGTGTCGAAAGTTAAAAAGAAATTACAATAACAGTCAGTCAGTCAGTCGATTTAACTGGCATTCTAACCTTTAGCTTTTAATGTGTTTGCGATAACCGGGCGTGTAAAAGTCGTGGTTGGGATTTAAAAGTTGAATTTCGAGGTCTTCCACAAAGCCAGTGCTGTGAGTCGAGTCACGTTCTAAACCCCGCCGCCGATTCGAGAATTATTTAAGAGGTTAAACAAAATGTGCAGTGCAACATACATTGGGTAGGGATGTTCATTAAAAAGTTATCGATGTTTTTTCGATGTGATGCATCTAAACTTTGCAATGTTGGTTTTCGATACATCGAAACATTACGGCGTTGTTTTTCGATGTTTCGAATTAACCAATAAGATTGAACAAAAAGAGAACTAAGACGAAAACACAAAGATAGAAAACACAAAGAAAGGACCTCACTTCCGTTTTCTATTTCATCTTAATTTATAACAGCCTCCAATCAAATCAACGCACTTGTCTTACGCTAAGGTTCATGGATAAATAAAATCGTAAAAATCGATGTCTTTTATACTCTAATGTATTGGAAGCATCCCTATCACAATGAAAATGTTGGCAATTTGCATCGTAAGGCGGTACGAGTGTACGACGTAGTGTAGTATTATCAACCGAATACTTATCGTAGTCGGTAATGTTAAACGAACTCGGTAAAAAAGTTTTCGTTTGTTAAGCGAATTGTTATGTTATGTTTTTTACAGGAGAGAAAAACAGGGCAATATAAATCTTTATCGTTCTGGATTGTTAATTACGTTTATTTATAACTTAATTAAGTTGCAGAACTTGTGACCGAATTATCATCTTTGTTATGTAATATGGAGTAGGTTTATGATTCGTAACGTAACAGGTTTTTTAAGATTTTTAACTTATGATAATTTACCTAATTCTAATTAAACACTCAGCCCGGCCAGCGTTATTATGTCATTTGTTCGAAACAAGAATATGTGTAATTGTGTATGTAGGTTATTTAAAGTTCTGAATTTTTGCAATTATTTAAGTTCCATATTTGAATTCCGTAACATTGCGGGTCGTTGTGTTATTCCAATTAAACGACCAGCTGATTCTGCGGTGAGATCATCGACATTGTAAACGTAGGATGATTTATTAACATCTAATTATTACAGTTCTTTACAGCCGTCAAAATTCCTATTAGTATTATTTACGCTACGTAGATGCAATGGATATTAATATGTGTTGTGTATATTATATCCTGTAGAGTAGGTCATTATCTTGTAGGTTGACATTTGTTTTCGTGTCTTGCTTGTAATTTTGTGATGATGTCTCATTTACCCGTGCATGCCACCCACTTTCACCCACAGTATTGTATTGTGGTTTAAACAAATGCTACCAACAATAACAAATCCACACTTGTCCAATACGATGGACTATGACCTGTGCTCCTCACAACGTGGAGACCGGTGCCGAGCAGTGAGTCAATTATGGATTTTGATGATGACAATAATATCTTATTTCTGTAGCTGCGTGTCCCACATAATCAAATGGTTCGTAGTGTCGTAAGTTAGTCCATGCGACTGGCATGACGGCGACGTCGAATGCAGCTCTGAATGCGTTCGTAAAACCTTCCTTCCTTTCCGAATATCCGAAGGGATAGGTTAGGATAATATTTAATATCTCTTGAATAGGTAGGTCTAAATTTTATGATTAAATGTGAATACCTAAATGTTTACTTACGTCCTTGATGTGTCTTCGTGACATGGAATGGAACACCCAGCTTTTTAATTTAACCAAATCCGCTCCTCGTAGCCATTTCCTAACAAAACAATTATATAGGTGTGCATGTTGAAAAACATATTGTAATTATCATTTAATTGTCTAACTTAACATGTTAAATGTCACAGACAGAATATTTAATGAAATAAATGTTAACTATAATATTTTTATTACCATGCCATGTTAAGATGTTGACATATCACATTAATATATAAAATAAACAATTTATTTCATAACACAGCACCATTGAACTCATAGGCTTTATTTATTTGCGAATACCACTAAACAATTTTATTCATATATTGTACCTACCTAGTACCTAGCTACCTACATACTACACTGCTGTCCTAATAGCATCAACATGTTAATGCTTTCTAATGAGCACGGGTCTCTCCTCATCATTGAGGAGGTCGAGACCATACTCCACCGCGCTGCTCCAGTGCGAATTGGTGCAGGAGTTAGCGGCCAACCCAAGTTTCAGAAGTTTCCATGCTGTCTATCGATAACAACCGGGACTGACGGCTTTACGTGCCCACAAAAGCATGGAAGCACTCAAGAAATTTTTGCCACTATCGGTCACCCATCCAACTACCGACCGCGCCGTTGCTTAACTTTGTCAATCACTTAGAATTGACGGGGGCCATCGTGCTGTGAGCGCTTTCTTGTTATAATAAAGTATGATAATTCAGTGATAAGTGATAACTGTTTGGCTTTGTTATTTACTTAGCAATACAGCATGACATGTGTTTTTTAGATCTTCTACAGTTAAAACTCCTGTTTAAACGCTTTTTGCCTAGTAAAAATAGTTTTTACTTAAAGGCCTTAAAGCTAGCGTTAACTAGTTAAAACAAGATTAGTGTTTTACCGATTATTTAATATTTTAATCGGTATAACAATTCAACTTTTTATTACCGATTAAATAATCGGTAAAACAATTCAACTTTTTCTTTTCAACCAAGAGCCTTCAAACTATCCTTTTAACCTTAAATAAAAGGTCTTAGCCTTCAGCTATCTATTATTGGGTACGAAATTAAAAAAATTGTTCGTGTTATCGTGAACACAATGTTTTAATTCGTTTCGTTATCACTACTAAGAAGTCGCACGAGTAGTCTAGAAGTCATTCGTGAAGCCACCTTCACGCGTCGGATACTTGGGTAGCCTTCTGCCGACCTTCCGTCAGATACGCGTTAATGCGAGATAGTGTTTAATATAAAAATTTGGCCTCAAACAATTGGGTTAAGGTGTTCCGAGTTCACGTTAATTATATCGTCAATAAATTATTAGGATATGTGCGAAGTCGAACGAATTTTCTTAATTAAAATTGTTGAATCAGCGTGAAATTTTAGCGAGAATAGTTTTAAGTAAGTAAGTAGTAGTAAGTCAACTAATAAGATCTCAGTGTTGATTAAAGCCGGCAAAAACTCAGCTTAAGCACACATCGAAACCAATAGAATGCCCTATGTTGACAGTTTGAACTAGAACAAATTTAAACTCTATTTTTTGGAACACAAAGCTTCATTTATTTTTTATTATTTAGAGCTGACTTTCTGCCGGCTTCACGCTTTTGTTCACGGCGCGCAGTCTATAGTTTATTGGTCTGAGGGTATACAACTAAATAATCATCACTAATAATAATAATCGAAAACTTGGTTTACATAAACGCAGTGGCGCAAAAAAAATCCTTTCTCTGTAATAAGACGATAGCGATAAAGGCGGCTGGCCAAGTTTGAAATGCGTCAAATTACGCAATGATTAGAAATCTTTGTTAGCGACCGGCAGGATGAGAGCGAGGCTCTGAATACGGCACTCAGTAATTGGTTGAGTAACTGGTTTAGACGAATGTGGTATGGAAAAATGTTGTACTGGCCGCGTGGTTCTACCACCCTACCGTTTTTGTTTGGCTACTATTTTTGGACCCCTCAAAATGTTTCATGTCGCACAAAATGCTACTAAGAGGCAATAGATCATACAAATTGTTAATCGAAATAGTAGTATTTAACGTTACAAACTCATAGTCCCGCACTAAGATTCCGTGTGTCGTGGATGCCACGGACAACACACTAAGACAAGACATGAATTATGAACAGTATGAACACACATCCAGCTCGAGATCGGATGATAAGTTTCCGTCTCGCTGAGAATCGAACTCAGATCCTTTTAAACGTCATGTCATGGTAACCATTGCGCCACACGAGTCGTTGATTAATGGAGTGGTTTTTTTATATTTGATAATATATTATACAGAGTCTTCATGCATCATTCACTCAGTCATAAAAAATATGTGTTACTATCCTGGTTTACCTATGTCGCGGTCGTCCTAAGTCTGGCGTAGTTCCAGATAAAATATAGCATCAAATCCTGGGGGTATTTTTAGTAGAAAATTGTACATCTGCCACTTGAAAGCGGAAAGTTACAATAATGTCATCAGTGCGGATCAAAATGTGCAAACTATACAAATACATAGTATAGCATTGTATGAACGTAACGCACGTATTTCGAGGCATAAGCATTTTGAGCGCGAAGTTAAGGGAAAGAATGCTTACCTACTGTTGGTTATTTTCTTATTTGTCATTTTTATGACCTAGTTCATTTGAATACTAAATAGTCGCCACCAGTAGCATAGTGGGAACTGGGGAGTGCTTTTAGTACCGTTTTATTTGTATCTTATGTTTATGAGCTTAATCCAGCGAGTCGGTAACGGTAGAAAAGTTCTGTTCTGAATTCTGATAGGTTTGTTTCATTTTTGTTAATTCTGAAATCTCTGGTAGATTTTTTTTAAACTTTTTAATGATTCTGTTATTAAACTCTATCATAATTGATTAATTGCGTGTAATTTTTAACCCACTCGATTTTATATTCAACTTTGATCCAACTTACGGTGGTAACTGACACACGTAAGTGATGATTAACCAAATCAATTAAAATAAATACCATTTTATGTATTACCTACATTCATTTCTTTTAATTTACAATCACTATATTTTGTATTAGCGTATATTTACATAACATACTACGTAGTTAACATATTGGGTAATATCCAGTAGGAGACAAGGACAGGCACAAAGTGTCACTGTGTCAGTGTGGTCGCGACCCGGTGTCCTTGTCCGAATGCTAAACACGAGATGCGCAGGCGCATTACTTAATATAATAGTATATTATCGTTGAGCAACGCCTTGCGCAACCGCACAGTCGGATGGACTGTAATGTGTAATGAAAATATACATGTTCGAGTTTTGTTATGATTAATTAATAGTACGCGCGCGTGATTGTGCGATTGTGCCACTCGGACACCTGAGTGTTAGTTGTTACAAAATAATTAATGCATTGTTAGCTGCACTTACCGCGAATTAATGTTGCTTAACGCTGCTGTTGGTTTTGTTTATCTTTCATGTTTTTGTTTTCGTGATAGTACGTAAGTACTGGCCGTATTACGTCGGCCTAGAGTACTGACTGACGATTTTTTTTAATTAACAGAAAGTAGAGATGTCAAATGAATGTTGGTAAACGAAGCAAAGCGAGGGCATTAATTAAATTGGAGTAAATAAAATGTATTTTGTACCGTTTTTATTGAAGACGAATTACATGTTGAACAACGTTGTCGCGTTAAAGAATGATTTGTCACGGCTTATGCCTCGTATGACCAAGACCTTACGTGCGGAATTGTATCGAAATGAGGTCAGGTATTAATAACTCTTTACGTGTTATTTTGCAATAGGTATTTCCCTGAAAGTGATTCGGTGGAATGAAAGTGATGCGGTGGTTCAGCATCAGCACTTCTGACGGTGGATTTAATTTTAATAAAGTTTTTGTAAGCGCGCAAACTAACAGGAAATTCACTGAAGAATAAATTAACGAGGTTTTGAAATGAAAATCTGCTGGCTGAATTTTAAAAATGAAATTCGGTCAAGTTCGACGAGGATTCATTTGGGTGTGGGTTTTGTTGCCATTGCTGTTTTTATGCAATAACATACATATGTAGTAAGTTACCTAGTTAGTAACTGTAGTATTTAATTAAGGTTTTCTTGTACAAATAATCGCATGAGTAATACTCACAGAATTTATTTTTCATTGTTATTTAGATACAGATTAGTTTCAGATATACCTACCAGTGATTCGTTTTCCTATTATTTGTAATATCTATTATTATGCCACTATATTTTTTTTATAAATTTATAATATAATATCAATCAAGGCAAGTTGCTATTATCTTTTCTCTTCACGCAAATATTGCCAAGTACTCCATTAAGGGCACGCGGACGCTTCTACGAATAAACTCCCGCACCTAGACACAAGTGGATCATTTTACCTTATTGCATTTATATTCCTGTTAATGTGAGCTAATTGGTTTTTCCTAATTAATCGACGGGCTAACGGTCAGTACAATATTATCGGAATTGGAAAATAGATCACGTCCGGTACTAAGTTATTTACGTAGGTCAATAGTAAAAGGGAGCCCAGAAAACAATTATTTACTGTTTAACTTGTTTATTTAATCATTCAAACATACATCTTTTCCCATAGTAAAATATTCGTGTTCTCTTTATGTCTTCGTCTGACAGTTGTATTTTTTTAATATCCTTTTATAAGTAAACGGCCTATTACTCCTTCTTGTTGACATAATTAGTGATTGTCCAAAAGGAGTTCCTTACAGTCGGCCTTCCTGATACACTTCGCGACCCGCAAAGTTTAGTTCATCATTATATTCCATTTATTTAGCTGAAAATAAACTCACCTCTGAAGGTGATTTACTGAAAAGCAAAATTAAATTAAAACCAAGTCTTCTTAATGACTTGTTTAAGTAAGTCTTCTTAATGACCTACAACACCAAGTCTTCTTAATGACTTGTTTAAGTAAGTCTTCTTAATGACCTACAACACCAAGTCTTATGACTTGTTTAAGTAAGTCTTCTTAATGACCTACAACACCAAGTCTTCTTAATGACTTGTTTAAGTAAGTCTTCTTAATGACCTACAACACCAAGTCTTATGACTTGTTTAAGTAAGTCTTCTTAATGACCTACAACACCAAGTCTTATGACTTGTTTAAGTAAGTCTTCTTAATGACCTACAACACCAAGTCTTATGACTTGTTTAAGTAAGTCTTCTTAATGACCTACAACACCAAGTCTTATGACTTGTTTAAGTAAGTCTTCTTAATGACCTACAACACCAAGTCTTATGACTTGTTTAAGTAAGTCTTCTTAATGACCTACAACACCAAGTCTTCTTAATGACTTGTTTAAGTAAGTCTTCTTAATGACTTACATGATATTATGTTGAACTTATAGTACTTGATCAAATACCAATATAAAATTCTTAATGGTTTATAACGGATACAGAGCTCGATCGATTTAAATAGCTTATGACAATAATTGGTTATTAATCATTAATCATACTTCTTTAAGTTAAACAAATTAATATGCTGACTTCTTAATGTCAATAAAATAAAAGTCGGACTTCTTAATGTCCATAATTAAGTTATAATACGGACTTCTTAATATCCGTGAATAGTTATATATTAATCAGACTTCTTAATGTCGATTAATGATTAATGCTTAATTAACTTCTTAATGTTAATCAATTTCATATATTTTATTGCGATATTTATTGTGAATATATTTTAGTTCTTATAATTATATAATTAAAGTTAATACAAGTAGCATGCTTTGAATTTGAATCATGAAACAATTTCAACTTATAAGTATTTGCGGTCACCATGATGACATTACATATAACGCCTCTCAAGGCTCAGAGGTACCTCTGTGTTACATAACAATATTGATTAAGATATTAAAAATCATTGTCATTGCTAATATTGCATCGAATCAACTAAGTCAGCAATAGCTGTATCTGTCTCCGAAGACAATAATTTTTAAAATCTTTAAAATTTAACGTCTTACCCATGTCACTGATAATACGAAAAGGCAAACGTTTTTTTTGTAATTAACCAAAGCAAATATAACATATTTATAACTTATGTCACGAACAGCCTCCGATCATATATAATTTATACTCATTTTGTTAGGGTAAATAAATCAATAATAGCAAGAACGATCATATTATTAAGTTATTACGAGATTATAGACGATTAAACAATGAAATTATTTTTATAATTTTAGCAATAATTTAACGCGCTCTATATGGGGCGAGAGGATAGTAATCAAATAAAGGAATATGAATTTCTTTGCCATTCGAGACTACGGCTTATACACTTCCCAGCTGAATTTAACATATGTGCTGATAGGATGTGTACAGACAGCCGCCATAAGATGTTAATAGATAACCTGTACAAACATGTAATAGATATACTTACTGAGAGTGCTAAAAACTGTTATAAAGAATTGTTAACAAAAAAAAAGGAAAGAGAATAATAAGATGGAACAGACACGTCGGCGGCGCCCACCGGCGGGCTCGTCCTCGTTATCAAAATTGGTTATTGTTTGATAAGCCAAATACTGGCCACATATATAAAGATATGGTTGAGTCCAGAAGGGTCCTTAGGTCCAAGTTGAGACGGCGCCAGAACAATCAGCAACAAATTAAAATGGACATAATTGCTCAACACCACAACGACAAGGACCCCAGACTCCTCTGGAAATCTACTAACAAATTTAGACCCGAAACCGGGCCCGCCGGCGACCGCCGCCGGCCTGTATGAGCCTAAAGATATAGCCGATGCGTTCCAGAAGCATTTTAGGGTTGACTCGCCACTAGGGTCGACGGGTGTTATACTGGAAGATGAGCAGTATATAGGGCAACCTGTACAGCTCACCACAAGGTTTTCGACCCACACCGTGACCCGTGTAATTAAGAGAATGGTTCGAGGTAAATCCCCAGGGCACGATAGCCTCAGTATTGAGCATTTACAGCACGCTGGCGTCCACCTGCCTAGGGTCTTGACACTTCTGTTCAACCTTTGCATGAGTCACTCACATCTACCCGATGACCTTTTGAGGACAATTGTTGTGCCAATTATCAAAAATAAAACTGGGGATGCCTCAGATATGACAAATTATAGACCAATATCATTGGCTACTGTGATCGCCAAGGTACTGGACAGTTTGCTTGATGGATACCTCGAAAAATATTTAAAAGTAAACGATGCACAGTTTGGTTTTCGGCCAAACCTATCCACGGAAAGTCTATATTTTCTCTCAAGCAAACTGTTCGGTACTACACTGATAGAAGTACACCGGTCTATGCCTGCTACCTGGACTTGTCCAAGGCATTTGATCTGGTGTTTGCTGTGGGAAAAGCTGGAGAGGGAGACCGCCCTACCTAACGATGTGACGACAATTCTACGTACATGGTATAAAAATCAACCAACACAGTAAGGTGGGCGGGCTCCTACTCAGGCGTGTATGGGTTGGAGTGCGGAGTGAGACAAGGGGGGATTACCTCTCCGAAGCTCTTCAACCCATATGTTAACCGTCTGATCGAAGAGCTTAGTAGCACTGGTATAGGGTGCCATATTGATGGCGTTTGCATCAATAACATAAGTTATGCTGACGATATGGTGCTTCTAAGCCCGTCGATTGGAGCTCTGCGTAAATTATTGCGCATCTGTGAAAGGTATGCGAAGTCCCATGGGCTCAGATACAATGAAAGCAAGAGTGAGTTTATGATCTTCAGAACGGGTAATAAGCGAGTTCTAAACGCACCTCCCGTCTCAATTAATGGTACTCCTCTTAAGCGAGTTTCGCACTTTAAATATCTGGGCCACTGGGTTTCCGAGGACATGAAAGATGTCTTTGATATTGAACGGGAACGCAGGGCGTTGGCCGTCCGTTGTAATATGCTGGCTCGTAGGTTTGCTCGTTGTACCGCTGAGGTAAAGGCGACGCTTTTTAAAGCATACTGCCACTCTTTTTACACGAGCAGCCTGTGGGTCAGCTACACGCAGAGGACGTACAACTCTCTGCGTGTACAATATAATAATGGGTTCAGAATGCTGATGGGGTTGCCGCGCTTTTGTAGCGCCTCTCGGGATGTTCTCAGAGGCTCACACTGATGGCTTTCATGCCATCATCCGGAAGCGATGCGCCTCCCTCCTAAACCGCTTGCGCGACAGCACCAACACCACACTGGGCACACTAGTGGACAGGTGGGACTCACCATTTCTCAGGCACTGGGTAAGTCTACATGCACGTGGTGCAGTACAGACTGTGCCTGGGCGTGGAAACCCCCATTTCCAGTCCCCAGTTTAGTTAGTTTATAAGTCTTATTTTGTCAGTATTTACTAACCCCTAGATATAAGTACAAAATGTTACTAACAAATATTGGCCTGAACCTGAAATAAAGAATTATTATTATTATAAAATCAAAATGATGACGGCACCGATACCTCAAGCACTACCTATCAGGTAGGATATTACGCTTTTAACATGACACTGTCAAATCGGCATGATTTTCAATCCACCAAATCTATTTATAACGATATTAGGAAAGACTTTTTTTCTTTTGAGCAAGTGACTGACTTACATTTGTTTACCAAGACCTACCAAAATTTAATAAACCGTAGGTACACATTATGACAATCATAGGTAAATGTTAATAGTAACATAATATTTAGAGATAGATTTATTTATCTAATATTCGGTGTATCATGCATTACTTGTCACCTGTTCAATTTCGAGATTTTAACTTCAAACACTCGTCTTTAGTATGACCAGTTTTATTACAATAACTACTTTTTTTATTTTTAGTAAAACAATCACTTTCAACATGACCCCGTTTCCTACAAAATGAACAGACTAAATTGTTTTTATCACATTTGTTTTGTACTTTAGTCATACATTCAGATGTAATATGGCCAAGACCCTTACAAATGTAACATTGAGGTTTGTAAGTGTAACTGACTTCTTTCTGACGTTCAGCTTCATTTAGAACCGGGTGAGCAAATGATGATAAATATTTCAAGAGCGTTGGAGGATCGTGACATCTAGCAGAAATAGCGCCAACTTGTATCAAATCATTGTTAAGAGTTCCTATGATAGCTTCCGTAATCAGTGACTCGGGTAATCCACATGCGTTACCTAAAGCTAATTTATTATAAAAGAATTGTATATAATCTTGATCAAAGCGTCTTAATGCATTGACCAAGTCTCGCATCATATTTAATCTACTACGATTGGAAGGAAAAGCTGTTAACAGCATTGCCCTCCAATCGGACCAACTTAAATTTGATTCACATAATTATAATTGCTCATACCATAGTCGAGCATAACCCTTCATCTTAGAAGTGCAATTAAATTTAAGAGTCTTTTCATCCCAACCATACATATTAGAAATGCCTTCTACTTTTCTTATCCATTGCTCCATAGTGGTTATTGATGTTTGTGGGTCAAACTCTGGCAATGGATCACTACGGCCCACATATCGAAATGTCGAAGGACACGATGATGGTCCGGGCATAAAATAAGTATACCCCGGTAATGATATATTTTGTCGAGATGCAGCATTATCATGGCTTTCAGCCAACGACTGTGCAATATGTGATGGAATTCTGTCATTGTTGGTTACCACCTGATCGACCTTATTGGACGGTGTTGATGTAGACGGTACCTCATTAGGTTCATATAATTTACGGGTTTCGACCGCCTTCAATAATTTACGGCGTAAATAAGCTTCCCGATTATCATCATTATTTTTACATTTCTTATGA
Source organism: Hesperia comma (assembly GCA_905404135.1). NCBI lineage: Eukaryota > Metazoa > Arthropoda > Insecta > Lepidoptera > Hesperiidae > Hesperia > Hesperia comma. The sequence goes on from FR990024.1 coordinate 15,606,821, forward strand.
CGGCCCATTGTTCGTGTTTAAAATTTTCATCTTTGACATAACAAAATCTTTACTCAATTCAAAGTATGTAAATGCATTTTATCAGGACTTACGTGAGTTATATCCCACTTCTGAGCTAAAAGGGAGCCCAGAAAACAATTATTTACTGTTTAACTTGTTTATTTAATCATTCAAACATACATCTTTTCCCATAGTAAAATATTCGTGTTCTCTTTATGTCTTCGTCTGACAGTTGTATTTTTTTAATATCCTTTTATAAGTAAACGGCCTATTACTCCTTCTTGTTGACATAATTAGTGATTGTCCAAAAGGAGTTCCTTACAATAGGTTTGTCTATTATTTCAGTACACGTTACGTGACCATTTTTGTTTTGTGTTAGACGCCTACATCTACGTACAAAAAGGCGGCAATTTTTTTTTCAGTGCCCCTATAACTCGCAGCGCACCCTTATAGCCTTCCTCAATTTTGTTGTTTAACATAAGTCAGTATAAGTATGTGAAACTGTTTTCTTTGATAAAACGGAACTTTTTTGACCAACACTCTTAAACCGGGACAATCCCACTGAAATCGGACATATATGGTAAGTAAGTATATTTATTGGCATTAGGTCTCAGAGACATTTGGGCGGCAGCGGAAGGGTGGTGCTGCATTCTTGTTTGCTATCTTAAAATTCTTAAATCCTTTAAAAATGGAGTGGGAGAGGCTGATCTGTTTGCGAGTTGGATGAAATGCTTTAGGCGTTATTACAAATGTTGACATGGGCGCGCTAGAATATATTTTTTTTATCACTATTCACTATTCAACACCACCATCCAAAATAAATTATGCAACTATGCCGATGGAATCCTAAAATATATGTAGATGTAGTTGAATTGATTAATTTAAAAAAATGTTTATTCATCATCTAAAAGTTATCCATTATTATTTGAGTTCGAACAATGATCGAAGTTTGACGAAGAGCAATAAATGACATTTCATTAACCTATGGCAAGTTGTAAAGATAAAGACCGATTGAAATTACGAAACCTTATGGAAACTTTATATTTCTAGAATAAAAAAATCGTCCACAAAGACGTTCATTTTAAAGGTATACTTTACATTACGCTTTAAGAGTTTTATTGCTCGTGTTTGGTGGCATCTTCGTTAACATAATTATAACCGTAGACAAAGATAAATCTTAAAACTTTTTTATGACATCAAAATAATAGTGTGAATACTGTGAATATTTTGTGTTTTGTTTGTATATTATACATATTGTAGGCGGCCATCCTTGTTAGCGTCCTCCATTGCAGCTGTGCCAACTGACACGGAAACGGAATATAAAGAAATTATCGTAATCAATATGGAGCAGTGTTGTGTACGGTGCGAAATGTTATTTGTTCAGCTGGCCTTTATGGACAATGCGATGGTACTTATACTCCGTTCGCGTTTATGGAATTCGAACCCGCACAAATGCCAGGTTACCGCCCCTGTCGTTGAAGTTCATGATAGTTTGACGGCGAGAATTAAAATTGTCTTCAAGTGAAGTTTTATTTTGTGTAATCATTGTAAGAGCTGAGGAGTTTGTTTCGCCTTTCCGCTCCTCTTATAAAGAGAAATAGCACCTTTGGAAACGGCGGTAGACTAAAAAAAATGTCTTTTATAAGTGTATTGAAAAATACCCACATAAATAAAATAATTTGACTTTGACTCTGACAAGCTAAATTGAACTGTGATCACACGCAATAAGCTTGTTTTCAGCGGGGCGTGGCAATTCCATAATCTCGGCGGCTCGAGTAGGTGTTGGTATGCAGGTCGTTCTAACCAGGCATTTAGTGTTTCTGGTTTACAGTAATGCGGTTTTGATGTTGGTCTGCCGAACGGGGAGTTTGGATACTAAGCACCTCTTTTAAAACTGACTTCAAGTGGAGGAGGTTCAATTCGACTGTATTTTTGTGTGTTACCTCATAACTTCTATATTTTTTGTATTTGACAGGCAGTCCTTTTCAAGTCTGGTCGATTGGAGCGATGTCTGACGAGTAATTTTTGAGCTAGCTTTTGAAGTCGAATATATTTTTTGTAAAAAGTTAGGTATTCAAATTATTATCGTCAAATAGATTTAGTACAACAACATGAAGATAGGCAGAACCCTATTACAGTACTTTTCGTATTTGCGTCACGAGCGGCATAATAATTTAAAATTTTGTTTTCTAAAGTCTTACACCTTTTTATTATACAGTATGCACGTTATTTATTAGTGAATATCGATTGGAAATACATTATACTAAAATTGAATAAAATTTTCATGATTTCAGTTTAGCCGTTATGTTAAACTTCTTTTGTTTTTACTTATTTTTCAACACTGTGATGTGGGTTTTACAAAACGTCATTTATTTATAAATACATTGTGTCGCGGTTCACGATAAAAATAAAGAAGTAAAATAAAGCAGTTAATACATCAAGGAGGACTAATTATTTCTTACTGCTTCACCTGTTAATTGTGGTATGGATACTGTTAAAATTATCTCTTTTTCCAAGTCTCAAACTATCCCTGCTAAGTACCTAATGTGAATCGGTAGTAGACAAGTAAAACCTAACTTTCTCGTTTATAATATTACTTGCAATTTATTGCGAAAATCTCTCGAGGTTGCGAAATTTTAGGTGGTGTTGATTGACTTATAATTACTGCTTCGGTTGATACACGTGGCCGGGTTAAGCTACTACAAACTTAAATAAAATATGACGTAAATATTCTTATTATTTTGTTATATTTAAATTAATTGTTTGAGCGTCATCCAATTTAAATTTAAACTTTATCTAAGTTGGTATTGGTGCATTATGAATAAACCATGGTCGATTCACATTCAACGAAATCTCATAGATATGTTCGTCTACGCGTGTCTCATTATGTACGCTCAATGCATCAAACGCCCATAATATTAATCTTTATATACTATACAACAATACAAGTGAATTAAAACACTAATCTATATACATTATATAAAACTCTTGCGTTACTGAGTGACTGACAGACAACGTACAGCCGAAACTACTGAACGGAAGAAGCTGAAATTTGGCATGTATATTCCTTGGGGAGCACTAAGAAAGGATTTTTGGAAATTCCACCCCGAAGGGGGTGAAATAGGGGGGTGAAGTTTAAACGAATTCCACGCGGGCGAAGCCTGGGTGGAAGCTAGTTTAAAATAAAATATTTATTGAAGAAAGAGAATCTTGACCGTCACGCAGAGGCTGAAGGTAAATTCCGATATGAGTGTTTCTGAGTTTACCCACTGGAAAACTTACACTGATTGGCGATGTCTTGCGTCACATTGAATTTCCTCCTACTTTATTATGACTAGGTAGTAAAAAAAGCTTCGCTTCGTTTCCTGAATACCCTGAAGATACTCGAAAATTTTATCAGACGTGATTCTTTGAACAGACATGTTTTTTAATTAATAAACTGATTAAATTCATTAATTTCTACATTTCTAGTTAAACTTATCACAAAAAGCCGTAGACGTAGGTAACTAAATCAGTTAACCAATTTTGAGATAAGCGCGCTTAAAGGCCAGAAAATTCAACAAATCATCGCTTTGAGTTCAAAAACGTTTTAAAAGACATTTTGTAATTCACATTCGAAATGTGTAAAAATTGTACTGACTGAACTATCCGACGTTATTGAAGCAAAGTGGTCACTGGCCCTAGCCCTTTGAGGGTACCCCTCCGCTTTCGAGTAATTTATCTTTCGCGATAACGTTTTTTATAAAAAGTCATCGCGGGTCCAAATCAATTCGTGCCACCGAAGAATCGTTTGTAGTGTCACGATCTCACGACACTCATGATGTTGTGTCAACATGCACCGAGATCGAGATTATCGAGTTATGCGTTTTCGTTTTTAAACTCTCGGCTCGTGAGCTCGTGACGCCTCGTGCGATGGTGAAAGTGACTTGTTCAATATATTTTTTCACTCGCCTCTTAACTAGGTAACCTTAATTTGTATGCCGAATGTTCGCTCCGAGTTTCTTAGTCTCGTTCAAACTTTGCGAAATGTCTGACATTTTAATTTATCTCTTCTATTTTTCTGGTTCTTTTGTATATTTTGAATTCGTTAGAGGCTGTTTTCAAAGGGTTTTTGTGTCTAATTTTATTATTTGTGGTTCGTCATTTGTATTATTATTTGAAATTCTTGATTCACTGGAAACAAGATGTGGATTGCTCTCCTGGAAAGTTTAACCTAAATACTGTCAATCTCCCTTATAGCACCTAATACAATATCCGCTCCATGATATCCACGTTATAAAACAATTTATTCTAACTTAATCGAAGGAATACGCCCCAGCCGAATCGGTTGTTCTTGGTTCATAATTGTGATTTGAATCTTTATTACGAACATGTTACGTTTTAGGCTGTTGGTAATGTTTATTCCCAAGTCATACATCTTTCCATTCAATATTACAAATTCGAAAGCAACAGTGTTTTTCTTTGCTTTTCACGCTTAATCCAATGAAGAGGTACAGATCTCTTTCTCAAAGTGGGCGATAAGGCCCCCTTATGGGCGACGAAGCCCTGGCGAGAGGCGGTAAGGGGTCCAAAAATGGTTTTTATTTTACTTTTAAATAAAATAAAAAATAGGGGGCGCTGAAGAAGAATTGACTTTCAAAGTGGGCGGTCGGTGTAGATAACATTAGTTTGAGAACCTGTTATGTGGAACAGATAGCTGTGGGCTTTATGATATTTTTTTATCCAGGGAATGATCGTTTAACGAGGTTAAGAGGGAAATGGAAGACATATACTAACATAACGCGTAATATTATTCTTATAGAATTGCGATAGACTCAGTGGGTAGACTCTGATCTGAGACATAGCATACCTACTTTACTGTGGTGATAATTTTAATGCTGTTTTATCGTTGTTTGCCTTACATATACGAGTAGACTATGTAGTTGTTTACCTATATCGGTTCAATCCAAAGTCAGTTCTCAACAAAGTTAAAAACAAAAACAGACAAACAGGCCAGATTGACCTTTTTTTTGTTGACGAGGGGGAAACCTTCAAAAGGTACCCGGTGCCGTGGGAGCGACACAGGGTGATGTGGGATTTTTACCCACTAAAACCCCCCCGGTGGCCTTCCTCAGCGCTTGTGGAGAACTCCGGGATCTCCAAAAGGAACACAACCGGAGTCCTCCAAGCGCGGCGCCCTTATATTCGGGCTCTTCCCGCGAGGGACTAAGGCCCCATCGCTTGCCAGCGCCTTACAACGGTATGCGGCCACACATACCGTCGTCCTTCCCGGGGTTGCTGATGGACGGTTCGAGCTCCCACTCTAGCCGCCCGCAACCCCGAAAGTCCCCTTTTAGTCGCCTCTTACGACAGGCAGGGGATACCGAAGCTCGTATTCTGGTCCCGAGCTACAGGGACAAGGCCAGATTGACCTATACACGTGACGTATTAAATATTTTTTTTTTACGCGACAACAACCCGTCGGTCGTCCGAAGCGCCGGCTGATACGAGATTTTTGCAGATTGGTTTATGAGACCAATAAAGTTGCAATTATTGCGCGGATGCAAAACAATTTGGGCTTATTTGCATTTCAATGAATAGTTGTTTTCGAAGTTGGTATAGACGTAAATGACATAGATTTTTCGATAATATCTTTTTCTGTTTTGTAGTGCAGTGATTTAAGGGTCTAATATTACTGTTGTAGAAAATGCATATGAAATTAAAAAGTGTATTATATGTAACTGTAAAAGCCCGAACCACGGTGAATTTTTACCGGTGAAGATTTACCGGTCAATCCTAAGATTCAGCGACATGAGTTGGTGAACGGTATACAGGTAGACTTAGAACATTGTGTTGGTGAACCAGTATTTATGAGATTTCACAGTCTCTTTCGTCGCCTTCATGTTGGTGTTCTTCGTCGTGTTAAATACTTATCAGTTAAATATGAAGTTCGACGCCTAGTCTCGAAGAATTACTCTATTAACAATACTTAACATGACGTTTGAAACGTTTTCGTACTACGTTTATTATGTCAATGTGTAGTAACCGTTGAACATAGGTAATAAAAGCCCGAACGAATTTCGAGCGCAGTCTAGTCGAAAATGCTGTTAAGTCTTTAATCAGTCAAATAGGGAAATACAAGATTTCTAATAAATACTTAACAAAAATATTTATGCTTCCCCGTCCTTGACAAATCGTAATCAAGCCCGCCCAACTAGCATGCCAAGATAAGATAATATTGTTCATATTTATAATTTAAACCGAAGATGTATAAAAAATAACAACAAAATACAAAGATAAGTAATAAATTATTATATTTTTATTTATTTAATTTAACATAGTTATGTAATCTCTGAAGCTAACATTCCAGTAGCTGTTTTGCAAACTTGTAATATACGAGCCGGCAAAATATAGTCTGTAGTTTACGGTCGTCGTTACCTCGTTACTCGTAACTTACGCGAAATGTTTTTAAAATTCGGGGAGAACTTTGGATATAGAACAAATAAATCTGCACATTCGACATGTTTAATGTGTGAGTATTGTGCGAGTGATCGTTGTCTTATCCGACTTATTCCTTAAGCGCAATTTATTATTTACTAGTAAACCCGCCCTCGCTTCGCTTCGGGTAAAAACCAGTCCCTTCAAAAATCTCTATAAATTTTAACAAATTATGTTATTCCGATGTCTAAGCTATATTACTGCAAAGTTTCATGAAAATCCATTCAGTAGTTTTTGCGTGAAAGAGCAACAAACACACACACACACACTCACTCACTCACTCACTCACATACATCCTTACAAACTTTCGCATTTATAATATTAGTAGGATTTACTGTGTTTGCTTACGATAAAATAATACTGATTTGTGAAAGTTGCCGACAAACGCGCAGATGAGCCATTAAAAAAATCGTAGGTGTCACCAACCTCCATGGGTATCAACCAACATGGGTAACACCACAGCCATGACAGGGTTGCTGACCAAGAAAGAAGTACGAAGAATGATATGAATAAATGTCGTCTCACACTATCCGGGTCTGCAAGAATTATCCTGGGTCAGTGTTATATACCTCCCCAATACAGGCCTACAGGCACGATTTTTCACCGCTTAACAAATTACTGTTTTACTCTACACCCTCATAGTCCCACATTCGTATTCACTGTGTTGTGGTTGCCGTGGACAACACACAAGACCCGACCCGAGCCGAGATATAATATTAAACTCGTTCAAACTTCCGAGTCATTCGGGAATCGAACCCAGAGAATCAAACCCTTGGAATGGCGATCTGGCATGGTAAACATTGCGCCATTCCGGTCGCCAAATAATAAGAATAATTTTGCAGTGAAAATATTCAGAATGTTGTGGGAGAGTATTTGTGTTGATATCGTTATGCAAGACACGCCGCTCGGCCGGTTTTGGCCGCGCGCCGGTCTCCAGTGTACTGATGTCTGGTCCGAACTCCGACAGTCCAAAGAACCACTTGATAAATAAACAGCGAATTTACACCAATTGTGCCAACGAATCGCTTTGTGCTCTGTATACTTACGAGATCCGATGAATAGTTGAACGCTTTGACTGTAATAATATTTGATAACGACAATCCTACGGTAGACTGCTTGCATTGTAGAGCTCGAGTTCAAATATGGGTCGGCCAAGCTTTTATACAATACCATTTAGGATAATCTTTTGTTTATCTGCGTCTGTTCGTATATTTGTAACTATATAAAATAACTATATAAATGTAACTTAATGATAATGTTTCAGCTGACATAACAATTCTCGCACCGTTCAGACATTTGCTTTTATTGCTACGTAATGCATATTGTTGAATTAAAATTAGTTTCCTTCTGAGGTATTCCTTGAAGGTTATTGGAGCCGTCTTTCAAAACAAAGCAAATTGCAGGCTTAGAGCCCTTTAAACTCATTTGTAATGTAGTATAATATAATTATATCGTCGGGCACGACCAATTTGTTTTTCAAATAAATTGATTATAATGTGTAAGTTAAAGTTTGTGCGCCCCACTTGCAAGAGAGCAATGTTTTCCCTTCGCTCCGGTCTCCATATCAGCAAGATTATTAGGGCAGTTGCACTCTTGGAAACTGTGTTAAAAGACTGCTAAGTAGTTTTATATTTAGACTTAGTGACCGACTATCGTTAGATGAAGTGTCCCCGTTCCATAGAGCGCGACACCTTAATCTAGTGACCCGGTTTCCCGTGCCGATGTGTGTTTTATGCGAGCTTTTTTCAAGAAGCTTATACTGTTTAATGGAGTGCTTTGGAATGTTAGCGAGAAAGCTCGTGTAGAAGTGTATGCTCGAAGTAATTTGTATGAAATGCTTAAAGCCTACACGTTCACATTTACGTATTAGGGTTCGTAATTCAGCTGAAATGGACTTAATTGACGACTCTCCAGTTGTGTATTGTCTACAGATGTGCATTGACGACTTATCTCAAGAGAGAATAAATAAAAGGCTGTAAGGGAGTTAATACGATGGAGCACCGTAAGACCATATCGCCGCATACCATCAGGAAGAAGTTATTTTTTGAGAATATCCCAACCAATTTGTTTGGATAACTGGCTCTCACTTCGCTATGGGATATTTCCTCCGTCTACACTGTACAAATATAGCAGATTTTCCCATTATTGCAACATTTCTCATTGATGCTCCACCCTATCCAATGTAACGTGATGTTATATTTAGTCTTCCTTGATAAATGCACTATCCAACACAATTTTTTTTTAATAGAACCAGTAGTTTTTGAGTTTTTTAGTTGTCTGTTAAAAAAACGAACTGTTCAGCTTTATTAGTATATATATAGTATATATAGTATTAGTATATATACATAGTATATATACTATATAGTATTAGTATTAGTATATATATAGTATATAGTTTTATTTGTCTAGATATATGTAACTAGTAAACCCGCCCTCGGTTCGCTTCGGGGAAGCAGTCCCTTCAAAAACCTTTATAAATTCCGATGTCTAAGCTAGTATGCTGCAAAGTTTCATGACAATTCGTTCAGTAGTTTTTGCGTGAAAGAGTAACAAACACACACACTCACTCACATCCTTACAAACTTTCGCATTTATAAAAATAGTAGGATTATTCTGAACAATCAACTATTACTGTCCAGATGTTTGGTATGTTCTGGTGAGCAGTGAGCTCATCGAAACCAGTTTGGTAACGTTCATTGGAGTGGACAGTTACGTGGCGGCTTACCGCTTACGGAACACTTCGCTCCAAATAAGCGACCGATCCGGATCAACTAAGTAATCGATGAGACAATGCTGTTGCCATTAATTAAGTTGGATAATTCATGATAGTATAATTAGATTGCGTAATTAACTTGTTTGAGCTCTCGTAGTTTTATGGTTTATTTTTGGCAGTGGCCTCTTTTGTCCTGGGTGTTGGATAATCCACTCTCTCTTCGCCTTCTCTGCCGCATTCACCGTGCACTCTGGAGTTGTCGTGGTTTTATGATGATGACAAGGTGTTGTTTATCACCCTGGCTATTGCTGATCTCCCGATGTTTTTTCCCTCGGTTGTGTTGTGGTTGCTGATGTAGAGGGACCATTCAATACGTTCGTGCCTCTTAGTCTTAGCGCGAGTAGGGTAGGTTGGCCTTACTCACAGAGAGGCTTTCAGTTTAATTGCTTTTGCTTAATGAAATACTACACTGAACTTGTAATATGCCATTTAACCAGTTACTTTGCACAGAAGTAGCATTGTTTGCCGGTTGATAATAATAGACTCTTATGAAATGCAATAATGTTTAAATTTACATTTAAACTGACCCGCCGTATATTGTGGTAGGTATGCAGCGGCGTGCACAGGATTATGACACTGGGTATGCCGCGAAGTACTAGGTCACAAAAACTTTTTCTTTTATAGATTTTTAGCATAGCCACAGCCCCGCGACGGAACTTTAAGTCGGAAACCATGCCAACAGAACAAGTCTTAGATGTACTACCATTCATGTACATCTTCTACGGCAACGCAGACAAAACAGCGATCGATCGTCGCAGCGGTGGCGGAAGAAATTCTAATAAGTTAAATAATAAGCTAAAATATTATAACTTTTCACCTAGTCTGCTTCAATTTTCACATATTCAAGGTTCCGGTAACTTGAGATTATTATATCCCGATGTAAATAAACGCAAGATTTCGGTCACATTTGATCACATAGATAATCTTTAAATAAAACCAACAAACACATTAGTAAAAGAAAATCACTACAATTATTATACAAAAATCAGTAATAAACTGTTAAATGTACACACTTTACAAACGCGCAAACGAAATAGGTAAACAATGCATAAAACATGATAAAAGCAACATGGCCGGCGCGAAACACAAAACATTTCAACTATTTAAACAAATAAAATCCTACTCAACAAAAATGCATAATAATATAATGTGCATGCATACGTAATTTACTCGAGTTATAGCCAACGAATATTTCCGATTACTCCCGACTACCATCGACTACTGCCGAACCGAACTTCGATAGGTACCTACTTTCGATAGTATGCGGGCCATGCCGCAGGACTTCGTTGCTCGTGGCTTTGGATATTAGGGTCAAGTGGGGTAAGAGAAACATACTTTACTGGTATTTTCATATTTTGGCCTTCAGCTATCAAAATTATACATTTACTTTGATAATAATAGAAACAAATCTTCTGTTTTGAAATATACTTACATTTTTTTTGACACAGAACTAAATTCTTCGTGTAATTACGGCACAATTTAGGAACAAACATAGGTCTTATAAATGTTCCTCTTTCCCGAGATTCGGAGTAAGAGGAACACTCGATATTTTTAAGTAATAACTTATGTTTTTAAGTGTATAACATAGCATGTTTTAAACATTTTTTTGAGTAAAAGGAATTAAACCTCGCCTCGTTTTAAATAAGGTCTTCTTTAGGATGACAGCAAACAAAAACGAAATTTGGGGTAAGAGGAACATATAAGTAAGGTCAGAGGTACTAAACTCTTTGTGCTATTAAATGATTGTATTAATAAAAAGAAGAACCGCCATTTTTTTAAGTCGGTAAAGCTACCAAAAACCTTTTCCTAATTCTAAAAATTACTGTACTGAAATCCACTTTAAGATCGGTTCAGCCAAATGCGAACTTATGGCGGACAATACGTAAAACACGTTTTAAAGTGCAAAACTCCATTTTTTAAGTCGTCTAATATACCTAAAACCTTCTCCTAAGTCTGAAAAATACTATGCTGAAAACTGCATCAAAATCATACACATACATACATACAGATCAAACTCAGAACCTCCTTTTTTTTGAAGTCGGTTAAAAATAGAAATGAATGGCGCCACTTTTAACGGCCTTAACTGCTTCTAATAGTTTTTCTTTCGGGTAAGAACTTCTATCGGTCTTTCTTACGTAAGCTCGAGGCATTTTGCTTTTTTTCTGTAACAAATAAATAGTAAAGCAAATCATGGCTATTTTCGGAACGTGTTATATTTTAGCGGATTTTAAATATGTTTGTTACCCCTGAAATAGGAAAAGAGGAACATATGTTTCTCTTAACCTGGTATAGCCGTTCCTCTTTCCCAGCTTGCCATTTTGAAGGTTATGTTATTATTGACATCGAAAAAGCACTAAAAACACACGTTACAAACAATGTAATACGTAGAAAATAAAGATTAAACGTAATATATACACTTGCCATAGCAATAAACCGCAACACTGATGTTTTTAATACTAAAATTAACTTAAACAAGGAACGCCGCTAGGTCTTGTTTTTTTAGCTTGACATCTGATATTTTTTTTTCTCTTTTGCTCGCTTACTTGCTGTGTTCCAGCGCAATCTATCCAAGAATATTTGAACTACGCCTAATATTGTTTTATCCACGTAGTCACCATAGAGCTGGGCATTATAGTTTTCTTTTTACGAGTTATTGTTACTCTTCCCCCAGTGTCCCTCTTACCCCACCTGACCTATATGGATGTGTGCGTTTGCGAACTGTGTACGGATACCGAAATTACTACACACATGCAAACAAATCTCCTGCAGAACGGCGCGGCATAACTTGTCGATATCGCAACGTCAGGCGTTGCTGTGTTTGCAAATAAGTGTTATTATTATTTATAGGTGTTATTTATTATTATTATTATTTAACTTAATTTATTAAATTGTAATTTTCTGCTAATTAAAGTCATCTAAAACGTACGAACGTTTTTCGTAAATGGCAAGTAATGCACTGCATTTCTGCCTATAAGAAGCGCACGCCCCTGTAGGTATGCTGTTGATTTAATTAAAACAGCTCCGATATGATTGTTTGTTGATCTCGCTCCGTCATATTATGCAAATATTTTGTTTGTAATGCAATCGATAGTACGCATTATTTAAGAAACATCCATTTTAATGAAATTTATGCTACAAACTGGCTTGGTCGGTTTGGTACCTGGTTCGCGAATTTAAGCAAAATAAGAATAATTTTAAATGTAGATTTTTTTGATATGTATACTATAACGCCATCTAGCGAATCGAGTCATCGTTATAACTTATAAACTATTGAATGAAAGTACGTGAGAAGAATCATAAAATCAATCTTGTTGTTCAGAACTAACATTAATATTAACAGGCGTACCAAGGGTCATCTATAATTTAAATATTTAAGGCTACGAGATTACTTTGTTCTTTATTAGCTGCAAACATGTTTTCTAAATTGAATTTTAAATTATTTATTCCACTTGGCTATTCCACATTAATACTTGAAGAATTATTAAATTATTTTGAGCGGCTTATAGTTGACTAGCGGACCGCCCGCGGTTTCACCCGCGTGGATCCCGTTCTCGTGGGAATATATGCATGTATTATACATAAAAACCTTCCTCTTGAATCACTCTACCTATTACAAAAAACCGCATCAAAATCCGTTGCGTAATTTTAAAGATTTAAGCATACAGACAAACAGACAAACAAACAAACAGACGGACAAAAATAGCGACTTTGTTTTATACTATGTAGTGATATAATTTGATTTAAGTATATTATCGTTTAGGTAGGTACGTATCCCTGAAGAATTACTTTTGATATTAGAGATATTTGGAACATTCCATATCGACTCGATTTGGTTTATCGATTTTGGAATGTTCTAGAATTATGTACATTCGAATAATGGTCTTGTTACTTGTTCGCGTTATGACGCCACTTTGTCATGTTCTGGGTATAATGTGTAGGCGGACCTCTAAAATTTGTAAACATGGGCTAACTAGTTGACTCTACGACCTCTACGTCATTGAGATACTATGTACACGTACTTACACGTCATTAGAATTGTTTGGTAAATACGTCATCGGATGGCTTATTGATTTTCTTTTTTCATGGAACCGAACGAGCAGGCAGCACCGTCCTTTCGCTGTCGCCCATGAAAACCGTGACTAATCTAGAAAAAGAAGCAATTCGTACGAGTGTCTGTAAAATATTATAAATGCGAATGTAGCCCTGCCGCTCTCTTGGCTTTTCAAGCTTAATTTGCTGAATCGATAAAAAAATTCTATGGAAATTCTGGAATGGAAATGCCGAGCTAAGGAAGTGCTCGAGCCTCTGGCTCGAGATACTTATTAAGTTAGTTGCTAAAGTTCCTTGTCCGAGTTACTCGTCTTAGCTTACTAGTTGTCTGAATCACTTGTCTGAGTCACGTGCTCGAGATATGTATTGTCGAGATGAGTTTTTTTTCCTTCAAAAACTAGTACAAGAATAACTTTTGCCTGTTTGGATTTATGGGCAATTTAAAATAGTACACAATGTTAGATATACGATTGCAATGCAAACAGAGCTCTCAATCATAACATACACAACGTTCACAAGGGGCAAGATGACGCTCACTAAGTCAAAGTCAAAGTCAAACTGTTTATTTCATCTAGGAATTTACAAATTCACTTATGAACGTCAATTTTTTGATTCTACCACTAGCGGCGAGAACAAACACGTAAGCACAGCAGATCAGTGAGGCACGATGTCAATAGCGGCGCAAACAAGCCAGTTTTCCGCCTCAATTGAGCCATTCACGGGCTTTATGGAGTTTATGGCTTTCATCCATTAGTGTCTACTGTTTACTGTTGTTGCTGTTGTCGAGGACTCGACTCGTCTGCGTAATCCCATGCCATCCTAGTACTTGCCGCACACCTATATATTTTTTTTTTATTGAAATACACAGCAAAATACAAAATCATAATTACATAGTTGGTCTCTAGACTTCATACTAGGATTCCCTGTGTTATGAGGTCTAGTCTCTTCTATTAAGTAGCATTAATTGCTGTTTACAGTTAAGCATATCTAAAAGGTGTGTGTGTATGTGTGTGTGTGTGTTTGTGTGTGTGTGGTGTGTGTGTGTGTGTGTGTGTGTGTGTGTGTGTGTGTGTGTGTGTGTGTGTGTGTGTGTGTGTCGTGTGTGTGGGTGTATTAGGGTGGGTGATTATAATGTTTATTGTCTATTATGTGTATTATTATTTATATTCACTGTGTTCTTTTCATTTTTAACTTATTAAATGTCAGTATCTAGTATATTTTCGATCTCTTGATATGTACGGTCCCTTAACCAATTTAATATTATTGAGAATAATTTCAATATTGACAACATGGTTCCAGGTGTAACTAGTAGGACTTAGGTACTAATATACTATTATTCCCTGTCCAAGTTCTCGCACTTATTAACATTTTTAAACTTTACCAACTAATGTGCTAACATCATTTGCTTAGACATAAGTACCATCCATCCACTCTATATTTGAGCGTAGTTCTAAGTCGATTACAGTTCTCATGGGTGGCAGCGGGAGGTGGCTCGTTTGCTACCTTTGACCTTTGTTCCATAAAAAAGGTGCTTTGTCTATGTCACCCTGATACTTAGTTCTTGTCGACGGGTATAATATTGTAGGTCAGTTACCTCATTAATTGGCTATTGACATGAAAACAAAGTGACGTAAAATGTTGACGTAAAATCGATACACCTAATTGATACAGGCATCTGTTGTATTGATATTGATGAGGGTTTCTGCTAAAGTGCTTTTATGTTATTTTTAAAGGAACTGAAATCAGATTTACACATTTTTTACTTCTATATCTCTTCTAATATCGGAGGTTCCTATTCTCGTACAGTATAGAGATCGTATTGCTAAGAGAAGGTATAAATAAAGCAAAATTGCCATTCTAAAATTTTTCTTGTCTAGGAGTAGGTTAAGTCTCTATAACCTAAATAAGAACTCGTGTTCTCAACATTATCTCGCTCTCTCTCGCTCTACCTTTTTGGCTCTTATGTTTTGATCCATCAACCTGCGACCGCGTGTTTGATTGTTTTGTAGGACAAAGTCCTAACCAAAACATAAACACCAAAGACATGGAGATTATTAAAATCATGCGTGTTATCATAGAAATAAATAAATTAATCGGCTGTTCACACTGAGCGATTGATATGTAAACAAGTGACTATGAACAGTATGAACCAACGCACTAGATGCATCACAGTACAAACAGAAACGCATACGTGTTGATATGGGTATCTTATCGTTGTATAAAATATTAGCTTTGACCCAGTGTGGTGTTGTGTAACGGTGGAGGAAGCGATAGTCGAGGAACTGTCGGTGTGGTGCGGAAACCATGATTGGTGACCAATTGCATAATGTTCTTTTTTTAAATGTTAATGTGACCAGTTCCCATTTGCTCTGAAGCTGTAGATATTGTAGCTGGCCTCGGGAGTTAGGTCTCAAAAATTCTACAAGGTAGTCCACAGTAGTCAAATCTGTGTTATTAAATGTGGTAGGGAATTCTCAGGTGTCAAGGTTTTCTTTCGATGGTTTTCTTAACCGACAGATATACTCACAATATGAGAATAATTATAGTAAACATTGTATATTTCTTTTCCAGGTAAGCCAGTGACCAGCTGGTATGGCAGTACGGCAGGCTGGTATAGTAACAGCATCTTGAGGTAACTTTAATAGTTATGCAGGTATTTATTTTATTTGTTTAGTTCATGTACCTACTTAATGTACATATTTTTACAGTATGTTATTTTTTCCACTGTACAGTGTACCTACCTGTATAACTGTTAATAGATATGTATGGAATAGTTTAATGCTAGAACTAGGCATTGAAGAGTTTTGTAAGAAACATCGTCGCACTAAAGAAACTTTCTCTTTAGAAAATCATTAACATTTTGGTTTGGTTGACGAAACAAAAGTTTCGGTTACGCGCTGACCAATGACCAATGACGGATTACCTCGGTTCATGGTTGGGTAACGGTTAGACTAAAATAACATTCAGTTAGTTTATTTACTAAAATAATATGTATATGCCGACAACTGTTTAACAATACGTAATAAAACATTTTTTAAGCGTGCAATGTAGGTTACTATAGTTTTGTTATCGTTTAAAAACGAATATTGCAGATAATTTTATTGTGAAGACGAATTAAATAGTACAGGTTTATTTGTTTTATTATGATTTGCGGAATAACGATCAAAAATTCAAAACCTAGCAGTCTCTCTTTTTATTATTGGCATTACTGTCCTTTTTAACTTAATCGGAGGAGGAAGGATGGGCAGGGGTAGACATAGACAGAGACCAGTCACCGTAATAAAGTTGTAATTATTTATTTCACGACTGTCGTAAAAGTTAGGGCTCCCTTATCTTAGGGACGACACGGATGGCGCAATGGCTAACACGCCAGATCGCTGTTCCGAAGTCCCTGGGTTCGATTCCCAGCGAGGCGGTTTTAATGATGAGTTTAAAGGAGATGTTTCAAATCCGGCCCACAATATGTACAGTACCTCGAAAAATCGAGAAAAATTCATGGAATTTGGGAAAAATAAAGATAAATTGCATATATGCATACTTTTCTGGTACAAATTTTGTATTTATAATTCATTTTTATGAATTTTCAACATGGCGTCTTGCCAAGTTGTCATTGATCATATATCGCGAACTGTCTACTGTCACTTTAAATGAAAGAATTGTAGGTAGATATGTCAAACTTCTATCAAATTAACCAACATGACGTGTGATGACAGCTTACCGCCATGACAGACTTTTGTTTTTGTGTTGCAATTTTAAGTGTACATTTTTGTGTTATACCACAAGACTAAAGCAATTTAAAGGAATTGGATGATTGAAAACTGTTTTAATTGTGTTTCTCCATTTTTTAGTATGGTGTACAAAGTGGTGGCCGGGGCTCCATACATTTTGAAACATCTCCTTTCCGTTCTCGGTCTGGGTGTGTGTCCTTGTCTTGTGTTTTGTCCATGGCACCCACGACCACGACACAGGGAATCCTAGTGTGGGGCTATGAGTGTGTAGCGTTATTTATTTATTATTTATCTCGTTGATTTACATATTTTCAATTTCCTCGCGTCTAAAATCTTTATGGGTTTCACTATCTTTGCCTAATTTGTTATGCGAGTTACGCCATACACTACCTTATTGTATTAAGCGCTGAATGCAATGTTCCGTAGGCAAAAACAAATACTTACAATTTACCCAAAATCTATATCACGCCCCTCTTTCTTCACGTCACAAAACAAAAAGAATGACAGAGATGAATATATTAATGGTGGGTAATGTTCAAAGTCAAGTTTCACTGGTGAGTAGTTTCAAGAATTTTCCAGTGAGGCGCGGACGCCGCGCCGCGCCGCCGCCGCGTCTGCAAGGCGATTACCGACCAAACTGTGTGCCAAATGTACGGAATAACTCCTAACTTTATTATGAGCTTTGTTCAACGTGGAATTGGATCTTGTTTTCTTTTTATACTTTTAGTCATATTACTGGTCGTTTCAGATAACACGTTATGGTACAAAATAAGTTATTTGACTTCAATCTGTTTAGGCCACTACAATACAAGGTAGAGGTCTGCCCACAACTGATGAGGTCTAGAGCCTAGAGCACACACCACAACGCTGGGCCAGTTACTTGCCATTTCAAGTGTCGGAAATTTTAATGGTGCTCGAATCTCCTCTGCATAGCGACCCGACTGTTATCTAATGATTACGACCGAGGTTGGCTGCTTTACGTAGGTACCCTCCGAAACACGAAAAAGTTCAAACTTGCTTCTAGGTGTCACTGAATCAACTACCGGCAACTTCTGCTGTTTCCTAACTCAGTTACTTAGCATTGCATATTTAAAAATGTTGTCGTAAATCCGACTGCACGTAAAATTCTCTTATTTACTGACAGTTTAAATTTAAACATTGCGTAAACTTTGTGGAACCAGAAAAAGAGTTAAAATATTTGGCCTTTACAGAGCTTATTAAAAGTCGATTTAAATTTCATCAAAATTACCTCCAGCAAACATTTGAGCAGTAAACAAAGTAATGGGTATGATGGCCATGTAATACTTGGTAAGCCAGGGATTAAGGGAATAAGCACCTTAGCGGTCGCTCAGTGCACCAAGCGGGCTTAATGCTATGTAAATCTGGTCGATGAAGTTGCTGGAAACATTTTGAATGATTTTAAGCCTTATCATCACAAGTCGATAGAACCTATAAATATAACCGGGCTATCGCGCTACCTGCCGTCTACGTCTACCGATAAGCTATATTGCACTTAGTAAATATAGTTTTAAATATTCTACTCCTTTAGCTCCATGTAACTTAGGTGGCAAGTGTCAGTTGATTAATATACGTCTAGACACCGGTCACAGTTTTAGCCAAGGTCGAAAAAGTTATAAATGTTACTTGAATTATTTAAATTACTGATGCACTAAAGTCATCATAATGTACATAACGTACATAATATGTATGTACATAACAACACACATTATTACAATACATATTATGTATTTATGGATATGGAAATAACAGTTACTGTTTAGGTGATGTTTTTGTATTTTGGTTGTTCAAAGCACGAAACATAGATTAAGCGGAAGTGTGATACGTCAAAATTATTACTGAAACCGGTGTCGCCAAACGCACACAAACAAACGGTGGTCATTTACTTCCATTTGCTCCACAAATAGTGAAGAGTAGTTTTAATTGGTCGCATATATGTAAAGCTTAAATACCCTAAATTGTACAAACTTTAATGCAAAAACACATCTTGACTCTGAGCAATAGAGTTGGCTTTTCTATAAAGAAAGTAACGTATTTGCGACATTTTGTATTGACCAGGTGGCAAGTGATATTTGTGAAAAATATAATTTGATCTTTATTTGTAAGCAGTAAGGTTAAATTTTCAATGATTTGTCAACCATAATTCCCGTTATCGTTTAGTGATTTGACACAAGCGTGATTTTATCGATAAATTGGTTGGACCTATTTTAAATGCAATTTAAAATGTTAGAGGATTCGCGATATTGATCCGACTGATTTTCATAATTTATTATTTGTTTATTTTATCATTTTACCTAATAATATCAATACGACAGTCAGCTATACAAGAATTCGTAATTAAATTTT
The DNA here is from genome assembly GCA_905404135.1 of Hesperia comma. Classification (NCBI taxonomy): domain Eukaryota; kingdom Metazoa; phylum Arthropoda; class Insecta; order Lepidoptera; family Hesperiidae; genus Hesperia; species Hesperia comma. Next base: position 15,626,213 of record FR990024.1, read on the forward strand.
TATTGGAATAAAATTGGTTATGCGTCAGTGGCGATTCCTGGTGTTTATAATTGGGGTGGCTCCAGCTTTTGTTATATAGGGTGTAGTGTTAAGTGCGCATAACCGGAAAACCATTTCTTCAGACGGACACTCTAACAAACTTGCAGTCTTTCATTAAGAAACCTACTTTGAAATCGCAAATAATAATTGCTTTCTACAAAAAAAAATAACCGACTTCAATCTTGATAAGTAGAGATAACTCAAAAACTACTCGCCATATGGCGCTCAATTCAACATGTAAGTGTAAAGTTCTCGTCGCTACAAATTAATCAAGCCCAAACACTAAATAACTGCAGTAAATCGTTGAGGAGTTTTATTTTATTTTATTTTATTTTATTCAGGATAACAACAGCGTTTATTACAACTTTGTTTACACATTTACTTAACCTATGCCAATTATAGTTATCCACATCTTACTTATAACATTAAACTACGTACAACTAGGTATAATGTGCAAAAAGCGAAGATTGAATTATTATTGAAACTAAATTGAAATGAATTGAGGTGGCACACAAGATAGAATCTACTCATTCTAAGTATATAAGAATACTATAATATATATATGTGTATATATAATATTTAAATAATATAATATATATTTAATATAAATAAGTACATAACGTATAAAGAAAGTACAACATAAACTATATAGGTAGGTACTATTGAAGAAGTTACTATCAAACCATGTAAACTCAAACAACAGGAGCTGTGTTCAAAATGCATGCCTGCACTTTTTTTCTAAAGTTACTTTTACTGTCTATGAAAGGATCAATAGCATTGAAGGTGTTATTATAATTTGATAGTAAGCGTGTGATGACACTGTTTTTACCGTATAGTGTGGAGTGGTGAGGAATACTAAACATAGACTTGGTGGTGATTCTAGTTCGTTTTTTAGGCACATGAAAATCAATAGAACTCAATAAATGCGGACAGTCAATAGCACCACGCAAAATATCATACAGGAATCCCATGTCCAAAAGCTTCCGTCTTTCATCAAGCGTGAGAAGGTTATAGTGTCGACAGTCTTCAAAATATGAGGAGCTATTATGCTTAAATTTAAAGTTAATATGTGAGATAAATTTACGTTGAATTCTTTCAATATTATTAATATAAATTTTATAAAATGGAGACCAAATCTGGCATGCATACTCAAGGATGGATCTTACGTACGAATAATAAACAATTTTAAGACTTAGTGGTTCCCGGAATGGAGCACATGTGCGCATGACAAAACCGAGATTACGAAATGATCTATTACAAATACTATTGATATGTTCTCGCATGGTCATGCCAGCATCAAAGAGAACACCAAGATCTCGAACTACTTTGACCCTCTTAATTAGAGTACTATTAAAATTATAGGGAAATATTAATGGGTTATTTTTTCTAGTGAAAGATATGCACTGACATTTAGAAATACTCACATTTATGCCGTTTGCTACGTAAAAGTTGTATAATGAGTCAAGATCTCTTTGAACTGATTCACAGTCTTCAATATTACTGATTTTGAGAAATATCTTCTTATCATCGGCATAAAGTAAGTGATGAGAATTCCTTATATATTTATGTATATCAAATATATATGCGTTATAGAAAAGAGGGCCAAGATGAGAGCCCTGAGGCACACCGGATGGGATAGTTATAAAATCTGACCTATAACCTCCTAGTATAACCGCCTGAGATCGATTCATCAAATAAGATTTTACCCATCTAAGCAGATCCCCATGAATTCCAAGCGCATATAACTTTTGCAGCAAGATAGCATGATTTACACGGTCGAAAGCTTTCTCAAAATCCGTGTAAATCACGTCAACTTGACCCCCATTCTCCATATGTTTTAGGACATACTCAGTAAAGCAGGCTAGATTTGATGTTGTGGACCGTTTCTTTAAAAAACCATGTTGTGAATTGGGTATGCCTTTTAAAATAGTTGGATAAATGTTATCAAAAACTAGTTTTTCAAAAATTTTCGCAACAGTGCTAAGTATCGAAATTGGACGGTAGTTATCAATATTAGTTTTAGCGCCTTTCTTGTGAACGGGAATTATATGCGCCCTTTTCCATGATAATGGGAACATTGAATTTTGTAAAGAAAGTTTAAAAAGTAAAGAGATTGGGTAACTTAAGCTATCAGCACATGATTTCAAAAATATAGGAGGTACTCCGTCATAACCCGCACCCTTAGATGAATCCAAGTTTTTAAGATATCTAAGGACAATCTCTCGGGATACTTTTATACTAGAAATTTGGTCGATACTTATAATTGAATGGTTTTGAATATTACTAGAGGGTAAGACTGATTCTATAAATACGCTATTGAAATAATTATTAAATGCCGTGCAAATGTCTAGACCATTAGAATACTTTTTATTGTTAAAAGAAAAGTGTTGAGGATAGCTAGACTTTCCTCTCTTCGATTTAACATAGTGCCAAAAGTATTTTGGAGAATTTTTCAAATTCTTTTCAGCGTTCGATGTAAAGTACTCGAAACAATTATTTTGTATACGATGTTGTCTATCTCTGAGAAATTTGAACTCTTCATAATCACGAGGATTTTTAAATTTCTTCCATTTTTTATGGGCTTTTGCTTTCTCCCGCATAATATTTATCAATGCAGGGCTATACCAACATGGGTAACAATTTTTAAACGAGGGTACAAGAGATACATATAGAAGAAAGCATTCATTTAATTTCTTATAGAACATATCAACAGCATTGTCTACTGACGCAGTATTTAACAACAACTCATCCCAATCAACATTGGATAAAAATTCATTAATAATTGTGTAATTACATTTCCGGAAATTATACTTGGATTGAGACTTCTCTTTAAACGGTATGATGAAGAGATCATTGACATCAATCGTGAATGGAGGATGAAATTCGTCGAGTCTAGAAAGAGGATCTGATTTTTTTATTTCCAAGTGTAAGTTTGAGAAACACAAGTCTAAGACATTATCACATCGATTTTGAATAAAATTATACTGACACATGCCTAAAAAGCTAAGATCCTCGGCCAAGGTATTAGCAGCTACTTGAACTTCAGATTTACCAATATGTTCTATAGACCAACCGTCATTATTCCATTTCAAACAAGGCAAATTAAAATCACCAATAATAATAAAGAAATCAGATTGGGACGATTGATAAAAACGCTCGAAAGTTATTCGAAATTCATTAATATACTCTGCTAATTTATCATCATCCGGTGGTATGTACACTAATATAATATTCAAGTTGTTTTGTGAGCCCAGAGCTCGCGCCGGCAAACTAACACAAATAGACTCAAAATACCTACAACTCCAGTCCACACGCTTGGTCGCACCTAATTCACTACGGATACACATCATAACACCTCCCCCCGAGCTTTTATTCGTAGCTACCAAATCCCGGTCGCATCGGAATATATCGAACCTGCCATCACATAATTCGTTGTCAAATATATCGTCTTGCAACCACGTTTCAGTAAGGAGTATAACGTTATAGTCACATGAAAGTATGTTATTATACAAGTCGAGGCATTTGGTACGAAGCCCACGTACATTTTGATAGAACATACATAGTTGCTTATCTAAAGACATTAAGGAATAAATATGTATCTATATAGTTTTTTGAAAATATTCCCGTGCGACCAACACGGCACAAACAATGAGTAAAAACGGTGGGTAGTGGAAATAGGCCTAAAAGTACGTTTAAGATTACAGGTTTGTAATTGTAATACCTCAAAGGCGGACAAATAATGAACAGAAACAAACACAGATGACGACACAATTACTTTAATATATAAGATATCTAATATAATACGAATAGGTAAAAAATATCTGCACAAAAAGTTAAATATATGAATATAATATGAAAGTAATAATGAATTATTATAATATGTTTTACATACATATTTTAAGAATTTATCATATATAATAATATTTAATACATACAGAAAGAAAAAGTAATTATAAACAAATTTTATTATACATAATATATATTTATATACATAGGTTTTAGTGTATCTATCTATGAAAACAGGTAAATAATAATACTGAACATAATAATTAAAGCTAATCTTTTTGCACACAACAATATCTATATATATGCCCCTCATAAATGAGTACAGAACGATGCAAATTACAAGTAGATCAAAATATACTACAAGTCAAATTATTTTTAAGAGATCCGAACTTTCCTTAATATGTAAAGAGTGAGTGGTATCGTTTTTCCTGACAAAGATTTTCCCGTCTCGAACCCACAAATATTGATATTGGGCAGATTTTATCTTTAACTTGGTTTCTTTGAGAAGAAGTTTGTTAGACGGAGTTAAGTGTTCGTTTATATATACTTTGGAAACTTGGTCAGGAAAACCGATATCGCAAAGTCGAAGTCCTTTCTTAGCGCGCACAGCAGCAAGGATTGAGTCACGCAGCAAACGGGATCTCAGCTTCACTACAATTGACTTGGGGCGACCGGGGACTGCCTTAAACGGACGAATCCTAGTTATGTGAATTACGTCATTTGCTGATAGTTCAATTCCCAAGAAACTAGTTATAGCACGGATATGCAATGACAGATCTTCACGCGTTTTTTCAGGAATTCCCGTAATCTCAAGGTTGTTAAGTCTCGATTGTTGTTCAAATTCCTTCATTTTACCCTCAAGATTTCGAACTTGCGCGAGGAGCTCTGTAGGTTGCGATGAACCACTCTCACACGCTAACAATCGATTCTCGAATAAATCCTGCCTTTGCGTAGACGAACTGAGTGAATTCTCAATAACAGATAGACGTGCAGTGGTTTCCGAGAGTGATTTATTAATTTTAGAGTTGTCCTCAGTAAGTTTTTTTAGGGTTAAATTGATTTCGCATAAATTCGACTTGATACAATTTGTCAAGCTATCATTCAAAGTTTTCATTTGCTGTTCCATCCTCTGCTCAAAGATTGCAAACATTTCGTCATGGTTTCCACATCCCATCTGTTTTCTCCTGCGTTGATTGACGAAGGGTTCCATGTCAACCGACATCTTAGATAAATCAGGGCTCGAGGAGAACTTGATCGGAGAGCGTCGTGGTTCGTCCACGTCCATTGTTTACGAGAACAACACGGCAGGCACACGATGAGAGGAAGCGAGATGAAAGAATAGATTGCCTCTTTACGCGGGGAGGTGAGGCGCCCCGCCAGCAGTGGAACGAGATCGAAACAAACAGCGGCGAAAAAAAAACTATTGGATATTGCACTGCACTTTTTGCACACAGAATTGGTACTAATTGTTCAAGACGCTTGGGTGATTATAGCGCGCACACTTTAAACTTATTTACGTAGAAACGTTGTACGCGAGTGCTTGCAACGACGGTCACACGTAGAATGTTCCCTCGACTGTCTTTCGGCTTCATCAGATCGACTCCAGATCTTCATGAAATAGTAGCGCTTTAATGTACTTATGATAACATGAACAAACACACTAGTTGTCCATACAATTTTCAAAAGTTCCCCTCGATTTCCCTGAGATGCCATCATCAGATCCTGGTTTCCTTATCAGGGGACCCCACTGCGCATATCTACTTTACAACAAAAAAAGAATTATCAAAATCGGCCCATAAACGACGAAATAATCGCTGAACGTACATAAAAAAAAGCATATACCTATACGGTCGAATTGAGAACCTCCTTCTTTTTTGAAGTCGGTTAATGATCACATTTGTTTGCATATGTAGTAACGCGACGGCATTACTTGTTATATTATATATCGCAACGTCAGGCGTTTCTGAGTTTGCAAATAGGTGTTATTATTTATAGCTGTTATTTATTATTATTTAACTTAATTTATTATATTGTTTATTCATTAACACGCCCCTGTTTGTTAGCGCATAACATATCTTTATTTATATAATTTATCTAAGCAGGTTAAAATTTTAAAGATGTTACATTACAATTGCTCACTATTGTAATAATAACTAATAAAATGTCGATGTCGATAAACTTTTTTCGCATCACCTACGGAGACGTGAATAGGTACCTCTAGAGGTGAATGAACCATGTAGATGACACGTGTAAGCTAAGCTAAGCTAAAGCAAGCTTTATTGCCCATTCCTTAAGGTTGATTTCAGATTAAAATATCTATTGGGTTTTATGTAATTGAAATTAAATTACGATAATAAGATTTATTGCAAAAACTTCACTTACCGGTGATATGAAACACCTCCATTCTTAACATTTCTTGTTTTACTATTATTTTTACACTGCAAAACGGAACAACAAACCATAATTTCTTTGAAATACCGTAAAACAAATAGTGACACGAGACGTCCGTTCTTGAACCGGATGACAGCGATGACTGAAGGCAAGTATGGAACACAACCCATACTAGTGGCGCGCGGGCCACGCCTACATCGCATTTCCCTATATGTATGTTCCGTGGTTCAAAGAACTGCAAAAAATAAAAAATAGAATAAACACGTCTCTTATATCGCTGAGAAAATATTATTTGTTTATAACATAGTTAAGGATTACCTACGGTACTTTTTGTAAACAATAATATTATGTTCTCGAATCGCGTCGAGTTTGCAGTGAAAAAACTGTTAGGGCGGCCACATACATGCGGAATTCCGAAACGGAATCCCGAATAGGGTTGTAACGATATATCGGAAAACCGATAATATCGAAGAGGAAACATCGATATTTTTATCGATATTTGCGTTATAACGATATGATAATATCGATATCATATCCGAAGAAAAAAATCGATAATTCACGACCTTAGATAAGGCTGTATGGGCTTTGAACATTACCTTTTTCTTACAATATAATATTATCGGTTTTCTTATAATATTATCGGTTTTCCGATATATCGTTGCAAGGTTGCAACCCTATTCGGGATTCCGTTTCGGAATTCCGACTGTATGTGGCCGCCCTTAAAGGTTTATTTCGATCACATTACACTGTGTGCAAGTGTGCTCGAGTTGTGGTCGCGACGTGACCACGGCTCGGGTAACACGATATATCGGACACACTAAACAATAAACATATTATATTGTATATTCATGTTGTCTTCAAGTTGTATGTTCTTGTTATGAAGTTTTATTTGATAGGGACGTAGGTAGGTACTTATTTTATCCCATGTATTAAAACAGCGTAGGTACTTTAAACTGGGTAATTATACCTACTTGTCGTTTATGTTATTATATTTAATAAACCTCTCAAATATAATGTTCTTTTTGTTATCAGTTCGGCAAAGTTTGTAAACAAATGAAAAACGTATATTCTTAGAGTTATAATAAAAGTATCTTCTATTGAACTTTGCACGTGCTACAACTCTCATATCGATGATAACGACTATATAGGATACCATCCGTCGTTTTTGCTGAACTTGGCCTCCTTTTAACGCTTTTATTGGGATTTCGAGGTACTTTATTCAGTAAATAAATAATTAGTAATGTATGTTAAGTGTCTGTCAAGGGCGAGATTAAAGTGACGTTAATTTACACACAAACAACGAGTATGCAACCTACGCAAATACCTATTGGAATAACAATTGATCAGTTGACCGTTTGTTTGTTTTAGTCGCGACAGTTGGTTTCTACCGTATCTATCTTTCCTGCTTGACTATAATTAATTTAGTAGTTATTTGTAATCTTTTAAGTAGGTACTTCTTCAGCTTTTGTAGATTGTGTGTCCAGGTTGAAATGTGCTTTCTAATATTGGATTGATTGATTGCCACATTTCTTATGGGCTGGTCTCGTTATAAGAGATATTAATTAATTAGTTACATTCCTAATCGACTTCATAATTGATGTCCCATTGTCTTCATTCATTAATGTTATGTAGTCAGTAATTACGGAAGCGCAAATCAATAAACGTTTTAGTTGGAGAATACGAGAATGAGTGAGCAATCGCTACCTTCTTGTTTGGTAATTCTATCTCGTCTTCGTCTTATAGTGCTTCTCCAAGTAGTGAAGGTTGGGTATCAGCTTCTTACTGCGTTCTTTTTTTAGTACTGTAGAATCGCTCAGCGGCGCTGGCTATTCTTTCTCTTCTTCTAGGACTTATTTCTTCTGCCAACCTTTATTCTTCAATCTAGTAGTAGGTACCGCGCGTGATCGATTTCTGTTCGGTTTAGCTTGGTAAAGAAGACAATTAAAGAAGAAAGGTGACTTGTAGCCAGTCAGATAACCTTACCTGTGAACTGTGAAGGTGCCTTTAAAAGTGGGTGCCCTATCGACATGGCGCCAATGCGTTTCGCGTTAGATCTAAGTGTAGGTGAAAGGGGACCAAAACATAACAGACAATAAACAGAATACATTTTGTGCGTCATCAATCAATAATACCTGCAGTTGTGCGCTGTAGCGACGGCCTGGGACCGTTATAAATGGCCAATTAATTGTGTTTGTACTGGGCTCTCTATTACCTGCAGGCTTTCGGCGTAAATTAAAATTTACTTGTTACCATGGAGCAAATATAGAGAGGAGACGTTGTATGTACATTTTTCTATGAAAGATCGCGTGACGATTTGCGGGGCGAGGGGGATAAAGAAATGGGCGGGATAATCGACTTTACTACGTAGTTCAACTATCTCACACTAGATGGATTTTAAATACGGCCGTGTTTTTGTTGTTGTAAGTAGTTGTCGATAGATGGCGCTGTTTACAAAATGATTATAAAAAGTAGAAAAATAATATTTTGGTGGTAAAAATTCTTTAGGAATTAATGTAGGACGAATTTCAGTACGTATGATTATCAAGATATAATAATTGTTAGCTCTACGCACCTATGCATTTTTATTTCTCCTGATACAAAGTGTCGCCATCTAACGTCAAGTAGAAATTTATTTGGTGAGCGCCGTCAGTAGACTGACTTAAGGCCACGCCCACTGTGGTGACGTCAGGACCTAGTTGAGTTACAGTGCACAGTTGCTTAGGGCGTCTCCTCTCTATGTTTGCTCCATGCTTGTTACAGAATTATTTGTTTCTGCTCTGTGAGATGTACGAGTACAAACATTCCAGAGGCGTTCCTTCCAAACAAGCCCATAACAGCTTAAAAGCCAGGCTTTACCCCATAGTTTGGTCGCTTTGCAGTTTACAATTGATTGAGGCTTTGTTAGTAATCCTTTGATAGATAACATGTTAAGCCATGTCGAAGGCTTTAGGGTGGCATGAAAAATTCCGAATCTGGGTTAGCTGCGAACCCCACCATCAATCCGCATTGGAGCAGCGTGGTGGAGTACGCTCTAGGCCTCCTCAATAAGCAGGAGAGACCCGTGCTCAGTACTAGGTCATTAAGGGGTTATAGCCAGGTACCTACGAGGTATGTGTGTAGAGGTAAAGCCTGGTTTTTTGGCTTGTATTGGAGAATTGCTACTGAAATACCCATTAACATTTAAATCTGCGTGTTCTAAAATATTGCAGGAATTTAATAAAAAAACGTGTTTTTGAGACCGTAGTCGTAGTCGTAGTTACTAATTGGGATTTTGTCGCCTCTGATAAATGGGTCAGAGAAAAAAATCTTTTGCACAATTGGAATAGCAAAAGAGCCGTTAATTTGTTTTAATCTGTTTATTCCAAAGGAGATATTGCGCTTGGTTTTATCTCCCCTTCTTTATTTCTATTGTCCTATCTCTATGACCTCTATTCTACAAACCAAGGCTTTCATAATTAAAAGTTTCAGATAGGTACATCTTTCCAGCTTCGCTGTGTAACCTATTTCTTTTGTGAAAGCTGCAGTGATTAGAAATTTATTACTGGTTCAGTTTTTCGCGCCAAGTCTTTCACTAATATTGGGTCACTTTATTTTTTCTGTGGTTTTACAGCAGTACTACTGCGGCTTCCACTTTTCCACAAAATGTTTCTTTATTTACCAGCTGTTAAATCGTTTCTTTTTTACAACGTTTCAATTAACTGTGCAAATTTTGCAAGCTGAGTTCTCTTGCTGGTATCAATTCGACAGACTCGACATTTTGCATGTTATGATAAGCTTGATTGGAAACTACGCTCTAAGGATTATTGGCTAATTTCAATTTAAATTGGTATTCAACACAAACATATAAACGCTAACACAAACGCTAATGCACTCATACCCCCGCAGTAGGTTACCAGGTACCTGTGTCGCGGGTGGCATGGACTACACATACTTAAAACACATTACAATTACACCCATGACCCGAGTACAAGTATTTATCTGCCACATAAATATCTGCCCCGGCCGGGAATCGAACCCGGGACCCCTCGCGTCGCAGGCAGGGTCGCTACCAACTACGCTACAGGGTCGTCAAGTCAAGTTAGGGTCGTCAACATAATTATATGTATACAAAAAGGTTTTCTCTTTAAAATATGACATATCATATTGCAAGGCTGAGGGCACGTGGTTTCTAGACCACGCATTGAGTCGGTAAATCAACAGTGAATGGAGTTCGTTAACGTCACACATGTCAGGGCGGTACGTTTGGGACTGTACTCGCGTCGTCTGACCGTGTGTATGTAGCCTTAGGCACTTCTCACACAACGCTATTTATTAGCTATGCGACTGCAACCCAATCCAAAATTCGCTGTATCTGACACTGTTCAGTGACAGGAGGGAGACGCATCGTAGACGCGTCGGTCGCTTCTTTACTTTGACAACATCCTAGTCGCTTACAAATAGCGTCGTGTGAGAAAGGCCTTACAGCCGATTGCGTTGTGTTTGTAAAATAAACAAAACCTTGTATGAAACATGGAACGTCGATAGTAATGAGTCATGTCGATTTTTATGGGACTGAGTCACAGATAACGCTGATAGAAATAATACTATTCTGTTGGCAGGACCAATTTTAACAACTGTCTTGTGGGATTAAATAAATCAAGCTCCGTATTCACCACGACCACATAAGGCATTTTAGCATAGCATTTTAGCCCACCACGTAAGGATTTCTTGTGTTGTAGATGCTACGGATACAGCAAAAGAGGGCAACAGACCCCGGGAACAGATATTTAAACTCGGCATTCATTCATGCTTCGCTTCGGTTGTACCCAGGAGTCTGAACGGTAGTTTGATACGGTAACAATTGCACCGTACGGGTCATCATTAACTACTTCTTTAGACTTAAAAAAATATACCACACCACAAAAAAGTGGTCTGAAAAGAAAGTTAATAATAGTTGTCTGTAGACATTGAATCATTAATTAATACACATTTAAGGACTTTTACCGTGTCATTTGTGAACTAAGTACAGTTGACAACATACTTCCAATAAAATAAATAAAGGACGTAAATAAAAGACGCTACCTAAATACTTTATAATAATAGGGTTAGACACGCTTTCCTCGTCAATTAACAAGAGCTATTAATCTTTATTTATCTCGACACTCCCAATTTACTTCGCAAACCTATAAAAGATAAATATAGTCGTCCGCAAATAGAAGTGAGTTTCCATTAAACTCTTTCAGACAGTTTTTATGAAGCCGCGCTGAAACGGCGACAATAGAATAGCAAAGCTGAAAGCGTGAAGGGCGTTATCAGCTCGCACCGTAGAATGGTGCTTTGTTTTCAGAGAAGCGATCAATGAACAGTGGAGATAACTGGAGATTAGATACATTAAAAGATTGTGAAGTGTGAAGAAATGGATTTGGATTCAGGAAGTCAAGTTTGCTTAATATATCCCACCAAACACCAAATGTAAGAGGAAACAAGTTTGTAGAAAATCATGCTAGACGAGAACGTAGATAACAGACTTCAAAACCGATAAGTAGAGATAACACAAAAACACCCGTCAGGTGTCGCTCAAATTTTTATGGGATGGGATCAAGCGTGAAACACTACCTTTCGAATATGTACAAAAATAATTAAGTTTAGAGGTACTATAAAAATACAGACGAATTCGGAACCTCCTTCTTTTTTTGAAGTCGGTTAGAAAAGAAGTGTTAAGAAAGATTAAGGGTCGAGAGTGCAGACCCTCCTTGTGCCCTTGGCGACCTTTTTTTCGTTCTCGGTCTAGACGAATATTTCTCTTTGCCATGGCTTCTACAACACAGGGAATCCTAGTGTGGACACTGTGGACCTATGGGTCTTTTGCGACCTTTTTTCTCGCACCCCTAGGGGGCACGTGCATACTTAGGGATAATAACGCTGTTGTAACTAACTGGACATCAAATTCTTTCAAGGTTTCTCATATCATAACGCCTGTAAGGCACAACAATTATTATTTTTCTCCAGTTCCCCAATGCGTTTGTTAATACACCACTGGAACAAAATGCCTGTTTACATAATATTGCACTATGAAGAAGTTGGTGAAGGTATTTTTTTCTTCCTTTACTTCATTTAACGTCATTAAAGAGTTGCTTTTTGCCTGATTTCTTGGCGTTTATTTTGCGCAATATCTTATTATTTTTTGTAAACTTATAATGGAATAATATTAAACGATTAAATTGGCAGAAAAACTTCAAGGAATAAATTTTGTCTGGGTTAATATTCAACACAGATTGCAAAATATCGTAATTTAATTTAAAATTGACGCGATTAAATAAAATAAATAATATTATTAATTTTCTTTGAGACATTTGGTTTACAATTTACAATAAGTTTTTGTTTAGATGCATTCCAATGTGAATATGTTTTTTGTCCTTGATCTGAAATGTCGCTGGTTTATGAATACAATTAATTAAAATTAATTTATTTAACCGACCTTATTATATATGGCTTAAATGCTATTTTAGGTCAATGATATTTTAACATTAGATAAAAACATCAATTGCGCGTCAATTGCTCTGTCCAATGTCTTTCGTATTAGGGCGACGGTTTTAAGTAGTACCTATGTTGATATGTCTAGATCTATTTATACATGACAAAACTGTTACTGATCGCTGTACATGGCAAATGTTTAAAAAATCACAATGGGGGGCCTTTATTTATGCAAGTGAACCCAAAACAATGCTTTTTCATTTTGTATGTTTAAGCGCGCTAATCTCAGAATGGTAGTCTTCTGGGCCCCAATTCTGCTAATTTATAACGCTTCAATAGTGTCTCGATTGAATTGTCTGCCACATTTTGAATAAAGAATGTGCCGAAATAACGTCGAAAACTATTAAATTTTGTACATAGAACGTACTTAAATGTGTCGATCTATTCTATTATGTAAACGAAATGTGCCAAATATGTGTCAAACTCTTCAATTTCGTATACAGAATTTGGCAAACAATTCAATCGAGACACTATTGAAGCGTTATAAATTAGCAGAATTGGGGCCCTGGTCTGACTGTTAACGTCACGGTCGCTCTAACTAAATGATCTGGTATAATGTCAAGGCACAAGAATTTGTATTCTGTCCATATATTTGTCACATAATATTAATTAAAATAAAGCTGCGGAATACGCTAAATTACTCGTTTGTATAATCGGATTAACTCGACTCCTTTCGAACGATTCAGAGGACCTTTCTCGAGCTCAAGAGCCCTCCATGATGAGAACTCGCTGGACACGACGCGACAGTCTAAAATGCGTAAGTTCATATTTATATTACCGAGATATGCAAAAAGGCGTACCGGAACCTCGGCTTCATATTGAGGCAATCGCAGGGTTTCACCAGCTTTACTGCCCTGAGAGCCCTGTATGAAGCCTTGGTAAAGAGTTGCCTGGAGCATAATTCAGTTATATGGGCTCCACATGAGATCAAGTACAAGCAGATGCTGGAGAAAATTCAAAATAAGTTTGCGAGGTACCTCTACATGAGGATGTATGGTGTGTACCCGGGCTATCCTTTGCTGTATCCCACATTGTTCGTGCTGGGTATGGTGGGATACAGCAAACTGGAAACAAATAGAGAGGTCGCACTAGCGAAATATCTGCTTCTGGTATTGAGAGGTAAAAAGGATAATCCAGGTGTCCTAGAAGAGCTGAAGCTGTGCGCGCCGGGCAACAGCGTTGAGCGGCGACGACGGCCCCAACTGCTGGCATTGCCGTGCGCTCGCACCAATCTGCTCCAGCGCGCGCCGTTCACTAGAGCGCTGCACACGCTCAACTCGGTAGCTGAAAGTCTGGACTTGTTTACTTGCTCACTGAATGAGTTTGCGAGGGTCGCTAGTAATGTCATTACAAATGGAATTAATGGACCATTATTGATGTGATTCTATTACTTAGGTTTGTAGATTTATATAATGATTGTAAAATGAATTTTTAATTTTATTTTTGATTTTTTGAAGAATTCTAATCTTATTTTCTTATTTTTATTTAAGAAAAAATGAATAGATTGTTATTTATTGTAATTTCAATGTAAGTTATGCTATTACAATTACACTAACGTATTGGGATGCTACCTGTAATGTTAGTAGTAAGCTATGGAATAAATAAATAAAATAAAAATAAATATTGACAATTTGAAATAACCCTTTGACAAAACGAGTTAAGGTCGAACTTCGAATGCAGAGCGCGTCTCTAGTTATTAAATTTTAATCTGCTTTTCATAATCATCGTGAATAGACATCTTTTTGTTTATCGAAAAATGATTATTAATGCATTTGTCGGAAAAAGATTTTTTCATTCATAGGAATTAACACATAATGATTATATCGCATGACCTCATCGTTTCTATTGTGTTTGTGTGTTATCTTACTTTGAGTAAATACGTAACTTTTTTGTACCGTGAGAAGTCTTCAAACAAGAAGTTTGTAAATACTTTGAGGAAGGAGTTTACTTAAGAGATTTTAACCAAACCCTGTGTGGTGCAATGGTTACCATGCCGAATCATTATCCTTGGTTCGAATTCTAGTAAGGCTGAATTTTGAATGGTGTCAGGTGTGTGCAACTTTCTGTTTTCGGTCTGGATGTATAATGTATGTGTCCTTGCCTTCTGAGTTGTTCATGACACCTACGTCACAGGGTATACAAGTGTGTGACGTGGCTATGCGTGTGTAGCGTTATTTATCTATTTTTTAATTATAGCTACTTGTAGCAGGTAATTCTCCGGGGCTTCTAAATCTTGTACTTATTACACTTTAAATGCGCTAGCTCCTTTATTTACACAAGATTCACCTACAAACATTTTTCTGTCTCAAAAATGTCTGCTCCAGCTGGGTATCGAACACGGGATCTGTTATCAGCTACAATGCCAAATACCAAGTGGAACTACATCGTCAAACATTATGTCAAGAATTTTAGCATAGAACAATACTTTGCTTTGCCTATAATGTAACTTTTTACTTTTCAATGTAGTTGTTTGATAAAAATAAACTGTGTTGTTTCGAGTGCTTATGTGTAGTTTTTTATTACTATTTTCAATTCATTGAACAAGGCACGAATGTGAGTAATCTGTATGAAAAACAATTTCCATTATTTCTCTCGGTGTATAGGCGTGACGGAATGGAACAACTCGACAGATTTCACGCTTCATTACCGCCCAGCCATTGTCAACGTCAACGTCCATAGACTGCGGCGTGCCCCCTCTGTGGGAATACATAGTAAACAAATTAAACTAATCGACTCTTAATTGTTGTACTAAAAATGTATTGCTTCGATTGAATGTAATTAGTCTCTTACGCTGACCAATCATGCACTTCGAATTTTTAATATTACGACCTGATTGCGCAATGCTTGCAAAGTTACAATGCGTGGGTTGCTGTGCAAAGAAGTAGGTATGTATGGGTTCAATTTTCATTTACCAGTAATAAATTTTTATACAATTAATTTTACTATCTTTAAATTTAATTATCTACCTACTATTATTATCATCCTATCCATTCCCGTGATTCTCGTTCTCCCGCCATTGTAGCAGTAAACGTTTAACGCAACCGTCTTCGCAACAAGTCCGCTGGGTTTCACTTCAATATTACTAATGTTTTTAACGTGGATCCAATGAAAGTAATAGATACTAATTAGTATGCAGCGTACAAACTAGTATCGTGTAATCTCGGTCTAGAACTGGTCTAGCCGCTTGGTAATCGATTGTAGGTACTCGTTTATGTACTCTTATTTACTCGGACTAAAGCTAAGGCGTTATTTACGATGCTAGGGGAAGTTCCCACGATTAACCCTTTGAATTCCAGCGGAGTGAACGTACTATGAAATCATGACAGCATAATTATGCTGTCGTTGGAAGTTAATAGATTAAGTCTCAATGATACAAATACAAAGTAGTCTACGACCTACGACATTCGTGATGCCGACAAAGATGTGACATAATTACAAACGAGCATTGATTAATTAGTGTAATTTTATTGTTAAGTTTATAAGGGACTAAGTAATAGCGTAATTTTCTTACATGTGTATGATTGGTATAATAAGATATAAATGCGACGATTAACAAATAAAAAATGGTCTAAATACTTAAATAGTGAGCTGTTGTGTATTTCGATGTTTTAAATAGTTGTGTCACGATGTCACGAAGGTACATACTACATAGTAATACACAGCCTATATGTGTATTCATTCCGCAATAGCGCCCAAAAAGGTATACCGGTGATTTTCACTTATTTTAATAGAATAAAATAAGGATAAGCCGAGAGGGAAAATAGTTTAGTCTACACCAGTGGTTCCTAAAGTTGACTGGACCGTGAGCTAATCTATTAAGATCCTTCAAACTTGGGACTCACTACCTCACCATGATTTAGAAATAAGACTTTTTGTTACTATCGAATATTTTCTTTCATACTGAATTAAATCCATAGAGTGTTAATTACGTGCAAATTAATTTGCATCGGTGGATGTTTCATCAGATTTTTCAGGTTTCATCCATTATGCACACGTAACCGTAACGTATGTATGTATGTCGCGACTATTAGTTTGGGAAATACTGGTCTAGACGGTCATAAGCATAAAACTGTGCAAACATTTAATCGTGTGTTAAGTTTGGGAACACTGATTGTGAGTGTCTAGTGTCTAGACAGCTGGGCTGTGGATCGATGTGGCCACATGCGGCCCGGACCAAAATACACACTTATCACGGACTTAGAGCGTTGACAGCACGGATTAGGAAGTACACGCGTTTCTCTGGTATGCCTTGCGTTTAGAGATGCAGATGTAGTTTTAGCTTGTACGAATGTTGTTCTGTAGTTTTGCAATTCTCTAGAAATTGCTTATGTAGTATGATAAGTATATAAATTGAACAATTGTAATTTGCTCGATAATGTCGTCTATAAATAGATGAAGCATATAATTGTAAGCACGGTGCAATTGAGCCTTGACTAAGTTTAACTTCCTCCGCGTTATGTTAGCCGCCGAATGCGTGACGTCATTAGCCTAGATGGAATGAGGAGGTAATAGGCTGTGTCTAGAACTAGAACTCTATACCTGTCTCGCCGAAAATATGGAATTGCCACTCCACGCTGAAAACAACTTTATTACCGATGTGCACAGTTCAATTTAGCCTGTAAGCAAAATTTACTTATAGAATTTTAAATTCTCACCATAATTTTGCAATAAAACCCTAATATTAGTTTTGTAGGGGCGAAAAATGTCATTTGTGTGAGATTCAATTAGAACGAGCTCCATATCGAACTTGAGAGCTTAAAGATGGATATGATCGATGTTATGACGGGTCCCGGGTTCGATTCCTGAGGCAGATATTTATTTGACTTTTTTGCTTTGCCTTCATTCACAGTGAGTTCCCGTGCTCAGCCTTGGGATAGTTGTGGGTTGCATTGATGACCTGAAGACACAGTTTATAGTTTCATATGGAACCAGAAGTATTTAAAAGTCAAAGTACACTCATAAATGATTTCATAATAAGTAGGTATTGTAATGATTTTGTCTGAATACCTATTCTGTTTATAAAACTTAGCTCAAATAAAGCGAGATGTATCTAAATAGATTTAATTGGTATTCCTAGCCGAAATCGCTCAGCGGTTTCTTTGTTTAAGATCCTGATATTAGCTGTCAACACGAGGAAACCACGCGGGCGGAATGCTAATGAGCACTTTGTTGCCGTTTCGGACGAGGGCCTCCCACCATTTATGGGTATGGAGACGATACGACGACGACAGCAGACTTCTATTCGTGGTGTGTCTGTCAAGAAAGACGTCAGCTTGATGCGCTTGCATGTTTAAATGTTGTATATTAGAATTAGCCTCTATGGGGCTTTTAGAACTGACTGATATAGACAGTAGACTGAGTCATTCCAACTAAAGAAATACACATGAACCAAAGTAGGTACACACACACGCTATCGCAGCGCCTCCAGAGCAATAAGACGGTTTCAATGGGTTAGATTTTGTAGATTTATACTTCATAAGTACCTATTAACGCATCTCAAAGGCGGCTTCATGTCAAATGCCAGATTTGCTCATTCCAATAGAAAAATAATTATAATTAAACTATTTTTAGTTGTAATGTGCGTCCAGCATTTATGACATTCTGAAAATGACAATAAATGTGAATTCCCTAATAAGCGCCAGTCGGTTCAGTGCAGCTTTTCTTAGTAGGATTATGTCTACTATACGCACAAATATATAACTTTTAAATATGTACACATAATAAAATATTTATCTAAATAAAAAATATGTAGCATTATACAAAATAATGCAAGTTATTCCATACGTGTAAAATAAGTCGGGAAACGTGTTATAGTTTCCTCACCTTGACGATAGATGGCGTTGTACCGAAATCTGAATCACGCTGGCGACTGTTCATTGTAGAATACATAAAGGTGTGGGGGTTTATGTTCTCGATACAGACAAACAGAGAAACAGCTTATTAGACACTAGCTATGCCCGCGGACTTCGTTCTGCGTATTTTTGAAAAGTCTCGTAAAGAGACTTGATTTGAGTTTGAGAAGTTGAACTAATAGTCTATTACTAATATCTAATAGTCTATGTCTAACTAATAGTAATAGTCACTTCAGTAATACCACAAAATATGGATAGTACAGAAGTTAAGCTCATGTATGTACCTCGATTTTGGTTATGCATGTGTGCGTAAACTTTAGGCATAAGTTTAACCACGATAATTAAAAAATATATATTTTTAAACTATATTGGCAGTTTTTCATTCGGGTGCCAAGACATAAAGACCAGAAGTGATGCTGACCCTCGAGAAAACAACTTAAAGTTGGTCATGAGAAATAGAGCCGGTTCGATTCCCGATATGTAGATATCCCGATATATAGATATTAATGAGCCCGCGACTTCATTCGTTCAAGGGAGTTTTTCCCGCGTAAATCTCGATCCCGCGGGCGGTCCAGAACAAAAAGTAGCTTATATAATGCTCCATAACCTCCTCTACGTCCCTCTGAAATCCCATAAACATCTGAACCCACGACCTCGTCCCCGGGGATGAGTTTTTACCGCGTGAATCCTGAACCTCGTGAATCCTGATCTCGCGGGAATTCCGGGATAAAATAACATATATTATAGGCATACAACTTCCTCTATCTCCAAGTGAAAGTCCCATAAAAATGTTAGCCTGCGACTTGGCGCATAGGCGATTTTCCCGTGTGAATCATGATCCCACGGGAAGTCCGGAAGAAAAAGTAGCCTAATACATTGCTCCAGAACCTCCTCTACCTCGCAATAAAAGTAGCATAAAAATTTAAGCCCGCGCGTTCGCACATAGGAGTTTTCCCGCGTGAATCCTGATCCCGCCGGAATTCCGGGATAATAAGTAGCATATGTGTTGCTCTAGAACCTCTTCTATCTCCTAATGAAAGTCGCATAAAATCTAAGTCCGGTACTTCACACATAAGAGTTTTTCCCGCGTGAATCCTGATCCCGCCGGAATTTTGATATAATAAGTAGCCTATGCGTTGTTCCAGAACCTCCTCTATTTCTTAGTGAAAGTCGCATAAAAATTTAAGCCCGCGCTTTTCCGCATAGGAGTTTTTCCTGCGTGAATCCTGATCCTGTGGGAATTCCGGGATAAAAAGTAACCTATATATTATGTTACTTCACAACTTCCTCTATCTCCCAATGAAAGTCCCATAAAAATCTAACCTCGCGACGCGACGTGGCGCATTGGAGTTTTTCCCGCGTGAATCCTGATCCCGCTGGAATTCCGGGATAATAAGTAGCCTATGTGTTGCTCTAGAACCTTCTCTAACCCCAGTGAAAGTCCCATAAAAATCTAAGCCCGCGACTTCGCGTATTGGAGTTTTTTCCGCGTGAATCCTGATCCCGCGGGAATTCCGGGATAAAAAATATCCTATATGTTAATCTAAGTTGCCCTCTATGTGTGTGCCAAATTTCATGAAAATCGGTTCAGTAGTTTTTGCGTGAAGGAGTAACAAACAAACAAACAAATACACAAACATTCACACTGACTGAGATAGACAGTAGACTGAGTAATTCCAACTAAAGAAATACACATGAACCAAAGTAGGTACACACACACGCTATCGCAGCGCCTCCAGAGCAATAAGACGGTTTCAATGGGTTAGATTTTGTAGGCTTATAATTCATAAGTACAGCTATCAAATCAACGCATCTCAAAGGCGGCTTCATGTCAAATGCCAGATTTTAAACTATTTTTATTCGTAAGGTGCGTCCAGCATTTATGATGAGTCATTAATTTAGAGATTTATCTACGCCTAATGAGGGAAATCTCTGTGATTGATAACGGTGCTAATTAATTGGGCTTAGTCGCCATCTCGCACGACAAAAACTCGCACGATCGTACGACTTGGCACTTTTCAAATTTACCTAATATTTCTGTCGTCAACTCGCACGACCATAAAAATATGAGGTAAATTTGTACAGTCAACTACAAAAATCCTTTTTAAAACGTTTAATGTTTTATGGTTGGACTTTAAAATATAACAAAATGTTATTATATCATAATTTTAGATATATTTCACAAATCAACATCTCAAAAATATAAAAGCATGAACAACCCAAATAATAATCAAAGTCAAAAATAATAATAAAATATAATTATTCCCAAATGCACATGGCTTGTTTCAGTATTTTTAACCAGCTTTCCTTTACATATATTGCGTCCAAAGACCTTTATTTTTTCTTTGTAAATTACATATATTTATGTCCCGTGCGAAGAAGTTACTGGCTTTCCTCATTTTGAAATAATTGTCTTCACATCACTTTCAGAATTAGTTGAACCAAATTGTGATTCAGCTCCTAAAAAAATTGTTATGATTGAAACTGGTTTTTTCAATAAAATCGTAGGCAAAGCAAACCATTTTTTTATAAATTTCGCATATATTATTAGAGTCATAAAAAATCTTAAAATAATTTATTTATAAAATTTCATTTGTCTTATAGTTTATTCCAATGCCGGTCATTATAGGACAAAATAAGATTGCGGCCACAAAAGCCATTTTTATTTTAACCCTGCTCTATTAGGACAGTTCTAAAATAAAACTAGTATTAATAAAATGTAAAGGTACTTCATAAAACGATAATTATTTAGTTTACTTTGATTAATGAATATGAAAATGGGCGGACGAGAAAAATTTGGCATTTATTTTCGACATTTTTTAATTTCATTAAGACATACTAACACTATGAAAATAAATTAAATAAACTTACCTCTAGCGTACACAAAAACAATAAAAATACCCACATTTTAATAAAAGAATTAATTCATGTCGCAGCTAAATTTGCGCGGGCACAGTAAAGTACGTTTAAGGGAAGACTGACTGACGTCACCATGCGGGACTATTTTTTGAGTATGAATGAACCTGCTTAGTTCGGTAGCGTAGAAGAGCGCTGTTCTCACATCCAAAAATATTTTTTTATGTGTATACTTATATGCATTTCATGTATTGGCTGGTGGTAGGGTCTCGAACCCGGCTGGCTATCTACCACCTTCCTGCTTGAGTCAGCCGCCAAAAGACCTGTCATGTACCGGCTGGTGACTTGAGAGCCAGTTCCCTCCTCTTTCCCATCCTTCCTCTTTCCATTGTATGAATGTATGTTTCCCTTGTACGTTCCCGGTGAGTGCTCCGAGGAATTGTTCAATTTGGTGCCAACTTCACCCTTCCATCATCACACCACTCGCCGAAGATTGAAGTTTCATCCACATCGCTTGCACTCGTGGCGAACGACTACGGTCCGTTTTTCACGATAGTTTTTGCCACGAACATGCAAAATATGGAATGAGCTTCCTTCTGAATTCCCGGAGCGCTATGACATGGGGTTCTTCAAGAAAGGTGTAAAAAAAGTTCTCCTTCAGGGCCGGCGTTGCACTGGTGACTCCCCTGGTGTTGCTCGGATATAAAGCAAACAATAATTAGACAGTAGCTTTAAGATTTAATATAAGGACGTTTTATTGAAGTCTTTTTAAAAAAAATTAAATTGCGTGTACTTATGTACGCGCGTAAGAAGTTATACTTCTTTGGCATCATTAAATAATAAATATTCAACGTTAATAATTTCATAATATTTAGTATTATATACTAAAAAAATTGGTTGTCTGTAAAGTCGGTTTACTGACGATAGTTGAACGTGACAACGTCTTAAGAAAATACTGATGAAATGGTAGCATAATCACTAATAGTCATCCTAAACTATCTTTGAATACTTAGTTATAATTTATTTACTGTTATATTGCAGTTAAAAACCTTTATTAAATATTTTACCAAAAAGACTAGTCGTTGCATACCGTATAACGAAACATTAATCTTTAGCTAGTCTGTGCATATTATGTCATGTCAATGTGCCACAAACAAGTCAAAACAAACCTGGCTGGTTATAAATAATTTCGATAAAAAGCAAAAGAGACGTCAGAGTTAAATTGACAAAGGCCAATGAGTGGTTTAGCTGGGTTTAGCCGGCAACTTCATACTGTTGCGCGCGCATCGTAAAATTTCACGCGCCTAACTTCATACTGTTAATTTTTTGGTGTTACAGATGCGCGCGCATCGTAAAATTTCACTCTCATGAAATTTCCATAACGCGCCTAAAGAAGTATAACTTCAAAAATTGTTTAAATATTATTTACTTGACTGTACTTTGTACAAGCGTGCGAGTTGATGACGAAATTATTAGGTAAATTCGAAAGGTGCCAAGTCGCACGATTGTGCGAGTTTTTGTCGTGCGAGATGGTGACTAAGTCATTAATTGAACAAATTGATTCGTCATCACGACAGTTACTAGTAAATAATTAATGACGCAATGAAATCTCCGATAGCTCAACCGATCTGTCGTCGATAAATGAGTGGCATCCCCAGCATTGACACGTAGGTATACGTTTCATTTAAATAACATGTCAGTCATTGTTCTAAAACAATGGGTTCCATATTTTTCCAAAGTATGTATGTATCTACGCGGAAGGTCGCTGTTGAGCTCTTGATGAAGTACGCGGAAGGAGATACGCTCGTGCGGATTGTTCTAATGGAGGAAACTGTACATCACTGAAGAATGTTCGATAAGTTTTAGCTTCCCTTATGAGTTATGACGACTTACGATGTAATGGTAAGAGCTCGGAATACCGAAGTTGTTTATTTTTATCTGTTGAAGATGCGTTATACATTATAATGGATAATGGATGTATTTTTTGTTTACGTTTATGATAGTTGGTTTGTGGACAGCTGAGCGCAAGACATAGAATGTTTTTATATTCTATGAATATATTTCTCAGTACAATTTTTAAACGATTTGCACCATGAAACTTCCATTAAAGTTTCGCGGAAAAACGAATTAGCGGCTATCAAGTTTGGAAACGGGCCGTTTTTTGGGACTATTTGTGCTTTTGAACAGATAGATATCCTTTATCGTGGGTGGTATACCTAGGAATCCACAAAATGTATTATTAACGACCAAAGACCGGTATAACAACAACAGAATCAATACCAGAAGAGACAAGCTAGGTTTACATTGTACTATTCAGTTGAACTAGTGGGAATCATCCGTACTTATGAGCCGTACGATCGGGCCGTCAATCGTATCTAGACAATTTTACTAATCCAGTCATTATTATATCGATATAATAGTCAATATAATAACGTATCCTGCATGCAGGGATTACAAAGTATTAATTTCCTTCCGTGAAACACGCTTCGAGACGTAAGTGATACGAACGCGGCTCATCGGACTCGTAGATCAGTAGGTGGTGATCAATAAGCGGCAAGGCTGGTCGGACCTCGCATCATGCGAGCTCTAAAAATATATTACCTGCCTTGCTATTACATCAGGAGCTAAGCACGATTACACGTTGACATACACTGTGATAAATTACACTTTAATTAGCTTTGCGGTCATTACTCTGTTGTCCTGGTAATATTTAATTTTGTTCTGCTTGTAATGAAAGCAGAAACGGAGCAGCAAATACCGCCCTTGGTTCAATTGGGCAAACCTATAGCTTACTTCTAGCTAACCATACAATAATATTTAGATTGGATTCTGTAAATTACCATATCATTAACTAGCTTCCGCCCGCAGGCTTCGCCCGCGTGGAATTCGTTTAAACTTCACCCCCCGATATCACCCCCTTCGGGGTGGAACTCCCAAAAATCCTCGTTCAGTAGTTTCAGCTGTGCGTTGTCTGTCAGTCAATCACACAGTAACGCAAGAGTTTTATATTTTTTTTTTTAGTTTGTGAGCTGATTTAAATAAATCAAAAAGAGTCATCTTTGAGCTAATTACAGTAGATACATCGGTGAAAAACGCATCCCAATCGGTGCAACTATTTCTGAGTTCACAAGGAACAAAAGGACATTCTGAAAATAACATTATGTGAATTCGCTTATAAGCGCCAGTCGGTTCAGTGCAGCTTTTTTTAGTAGGATTATGTCTACTATACGCACAAATATATAACTTTTAAATATGTACACATAATAAAATATTCATTTAAATAAAAAATATGTAGCATTATACAAAATAATGCAAGTTATTCCATACGTGTAAAATAAGTCGCGAAACGTGTTATAGTTTTCTCACCTTGACGATAGATGGCGTTGTACTGAAATCTGAATCACGCTGGCGACTGTTCATTGTAGAATACATAAAGGTGTGGGGGGTTTATGTTCTCGATACAGACAAACAGACAAACAGTTTATTAGGAAACTAGCTTTGCCCGCGGACTTCGTTCTGCGAAGTCTGTATTTTTGAAAGGTCTCGTAAAGAGACTTGATTTGAGTTTGAGAAGTTATACAGGTTATACTAATACTATCCTTATCCTTATCCATATTAAATTAAGTACCAGACTACCAGTCCAGTAGACCAGTAATTAATTTAATACCAGTATCCACTTCACTTCACATTCACATACACAGTGATACACAATAAAATAAATAGTGTTTTGTGTTAAAGTAAAATTAATAATGAGATTAATAGACAGTAAGCTTTAAAAATAATCTTAGATTTTAAAGTACCATATTTCGGATGTAGTCCCCTTAAGGGGTGTTTTGTGTGTATAAGAATATTAAGAATAGTGTGGCCATTTTACACGTATCTTTTTGAGACGGAATAACAATATTCGGGACTTTGGTTTTCACATCGGGATAGCTTCAATAGTTTTGTAGTGAGAAATAAAAATTAGGTTCAGTTGTACCAGCTATTAAATAAACTACTTACTTCGAAATGTATCAAGTTTAGGATTTTTCCAGTGTAATGTTCCTGTTCAAATATTATTGTACAAAAACTTTCACGTGGGTTGCAGCTATGGCGAAACACTTTCCGATCGACAATTCGTAACTAAATACAATTTGAGCAGGTGGGGTTGTCCTTTGATGTCGCACCGGGTAAATTGACAATCGGCGGCGGCTGCTAATAGCGCTCAGTTATAACAAGACACATTTATTTAAGTGCTCAACACATGTGTCATTATACACGGTTGTATGCGAATACGGTGTTCTGCTTAATAGATGAAGAGAGTCCAGGTACATACATACATTTAATATAATATGTTTTGTCGGGTAATTGCGTTTGTTCCACATTTTGTGTCGCTTGAGTTTGTAATCGCTCTTGCGGACTTAAATCCGTTTACATTATAAACTAAGCGTAAGGGTTTAGTTGTTATGCTTGAAACGTGTTTAAAATATGAGGATCCTCCGTTTAGATACGTTATTAGGCTCTGTAAAACCCTATACCTACTTTATTGTTATTGTTGGTGTCTTTTAGTTTAATCCGACGGCGCTTGTGCATGATTATATTTAGAGTGTATTGTAAGCTGTGGTGTAAGTTTGGAGGTATTTTCTTATTTAGTATGAATTGGTTTAGGGTAGGTGCTGCAACCCTTGTGAGATAAAAGTCAACCTCCGATGCTCGTGGTTCATGCTGAAGAGCAGACGAGACGCCAGGTCATGTTGGAGATCATCATATTAATACATGTAGCATCTGGTTTAATCCCTATGGTGCCTTCTCGAAATCTTTGGGAACTTTTTGAGGTTGCCCCTGATATAGTTGAAGTTGAAATGTAGGTGTGAGTAGGCGGCAGTAAGGCCATCGCGTAATTTGACTGCTCGTTTGTCAACTGACAGATAGTATCTAAATAAAATATAGTGTACCCATAAAATTAAAGGTCTCATAGTCTGCTGGTGGCATACGTCGATCCTGATTAATCGAGTTGGGGCGTGGTCGGTAGCAGGGTGAACCAATAGTAAAGAATTTTCGTTCAAAAAGAATCGTCAGTCCCGGTTGTTTTTGTTAGGTGGTAAGCAGTTGTTAGGCCATGTTGGAAGACCTTCGGGTGCCATAAAAGCTTCCGACACTTACGTTGGCCACTAGCATCACCAACCAGCACGGGGCAGCGTTGTAGAGTATGGCATGCTCTTGGTCTTCTCATTTAAGAGAAGTGACCCGTGCGCAATAGTGCATAGGTCATAGGTCAATAGGGCATAGGTCAAGCCATCCGTAAAGTATAAAAATATATAGCTGTATAGCTTAAAACGCAAGTTTGGTAACTAAAGTGATTTTTTACAATTCGCAAACAATGTTATATTTGGCCATGACACATCTCAGTTGATCGACTGAAGTTCGTAGTACAAAAATAAACTATTGTCTAGGTCAGAACTAAAGAGAACTGTTGCTGGTGCTAGTTTTGCTAGATGTTTTATAGCTAGGTCATAGGTCTTTGCGCTTAGGTTATCTGCGCTTTAACTATCTTTTAATTTGATGCAGGAATTCAAGATCACAAGCCGGTTAATGATGGATGTACACGCAAGGCTAACATCAAATTGTTGATTTGTAATCGATGTAGCACATATTATTAAAGGAATTTTATTTATAGTAATGAATAACTATGTTGTACTGTTTCATGATGTTCTTTTTTGAGAATTCACTAACGTACTCGACTGCATTTGTACCAGGTTAGGTAGCGGATAAGCGGGATAAGGAATACCAAAGTGTTCACATCGCATTAGATTTATCCCCAACTCTAGACAGTAAAATGCATCAAAAAAGTCCACTGAATGCAATGCATAACTGTGGATGCTTACCTTTGTCTTATCATTTTTACCTTTGTCTTATCAATGGGAACAGAAGACCATTAGAAACATTTCATAGTGAATCCTTTAGAGAAGGTAACCATTTTCTAAGTATCAATCCCTAGCGAGAGAACTGAGGCACATAAAGAACGCAACCATGTTTAATAAATCACAAGTGTTATCTAAGATTAAGTACAGTTTACGAGTCCCCATTGTATTGCACTAAAACTACCAGGGCAACATGAAACTGTAAAAAGCGTGGGAGATCCCCCACAGATTACGGCGGAGGCGAACACCGTGCAGTGCACACCTACGTAATGTAATCGCATTAGACTTGCTTTGTTACGCTTTGTTTGACGGTAAGACAATAACAGTGATTAGCGTATTACAGCTTCAACCCTATTTGTAGGTATTTGTCCTAGCTACTGAATTAATCAGTGGTAATCAAATTTGCGTATTAGAAATTAATTAACACTTGCTTCTGTGAAGGAAAACATCGAGGAAATCTGCACTCCTGACATGAGATTCCTCCGTAATGTAAAAGTGTTAAAGGTCTGTTATAGGTGTTATGAAATCTTAATTTATTAACGTCGGTGCGGTAGAATATGATGTACCTACATTCCCTGAATTAAGAGATTCCCATTGTAAGAGGAGGGCGAGCCTAACAGTGGGACATAGTTATGGGTCGCAATGATTGAATGAGGTACTGAATTACTAATAGGTTCTGTTAGGATTATTTCACAACTAGCGATGTCACAGCTGTGGTTATAATGAAATAGTCGAGCCCGCTGGAACTTGTTGCTGCTGTTAGTTAGATAGCTGGTTGTAAGGCTGTGTCGGAGGTCTTCCGGCGTAGAAACTTCCGACATTTGCGTAGGCCGCTAACGAGGTAACTATTATGGTCACTGAAGTTAGTAGTTACTCTATTGTACCTCGCTACATATTATTATCATTAACCATAAGCAAGTACACGCTTTTAAGCTCTCTTGGATTTGATAATTCACTCTATCACCGTGTAAAGTAAAATATCCTAAAAATATGAAATTTCCAAAATTAAATTTACCATAATTTATAGTTACAGAATTCAGACAAGTTAATTGTAACTTTACTTCCAATCCAGTGGGAATTTCGAAAGTTCGGCCTTAACAGCTTAACTTAATATAAATTTTCAGCTTTATAGCACCAACTGTTTGGGCTGGGTGGTCAGGTATGAATGTGTACCGAAAGGTATTAGGGTAAGTATTCAAACCAACAATGCGACAGATAACTTTGCATTGATATAAATCTAAGAGGTTGGTGACCGACCTCAAATAGAAACTATGACAACGAATATTGTCTTCTGTATTATTTATGTTTCTGTATTTTTGCCATTCCCACGTTTCGAAGTGATTTGCATAATGTGGTACTAATATTTTCCTTTGAACGTATTCATCCGTGTAAATGTAATATGTCACTTCGTGTCGTATGTCGACTGTCGGTTGACACATTGTCTTGACATATTGTCGCGATGTCGGTCTTTGTGGTGTAGCCGTGCCATATGATAATGAGGATAGAATGGCTGAACTTTCGTTGATACCTAGGTACCTATTCCCCGATATGCCGTGATGAATGCGCGAAACGCAGAAGTAACAGTAGGTATTCCTTAGCCGTGTGTGATGGTTATAGCCAAATGGGTTGAAAGTTAAACTCCCGTACTCTATACGGGAGTTCGAATCGTATCGAATGCTTAACGCACCTCGAATATTCATTAATTATGTGCATATCAGACTTTTATTATCACTTTTTTTGGTCACGAAAAACGTAGTAAGAACCTGCATGCCTGAGAGCTCTCCATAATGTTCACGTACCCCTGAAATCTTGTCCACACTTGGCCAGCGCGGTTAGTTAAGATCTGTACCTACCTCATTCTGATCAGTAGTTTTCGTAGAGATGACATAAAACACTAACGTGCCTATTGTTGATTTAAAATAGGTTTATAAGTGGCCTTTTATTTATCCCATGTCAATATTTACTTAGTACAGAAAAAACAGGTGGTGACGTCATTGAAATACTGTTAGTAGAGCAGCGTCGATAAAAAATGTATCTTTGACGTCATTCGTTTGCAGTAACCCTTCACGTAATATCCTCTTGTTATGCATTTAAGACGATAGTCGCCGTCATTTGATAGACTTCTGCATATAACAAGGGGCAAATGGAATTATGGTTGTTACGCATGAGAGTTAGCCACACGAGTAAAGGTTTATGTAATTGAGGCTGTGTATGTAATTATGTATGTGTTTTAATGTTACACCTAGCTTTTGTGACGTAGAACACACACGCACACACATGCTTACACACACATATCAGTAACTAACTAAATTAATAAAACTCTATTTAGGTACCTACCTCACAACTCTGTACCGGAGGAACATTTATAATTTGATGTTTTTTTTTTAAATGCGCTGGTGCTTGTCGTGTGTCCATTTAATTTGAACGACATTTGAAGAGATGTTTTTGAGTTTCCCTAATAATGCGTGTATGACTTCGACTACGTAAATTATGTTCTTATTTTATTACTTGCCGATGTCAAAGACATTTTTTTTAGTAAAGTTTTGTCGTAATCCACGCAGAAGTCCGATTTGCTTATAACCATAACATACGCATATTCACGTCGCGTCGCACCGCCTACTCGCCGTTCTCAGTCCACTTGAACACTAAGTAGGGGATTTCTTTTCATGCCTGATGACAGGCAACTGAGTTAACGATGTGGAAGCTCCAATCGTTGTCCGGAATAATTTTATGGTCCGTCCGTACTTGACAATCGTACGGCTCGTACCTAACCTGCAATGTTGCGGTTGCGATGCAAAAGGTCGAATAGGAGATTGCGTCATAAGACTGCTAAAACTCATGAGTAATAAATAAATTGTATAGTGTTGCATGAGATTTGACTGTCGTTTTAATAAGTTGCCTCAGGCAATCGAAGCGTTAACTTTGAGGCCAGGGACAATACCATACAAAACCTCTTTATTGTTCATCATAAAACTTTACAGAAACATAAAAAAACAGATGTATAAGTACAACAGGCGGTCTTAGCGAAGGTTGTCTGGAAGAGATCGGTAAATACTAGATTTAAATGTTGAAACAAAGTAAACAGGCAGCGTGAAGGCAGCGTTTGGATCGTAAGAATTGGTGTATAGTCTATTCCATTCCACATTATTCCAGTATAATCGATACGCTTCTTCATGGCGTCGCGGTGAATTGGTCGCCTGGTCGGTAGCTACCATAGTTGTAAACTTGTTGCGTGCGACTCAAATGCAGCGATCGTCGGTCAACAAACAGCTTGTGATACTAAATATTTAAAATTCGAAAGTGGCTGGATATAGTGATATGGCAATTCTTTTCGCAGAAACATCAAATTTCCTCGAGAAGACACGTTATAATAAATATTTTAATATTTGTAAAGAATAAGTTTCCCAAAGTTAGCAACGGCAGGTTCAATTGTAGGTATAGAATAGATATGGTGATATCTGCTTTGACACATGACAATGAACACTGATAACTGTTTGGATGAAGAATGTAGGTACCGGGTGTTCCTAGCATTTACCAGTATTTGTTCCCAGGCTTATATAGCATAGCCAATGCCATGGGCGGCAGCGGAAGGGTGGTGCTGCGTGCTCGTTTGCCTCCTTAATTCAATAAAAAAAATGCGTACATGTACCTACATGACTGAATCATGACCATTACGTCACTTCAACCGCTAAACCGTTGAACACACGTACCGGATCTCATGTACAGATTGAGCAGAGACATACCTACTTAAACTGGTTGCGATTGTGATCTCATCTCGTAGACACTCGGGTCGCCGGTCGTCTAGTGCCCAATGTATAACCGTTAGGGGATTTTGTTTAGGTGCGGCTAGGGCTGTACTAAACTTTCTGTGGTAATGAGATGAGACTAATGAGTTCTTGTTTCAGTAAGGATTAATTGAGTAACACACGAGCGAAATACTTGAAAACATACCTAAGTACCTACCTACTTTCGTCTAGCTTGAACATAAAGATACAAATTATATAAAAAGACTAGCTGACCCGGCAAACGTTGTTTTTCCAAAAAAAATGTCAAGGGTGAACAACCCTTATCACTTAGGGGTATGAAAAATGGATAGTAGCCGATTCTCAGACCTACTGAATATTCATATAAAATTTGGTAAAAATCGATAGAGCCGTTTCGGAGGAGTAAGGTAACTAACATTGTGACTTGTGACACGAGAATTTTAAACATAAGATAATATAGGAATATTCATTATATCAGAACAAATTAATAACTGCCACAAAAATCCGTACCTGTGCCAGGAATCGAAATGGTCTTTTAAATACGTTCACTACTTGATACATCTACATACTAACGAAACTGTTACAAGATGAGCCAGAAAATGAATGAAAAATGAAAGTGTCGCCTTTGTCATTTGAATACGTATAGAAGTAGGCTTCTTACACAAGCGCTTTCTATGCCGCGTTAGACTTTTGAAAAATATTTAAGAGGTTTTTAAGATGTAGTGACCCGACCCAGATACCTACCTAGGTTACGAGAATGTGGGCCGTGTAGATTTTTTTTATTATGGAGGAAGATTATAATCTTCAGCACATATTTGTTTAACGCTAAACACTTATAGGCTACGCTTACGCTAAACAAGGAAGGGGGCTTCTCTTAGGATTTCCTATGATGGATGCTATGGACAACTCGCCCCGACCAAAGAAAGATTTTAAACTCATTCTTTCTGCCTTCCTGGCAATCGATCGAACCCACGGCCCTTCCAGCGGTCATCAGGTTGCTGACAAACAAGCTGACGGCAGTCGGCACGCAATGGTAAGAGGTCAATTGCATAGTTCGCCAAGCAAGAAGAAAGATTCACACACCTCGATACACGTCTACGTCAATTAATCAGAAAAGTACGATAAATCATCTATACAAATATTGAACCGCGTAACGGAAAATTGCTGAATATTGGGACAGCCCTAATAAATCGCCTGTCCAAATATTGAGATAAACACGATAAGTCGTCTATTCAAACATTGCGAAAACCATGAAATATAAATCGACCGCAAGGGGAATCTTGTAATAAGAAATTTTGATGTAATGGTTAAAGTCTCCCATGGCTGTCTTAACGAAATAGAGAGAATCGTAGCACACCTGACTTGGGGGGGCCCTTTTTGTTTTGGAAAACTTGAGATTTTTTACATTTCTATTGAAATATAATGTAAATAGGAAGCCACCTGGCTTGAATATTATGTGTTTTCAATGTCTCGAGGTTATAGATTATAGATAGAAGTATATACGGAACTGGTGGTTGGCAGGAAGGCATCGCTGAAAGATAAAATTCGGAACTGACACTACAAGGTTGTTTTACTTTTAAATAATGTTCGAATTTCAAAATTCAGTTTAACAAGAAGTTTCTAACCGCCTCCTGTAATTGTAACTTTTTGTAGGTAGGTACCTACAACTTGTTCATTACTAAGTGTAGTCGGGCGTGACGGGAACCAATTAGGTTTTAGGCGACAAACTAACTTTTGGTAGCGGACGGGAACTTTAATTACAAAGTTATACAGGATTAAAGGATTCTTTATAATCCTATGAAACTCCCTCTCAACATGTAATGTACCACTACAATGTGTTAGCTGTGTTATTTACGTCAGAATAGTTGGAATGACGGCAACACATGCTTTTGTTAGTAAATAGCAGACAAAGGAACACACGGGTTCCCTGATAAGTGATTAGGATTACCGACGTGTTGCCGAATAAAATTGTATCCATTTACACTGGATTTCGATCGATTAAATATTACATGCGCGGTAGATTTTAGAAAGAGGTAGGTACATACCTACCTAGCTCGACGGGCTGAATACCCTTATACGTATCATGCAAATACGGGATTATCAGAAATCTAGCACAGGACCTGCCGCCATAGCCTCTTCTGTTGTGCAGAACGGTGTGCCACTAGAAATTCATAAGCCATAATTCTTATTACGCCAATTTAATAATGATTCTTGAACTTAATACTTTAGATGACATTTAAGTAATTTCGGTAATCACACACTAAATTTTGCTAATGTTCCTGTTTTCGACTAGAAATAAATAAATGAAAACAATTTTATATAATATTCTATCGTGCACGGTGCACGATACATTTATTTTACAATTATAAATTGAATATAAATGGGATATATAAATTCTGTAATGATTAAATTATTAATTATAAGTACTTGGCAACTGTAAATTCTATTATGAAATACCACTGAGCTATCAAAGTAATATGCTATTAAAATTTTATTAAGACTTAATGATTGAGTATCATATTATTTTTAATTGAATTAAGTCACCCTGTGTAGTGGGTGTCATGGACAAAAAAAGACAAGAACATACACACCCCGACCGAAAACAAAAATATTAACTCATCATTAAATTTTTTACCTCGCTGGGAATCGAACCGAGAACCCTCTGGAAGCCGGTCTGGCTCGGTGACATTGGTTACCATTTCGCCACGCAGATAGCGTGGAGGAGCCATATGAAAAAGGTTTTGAAAGTTCAGCTCTTAACAGGGTAAGATGTGTTTTTATTATCATGAATTAAATATCAGTAGGATTACTTAAAACTTGGAATTTACACATTAATTACACGTTAATGAATTTGTAAAAATTCACCCCAGAAGGAAGAAAATAAGAGGTAAGTTTGTACGAAGCCAATGTCACAGTTATAACCTATCTGGCTTAGAGAGCACTGACCTAAATAAAGTGACAATGGAATGGTATCCTCAGGTGATATAAGCTCTAAGCCGCTTCCCTACAGCCGAGGCACGTGGGATCCGTCGAGCAAATCACCTGATTCACTTTGTCAATTTATTTCCTCCTCTGAGCACTCCTGTGGAGTTCCCCGGTCGCACTCCGAGAGCGGTAACGGTAAACAGAAATAACCGATTTCTGTGGCTAATGAGCGGATGAACTTTTTATTTAAATACTATAACGTACTTAACAGTTGTACCGATGATTAGTATGTCAAGGAATTTCATAGCGAGATTATGCTATTTTGATTCTCAATTAAGAAGTGTTTGCTTTTAAACCATTTATCGCTTCTTACTGATCACGGTTCTCTGCTCATGGCTGAATAGTCCTCCTAGAGCATAGTTAACCATGCTATGATAGTGCGGATAGGGACGATTGGCCAACCTAATATGTTGGAAGTTTTTATGCCGTTCCAAGGCTTCCGAAATGGCTTAATAATAACAACCGACGCGACGGCTCAAGGGACCCTCCAAATCACGGTGTTCTTCGGCTTTTTATACAGAACTAAGAAAGCAAACGAGTACCTAGCTGTACGTGTCAGTATTGTTTACGAAGGTACTCGTATGTTATACGCTCAGGGTTCCGACGTTTTCCTTATTGCCAATGAATAACAAATGCACGTGATATAGATCGATTTTAATGTTTGATGGGCTCGTTGGATGGAACTAGTTTAGTGAAGATTGCGAAGTGTTCCCAATGGAGGCATGCTGCAAGAGTACCTACTTGTGACGAAACATGAGACGTGTCAATTCAGTAATTGCAATGTTGAGCCTATAGTAGTAATTTGACTGACGCAATTCATAAAGTTTAGAGATCCTACGGAGGATAGATGAGACATTTTTTGCGAAATACGTTTTACTCGTAATAAACATGTAATGATTTTTTGTTTGTTATTTTCATGGCGTATAAACCCTAAAAAAAGATGAATATTATAATTATGTAGTACAGGTAGTAGGTACCTACCTCTAAAGGTACCTCTGTTAATAATATAAAAAATTTACATTGCCCAATATCGAGATAGTCTAGGCTGCGATACAACAGATAAACAAGTCGGATAAAAAATCTTTAAAGTTTAAAAAAAAAATATTCGCCCTAATCTTGAGAATATTTACATTTACTAATATGATATACGAGTATATGTACGAAATCGAATTTTCAATCTACGTCATCCTAAAAAAATAAGATTTCTTGTTTCCTAGCTATTCCTTGCAAAACTTGCAAGATGTATAAGTATAAAAGAGTAATTCAACGTAGATAACGATCTGTATAATTTCACAGGTCAACTGAATCCTTTATAGATGAGGAAAGAGAGTATTCCTTCCGAGCCACTGGAATTCCCGCTTCGGTGGTACTGTTTAATAAACATTAAACATTCTCGCTGCGAAGCTTTGCGTGTACGAGATAATAATGTTGCAGTGGCATCTTATTTGAGACTGTCTAGTGGTTTAAAAGTTGACGTTTTTTCCTTTTCAGTTGGCAACGCATCGACTATGTCTCGAGTGAGAGTAATCGCGATCGGAGAACAAATATTTACAACATATTATCTGTCAAATTCATAGCTAATCTGAGATCTTGTAAGGCTATGAACGTGAATGCTTTGATTCTCCTGACGGTCATAATATACCAACAGCAGATTGTCATCTACATCAAGATACGCTTAGGATTCTTCTGTCGTATATTCTATAGCATCTTATCGAACCAGTGACACAACTACACTCAAATGAGCATCAATAGGTACTGTAAACTCCCAACTATAATATTCCCTAAATAGCCGATGTTTATGAGTGACCAGCTTGTACCAGGAAAGTTATAGCCTAGACCGGGACTTTCCCGAGTGTATGTGGGGGTGTTTCCTTACCGCCTGAAATGTGCATTAAACATGAACTATGTTTAATATTGCATAAGTTTTATGACAATCGTTTCATCCCTTAAGAGGTGAGCATCTATGCAAGGGGATCGAAATTTGCCTGAACTTAAGTTGATTTTACGACTCTTATGGTGCAATAGGTCTTCTTGAAGTCTGTCCTCTGCACAAAGGTTGTGTGGAAGAAATCGCTGTTAAGCCGCCTTTTCTACTGTGCTTTATATACCTAAGACCTAAGTTGATGTGTATGTTCCTTTTTGTGTGCATTGAAGAATATTATATTCCATATTTTCCACGTCGCATCGCCATTGGATCGTTCTGGGTTCGATTATTTATCGGCAAGTCGAATTCATCATGAGTTTCAATTTCTAGTCCCAGTCTATATACGTGTTTGTATGTCTATGGTACTCTCGACACTATTAGATGCTAGTGTGTGACTGAGTTTATAGCGCTATAAAAAAAAACCGCTTAGCGACTTGTAATCTGCGAATAAAATTGATTGTTTTATCAATAAATACGGAGAATCGTATTATCTAGACGTCAGTGTTTATGCTATTGGCGTAGTATGTCATTCACAAACACATTTTCCTTGAAATGAGTGTACAACGCTGTCGTCGGCGGCACGTCCGCGCCGGTTTAGATAACAGCTGTTTATTTGAAATTATTATGATTATTTGTTACTGGATAGTGTATATTCATCTTACTTTTTATCGTAACGTCAATCGTCGACATCGACATCGTCAATGTCAAAATCATTCTTGTAGGTTTTTTTAATGCATTAGTGTACGTTATTTTTTTTATTTTACCGCCGTTTCCAAATGTGTAGGGAATCCCAACACTTTGGTACGAAAACGGACGTACGTGGACGGTAAATAAAAAATTAATCTTTTCAACAGTGACATCAATCTACCTGTAGTGAATTAAGCTGCCTGCATTGTTCATTGTGACATTGTAGTTTTTCAATATACAATGATATTCCGGAAAACCCGTAATAATCATTGATGGCGGTGATGACAGTTAGGTACGGTGAATGAGGTCGCTGCGGTGGACGATGCCAAGATAGTTTTACGTGATTTTATTCAGTTACAAACTTTTTTTATTGATTTATTTTCATTTCGATAGAAATAAAGTTTAATCGGATTTCAGAACCAGTAGCACCAATATAGCGCGTTGCTTTTTTCTCACATAATTCCTAGTGAATTTTGCGTTCTTCAAGAAAATTTGTTTTATTGATCGATTGTGTACATATACCTACCTAGTCTACAGAATTGTAAATACACATGTCATAGCTTTGGGACGGGCCGTATAAAGGGATAATATGTGTTTGACAAATTTATTTATAGCTCATATAAGCTCATAACGCGACGGTGATTTGCTCCGGGAAACAGAATCCACAAGGTGCCGCTACACCAGCTCGATCGACCCGAATCGGCGCCGCCATTAGGACAGGGCAATTTAATGTAGTAGTAACTACGTTCTCGATCGATAACAATTTTATATTTCAACAAATAGGCCGATCCATTAACCTAGTACAACAACTCGATCGAAATCGGTTTCAAAGTAAGTAGGTACCTTCATCAGTTTTTGGATCGGCGTCGGTTGTTG
Organism: Hesperia comma; assembly: GCA_905404135.1. Classification (NCBI taxonomy): domain Eukaryota; kingdom Metazoa; phylum Arthropoda; class Insecta; order Lepidoptera; family Hesperiidae; genus Hesperia; species Hesperia comma. The sequence continues at coordinate 15,663,786 of FR990024.1, forward strand.
AAGCTTTGCGGAAGTTACTACCACGCAATACACGCGCCCTCCTTTTGCTCAACACGAGGTTGAAATTGCCGATCGACATCGATCGTTATCGATTGGATGATGTCATAAAACTAATTTTGCATGATTGATCGATGTATTATGATGATGATATTGCTGCACTTGGAGTAACCCGATCGATTTTTCCGATGGAGTACCTATGTTGTATCGATCAAGAGTGACCAAGCAAGTGGTCTAACGCCTTTACGTCTACGAATAGTATCCGCAACGAAGCTTTTGCTACGTTTTTGTGACAGTTCTATTTTATGTTTACACATTTTATCCTTTATAGGTTTGTTTTTTCTAATTCTTTGTATTACAAAGATTGTTTTTATTGTAATAGCTCTATAAATTCGATTATTTATTCCCCACATGATTTAGATTTAGATTTTGATTTTAAAATGATTATTGATATGCCAATTACCATTTTTTCTCGATGATTTCCTCATGATATAAAATATTTCCAGTTATATATGCTTTGATTGAATTTTATTGTTTTCATAATTTATTTGTTAAAAACCTTAATCGTTTTGTGGTTATGGGTTTTTTGGGCCATAGTCGATCGTTCTCGGTGATAACTCAAACGGTCACGTAAAAAGTTAATTTGCTTCAATATTTTTGTTGGTCAATCAAACCAAACATTTATTCGTTGGTTACACCCGTTCTAGATTAAACTAATCTAGGGTTGCAAGAGTGGTTACTTTTACTACGCACCTATTACAATGAAAATATATCTCTTTTTTATACAATTGATTTGGTATAGAATAACTGGCTTTCTGACACATCAACCGAAAATGCGCTTCCTTACCTGGATCATTCGTCTGCAATGTAACGGCACAGATTCGAGCATTACATCAGAGTAGAATTGAGCATTATAGTATATTGCGCAACACGAGGATATAAGTTGTAACATCAAGGCGTTAAGGTCGCCATTCGCATTCCATATGTAACAGTTCAGATTAGAGCATTTGTAACACCAAAACGCATGTTGTATTGTTAGGAATACTCGTCAGTCAAGGGCAGTATTGGTAACGTAATGCTCTAACTAGAATCTTGGGTTGTTACGTACGTTACAGGCAGAATACATTAACATGGAGAGAGACGCAATAGCCGGTATACTCTGTTCGGGTTCCATGGAATACGTTTTATTGGCAACCCACACAAATGCCAGTTTTCCGCCCCTGTGATTAAGGTATATTGTAGATTGACTATGAGAATTTGAAATGTCTTAAGTACATTTTGCTTATACGTTAAATTGAACTGTAAATACGTAATAAAGTTGTTTTTAGCGGGGAGTGTCAAGTTGTTAGATAATAAAAAAAAATAAAAAAAAATAAAAAAAAAATCCATGTCCTTGGCGACTCAAGTATAGCTTGGTAGGTAGGGTATAAAGTCAGCCAGTCAGTCAGTTTTGTTGGTATAAGAGAGAAGCATCTAACTCTTGTTCAGTAGGATAATCACAAACTGGTTCTTGGATAGATAAAACCAATAAAAATCTGAAGTAAATAACATGTACTTAGCGGTCATATTTTACACGTGTAAGTGTAACCTACCTACAAGCCTACAACATTCGAAGTATTCGAACATGAGTTTTGCTGTAAAAACATTAATTAGAGCCCACGCTCCAGTTATAGCAATAATTCATATACGTAACGTTACATTGATTGTGTGGGAAAGTATTGGCTCTCAAGGGCCGGGTTTCCTAATTGGGGGAACGCCCACATTACTTATCGCTATCACAGCCATAGAGGTCGACCAATTTTTTATTTATTTATATACACATGTTCTTCGGATAGTAAGTTACGTTACCTAATAAGTACTTGGATCACTGTTGTGATAGGATGAAGCAACTGGTAGGACGAAGGACTTTGAGTAATACATAAAGTCGAGGCTTCCAAAGTCAATATCATTATTGAGTAGTGGTGAAGATTGCAGCAATTAAATGGATGTGTTATTAGACCGTCAAAATGTTTTTAGAGTCAGTGACTCTCAAGTCTTTAGTAATTTACTGGAGTAACTTCTATCAATTTTAATATTAGTCAGTAGCTCATTCGTGCTGATCAACAGGTAGGGACACTACAGAGCACGTTCGCATCATAGCGTAGTGCTACGTGGAGTGAATGCAGAGCCAGCAGTCTCTTCGCCGAAACGACTTGGATAATTCCGTAATCGCGTCGCCACCTTCAACTCGTTAATGGCGACAGAACCGTGTCGCAACACTGGGCCAGTGTTTCTGAAGTGGTAGATCGTGACTCGTGACACCCGCGACCAAGCAGTAGGGCTGTGAGCTGACGTAAGCGGACGTGCAAGGCGTATACTGCATGCGGGCAGCAAATAGGCCACGAAGAGGAGGCACGAGATATTAATTCAATAAAATAACATTAAACCGATATCAGCTTGGTAGGTAGTCGAATGGACGACGGGGTTGGGTTGCATAAGGGCGCATTCATGTAGAACGCTGGTTACCGGCGCTGATCTGCCAGCGCTTATCGGTATAGTCTAAGATCCGAATCTAAATCGACATTCATCGGGTTGATAAGAGAATCAAACACACTAATAGAAACTTTTTTTGATAGTTAAAAATATTTGTTAATATTTAACAAATAATTTATTAGAGACCACTTTTTAGTGCTTAATAAATATTTCTTAGTATTTAAAAAGATTTATTAATATGTAATAAATGAATATCAGATTTATTAAACACAAAAAAATCATTTTAAATATTAAGAAATATTTGTTTAATACTAAAGAGTGGTATAAACTAATACTTAATATTCTGTCCAGGATTTTTGTTGTCTACCCATTTTTAATATATTTTCTAATATATACGAAATTTATTATTTTATAATTTTGATTCTCTTATCAACCCGATGAATGTCGATTTAGATTCGGATCTTAGACTATACCGATACGTGCTGACAGATAGGGACAGGGATGGGCAAATGGGAAAAACATATCGACATTTATCGTATCGATATTTTCCAAATGTATCGATATATACCACCCAAGAAATTTAATATTGATATTTCGATATATCGGTATGTTTTGCCCAATGTGCAATTATTTATAAAAATTGCCAAAATATTCGAAATTTTAAAGTACCTAAATACACATCTGGCTGTTATGACATCAGTTTTATTATTAAAAAACATGTCTATGTACCTGTAGCCAAGAAAAAATCAACATACAGTGCCACAAACTTATCTGGTCCGGTTGCCAAAATTGCAACTAATGCAAATGTTATACTGTTGTCAGACAAAGACCAAGACAGTAGCGCCCCTCTTACCGGGTCAGATTAGTTTATTTTTATTTTATATATATTTTTATTTTATAGGTATTTTTCTGAAAAAATATCGATATTTTGATATATCGATATTTTTTACCCAAACCTACTGGCAGATCGGCGCCGGTAACCAGCGTTCTTTTCGAATGCGCCCTAACGGCATACTCGCGGGCGCTCATGCAGCTAGCAGTGGCCTTGCTAGGCAGCGTTACGGAGGATCAAAGAATGATTCCAGCATAACGCTACAGCAACGTGTCTAAACAAAGAACATAGGTTATTTTCCATTTGTTGTGGGCGTTGCATATTTGTGTACCGTGGTGCGCACAAAAACGAATGGTATCGTCCTTAGATCTCTAACTAGAAACCAACACCGCTTGTGATAGAAACCCCACCAGAAAAAAAGCCATGTTGGTGCAAACCCGACAATAGTTTTTATGATTTTTTTCCTATTATACATACTCTTCGAAGCCACTCCATTATAGAAAATAACGTCAAAAGGTGCATTGATCTTAGTTGGTGGTTGTACCGTTATTAATCAACTTGGCGGAACCTTGGTTTTTTCATATTTGAACACACCATTCGTTATTTGGGTTTCAATAGCGTTACGGGGACCCAACCATAAACTTTTTACAGCGTACTTTACGTTTGTTGTGAGAAAGAACTATAAAATTTATTTTTTGTAATGAAACTTCTTAGTGGACTATGGAGATGGTTGCTTAAAACTTTTAACGCTGGTTTCGTGGAAGAACGTGAGTCAGGGGAATGTTAAATTAGATACGGATGCGAGGAACGTCTTTAAAACTTCGTAAAAAATATATTCGATGACTCGAAAAAGCGCAAACTCTCTTAAAATGACCATACGTAGACGCTCTCCTTCGTGGACACGTCACGTAGAATAGGTTTGATTCCTAACCATAGTCCACCACACTGCCCAAATGTGTTTTGGCAATTTTCTGTGGAGAACACTCAGGTGTTCAGGTTTCCTGAAAAATCTTTCCTTCAGCCTAACTGGTAAAAATCATTATAATACAATTCGAATCCATCCCTCCAGTCTATCCATTTAACTATCACTGCTATAGAACTATTATTATTATTTTCCAAGTAAATACGAATTAGTTATTAGTTTGAGAACCGCTGCCGTAGACTGCCGCTTGAATAGGGCAATGTAAGCGAGATTCGATTAGCGGACAATATGTCGGCAGCCGCTGCGATCAGATTGTAAGGTGTTTCATACGGTCCGTGTCCGTTTCGCCATAGCGATGGCTTGTGAATGAAGCTGTTGTGGACTTGTGGTTCATTATGTCCATTTGTATTTTGTACATATTTGTAGGCTTGTGGGTGACGCTGTGATTGTATTTTAGTATTATTATGTGATTGTATGTTAGTATCGGTTATTTGCATTGCATGGGTGAAATCAGGTGCAACTGCCTTACCTACGTTTGTTGTACCCTATAAAAAACGTGCCCTAAAGCCGTTCTTACTTTTAGCCTGCAACAGCTCAAGGCTGGATAGCTTTTATACGAGCTCCTAGCTTTCTCCTTTCTCCTTTTTAGAGAGGTATTTCCCCCCTACATTCTCGAAGGAACTTTTATTGCGTTCAGTAGTTTTGGCTATGCGTTGTCTGTCATTCAGTCACTCAGTAGAGGAAGAGTTTTATATTTGTATATTGATTAGGAAAATTTAATTTAATTAATTCATAGCCCCGGCCTATTTTCCAATCTAACCATTTCACTATCCATCCATTTTTCCATCGATCAATTTGCCGGCCTATTCCGATCTAATACCAAAAAACTAATACCATTTGGTATTAGTTTATTATCCCAGTGAATTTTTATTCCGAACGAATACCATTCAAAAGAAGTACCTAATCTATTCCGAACGAATACCAAAACATAACTCTTAGTACAGTCACAGAAAACGTTTCTTTTGCTATTTAATAATTTATTATAATGATCGTAATTCAATCCTAAATTTTTATACACACATTTTTACTTATGAAGAATCACTTGCCAATTTTTTTTACCTGCAAAAAAGGTGAGCTCGTTCCTATTGTTTAAAAATCCAAACCAACCAATCACAGTCAAGGGTTGAGCAAACGAAGCCCCTTTAGCGTTTTGATATTTTGCTTAATGAACGTTAAGACAATAAAATAAGGTCTGTTTTTATACGAATCGTTGTTGATTGAAATTTTTACTATAGGTACATATAATTATTCTTGTAAGTATTTAATTGTAATTTTAATTTTTTGTGATAGTTTTTATTTCCTATTTTAAAGTTGAAAATTATGCCTACTTAGTGATTTGTTGGAAAAACTTTATTTTTATTCTTTAGGTATTTGTGCAATTATTTGTTACTACACTTAAACATGTTTAATAAGACTGATTTTGATTGAAATATACATTACTTAATATCACATTTCACAGCATTTTTATTCCTGACTGTACCTTCATACCATTTTAATAATTTTGGGATTCGTTTATGACTGGTATTCGTTCGGAATAGAAATTCACTGGGGTAATAAACAAATACCAATGGTATTAGTTTTTTGGTATTGGATCGGAATAGGTCAATTTGCCAATGTAACGTATTAAATTCACCGTCAAGACGTTGGGCTTAAGCGTTTTACCTACTTCCTACGTGTGGTTAGATACGTAATGTGAGTCTAGTGGATGTGAGTCACGTTGTCGACCGCTTATCTCTACGTAAGATAACTGTTATTTACATAACAACTACGTTTGCTGAGCTATGGTTGTATAAACATTTGTATCATACGTTTATTTTATCAATAGCGCCACTGTGTGAGACACAGCGCTAGGATTACTGTTGAGAATGTTGAGATTGTGGTAGGACTGGCAGGGGATTACATTGCATTGTTGGAAAGCCTCTGATCCTGGTGGGAACGTTGAATAGCTTGTACCTATACCTCTACCATTTGACAATTTTACTTTATGATCTTTCGCATTTTTGTCTGTCATTTTACAGTACTCATTTAATAGAAAATATTCGTTGAGGACTGAGCTTCGCTCGATTTGTTTTTGGTAAATCAAGTTTTTAGGAAACCTGGGCTATGATGATATACTATGGTTAAGTTATTCGGCTCTTCCCTACAAAAATCATGATAATTTCTAATACAATTTGCAATCTTCTTCTTCTTCAATTTGCAATAAGTTTGCCAGTAATAATAATATATTTTCCTGTAATTGTTTCAGTATTGGAGCAAGGCGACGCTCGGCCGGTGCGGCTCGGCAGCACGGAGACCGCGCAGCCCAGGCACCACGCCGCCGCCCAGTTCATCGCTGAGGATGAAGAGGTAACTCGCCTTTATATCCATACTAATAATATAAATGCGAAAGTCTGTCTGTCTGTCTGTCTGTCTGTGACGTTTTCACGGCTAAACCACCGGTGCGATTTGGATGAAATTCGGAATGAAAATAGTTGAAGACCCAGAGTCACATATAGGCTACTTTTTTTTTTCAAAAATCAACCCCTAAATGCTTGAAATAGGGGATGAAAGTTTGTATGAAAAATCTAAACCGCCTGACCGATTTCGATGAATTTTCCCAGGAAGATAGTTGATGACGTATCTTCTTCCCCACTTCTCCGGTTCGCGATATAAACGAATTCCACGCGGGCGAAGCCGCGGGCAAAAGCTAGTATTATCATATTATATCATTAGCCGGATCGCTGTTCCCACGGTCCGGGGTGCGATTCCCAGCGAGGCGGATAGAATGATGAGTTTAATTTTCCGTTCTCGATTTGAGTGTGTCTGTGTCTTATTGTGTACGTATGTTGTCCATGGCACCCACGACACAGGGAATCCTAGTGTGGGGCTATGAGTGTGTGGAGTAATTTATTAATTTATTTAGAAACGACCTTTATGTCATCCGGCAAGTTGGGTCCGTCCATCCTTGAGGCCAGGTCAAGGGATCCATCCATTCCTCAGGTTAAGTGACTCCGTCTAGTGGTGGTCTCACCCCACAGTGGCGTAGCTAGGGAGCAATGGGTGACATTTGGGACGTGACACCCGACCCACATAATTATACCCCATATGAACTTGGTAACATTTGTAAAAATATATTTACAAATACTTCATAAACAATGAAAGTAGTAGTGGGCACAAAATGTCGAGCGGCAACTGTCGAAGACATTAATACAAAAGATTTTTATCGTACCGAAAATTTACCTATAATATTGCTGCGTGAGAACGTCCTTGTGTAATCCAGATGTTACTAATGGAAAAGTACATTTGTTGACAACAAAATATATTCAGTCAGTTCAGAATCAGATACGGTCTTCTTGTGCCTTGACAATTTAAAGGTAGTTAGCAATACTAATTGAGCGTAAGTATTTTTGACAATGCATATCAACAGAAGATTCGAGCGAGTTCGACATAGATTACAGTTGATGAATATGTTCCAATTTTCAGAACAAAATACATTTCAATGACAGAAACATAACATTACATTTACATAGTAGGTATTATATTTACAAACGATGACTTTTACTTTATATAACACTGGAGTTAATTCGAGTTGGAAGAGTAATATTTCGGAGTGGGCAGACGTTGATAGAGATTTCCGCTCTTAAGTAACAAGAACTTTACTTTCTATAACCTTTGCGAGTTCGCGTTCGAACGCTCTATTTAAACTCTTTAAAATAAATGACGAACTTGCCCCGTTTTATCGCTAATGGAGCGAGGCGGTGTCGTGATTGATTCTGTGGAAACTGAGCGACGAGCGACGGACAGAATCGATTTGAGATGTTCGGTTTAATGTTTGGCAAAGGAAGATCTCCCGCCAGGCGAGAAGACATGCCTAGGGGGCGGCCGTGGCAACAAGTGAATGCTCTAGGGGCGTTCTATACCTATATGCGGGCGATGTTGAATTCTTTGACATAGGTGATATAGGTTTGGGTCATGTCACCGTGCGACATGTGTGCAATGACGCTACAGTAGCGTCTCCTTCTATTCGATCGGCTTCTATCGACATAATATCATATTGGGCATCGCTCGTATATGGATTTTCTGTCAATCAGGCACTATCTTTGGTCTGATTCAATGTAGGGCAAGGTCATGAAGTTTGCTCTGAATAATTACTTGCACACCCTCTGTGCTACGACAGGGGTTTTACTAAAGGCTAGGCAGTTCCCTTGCTCCTGCACGTGATTAGGTGACAGGGATCACTTACGTTCATATTATTGTGGACCGTGAGACTGCCACAAGGAACAATGCAAAAGTAACTCGATATAATCGTCCATGTGGATTGAGTCGGATCTAAGAGCTGCTTGCCGACTGAGCAAATCGATCTGAGTAATTGTTTGTCGGAACATAAAATTGTTATCGTTCGTATCTATGCATTAATCCAATAATATATATTCCCATGCCCGACTGAACAGATGGAAAAGCTCTCTAGAGACGCTGAAGGCGTAAAACGCATGTTCTATATATTCATTGCAAACGTAATTTTAACGCGAATCACACGTTTAAGGATATTATCCTAGGATGTGTTTTAAACATCTTTAGTGTTATTTAATCAAACCCTTGTAACATCTGCATCACACGCATTCACCTTGGCAACGCGTCACAGTCTTAGGTTTTTATCTAGCTAGCTGGCTAGATTCGCACGTTCCTATTTATACAAAAGCATTATTGTATTTTTTGCTGCAAAGGTTACTGGCCGCAGCCGTCATACTTACGGCTTGTGCATTGGTGAGAGAAGTTTATAAAAATAATAATTCTACCTTTTGTTTTCCTCTTCCCTCTTTCTTGGCCGACAATACCTACATCGGTGACGCTTATGGTGTCACTAATGAGCTGCTAGTGACCAATTAATATCCAATGACTCAGTTTTGGCTATTAACGTAAAATTAATAATGTTAGCAAAAACAACAAGAGGTGAGCAGGTGACGCTTAGAAAGTGTTGTCGTGACGAACTAAGTTCCCCTTTGACACGGAACGTAGTCAGATTACGATACCTTTTGACAGGGTCCCGCGTAAAACAAAGCTTTGATAAATTGAAGCGTGCTTCTAACGAAGATTTATTATTCACAGTTTTGAACGGTAAAGGTCAAGATGTTCGGATAACGTTAAACACGAGCGGTTGGGCTTTCTGACGGCTTCATAAATTCAACAGATTGTAGGCAACGGGTTGATGCACGATGCTGTTGCTTTGGTATTTATTTGGTGTTGTTCCTCACGTTCCTTGGTGGTACAATTTTTTTAAGTTATTTCCTAAATTGAGTCTCGTTCTAGGTCGGTCCAGTTGTCATTGGCAGCAGCGGAAGGGCGGTGCTGCATGCATGTTTACTACCTTAACTCTATAAATAACTTAACGTTGGCTTGTTAAACAGTATTTTGGCATCTTCCATGTCCGAAGAGGACAAGATGCTGTGCAGGTTGACTATTTTGGGCCTTGCAAAACGTTGAATATAATTATTGTGTTGATTATGTTGTATCACATTTTTTCTACACGGGATGTTGTGATCGCTCAGCGACAAATTGCTTTATAAATAAACAAATCTACGCTTGTAATGTCCGCTGGACCGAATGACCAAAACACCTTATAAAAAGTATTTATACTTTGTTTTGTTCAAAAGTACACTGCTGCTCCTCCAACTCTGCAGGAATTTAAGAACTGGAAGTGGCTTTCACTTGATTTTTTTTAATTGGCGTGACATAAGTCTATGTGAGTATTACCAAATTAATGTCTGGTAGGTACCTACATAGAAATAAGTGGAATAATTAGGTACTGCCATAATTCTGTATTGCTGGTACCGGTCCAACAACAACAAAAGTAAATAAAAAAAATACATAACGGTATTACTGCGATAACATTTTTGTCGTGACTCGGACGGCCGGTTGCGTTTTGCGGCCACAACAAAAAAAATACTTGTGTGTATTTCAAAGCGTGCTTCGAAATTCGTGCTTTTGAAATCTTGCCAAACATCGCCAGGTTAACAGAAGTTTATTTATTTGACGGTTCTGTGATCTATTTTAAACGCTTTGATAGATATATTTAAGAAATAATCTTTTGTTGTTGAATATATATTTTGTTTCGTCATAGCAACTGATTAAGGCTAAAGATAGTCATTTGTTAGGGACATTTCGATAAATTACGAAATCAAAGTAAATTCTACGGAACAGTATTTTGAAGATACAATCACGGTAATAACAATAATAAATAGGCATTCATTCACAATGGACTACACTTCAGATTGATGGATTAAATTTCTTTAAACCTTGACATTAGGTATGACTTTTAGCTGTCGATTCGATGTCTCGAAGAAATGCGCACCACCGTGTTCTTCTCAACACATTTTGCTCACGACGCCGACGTGAATTAATTCAAAGAAAGTGAAACACATCAAGTTAGTTCGGAAGTTCAAACGCCCAATAAATCAATTGGTGTCACGTATATCGCGATTCGTGTCTACAATACTCACATTAAAGAAAATCTGGATTTAGTTTGGTTACTGAGTGTATTCCAAAAAAGAAGGAGGTTCTCATTTCGAATGTATTTTTTGTGACCTCGTTGACTTCTTGTAAAATGCGTATGCTATTGACTTCGACTGCGTTGATAATGTTGGTATTTGACAAGCCATTTGATTACATGTAAGGATGTAAGTAACTTAAGTACGTACCGTTAAAAGTATCTAGTGGGCATACTTAATCTAATCTCAAGTCTGAAGTAAGCTAGCGCACAGGTCAGGTTTTATGCATTCCATCCAGAATAGGTGTGCCTGTTGTACCTACACCTACTTAGGCCCTGATTCTGCTAATTTATTATATGCCTCAATGGCGTCTTGATTGAATAGTTTGACACATTTTTTGCACATTTCGTATTTAGAATTGTACAGATTGACACATTTTGGCACGTGATTGATAAAATTTCTGTGGGCAGCGATGAGATGAGAAGACGAATATGAGCTTTTTCACTACACCATAAAGGTATTATAGAATAGAGCAGAGGTGAGCCTGGTCACCGTGGGGTAGCACGAAAATGTACAACTGCATGTGGCACAACAATAAATTCGACAGACAGCTGACTTGTGCTTACCACAACTATTCTGTTTCTAATAAAAACCGGCACGCAAAGTGAAATAAAAGAATATAATTCTGTGTCGTTATTTTCATGTCATTGGTGTGTGTGCGAATTTTCTACGTTTATGGACTACTAGTAAATCCGCCCTCGCTTCGCTTCGGGAAACCAGTCCCTTCAAAAATCTCTATAAATTTTAACAAATTATGTTATTCCGATGTCTAAGCTATATTACTGCAAAGTTTCATGAAAATCCGTTCAGTAGTTTTTGCGTGAAAGAGCAACAAACACACACACACACACTCACTCACTCACTCACTCACATACATCCTTACAAACTTTTGCATTTATAATATTAGTAGGATAGGATACGATGTCTATTTTACGTCGTGAATCAACAAGTTGACTTTCGCAGGCTCCTGTCGCATGTAAAGCGGCCGATTGCGAAAGCGATCGCATAATAGCGGACCGCTCGGCGCTCGCTCGCTACATTTTGTATGTGAAACTAGCCAAAACCTGCTTGCTCCACACTGTGTGGATTCTTATAATTAAATAATGATAAAACCGGTCGAGTACAAAGCAGACTATAGTACTGTTGTGTGTTGAGTTCCGTAATACTTACTGTACCGTATACTTACCAGTACTGTACGGTAAATCATATAAATAGATTTATCGAATATTTACCTTTTATCGTGGTTAGTTATAAGAAATTGCTAAACATATATACTATATGTATAGTGACGTTCTGTATGAGGCAAATATTAATCTTTTTACAAACTTTCAGTCAAATTGCAACGTTTGGTTATTTGTATGTACTTATGTTTGGGTCAAATCTTGCAAGTTGAATTAAAACTGTAGTGTCATTCGATGTGGCGTATGGAACCCATTAAAATTACACCCTTTTGCCTCGACAATACTTAGGTACTATTACGATTTTATATTATGCAATTTGGTGGACAAGCATGACCAGCCCCCCGATTCTGCTAATTTATAAACGGATAAATTGGATCTCAATTGAATTGTTTGACACATTTTGTATGGGATATGTGTCAAAAATGTGTCAAACTATTCAATTGAGCTGCAATTGAAGCATTTATAAATTAGCAAAATAAGGGCCCAGATATTATGCTCAGAGTTGACTTCAGACGAGGAACTCATCGATAAATATGTAACAGCAAGTGGACATACCCAAATAATACCACTTAATGTGATAAAAGCGTGATTCGAGTTTTATTTAAACCTTTTAGTTTTAGGTACTTCTCAACTTATCATAAACAAAATAACAGGAAAATAAAGTTTATCTACGAACACAATCTTTTTCATTTTGGGAAATACAAGAGAACGTACCTATATTATAACGCGGATGCTATCCTATTAATATTATAAATGTGAAAGTTTGTGTATTTGTTTGTTTGTTTGTTTGTTACTCCTTCACGCAAAAACTACTGAACCGATTTTCATGAAATTTGGCACACACATAGAGGGCAACTTAGATTAACATATAGGATATTTTTTATCCCAGAAATCCCGCGGGATCGGAATTTACGCGGGAAAACCTTCTTCACGTATGGGGTATAAATAGCTTTGTTACTCCTTCACGCAAAAACTACTGAACCGATTTTCATGAAATTTGGCACACACATAGAGGGCAACTTAGATTAACATATATTATTAATATTATAAATGTGAAAGTTTGTGTATTTGTTTGTTTGTTTGTTTGTTACTCCTTCACGCAAAAACTACTGAACCGATTTTCATGAAATTTGGCACACACATAGAGGGCAACTTAGATTAACATATAGGATATTTTTTATCCCAGAAATCCCGCGGGATCGGAATTTACGCGGGAAAACCTTCTTCACGTATGGGGTATAAATAGCTTTGTTACTCCTTCACGCAAAAACTACTGAACCGATTTTCATGAAATTTGGCACACACATAGAGGGCAACTTAGATTAACATATAGGATATTTTTTATCCCAGAAATCCCGCGGGATCGGAATTTACGGGGGAAAACCTTCTTCACGTATGGGGTATAAATAGCTTCTAAACAAACATTAATATAAAACTAACAAACATTAATATAAAACTAACAAGTCTGTCTTCCCGGAAATCCCGCGGGATCTGGAGTTACGCGGAATAAACTCCTGCGCGTACGAAGTAGCGGGCACACGCATAGAGGGCAACTTAGATTAACATATAGGATATTTTTTATCCCAGAAATCCCGCGGGATCGGAATTTACGCGGGAAAACCTTCTTCGCGTATGGGGTATAAATAGCTTCTAAACAAACATTAATATAAAACTAACAAACATTAATATAAAACTAACAAGTCTGTCTTCCCGGAAATCCCGCGGGATCTGGAGTTACGCGGAATAAACTCCTGCGCGTACGAAGTAGCGGGCACACACAAAGAGGGCAACTTAGATTAACATATAGGATATTTTCAGAAATCCCGCGGGATCGGAATTTACACGGGAAAACCTTCTTCGCGTATGGGGTATAAATAGCTTCTAAACAAACATTAATATAAAACTAACAAGTCTGTCTTCCTGGAAATCCCGCGGGATCTGGAGTTACGCGGAATAAACTCCTGCGCGTACGAAGTAGCGGGCACACACATAGTATTATAAATGCGAAAGTCTGTCTGTGACGTTTTCACGACTAAACCACCAGTCCGATTTGGATGAAATTCGGAATGAAAATATTTGAAGACCCAGAGTCACACATAGGCTAATTTTTTTTTTTAAATCAACCCCTAAAGGCTTGAAATAGGGGATGAAAGTTTGTATGAAAACAACGATTTTGATGAATTTTCCCAGGAAGATAGTTGATGACGTACTTTCTCCCCCACTTCCCCGGTTCGCGATATAAACGAATTCCACGCGGGCGAAGCCGCGGGCAAAAGCTAGTATTTAATATCGATGAAACAGATTTGTAAAGGAGTTCTTTTAATTGTGAATAGGGTTGCCACCCGTACTTTATAATAAAGTATTGTACGTTATTTCAGGCAATTGTACTCTATACTTTATGAGAACAATAAAGTACGCGAAAATACTTTATTTCGCATGATTTGATTTCTTTGTAATAAAGAGTGAATAACTTATTTATTTTAATTTAAATATAGATTGTGAAGATGCTGTGCAATTGTTTAGTCCAGATCCTAATTTGATACAAACTGCAAAAAGCAATAAAAATATGTTTTTAAATATAATATTAAAGAAAAATAAATTGTACTTTATTTTGATACTATGTACTTTTTTTTCTCACCTATAATAACCAATGTACTTTATTTGCAAAACAAAAAGGTGGCAACCCTAATTGTGAACCTAAAGTCAAACTACCCAGGGTTTGTTATACAAAACGAGGGATCAAGGTAGTAATGCTGTAAGCACTCTTTATTTCTAGAAGAAGACAAAAAAAAGAAGAAACCGCATTGTTAACCGCATGTGATGTTTTTCGTATGCTCATGGGAAATGGTGACGATAATCACAAAATTGGTACCTAAAAAATAATCTAGTTTGATAATGACTTAAACAATAAAGTGTTACAGAGAAGAATATTTTGAAAAGAGTTTTTTTGGCTGTGTGTAAATTTATATTATGTATAATGTTATATATTCATAACTTTACATTTATTCATAATTAATATTTAAACATGCATTGTTTCGTTCAAAGAAGAAAAATTAATATCATTCAATTCGAATAAATTCCACACCATCCTTCTCGTATTAATATGATTTACACGCAATTTAAATGAATTCTTTAGATATTTAGTAATAATGACTGAGTAAGCGCATTGTGCGTGTAATAAGTATTCAAACATTTCTCTTTAGAAAGCTGTCTACAGTTTTGTTTATCGACCCACGACCTCTTTACAAATATTGGCTTCAGAAACTTAGACTGAGATTGCTCTATAAAATATAATATATTGAGATAAATTGATTTTACGCGTTGCGTTGTATTAGTACAAGTGCTGTGCAAAGTTTAAATTTACTTGATTTTATATGGTGTATTTAATCGTAATCAATAAATAAACACTCTGTAACAGAAAAGTTTCAAGGTTCTGCTCCCGGTTGATTATTATTATTATTATTATTTGCTGTCAGCGCTTTTATGACTATAATGTCAAAAGCAAGCACTAGCCCTACACATAAAACACAGATTTTTATGTGTAGTGTAGTGGTAATAAATATAAGAATATTCTTTCTAAATTTTCTAACAACACTGTTTAAACCTCAGTCGAGATACTTTTATTCAAACAAATGCAAACCGCATTAATCTAAGTATTGTAAGAGTACTCACAGACGAGGCCCATCAGGCTTGTGTTAAATATGCACAATGCACTTCAATACAACTCAAGCACTACTTCAGTGTAGGTGGAGTTAGACTTAGACTCAGCAAAATAAATGCTGTCGTATACAAATGTGAATTACAAGCTTGTAAGTTTGTAACTGTCCAATAATAATTTCTTGACTGTTTAAATTATGTAAAATGTCGATTTATTTTTAAAATTTTCAAATTACTTACGAAATTTTATTTGGTAATGAACTTGGCAATTGACTCAAGTACATAGAAGATAAGCTGAGGTTTCGGGTTCGATTCCGAGCTGGAGCATTATGCAACAGATATTTCTTCTTCCAAGACCACTCGCCGTAGGGATTTGTTGAAGCGATGGCGTAGCTTGACGTTCGGAAAGTGTTTGTAAAAACCTACTTCGAAGAAATAAATAATTTGAATTTGAATTTGAATTATGTTTATTTTTGGGCGTGTAGTGTGATCGAGAACACGTCTATGTACCTTAATACTTTATAACTAGTTAGTCCGTTTTGTTTTTTTATTACCTTCATTTGGTAGTAATATAAAATTCAAATGGACTAATAACGTTACCTCCTTGTATAACAATGTTACTGTAACAACATTTCCAACACATTTTAGTGATAGATAAATAAATAAATAACTTGGTGCAACAACACGCCCAAGGTGTAACGTGTTATTGTATGCAAATTAACTCATTAGCTCGGTACATGTTCGTAACTTAAAAACCCGTTCGTTACATATTTTTAACTAGCATTTAGCCCGCGACTTCGTTGTCGTGCTTGACGGACCACTCCTGACAGTGACTTTTTATCGAGTTAACTTTGAAACTTACAGAGTTTCGGGAGTTTATACTAATTTAATCCTCCCCCCTTTGCCTTCTTAAGGGACGAATTTCCAAAAAATCCCGTATACCATCTAGCCACCTACATTATAAAACGAAGGATGGTGCAAAATATCTAATTTCTAATTCTTGTATGTAGTTTTGTCTAAATGTGGAATCCTTGATGTTGATATAACAGACAGCCATTAAGTCAGGTTTCCGGTTTATATATTTTTAGATTTCGTTCGCGTGTTGCTATTACAAATTTACAACGCTGCACTCAATTCTCTATTGATTAGTCAGTGGTTCCCAAATAGCTGATTGCGGTACCGGTCCACGTTAATAAAATACCAGGTCGTAGCGTTACCGTCATAATAAATCATACTCCTGAACGACCAAGACACAAGTTGATTAGAATAAAATAATAAAATTGACACAATATCTCACAAACTTGGAGGTTATATAGTTTAAATATAAGTAATTATGTACCTACTTACTACTTCTCACTGACATATGACGCGTTATCATATTTGATTTTATTATTGTTGAAAGTTTTTCACTTTAATACGTTAACGCTCTCTGTATCCACACAGCTGCAAACAATGTCCACATTGAAACGTGTTTCTCAATCCTCAGGTGGACTAGGATGGTTGAGAAACTTGGGAAACGATGGGAAATATTTTTTTATGTTAATAATAATGATAATAATAATAATAATAATAATAATAATAATATCTTTAATGTTTAACAATTAAATGTACATGAATTTTATGAATCCTCTGGTCCCTGAGGTAGTCGAAACTGTGTTTCAAGGACCAGCGTCTTCTCCCAATTTTGAAATTCTATTGTTAAACACAAAAACCAGATATAATATAATATTTCAGTAATAACAACAGTAATGGTATGTAAGTGTAAGTATGTAAAGTATGTGTGTGTGTTTGTTTCTGCGTGTGTGTGTATGTGTGTGTGCGTACGTGCATGCGTGTGCGTGTGTGTGTAATTACATATTCCCTAACAAGTCTTCCACCTCATTATAATTCAAGTCATTGAGCCATGTAAGTATAATTTTTTTTAATTCTTTATTAGTATAGGTTTTTATATTTCTGTTATGGACTTTTATTAATTTGTTATAAAGCAAAGGGGCAGCTACATCAAAGTGTCTTTGCGCTAATCTACTGCGTGCCCGCGGCACGGGGCAGCGGTCTACACGTTTATTTGTAGTATTTAGGCAAGGGACTACTTTGCTGTGGTATCGCGTAAGTATTTTCATCACAAAAACCTTCCTTACTGAAAGCACTTTTGCCTTTTCATATACTTCAGTCGTAGGATGTCTATGCGGCAGGTACAGGATTAATTTAAGAACAGCTCTTTGAGCCCTTTCGACATCAATGAGGTTAGTTTTAGCAGTGTTTCCCCATACACAGATGCAATAGTTGATAATACACTCACACAAGGCTTTGTATGTTTGTATTAACAACTTACTGCTTGCAATTGTACGCAAGTTTTTAAAAACGTAAATTAGTTTCCTCACTCTAGTCGACAGGCTGGCAATATGGTTCTTCCAGCTTAGGTTAGAGTCCACTGTTACCCCAAGATATTTTATTGCATCAGCGCGAGCAAGTCGTTCACAGTTACATGCATTACTTTTGTTGATCTGCCGATTGCATGGGTAAGTATGGATGGTCAAGTGGAAATCAGCGTCGGGAGTGGTTCTGTTAGTTTTAGTGAAACATATGTATTTAGTTTTCCTAATGTGAAGAGACAACAGATTGTCTTCTAGCCACCCAGTTACTTTTGATAGGCCATACTCTGCCAAGCTTGCTGCTGATTGCCACGTCTGATCATGGAAAAGTAGAACAGTGTCATCGGCGAACATTAATAAATCCATACCGGTCAGCGTCATCTTGCAGAGCTCATTTACATAAACGATGAATAGGCTTGGACCGAGTGTGCTACCTTGAGGCAATCCAAATCTACTGTGCCCAGCGTCACTCTCAATCTCACCTATTCTAGTCCTCTGCTCCCGGCCGTATATAGCTGGCAAAAAACGTGCAGGCTTCAACCCACCCGATGATTAGTCTCGCCGTCGTCAATGGACATCTGTATCATCATAGTTATCAACAATTGCTTGCCTGGCAAGAAAAATGTAAGAGGAAACAATAAAATCTGCCTCTTAGGCCCCAACCGGAACATGACAAAACTGACAAATCCAAATAAAAATTACCGGACCAAGCCGTGATAATGTTTGGGAAACGCTGTTTTAGATGACTTTTAAAATAAAAGTCGTACGAGGAAATGCATTCGAAATAATATCGATTAAATTTTGAATAGCAAAGAAAATATGACAAAATAAAACACTCAAATCAAAAGGCAACCTTAGTTGTTATATTTATTACAGTGCAGTTTAAAATAAATTGTAGTTAAGCATAATAGCAGTTCTTATTTTTTCTTTTTAAGGTACTCACAGAACAATAGTAACAGTAGATAATAATCAGCTTTTATAATCACTATCAAACTGTACAAGCGCCCTCGTTACGTCTATTTTATAATTGAAGACAGCTCGAAGGACCATAATTTTTACACACCTGAATGTTAAGTAAATTCAGTTTTCATCACTTATATGAAAACTACCTTGTAAGGCTATTTAGTAAGATTACAGCACCGCATAGTCAGTCCTTCACTATCAAATCGTGTAGGTAGTAGGTAACGGGACGTCGATCGTGCGTCGTACGACCCGCCCGGCGGCGGCCCGCGACCAGATTACCTTTAGCTGAATGTCGTCACACCAATAAACGCCTTTCCCTTCGGTTGTGTTTACGAAAACCAACGACGCTTAGAGCCAGTGGGTGCTATATTCATCCTTGGTGTGACGCTCGTGTTGCAAATGTAGTAGTAGTAGGCCTCTTACCTTTAGAGGTTTTCCTACTTTTCTTTCTCATCTTTCTTGTTCAGCAATACATTGGTGAAGCTTAAAGGCTATGAAAGCTATGGGCGACAGGGACCATTTACCATTATTTTAGTATTAATACTTACTTAATCAAGATATCAGTATTTAAAACATCATAAGGAAGAAAAAATTAGACAATAAATTTAGGGCATTAGGATTTTTAGACGAATGTTAAAAAATATATACGAGACATCTTAATGAACATGCCATTCATAAAGTTCAATATCGAATCACCATGCGTTGCCTAATCGAAATAATGTAAATGAGCTCCGAATATAAATGTGATGTATCGTTAAAGTTCACGGGCTTCTGTGTATCGATTAGTCCTCGTTGATGTTGTTTGTATACGAGTATAGCATGGAAGGCAGTGAAAAAGTGATCGTAAAGGTAGTGAAAAGTGAAGTTATTTAAAAAATATCTTCTAGCTCCAGAGGCGCCACCCTTAGGGTCGGGCCACATTGATCGACGGCGATCGACGGTTTGCCCATACAAAAAGAGCGTAAAGTATGGAAAGCCGTACGCGTCCTTTCGCATCGACGCGACGCGGACGAGCCGAACGGCTTTCCATACTTTACGCTCTTTTTGTATGGACAAACCGTCGATCGCCGTCGATCAATGTGGCCCGACCCTTATTTAACGCTTTGGCATAGACACTTTTTGATACACAAACAGAGACTTTTTAATAGAGGTACTGTTACCTGTACGCTCTAAGTCTAATAGTATAGAGGCGAAATATTCTGTGCGGGTGAGACTATGACGTGAGCGGTGTGAGTCGTTTGACTGATGAGAGGTGGCAGGTGTTTATGCGTGAGGTAATGCGTTGTTTTGATTTGTTCGCTGACTGATGATCTACGTGGGAAGTTAGGATTCCATACCCAATTCTGTATACAGCCGAAATTCTATTAATATTGAAGAACCTGTAGCCTATTTAGTATTCTCGGCCTGTGTAGATGTTTATGTGATAGTTTACCCCTTTTTAAACAAGAAAGGTAGGAGGATTAGCAAATATCAAATTACAAAAAGGTGCGTTATCTGTCAGTCACATTCATTAGTAATGAATCATTACCATGGCCGCTGTCACAACAAATACAAAATTAAGAACACAAAAGGGTTCTTCATAGAAGTCGCCTTAAAAAATGGGGCTCTATCTTGTTACTGACCAAAATCAAAGTTAACATAGAGTTCCGTAATATTGCTCGATGGTACGGAAGTCGGAACCCTAAGAGTGCATTGTATCGTTTTTAAGAAAGAAAGAAAGAAAGAAAGAAACATTTATTATTAAATTTAAATTTTATCTTTATTTTTATTTTTATTTATTTAAATTTTATCAATCTGGCTGACTTTTTTATTATTGTTGCCTATACGAAAATTGTGTCGAATTTTGTTATTTATTATAAGATTATAACAAGGCCAATTACATCTATATAATATCGTAGTATTGAAACAGGAACTAATGAACGTGTCAATTTATTGTTATCAAATAATAACGACACCGTCCGATACTTGGTAGGATATCTGGCGAGATAATCTGACATTATTGAAAGTCATTTTAGTCATGTAACGCCACATAATCGGTGTTAGAACAGAATAAGTGGAACACCAATTTGACCAATTTCACAATGACTATAGTTTATACTTAACTAAGAAATCTTATATAAATAAAATTCTCGTGTCACAATGTAAGTCACCTAACTCCTCCGAAACGGCTTTAACGATTTTACCAAATTTTATATGCATTTTCAGTAGGTTTGAGAATCGGCTACTGATTATTTTTCATACCCCTAAGTGATAAGGGTTGTTCACCCTTAACATTTTTTTGGCAAAACAACGTTTGCCGGGTCAGCTAGTAAATAAATAAAATTGTTCTTGTGTTATGATTTATGCAATATCTTACGAAGTTGCTTTTTATTTATTAATTAAGTAGGTAATATAAATAGTGGACTATCAGAGCGTTATGGATAAAAATGTTCATACAGTTATATGAGATACTAAGAGTGAATCCAAATGCCAGAAGAAATATGCTAGAAAGACAACCTCACGAAAAGGTTAGAACCGCGAAAATCTGATAATGTTCAAATTCCATCCATCTTTCAGTCCAGGCAACGTCCAAGATTCTGCCTTAGTTCTCTAGACCGTGATCCTCCTTCCATCAAGAATTTTTAATATGTTAGCATAAATGTAGCATTATCATGATTACAGATAATAATTGTGTGATTCAATAGTAGTATGTACCTACAATTCGGAAGCCTGTCACCACACCACCATGTCGATCGTCGTTTTATCGTAATCTAATCATTGAACGCAATCTTGGATAGAAAATGAATCTTACAGAAAAGACAATGATATATGTAGGTTATTGTTGCATTATAATTATACCGTAGGAAATGTTGTTGGTGTGATGATAACGTGTGGTGTTCATTAATATTATTGTATTGTAATCATCGATGTGACCTGTGACCTCTTTGGTCGAAATTACACTGTATGTCACTGTATGTCTACGAAATATCTTTATTTTGATTAAAATACTATAACACGTCAAAAGAGAAAATATATTATGTTGCCATTCTGCTAAGATTTGCCGAGTGCATAAATATGGAATTGCCTCTCCCCCTGTCGTCACAGTTCAGGTTTGCTTGTAACTAAAATTTACTTAAGGTATTTTATATTCTCGCCCTCAATCTACCATAAATCTTAATCATAGGGACAGAAATCTCGCATTTATATGGGTTGCTTTGCTTTTAAAACGAACTCCATATTAAACGCGAACGGAAAAAAATCATGATTTGACACAAACATGAATAACAAGTAGGTCTGTACATACAAACATTTTCATGATTGAAATAAAATCTTACAAATAGTCAAACTTACGAGGTAAAGCTTTAATGAAATTTTTGTGACCGGCGATAAAGGAATGAAATGTAGATGACAAAAAGAAGAAAAAATCTTTGCCAACTACGAAAAATAGTCTGCGCGGCGAGAAGCTAATGTAATGAATGTCAAAGGGTACAATTTCGCGTTCGGGGAAAATGAAATAGCTCCCGGGCCGGGGCAAAGTTGCCAGTTCGCTGGAACTGAAACTATGTACCATAGTGCTGTACGTTATTAACAATATCCGGTTTGGTTCACTTCCACGAATTTCATTGGCTAAGTTTTTTTATTAAGTTGTAGAACTATGTATTTAGGTGCGTTACCTAGAGGCTTTTTCAAGAAATTTTCCAGGGAAATTAAATTGTTCTATATGCTCTGTGATGGATTGGTAATAGGGTATCTTTGTAAATATAAAGTTATTATAGAACTATGAATAAATGCTGAAAGGGAGAAATTTTGTTGATAATTTATTAAAGGGTTCTTTATTAGGTGTTTGTGCGCCTTTAAAACCACCTAAAGACACATTTAAAAACAAAACCTATATTTCTTCATCAAAATAAGGTCAACCAATGTGACTTTAACTTTTTCTACTAACCCTTAGAGCATTGACCGAGAGGGATTTTAAAACTATGTAATATCTCTGTTTATTTATCATTATCGCGTCAGCCCAACCGATGCTAGTGACGTTCGATGAGCGGAAAATTATTAGCCCTCATTGCTTTCTCCGAGATCCGTAAAATTGAGCAGTCTGCATCAATTTTACGCCCCGCTGATTTCTGCTTCTTAAATTATAGTAATTTTAACCCTAATGGTAGAATAAAACTAACTTCTTGTTACTTGGTCTCCGTTCCGCTGCTGCCAATGCTGACGGAAAACGTAGGGTCACCTGATGGTCATCCACCTTTGAGGTCTTCGTTATCTACATATATACAAAAATATGGAACGTCAAAATGTAAATATCACTTGTTTTTGTGATTGAAAACATGGTGAGGAAACTTACACACCACAGAGTTCCCCATGATTTCCTTAAAGGTATTTGGAGCCTACTGATCCTCACCTGATTAGTGTGGTAGACTTATCCAGAAGCCCGGACAATGTGAGAGGAGGCTCGTGCGCAACGGTGGGAAAATGGGCATTGTAATAGGTGGGACACTTAAGCTTGCAACATGTCAACTGTTTTTTGGTGTCATTGACGTCTGGGTCAACCACTTTTCATTACATGGATCATTCGCACGTTTGTCCGCTATTTACACAAAATATAAGTTAACTTCGGAACTGAACCCGGGTCCTTACGTGACAATGCAACATTGTTACTAACTGAAACTACGCGATCTAATATAAATTATTATAATAAATGGGATAATTATTGTTGAGACATTATCAAGCCAACATAATTTGTGGTCAATAAGGAAAACCCTCGAGATAACTTTATCTATGTGCTAATCGCGATAGTAACCGCAAAAGCAAATACATTTTGATGGTGTTTTGATAATAAACAGCGACGTTGTGTTATAGTGAGGCTAGGTTAAGGTGTATTCGTAGGTTTTGATATACAGTAAACTAATAGTATGAATAATTTTTGCTTTTTACAAAAAAAAAAAATAACCGACTTCAACCTTGATAAGCAGAGATAACTCAAAACACTACTCGCCAGATGGCGCTCAATTCAACATGACATAGGTGTAAAGGTCTCGTCACTACAAATTAATCAAGCCCGAACACTAGATAACTGCCGTAAATCGTTGAGGAGTTCCCTTGACTGTCTTTCGGCTTCATCAGATCGACTCCAACCTTCATGCAATGGTAGCGCTTTCATGTACTTATGATAACATGAACAAGCACACTAGTTATCCATACAATTTTCGAAAGTTCCCCTCGATTTCTCTGAGATGCCATCATCAGATCCTGGTGTCCTTATCAGCGGACCCCACTGCGCATATCTACTTTACAACAAAATAGAATTATCAAAATCGGCCCATAAACGACGAAAAAATCGCTGAACACACATAAAAAAAGGATATATAGGTACGGTCGAATTGAGAACCTCCTTCTTTTTTGAAGTCGGTTAAAAATTAAAAACAAGCAAAGCTAATCCAAGTATGAAATATGAAAAGCAATCAATGAAGTCACTGTGCCGTTAATCGTTAGGAGTTTCCATGTCCAGAGCCAATTCCGAGCGTGTAGGTACTAAGACATGTTTGTCTTAACATTGTCATAACATTGCATTGTCATCGGCCCCTGACCTCTGTGCAAATCGATTTAGTGCCATTTGAATTTGATGAAAATTAGGTTGAAAGGTTCTGTCACAGACATACCTACATATAATATACCTACTACAATCTACATAATATGTACGTTAATACAGGTGATGCTAATAAATGTGATGCTATTTGTGACGAATTGTGCTTAGAGATTCTGTAACCCCGCATCGCCACAAATTAAACAGTGCATCACATCATGAATCATACAGTGTCCATGGGATAAGTACCTACTTATTGTTATTAT
Organism: Hesperia comma; assembly: GCA_905404135.1. Taxonomy (NCBI): domain Eukaryota; kingdom Metazoa; phylum Arthropoda; class Insecta; order Lepidoptera; family Hesperiidae; genus Hesperia; species Hesperia comma. The sequence continues at coordinate 15,688,601 of FR990024.1, forward strand.
GTGCTGTGTAATAAAATTCTGTGCAATCCACAGCTGTCATAATGCTGTTTAGGTCCCCTGTCAATATGTGAGCGGTACATACGGTCCATAACATTGGCCATGTGCAGACGCCTGACTCACATTTGGGAACATTATTGGAATTTTGAACCCTCAGATCTGCAGGTTGCCTCACAATGTTTTCCTTCGCCGTACCAAAGCGCATTCAAATCTGTTGAACCGTTTCTGAGATTAGCGAGAACAAGCGCTCAAGTAATCCATGCATCAATATAATGACACTATGTACTTAAACGTAATCCTGTTATCGTTATTTAATCCTCTGACTATACCCACTTTGCATATTGAATCGAACTGGTGTTTAATGCGGAGATAAATATAAGTTGTACAAATAGATTTGTCTTTCAACAATGGCGTTATTTATGTTTTGGCATCGCGTGTGTAACGCTTTGTAAATCATCTGATTCAGCACAAAGTTGCGTGACGTATAATGTTGCTCCTCGTTTCATTTAATAATACTCTCCCTGTGTTATTTAAATGAGGTTATATATTGCGAGTAAGCTCATCTTGCAACATGTGCCACTATTTTGTTTATTTCATAATGTAATTAGTTATCTTATGATTATAATTAATGTTATGATTAGTAGAGATAGACATCGTTGCGTTGTCCGTGTTGAGAAAATAAGCTTATACTTACGGAAGTATAGAGCTGCTTACTTCCCAAAAGAAACTACGCATAATTTAAGAATTTCAAAAACATTTCAGACGTTTTTGTGTTCCTGTTTTACGAAGTTTACACTTTACAGCAATATATTAAAATTTCGTCTAATCGTTGTTCGAAAATAGTTGAATATAGCGCAGTCCATTGTATAGTTCAAATGCAAGTCTTATCTCAAATATAAATATAGATACCATTTCACGTCTCTCGAAGGTTTGAAGGCACTTTATCAACCTTGTAGGCCAGCCTCTCCCTTTAAATAACTCCAGCGTTATCGAGATCAACAGTTAAATGGACACAGCTGACAAATGGACGGTATCAGGCGTAACTTAGGGTTTCAATTAGTGCTTAACCAAACGAGCGTAATTTTAAGTTATGACTCGCGGAATTTATGTTGCATTCAGTTTACAGCACTGTTGTGCCATTCGACGTCGTAAAATGAGCTGTCTTTTCTGCTGACTCCTGTGGAGCGTAAAGGGAAACGAATAATTTTTGACGACTCCCTACTCCCTACAAATAACCGTGTTTGGCTTTAGGCTTACTTTATAACTTTTTTTAGAATTTGATGTAACCAAATAAATGTATCTCGGCCTCTAGAGCAGTTAGCTGAGCTTCCTGTGTAAAATGTGTTTGAAGGAATTAATATGGTAGGTATTCAATTACTCATCGCCTTTTTATGGAAAAACTCTTGAGTTTATAGCCTATCATGTCTATATAGTCAGATATTCAAAGGTTTAGGAAGTTGCGAACTTTCATTTATTATGAGATTTTGTAAGAACAAAATGATTCCTGTACGCCAGTCGCCAACTCAACAGTTCACCCAATTATCTATGGAAGATTTGCTAGGCAATAAAACCTTAATCTACCCTCTTACGTCATAGTTACCCTCGAGTTGACGTCACATCCGGCCCTCGGTACTCGGACGCGTATGAAATTATTCATTGTTTATGATTCAACTCCTGTCTAAAACACAAAGGGTTTCCTCTTTGCATTAAACAGTAGGTACTTGAATATTCAAGTTTTCCTGTGAAATCCGCAACTCGACTACCCTAAATTCATGGAATTTAATATTTTGCTCGTTCTACATTTGTTAATATTAAAGATGACTGAAGTAGCACTCTATTGAAGACCGGTGAATACAGATACAGACAGCATTGAATACCTTTTGTAGCATTGTATTGCATAGAAATCAGATTTTTGTCTATGCATTTGTAAATTCTCGATATGATTGTGTGGACTTGCAAATACGGCAGGGAAATTTTCTTCGTACCATTGAATGTTTTCTTTATTGCGAATGTAAATGTATTGTGTTGTGTAGCTTTCAGATTTGTCAATGGTAATGCCCACAATTATGTATTTTTATTGTGTAATATTGAGGAGTTTAGTTGGGAGAAGTGGTTGTCTTTAGGGAGCTTAGAGCATGTTAGAGATTAGAGACATATACAGGGTGTGGAGTCTGTGGAGTAATGAATGGAGATAATATGGAACCTACGCTTAGAGGGCATCATGCCGGTTCAGATAAATAATTCGACAATTTCGAAATTTTAAAAATATCACACCCTACGCCATTCTTTTTGGCGCCAGGACTACAAATGGAGACATTTTTGTTATCTCCAGCACCAGGCTTGATTTATGGTCCATGAGTGCCAGAGAAAATAGTTTTTGTGTCATCTGTACTTGTCGAAGGTGAAGTGAGTAATTTTATGTAAAAAGTCATTAACATTTTGAACGTGTTTCAGGGCGAGGTGCTCGACTGTCCGCTATGCCTGTCGGCATTCAGCTCGTCGAGCCTGGTGCGGCTGGCGTGGTGCGCGCACCGCTGCTGCGAGCCGTGTCTGCGCCAGTACCTCGCCATAGAGATCTTCGAGGCGCGCGTGCCCGTCAACTGTCCCGTGTGCCACGAGAACATGCATCCTTCAGGTGAGCGTTGGGCCGGGCCGGGACCAATCAAATGACTACTCTTTAACTGAAAGTGTTAGTTGTTGACTATTGCCGCTATACAACAAATGCTAAGAAAAAAAAGTTAAAAAGTAAACAGGGCTACCTTCCGAAAAGTCGGTATTTTCGGAATTTTTCCATTTATCTTTTGAAGGGTAACACGTAGCCGTAGGACTTTCGCAGAAAATTTGTGTTGCTGTACTTAATTGTAAGACTTTCTCTTTTTAATTTGTTGATATAAAAGTAAACGGGGTCCTTATAAGAAAAAATGTTTTTTCGACAGAATTAAAGCACGATGGTAGCGAACTTTTTATGGCGAGCCTAATTTTGCACTTAGTCGGTTTTTATACTTACAGCATCAGCCTTCATGCATTCAGCATCATCCACGCCTTTAGGACATCGAAACGAATTCCAAATTTAATCTCAAACTCATTGGTTATGATTGATTCAATTTGACGAAACCGATAATTGAGCTGTGAATATACAATGGAGCCGATATTCAACAATCAATTAGTGGTGTTGACAGCGCTTTGGAGGTGTGATCGGCTATCCGCTCTTTATAATGATCCGTTACGAGCCCTTGGCCAGAGTACCTACAGATATGATCATTGATTGTACTCCATTATGGCTGCTATGAATGTCAAATGATTTGCTTTAGATTGGTCTATTTGTAGTTACTGTGGTTGTCTAGTGGTTTTTGATATTTAGTAAGAGAAGTCTGGTTCGAATCGAATGCTATCTCTAATTATGAAAGTTTTTTATTTGAACTTATTATGGACCCTCGATTCGTTTAGGGAACATGCCTCTTAGTTATTACTGACACTTGAAAATTATTATTCTTATTGGACGTGATTCTTTAAACTGACATAACCTTTTTATTTATATGCCGCACAGCTTGAAATTAACGCGAACAAAATTACAGAGAACTAGATAAAAAACATTGTTTTCGGTTACAATTGCGATAATAAAGACTCATAAATACAAATATCTTCAATATACAGATAGCGATGACTTACATAATATCTTAAATAATATGTAAAGAAATATAGCCGCTTGCTCTCACCACTCTCTCTTTCAGAGAAGCAACTAGTACTTAGTTCGACTCAAATACGCACATAATTATTTAGAAATTAGTCGTGCATGAATCGAAAAAATTCGACAGTCCAACGTCCAATCAGGCTATCACTACTTATCTTCTATCATTCTGATCGGTAGGTAACTGATGATCTGATTGCTTTATTACGTGATAAACTAGTTGTAGTTGTATCCAATCCATGTAATCGTAGTCCCGACCTCACGACCGCCGACCACTCCAATCAAGGCAGCGAGCGTTGCACGGTACCGCGATGATAGATAATATCAAATGGACTCTACTTTTCATATTAAATGTTCAACAGCAAACTATAGCTGGTTTTAGATACATGAGTGTAGATTGAGTAGGATGAGATTAAATGAGATTTAAAGGGGAATTGGCCAATGTTTTTATTATCGTTGTTCGCACGACCTCAATAGACTTTATATTTATAGTGGTTAAAAAAACGCTTTCACATCTATAATCCTTCTTTTAAGAATTCTTCATTTAATCGTAGGCATGGACCAAAAATTAAATGCTTTATTACCTAATACCCGTCCCGGCCAGGAATTGAACCTGGAATTGGGACACTACCAAAATTATAAGGTCTATAAAAGATAAATTCTATTCAATTTACTTTAGCCGATTGACATTTTAGATTCATATGTGTCGCGGTTTCCACTCGTGTTTCCACAAAAATACAAATAAATGACTCGTCAGCTCGTCACTCACCCAATGACCTGAGAACGAGCATTTATCTGTCACATATTATGTCAACCCCAGTCGAACGTCGCACGCGGTACAGGCAGAGTTTATCTACTACGTTTGGAGGGTTCTGCTTAAAGGTTTCCTAAGCGGAATAAAAAATTAAAGCGTCTTGCTAACTGTGACATAATAGCGTATTTGGGCTGTAAATCCTACGCTCTGACCTATTAAATAATCTTTCAATGGAAACGGGGTTGGTGAGGATTTGAAATAGTCTTCAAACAGGGTTGGTAATAAGAATCTCGGTCACCAGAAATAGAAATGAGGTTATGAAAAATTTGGATTACTCGGCATTAATAAATAATGCACATATAGTGACAGTTTTCTGCTTGTTGTGCCAAAAATATTTAGCAGAAAATTAGAGACATGATTCAAAGCAATTTCGCCACTAATACCAGGCAATATTTGTTTTCATAATTATGGTTATGGCTATGGTTATTGTATAGGCTATAGAGACTGTATGGTTAGTGTTCCGTTCTTAGGTGACAAACGAAATCTCATTTAAATATGTTTTGCTGTTAATTAGTCTACCGGCCTGTCTGTTACAGGGCTTTATCACGTGAATGGACTTCCTTTTCCTACGTGTGCTATCTGACTTGTATTTCACTGGTTCTTTTGCTATGACCGATGAATGTGTTTGAGAGCTAACACTGCTAATAAAATATCACTGAATTTAGGCGAAGCTGATATCGAAAACGCATTGATGATTAAAAACAAAAAAAGATAAAGTTTATCATATCGAAACAAATACCTTTAAAGATAATTATGCAATTTGTCAAAAATCACGTGTGTGAACATTGTGTATTAAATAAATATCATGGATAAAAAAGTTAACGTTTAGTGATTATCTTCTAGTTAAAAATTTCAAATTAGAACCCGTCAGATTTGAGCACACAAATGTTTTATCTATAAAAGGTACTCACGATTTTTAGAATCAGGAATCAGGCCAGAAAATAAAACGGGTTGCTTTGACAATACTTTATATTGTTATTAACAATTATCAGCATTACTAATTAATATCTCCATTAAACAACAACTCTTTAACCACCATTTATCCCTTCCTCAAAAGCGTCTGGCGCGAACCGCGAACCGATACCACAGATTACCCAAAAAAACAGAAGGCCGGTGTTCCGCGCCTGAATTTTTAAAACCTATTAGCTAACTAGCATGTATACAACTGTAAATCCTATTAGCTGTCTACAAGTATCATAACTGTATTCAATTTAAAGATTTACATAGTACTGGCTTTTCCATTAAATTCAAGTAAACATTTTATTAATAATATACAAATAAACAAACAAAAGCTAACACGATTAAATAAAAAAAACTTTATAAGACTGATATTTCGTCATAAATCGTACGTGCTTGTTATCTTTACGCAATTGTCGGCACGCGATATAAAGGCCAGACCTCAAAAATATAATAGTATACCTATGTATCTATGTCGAAGGAATCCCTTTTCGAATGGAACCAATTATTTCAGTTGTAGGATTTCTAAACTGTAGGTACCTATGTATGATACAATTTAATAACATTCGCCCATACATAACTAGAATGTTTGGGTATGAACGTTGTGCGCAAGGGGCCTTAACTAGCGTAAATTAAGTGCCAAACCGGCGATATCGGTAATAGTCACGCGCGCCGTAGACTAGCCAATCAATATCAATGGGCTAACCGCTTGCTGATAGCCTTTCAGATGAGGGTAGGACGGCGGGCCAGATCAGAATAATATAATTATCTCAGACCCATAAACAATAGGTAGATGAAGCGCCATGAACAAACGAGTGAAGCCGGCAAAAGTCAGCCGAACGCACACATCGAAACCATTACTTATAATGCCCTATGTTGACAGTTTGAACTAGAAAAAATTTAAACTTTATTTTTTGGAACACAAAGCTTCATTCATTTTTTATTATTTAGAACACAAAAGTCGTTTTGGTGTGAGTGCCGCCGTGTGTATTACAAGGCTAGGCTGACTTTTTGCTGGCTTCACTCTTTTGTTCCAGACGCTCCGTCTATAGTTTATTGGTCTGAGATAATTATGTGATCAAATCAATTTATTGTTCACAGACATTTGTAAACTAGCGGCCTTTGTCTAGCAAACAGTTATTAAGTAATTAATACGATCATGCTCTCACCCTCGCGCCCTCGCTCAAGCCTATTTCTCTCAGTCTGTCTGCCAGCCCCTTTGTTAGCATTCTAAAAAGTTAAAATTTGGTGCTCATAGTTTTAGGTGATTCACTAACGAACGCAGACAAAAATAATTAGGGTGACTTTGAGAACTCTTATCTATACCTACATGTAATAAAAATGATACCTAACTAATCGATGTGGAAGACATACAATCAAATGTATTTGGGAGCCTTTGTCAACGAAATGTAACTCAAAACAATGATGGTTAGCAATTTTGTGTGCTAGTCAGTGTGGGGCAATGTAATGAGAATGTATTGGGGTAAGGTTCACTTTAAACTTGGTGTTTATTTTCATTCAATCAGTAAATAAAACTAAAGTAGGTACAGTCAATTTAAACAATCACAAGTCAACTTTCAAGTGTGAAGTAAGTACTTAGGGATAGGATTCCCGAAACAAAGCTAGGGCGGATTTATTAGTTACTAGCGGCCCGCCCGCGGTTTCACCCGCGTGGATCCCGTTCTCGTGGGAATATATGCATGTATTATACATAAAAACCTTCCTCTTGAATCACTCTACCTATTACAAAAAACCGCATCAAAATCCGTTGCGTAATTTTAAAGATTTAAGCATACAGACAAACAGACAAACAGACGGACAAAAATAGCGACTTTGTTTTATACTATGTAGTGACAAAATAAAAGAAACCAAACCCTTCAAACTGATAATCTTTCTCACGTTTCTTTCCCAATATTTTCCGCTGTTATATCTAATAGAGCATGTTGTATATTTCCAGATGTCCGTCGGATAGTGGACAATCAGGCGCTGTACGACAAGTACGAGGAGTTTTCCGTGCGACGCGCGCTCGCCGCCGACCCCGACACCAGGTGGTGTCCCGCGCCCGACTGCAGGTTGGTTACCTACCGAGAGATGACGTCACGGGTGTGTCGTGATTGAGGGCAAAGATGAGCAGAATGCAATCCAGAGAACAGGTTACAATTATATTGACTCGAGGCACTGAAATGGCCCCATGAATGCTTTTCCAAGGCAGCATCAGGAGGCTTCTGTGCCTTCAAATTTAATTGTTATGCGTTATTGTGATTATTAGTTACATTACGCGGCACAAATTAAGGCCATAAATGCGGTATAAATTTTATAGGACACCCATCATGTGAGTGAGCGCGGTTAGAGTAGAGAAGCGAGATTATAGTCATATCTATTGACTGATGCCTTCTATATTTAAACGATGCAATCGTTAACCGTTGTTCCTTATAATAAAATTGTTCCTTAAATGAACGCTTAGTAGTGGATAGTCCTATTATCCGTAAGCAAAAGTTATCGTTTATTAAAGGAATCGGGCATAGATAATCAACAACCAACGTAGCGGCTCTTTGTAATTAATTAAGTAATGTCATAATGAACCTGGATTATTACAAGGTTTTAAAAATACCCAAGTTAAAACTTTCCTTGTGTCGAGTGTCGCGTGTTGTTATTGTTCAGTACAATATGAGTGTCCTCATGGGTTTTCACGTGACACGCTGTCACACTGATAAAACGTGACTAACCGCTAATGACTAGGTACGTTTATCGAATTAATTAATGAAACGTTTATATGGATTGTTTATTTATATTATAACCATTGAAAGATTCGACTGTTAGTTTGGCATTTGTATTATGATGCATAAGGGATGCAAGGGATTCTGTCAGCTTTGAGCGTGTGAGTGTGTACTGTTGAGCAATAACGAGTTTAATACCGAAGGTACTCCAGAGTAGGCTTTTGAACCCGTATTGGAAACAAAATTACCTGTTGGTGTTGTTAAATGTAACTTGTGAGGTAGGTACCTACACAGGTTTGGATTTATTGCGGGTGGCATGACCAACACAAATGTTACACTTACATCACTAACACTTAGGTACCTGTACCTTTCCGAGAACAAACATTTCTGTCACAAAAATATCTGCCTGGCCGAGACTCGAACCCGGGACCACTCGCTTCATGGGCAGGGCTACAACCAACTAGGCTGCGGAGTCGTCATAAATTAATATGACTTGTTACACTGTGATTTAGCAGTTTGTAAGTAGTTCTACGTAGAGCAGCTACCTAGACTCTAGGTCCTAGAGCTCAAGGACATCTGATCCTAACCTTGAATAAAAATATAGCCGTGTAACTATGTGTGTGTATTGAGCTAATTAACTATATCAAATTCGTTTTTCGACAGAGGCCTTCATTGTTCAATTAAATATAAATTATATTGAAAATCAAAAAAGTATTTTATTCTATTACAGGTGTGTTCTCTTTGGTTAAAAATGTATGTAATATTTCTATTGTTTTATTGAATTAATTGAGTTGCTGAAGATAGCCTACTTGTCTGAATTTTACTCTTAGTGAGCCATCAGATGTTTAAAAGTGGTCAGTGTCGTCCAACTAATAAAGTAAACAAATATTAGGTAAATTCCCCTGGCTATGGCGACAGCGTACACCCACGGGAACGCTAATGGAACACCCAATACTCGTTTATAGGTCATCATAGGTATAACTAAGTTAGTCATCTCGTATCGTAATTGTCTCGTTAAAAGTTAATTGCCCCTCTCAAAGCTGGCGGCTGATTCTACGAGTTCGTGCAAATCGGGTGTCCAGGGTTGTAGAAAAAAAAGTATTAACATATTACATAATTTTTTTATGTTAAACGAAGCATCAGTCATTGAGCTAGAATTCGCACGTCGAATAAACCCGTAATTATATAAATTAATAATGAAAAAAAATCAAAAACAGGTCGAAATGTCACCTCCTTCCGTGTCCCAATCACATGTTTTTCACTTCCACTGCCAATATTTTGGTGAAGTTGATATTTCAGAAACTGGGTAAAATTATATATTAACACATACATTATGAGGAAACATTATATAAATTTTCACAAATACAAACATATTAGTTGAGTCAAAAAAAAATAAACAAACTTTGTCACGGGATTTTGGTCCTTACCTTCAGCAAAAATTGATTTGATAAAATATTCAAAAGTATAAACACTAATTCAGTGACTCCTAGTAATTCACATTCGCGCACCATTCAGTCGGCCAAGAGACTTACCAGTGGGTGGAAGCGCATTGGCGTTGAAGGAAAAAACCTTATTTTGTCGTCAAAAAGGCTGTTTGTCACGGAATTTTCATCATTACCGTTATCTAAGTTTCACAGTAAGCGATTGGTTTTAATGCTTATTTTATTTTTTAACGCAACACTTATGGGGTCTAATATTCTAGTTATTTGTTTTAAAATAAATGCTTCTGTAATTACGTGGCTATAAATAAAAATATAGCAAAAGGTCACTACCCTCAGTGTCATTGCCTTCATTTACCATCAGTTTTTAATATGAAGGTAATGATCACAAATTGAGGGTAGTGATAAAATTAAACTTGGATTATTTTTTGTCTTATATTAGGTAACTATTATCTATACATCATCACAATCGTCATAATCACAGCACAAATACTAAAACGAATATACTTACAGATATTGAAATGGTAAAAGTAAAAAATAGGAAAACCTATGAAGAAAAATAAATGGCAAGGAGGGCATCTGGATTTACTAATGGAGGCAGCGTAGGTTTACAGAAATTAGCTTCGACCTTTTAAGCCATGACTAAAAATCTCTACTGCCAGAAGATCGGGCCGAGAGTTTTGCGCGGATATGCCTAATGTGATTGTTACTAGCTTTCTGTAATGCCTGCTTGCAGGACTTAGCGACTAGGTTAAAGACTTTCTTCTTGGATCTGATATCCGGAGCTTTGCGGTGTCAAGCATCAATCAAGGCAAGATACGCCGAGTGTTTGAGCTTCTCAGCTTGAGCACATTCGGTTATAAACCATGGACGAGTTTTGCCGCCGTTTAATCGTATTGAACGCAGGCTTGACCACTTCCAGCCTCCCGAACAAGCAGGATTCCGTAAAGGCTACAGTACCAATAGACCACATTCATACGTTACGGTAGATTATAGAGAAGACCGATGAGTATACTATGCCGCTATATGTAACGCATGTGGACTATGCCGACTATGAGAAAACTTTCGATGCTATCGAGACCTGGGCGGTACTAAATTTTCCAGCGGTGCCGGATTGACCATCGGAATATCGAGTTGTTAAATTGTTCATCAGAGTAGGTACACAACACAGTGACGAACCCTATTAAACTGCAGAGGGGTGTCAGGAAAGGCGAGGTTTGGTCCACAAAACTGTTCACCTCTTCGTTGGAAGATATTTTCAAGCTAATGTAGTGGAAACTACGTGGCATTAACATCAATGGCGAATACATAACATATTTTCTATATGTAATTCTGGCGAATTCCATGAAATAACTTAGTACTATGCTCGGGAACTCGAACAGCGTCGTACAACGGGTATTAAGATGAAAATGGAAAAGACGAAAATCATGTCGAATGTCCATGTTACACCTGTACCAGTTGTTATTGATGGCGCTGCTCTCGAAGTTGTTGATGAGTATATTTACCTGGAACAAGTGATCCAAATGGGTAAGTCCAACTTCGAGAAAGAAGTCACTTGTAGAATCCAACTCGGATGGGCTGCGTTCGAGAAATTACGTCACATCTTGTCATCCAAAATACATCAGTTCCTGGAGACGAAGATATTCGAAAAGTGTGTTTTGCCAGCGATGACATATGGCTCCGTGACTTGGTGTTTCACTATTGGCCTAATACACAAGTTCAAAGTCACTCAGCGGACTATGGAAAGGTTATCTCGTTATTTCCCTACGTGATCGAATCAGAAATACTGATATCCGCAAACGAAGACGAGTAATCGACATAGCCCAGAGAATTAGCCGGTTGAAGTGGCAATGGGCTAGCCATATAGTTAGAAGGACCGTTAACCGTTGGGGAAGAAAGTTCCTTGAATGTAGGCCCCGTCGCGGAAAAAGGAGCATAGTACGCCCCCCGACCAGGTGGTTTGACGACCCGAAGAAGATAGCGGGCATCCGCTGGATTCACAAGTCAGAGGGACCGGTTTGAGTGGCACAACTAAGGGGAGGCGTATGTCTAGCAGTAGACGCAAAAAGGCTGATGGATGGATGAGATGGATGGAGTTTTGCCACCTTTAAGCGCGACAGAGAATGGTATGAAGTACTTTATGGCTTGACGCACCCTATTGGCTATAACATCCGCGCAACTTGACGGATCAAGAAGAAACGCAGACCTCGCCCAAGGATTAGATGCGAAAAAGTGCCGCATCCCTTACCAATCTGCTAATTTGTAACGCCTTAATCGCCGAACACCTCCAGATGATTGTAAGGAAAGAGTAGCCAGTGCTGAACAAACCTCAACTGTATACCTGTCTGGATCAGGTGTTAGCAGAAGGTCCAGGCAATCGACTGTGTGACCATCGATAACGGGCACCCGAGTCGCTTGCATTACCAGCTGCGACAGCCCAAGACATGTGGCAAAATTCAACGCTTCTCTTCTAGCATGGTCAGTCGTCTGGTATGGGAACAACGAGTCTCAATGACATGCGTTGAAGTCCCTCAGAAAGACGCTGCGTAGTAGGGCATTGATGTAATGCTTCATCAGCAACCACGTTAAGATATTCAAACAAAATAATTATCTCCTGGTTGCCGCTGTGCGCTGTGTAGACACATAAGTTAAGAATGTTATCCGTACCTGTGTAGACACAATCCAGATAGTGGAAAGACTGGTGTCTCTAAAATGTCAGAGACGCTGACAACAGATATCGATGCAGACAATAAATAGATAGGTGATTTGGTGCTTCCTTCTTCACCCTCCGATTTTCACGCCACTCGCCAAAGATTGAAGTTCTGTCCAAATTTATTGGATTCGTGGAGTACCTGAGTCTTAACTCTCACTATCGTTTTTTTACAAACTTCTTTCTGAGGTATTCCCGGAGCACCAGGACTCCAGGACATTTAAAAAAACTTGTTTTTTTTTTTTATTTCATGAACAATTAATCATTACCAAAAGGCCTCAATCACTACTCTCTACTCCATAATCGTTACCATCAGATGATTGGTCATTACCATCCTCAGCGTAAAATTTCAAAGGTCTATAACTCCAAAAGTTATTGGTGCAATTTGTTTAAAAATGGTGAAATTGCATAACTCTTCGTATATTTTGATCCTAGCGCCCTATTTTTAAAATCTAAAAAATTCTCTGTTTTTCCTCCGATTTACACGAACTCATAGAATCACCCTGGCGCTCCTCCTAAATGTGTTTTAGTGAGGCTGGGGACTCGCGTCGCTCGATATCAGGATATCGTGCAATAGAAACCTTGTGTTAACATTGTTTGTGTTTAATTACGAGTACAATTTACGTGAATGTGAGTGAGCACACATACAAAGGCTAAATAATATACACTTTGAAGTGTTAACAAATTATGTTCCTAAGTACCCAACCTATTATTGAAAAGAATCAGGCAACTTAGGCGTGGTTGGCAGTGGGTAAGTGTTCGATATTTGTCGGCATCTTTTTTGCCGATTGCTAAAAGCAAACGAGCCCTTTAATGGTCACCGTTGCTCATAGATATGTTTGGATGGACGGTGATGCAATGCTGGCTAAGAACTTCCAATCAACAAGTTGTTTGGCGTCTGATTCAAGTAACTGAGTGATAGCTGGCTAACGAGGCCTTTCTGCTATACTACGTACCAAATAACTGAGTTTTTACAACAAAATAACAGACTTCATCAGTGGCAACAACAGATAACTCATAAATTATTCGCGAGATCTGGCTCTCCCAGTACAAACTTATGAGGTACCTAACACAAAAAAATACAGTCGAATTTGGAACCTCCTCATTATATTAAGTCTGGTAATAAGGGTGCCTTTCCACCAGAGATGTGCTATGCTAAGTTGCTAAGGACGTTTGCCATTCACCAATCACATTCAGCCCTCAGGCGGCTTCTAGGCGGGCCTATGTATGTGATTGGTAGATCTCAAACGCATCCTTAGCAACGTAGCATAGCACATCTCTGGTGGAAAGGCACCCTAATCCAGCTCCCAGCCAACAAGTCGTTTGGCAGGTGATTTAAAAAAAACACCGGTTCTAGCCCTCATATTATATTAAGCAACAGTACCTTACCTTAACCCTGCATGTTTCCAGTTTCGCGGTGGTGGCGACGGGCTGCGCGTCGTGCCCCAAGCTGACCTGCCTGGCGCCCGACTGCGGCGCGGCGTTCTGCTACCACTGCAAGGCGGCCTGGCACCCCACGCAGACGTGCGACGCGGCGCGCCGCAGCCGCCAGCCGCAGCCGCGCGCGCCGCAGCCGTCGCACAACGAAATGGAGCACGGTTGGTGATTGGTTCAAAGAAGTTCTGACGGTTGTCTCATCATCAAAATCTTGAGCTGTCCCACTGTTTCGGTCTCCTCTTACAATGACAGAGGTCGCTAAGTGCGAGTTGACGGACTTCACATTTGTCCTTTGAGATTATTATGGGACCTGTCAGGGTCATGATATTTTCAGTCACCGTAGCAGGTGGTAATGAAATTATAGCGCGGATATCATTTTTGAAAAATTAGAGATGCGTCAGGCTTTGAACCCGGATCTTCGGTTTCGAAGTTCAACATATAAACTACTCCACTATTGTCAATAGATCAGTCAAGTAAGGTGGAAAGAAAACCTTGCCAAGAACACTCGTTATGTTATACGTAACTTCTCCTAAGGTGCTAGCGGAGGCTTTTAAGTTCTCCAGATGTAATTGTAATCTGTATTAACGATAATGTTTTGGCTATATCTCACGGTAGCTATTCTATGTGCAGGCGAGGTGAAGCCGTGCCCGCGGTGCTCGGTGCTGATCGTGAAGGTGGAGGACGGCTCGTGCAACCACATGGTGTGCTGCGTGTGCGGCGCCGAGTTCTGCTGGCTCTGCATGAAGGAGGTCTCCGACTTGCATTATTTGAGGTAAGTAGTGCGTGGCCGGCGGCGTGACGTCATATTTTTGGCGGTTAAGGTTCGGTCCGCTAGATGGCGCTAGTTGTATGGTTTTGAGTTTCAAGAGGGAACAGTGATTCGGCCATGTCGATTCTAAATTTTAACGTTGCAATTTTGGAAGGAGGTCTAACAAATATACTGAAGTAGTAAATCCGCCCTCGCTTCGCTTCGAGAAACCAGTCCCTTCAAAAATCTCTATAAATTTTAACAAATTATGTTATTCCGATGTCTAAGCTATATTACTGGAAAGTTTCATGAAAATCCGTTCCGTAGTTTTTGGGTGAAAGAGCAACAAACACACACACACACTCACTCACTCACTCACATACATCCTTACAAACTTTACAAAGTAGGATATTAGTAGGATTACTTTTATAGCGAAATATCCCTGTCGTATGAAAAGGGAGTTAGTGAATGAAGCTAAACAATTTATGTGATTATAATTTCCGATATTTTGAAATTAAGTGTTTTACATTATATGTACATGTGTACGAACTCCGTTAATGTCTTAATACATTATAACATCTGTTTCATCGTGTAAAGTATTTATGTAAATATAAAGAGGATCCATGTAGAAAACTTAATTTAAATTATGTTCGAAATTAATAAAAAAAATAACAACCTAAATTATTCCCCAGTCCGAGCGGCTGCACATTCTGGGGCAAGAAGCCTTGGTCGCGCAAGAAGAAGCTACTGTGGCAGCTGGGCACGCTCGCGGGCGCGCCGCTCGGCATCGCGGTGGTGGCGGGCGTGGCGCTGCCCGCGCTGCTGGTGGGCCTGCCGCTGTGGGCCGGCCGCCGCGCGCACCGCAAGCTGCGCCGCGCGACGCCCGCGCGACGCCGCGCCGCCGTCGCCGCCGCGGTCGCTGCTGCGGTGAGTGTGTGGGCTCTTGATGGCTTTGGACGTGGATAGTTGGTTGAGTGCGGGGAGTACCTAGTACATAGGGCGTTACTACTGCTTTATCGCTGCCGTCATTTCATCACGCTGACATTAACTTCAGCCTCATGCACACTCTTCTAATCTTCAATAGATCGTGAGGTAGCTAAACACGAAAAAGATCTCCATAAAATTTGCGTGGTGGGCTTTCATTATGACTAGAACATTGCGATGATAAAGTCACACTTCGGGCGATACTGTGTACTTATTACTGTTTTTTTCGCTTCGAAATGTATAATTCGATAGCTCGTCTATTTGTATGTGCGCTATGACCATAGAAATCCAATAACGATCCTCTTCCGTCCCCAGCTGGTGGTATCGCCCCTAGTTGCGGGCCTGGCGGTGGGCATCGGCGTGCCGATCCTGCTGTTCTACGTGTACGGCGTGGTGCCGGTGTCGCTGTGCCGCGCCGGCGGCTGTGCGGCCGCGCCGCGCGACCGGGACGCGCGGGACGACCGCGACGACCGGGACGATAGGGATGAACAGGCGGCCGACGCTGCATCCAGACGGCTCGAGCCCAGTATAGGTGAGAGACTGTTTGGTGGTGTGGTCCTATTAATCTACGTGTACGTCGTGGTGTCGGTAACGCTGTGCCGCGCCGGCGGCTGTGCGGCCGCGCCGCGCGACCGGGACGCGCGGGACGACCGCGACGACCGGGACGACCGCGACGAGCAGGCGGCAGACGCTGCGTCCAGACGGCTCGAGCCCAGTATAGGTGAGACATTGTTTGGTCGGGGGAAATGTACTATACATTATACATGTTTTTGACCTCGTTTACTTGGCCCTAAATGTGACGTATAAGTGACGTATCGCTACGTGATGTAATACGACAATAAAGTTACAACAAACTTAAAAGGTCAAAGTCGCGCAGCGGGCTATGGAGAGAGCTATGCTCTTTATTTCTCTACGTGATCGAATCAGAAATGAGGAGATCCGTAGACGAACGAGGGTAACCGACATAGCTCAAAGAATTAGCCGGCTGAAGTGGCAATGGGCCGGCCATATAGCTCGAAGGACCGGTAACCGTTGGGGAAGAAAGGTCCTCGAGTGGAGGCCCCGTCTCGGAAAAAGGAGCGTAGGACGCCCTCCGACCAGGTGGTCTGACGACCTGAAGAGGACAGCGGGCATTCGCTGGCTTCAGAAGGCACAGGACCGGTTAGAGTGGCGCAAATGAAGGGAGGCCTATGTCCAGCAGTGGACGCAAAAAGGCTGATGGATGGATGGATGGAAACTTAAAAGGCGTGCTGTCGTCGATAGTGACCTGTACATAATATGAACTAACTTTATTGAATTTTTCTTAATCTCTATTTTGCACTTAAAAAGTAAAAACATTTCAAGATACACATTTAACTTTGTCCAATGTGCTTGACGTT
Organism: Hesperia comma; assembly: GCA_905404135.1. Lineage (NCBI taxonomy): Eukaryota > Metazoa > Arthropoda > Insecta > Lepidoptera > Hesperiidae > Hesperia > Hesperia comma. Next base: position 15,705,471 of record FR990024.1, read on the forward strand.
ACTGTGACAGCCCTGGCGTATCACCTCGCTAAACAATAAACAATAGGGGCCATAAACATGTCGAGCAAACAATAGAACGCTGGACGCTTCGACGACCTTACGGCAAAAGTCATAAGGGCGAAAGTCGATTGCAAGGAACGTACTCGACACTCCTTCCTTGACGGTATCGGAATTGCGGGAATGTTCTAGATTGGCGTGAATAGTAGGTGAGTGGTATAAAAAGGGGCACTCGGCCAACCGCAGACATTCTAGTTTCGGAAGCGAAACCAGGAAGATACCAGCGATACCTACGAGCGATACCAGTGAGAAGTGAAGTGATTTCTACAAGCGATACAGTGTTCGACGAGTGTGTTTACTAGTACCTATGTACGTGCAGAGTGTTGTGGTGTGTACTGTGTAAATCGTCTAATTTGTGTATCTACGAGTACAATAAAAGTCTTTATGGTACAGGTTGGCATTTTCTCGAACCCAGTACTCCTGACACGTAACATTACTATAATCTTCTACTCACACATCACATTATTAACTTAGCAAAACATCCTATCTACAAAAACAAATCGTATTCCAGGCGACGCATCCCTATCAGCGGGCTCTCACCACGCAGAAGCCCGCGCACCGTCACTCGCAGCCCTAGCTGGTTCCCTGGGCGGCCACGAGGCACCCTCCCCCGCGCCACTACGGCTCGAGGTCACCGCTGACGTCACCGACACCCACAGCGCGGCTAGCTACGACGACCTACCCTCTACTTCAACCCGCTCTACGTCCCGACTCCGCAGTCTATTCCTCTACGGCTCAGTAGCGCCACCTGACGTCGAAGCTTGCAATACAAATGCGGGTAGTAACGCGGGTAACGGTTCCCCAGTCGCCGGCGCCGTCAAAGTCAAACTGACGGATACCTGCGAGACGCATCGCGACAGCCCTGAACGGACATAACGTCACGGCGGTGACGTCACACGGGTTCATTGACCGGACTCGGATTCGACGATCGATACTACTAACGATGTCTGCAAAGAATTGGGGAAGGGGGGAGTGAAGTAAGTTTCGCGTTCTTTGTCACAACGATTTCTAATTTGATGTATTGTAATCTTAATCGTTGCTGGTAGGTTTCGATGATAAAATTTTATGATACAAGCAGCATCTTGCGTGTAGTCAGTGTTCGAATTTGAGCCCGTGTCTCCCCGCGTGACGTGGCCACGTGGAAGTGGATAAAGACATTAGTTACGTGCATCACGCATCGGTAGCCGCCACGGATCTGTCGCCACGGTTCAGAATTCCGACCGTCCTCGTCACGCCATCGATGGTGGTAATGGGACACACAGCCTACATAATATTATTATTATTGCGTTCCCAGTGTTTCCACCTTAGCCGCTAGTAACTTTGCCAAGTGTCGTTGTTTTGCCCAAATGGGAATGGATTCAAAGTTCTGCATAGGTGGCGCCACTATAGTTTGAGACTATTAGATTTTGTCTGTATCGAAATTTGAAGTGTTCATAACACAGTGTTGAATGTTTTGTAGCACGAAAATTAATATGTACACGCTTTTACAGTTTTAGGCTTCTTGAGAATAAGTCTGTTCTTATACTTTTACATGCAAAAGCAGTATAAAAGACAATTTTGTAATGATCAAGTAAAGGGTAAATATTGTAACATTTAACGTAAATAAGTAAATATAAAGGAATCGAAGTTTTCTGAGTAAAAATGAACATACCGTCATGATATCACACTAGTAGCGTCAGCTCGTGGCAAACTTTAGCAACTGCCCACCCCAAAACGATCGTCTTCGAACTACAGTATTGTCGATGCGATGTTAGAATTGGGTATGTGCATACATTTGCTTTTGTCTCATTTTATTGAAAGATCATAAATATATTAACATCCTATCTTTAGAAAAAATTACACGAGTGAAACATTTTATGACGGTCATTGTTGGATTTTAATACATAAACTCAATCACTACCCTATGTCTTGGAATATAGAGAAGACATTTGATTGAGAAATGATAACAAAAATCTATATTTTTCTATTTTCATCGAATTTCTTTTGGATCTCTCGTAATAGTATATGAACATTGGTTAAGTCGGCAAACTTGCCATTTTGATTAACCACTTGTCCATATTACGTGATCATTTCGGTTTGTAAGCACAATCGGTTAATTAATTGCCTACTGCGCCACCTGTCAGATCCTACCATAGATATAAAATGTTAATTTTGCTAAGACCACAGATCTAAAATATCGGTATAGACTATAGATTATAAAAAATATATTGCAAGTTCATATATTTTCCGTTTCATGCACATACCCTATTCCGCTTGGTGTTATGAAAGTATACATATAATTGAGTCGGACCGCAAGTCTATTATTGTTTAAGATGAAACCTATATATTCAAAAGTTGATATTAATTAATGAATGTGATTATCGCTGTAAGTACCTTGATGTCCGTGGTACTTTGGTTGTTGTACAACTGGTCCGTAGTTTATAGAGGGTGCGCGGGATTCGAATCGAGATATCGATAACCATTCGATTGCCACCTGCGTCGTATATTTTTGTAAATTGTAATATAAGTGACTGAAAATAGTTTTATATGTCGGATCGGTTTAACATCAATATCGATTTAGATTATTTCGATTTTCGAAGCTCTCGGACGCCGGTGGATAGCCATTACACATGAGCGCTGCCAATAGTGATCTCGTAGGTGTAGGAGTAAGCGTAATTTACCTCTACGAATGTATATAAATAGTTGTATGTAAATAATGTTCGTCATATCGCCGCGGTTTACTTAAGCAGCCAACTCAGTGTTAGTCGACGTTAGCCGATTACTATTATTTCAAAACGACTTGAGACAACTTAATTAGTTATAAAATTCGCCAAAATGTTATGATAGTTGTATGTATGTTTGTATGTAAGTGTACTACGTGTGTGTAAGGCACCGGCCGGCTGGCAGCCTGCGATAGACGCTTCGCGCTTACAGTGCAATGTTACTCTATCCGATATTTGTGATACTTTGAATAATAATTACTATTAATGATCTAAATTATTTAATTTTTCACGTTTGTAGGCGAAATGTTAGTTTAAGCGATTATTATTATGTTACGTGAATCATATAAAGTGTAAACTATGATTAAAATCTTGATTATATCTATCTGTTGTTTGATTTATAGATTGATTTACAAAATCATTACATACAAATCCCCCATGCATTCACACAGTGCCTGAATTTTCAAAAGGTGACATAAGAAGATAGAAGAGAGACCTATTGCTCGTGTTCCTACTGCAAAATTATTTTTTTATTATTTTTACTACTATTAGTCCCGCTCGTAGTCCTACTAAGAAGATAAATGATAAATGCCTAGTTCCTCGTAGTCTTACTGCTCAACTTTTAGTGTCACCTGTATAAATTCAATCCTGTGGACGATGTAATCAGGCTTATCAGGCATAGGTCGTGATCCACGTGCTTTGTTAACTAAAGTGGACTACTGGCACTTTTTTTGCCCATCGTCCACTAAATTAATGCAATGTGATGTGCAATGTCATGTGTACATAATTAACGAACAAATGAAAGTCGAAAGAACAAATGAAATTCGAAACAACAAAATATTACCAAAAAAACTTTGTTATTATTCATATTCATTGACACAAATGAAACAATGAAGGTTGATTGCATAGTCAAGCTTACTGCCAGCCATAGAGATAGGAATATACGCTGTCGACCGACGCGCGGGTCACGAGCTACAAGTCTCTTGTAGTTGTAATAAATTTTATATCGATATCAAAAGTCGTAGAAGTCGATGTAAGTGTAATCCCTAGTGCGATGGGGCCATGGGGAATTAAAATTACCCGTGGACCCGGTAATGGGTCAACTCACCGGGACCACGGGTAAACAGCCCCTATAATAGTTTGTAATTCGACCGTATACTTAAATGCTTTTTAGGGTTCCGTAGCCAAATGACAAAAAACTGAACCCTATAGATTCGTCATGTCTGTCTGTCTGTCCACCAGTATGTCACAGCCACTTTTCTCCGAACTGTAAGATCTATATTGTTGAAACTTGGTATGTATATAGATGTATTCTGTGAACCGCTTTATGGCACGGGAGCCGACGATGCTAAATGTGGATTTACTCAAGCGTCATAGAGACCTATTGGGTTTCAAAGCTTAGATGATAAGAAGAAAAAAATGTTATATAATGTATATTGTATACCTTTTCATCGGTGGGGGAAGCGGCTATAGACTTTTAAATATGTAAAAAAATAATGTCCATGTGTACATACTCGAGCGCTTCAGATATTGATAGCATCAATGTTCTACGTATTTTTAATCTACTATGTTAATCTGATCGTTTGTTTGATGGGGGTGACCGTACGTAAGGGTTGAAAATGAGAGAGAAAAAATCTAATCGAGCACGTCAGATTTTCTAAGGGGGTGTTAAGTGAACCTAAAAAGAGCTCTCATTCAATAATCTGACGATTTCGACGTGACACAAACTCGCTACCATTATTATAATGTGCAAAAAAAATCGAACTTATATATGGGGCTCATATTTGGTGTAGGTACTTAACTGGGTACAAGGTATCCCCTGTACCTTAATCTGCCGCGCTCGAGTAAATCCCAAATTCCCCTCTTCGGCTCCCCAGCTATAAGGTTTCCACACAAAAATAGAAAAAAATATATAAATTTTGGGGGTTCCCCATACTTGGAACTGAAACTCACAAAATGTTTTTTCATCAAACCCATACGTGTGAGCAGGTATCTATGAATTGGTATCCATAAATGATATTGAGGTTTCATGTCACTTTTTTCTAAATTGAATAGTTTGCGCGAGAGATACTCCCAAAGTGGTAAAATGTAACTTCTAAAATAAGAGAATGATAAAACTAAAAAAAATATATCATGTGCATTACCCTGTAAACTTCCACCCAAAATTGGTTTGAACGAGATCTAGTAAGTAGTGTTTTTTGATACGTCATAAATCGTAAACCGCAGTTTACAGTGCGCCCAGCTTATCTCTGAAATGGCAAATATTGGAACTAACGCCGCCATGTTAAAAAGTTATTCATAAGTACGTTGTGGTCATTCATCTGTCAGTTACTAGTGTGCAATGATTGGTCAAATGCGTCCGACAGCGCCTCTCTTCATTTCAATCTTAAGTTGGGTTTACTTCCTTTCATTTTATCAACTCGAATATATTTTTTATATTATGTTACTTGCTGCTACGGAACCCTTCATGGACGAGCCCGACTCGCACTTGGCCAATTTTTTGAGTATGGGGCGGTATCCAACTGCTCCTATGCCTGTTCGGGGATTTCTTCATTGTTTAGTAGCTGATTTTGATTATTCTTATTTTGTTGGAAAGAAGATATTCCAAGAATTGTACCATGATAAGGACAACAGGATGTGATGATGGATGGATGAGGAGAATTACCATCTGCTTCTAAACAAAATAAATTAATTACAACGAATAAGCAAAGGTCCAAAAGGTGAGAATATTACTATTATTTAAATAATATTGGGGAGTAATTAAACAACAAGTTAGTCTTGGATTGCATTTATTAACACCAGTGAATTTGAGTAGTCTAACAAACCAAATGTGGTACATGATTGGGGAACTGGTCAACATGGTCAACGAAATGCATTTAAATAATATTAATTTTCTTATAATACCTACTTATCACATTACGCTTATTATAAATGATAATATCTAATTTATAAATTACAGTTACCTAATTTCATTATTTAACAATAATGGAATTACTTTCTTCTTATCACACAACAATCATAATTACAAATATTGTTTTAAAATTTACACGACTTATCTAGATTTGGCTATGCTTTTGCATTCAATATAGAAGAAGTAGAACATTAAATTACATTAGATGTAAAGGTACCCTATATAAAAATGTCTCGTTCAATAAGGTTATATGTCACGCGTGTTGGCTACGTATCTTGGCGAGAATATAATGTGATAATTTAAATTGAATAATATTATCAAGATATTAAAATGCTATTTTAACATTACAAGCTGCTTAATACAAGTACCCAACCCTTAAATGATTTACAAATTGCACTTGCGTGTAGGCCGTTACTGGTGCTTATTCAATCTCTTTAGTAGTAAAATTTTAGTTTTAGCTTTTTCTGTAAATAACCCTTAAACAGTTTACTTCAGACAGGCAGCTTCATAATTATATTTGTAGTTGACAACACACGATTGAAAAGTTATAACTAAAGACATGTAGGTAATAATATCATCAGAAATATGTAAATACTAGTAAATCCGCCCTCGCTTCGCTTCGGGAAACCAGTCCCTTCAAAAATCTCTATAAATTTTAACAAATTATGTTATTCCGATGTCTAAGCTATATTACTGCAAAGTTTCATGAAAATCCGTTCAGTAGTTTTTGCGTGAAAGAGCAACAAACACACACACACACACACACACACTCACTCACTCACTCACTCACTCACATACATCCTTACAAACTTTCGCATTTATAATATTAGTAGGATAGTACGTTAAGCCATTTATCATACGTTATTGTGTTTTTATTATGGATATCAATAAGAGTAAGCTACAGTAAAGGTTAATACAATAAATAAACATAAATACATTTATAGAAATACAACAAAATAACATGTTTTACTGAATTTTAAAAACAGTGTATTTTACTTCTAAGAGTAGATACAATGAAGTAGGTACGTATCGAATAGATGGAACTGATTAAAAGAATAATCTATGCAGTATTGTGTCACTCACTTATAGAAATCGACAATGACATACAAACAACACCAAAATATTGAATTGAATAGATAAATATCGCTACACATTCACAGGCCCACTAAGACTGTCTGTGTTGTAGGTGCCACAAATAATACCAAAAGTCAATCTCACACACCCAGGCGAGAATCAAAATTCAACATCATTCAATTTCCACCTCGCTGGGAATCGAACCCAGGACCCATAGGACGGCAGTTTGGCGTGGTAAACATTGTGCCATGCAGGTATGCCCTTGAATCCATCAATTTTAAATATCAAGGAATCAATTGGCTTATGCTTATTAATGAAAGCACAAACAATCCTAAATATATTTTAATATTAATAACCATTGAGGACTACCTGCTTACAAATGCATGACAATATAATCTCGACAAAATTGTTGAAACACACATTTAATTGAAATTGAAACACACATTACAAAAATAAATGTTTCTTAAAAACAACAATTACTTAAACAATATCTTAATCGTACTATAACACATATCTTACCTTACCATAACAATATAGAAATTCGTAATCAATTAATATTTATTTACATATTTACATGGTAAATGGATGTGTTACAATATAAACATAATATTTTTGTAGAGATTAGAATAAAATATAAATTCTTACGAACGTGAATATAATTCAATAATGTAAATTAATTTAAAAAGCAAGTTACCACAATTAAAAAGTAAAACTTGAAAATTATTTCATTTTATAAAAATTAATATTCATTGAAATATGTATAAGAAAAATATTATATCGCATCTAAATCAAACACAATTAGGTACATATTATTTTGTTTAAATTTAATTTATGAATACATTTCTTGAATAAATTACAGCTCCACCTATTAAATTTGATACCTTACTGATTTTGCTAAAATTATATAATTATAATTATAAGCTCAAATGCAAGCTATATAGACATAACTACATCACATAATGGTAGTAACTAGTCATGGACAATGAGTATAAAACAAAAGCCTTATTTAAACTAGTGCCACATCATATGCAACGACATATAGGTACAGAACTGGGAGTTATATGTTTATGTCTATCAAATACTTTACTTTTGCTATAAAATACATATGTATCATAGCTATATACTCATATGAAAGGTTCAATATAAATAAATAATACTAATATTGCATATTATTGTAAACAAATAGTGGATGTGTTTTTATTGACATTAAAAATGAGCATAACTTACAATGAACTTTGCTTTAAATTGAATAAGAAACATCTAAATAACAGTTTATGAATATTATTATTAATTTCGGAATAGAGAGAATATCTTATTTTGTTTTCACTATTAACTTTAACACTGGGTCATACATAGATGAATAACTTATAGTACAAAATAAAAATCAAAATCAAAACGTTTCCATCCAATCCAATAAATAAAATAAAGTACAAAATAATTACATAAAATTGTAGTACAAGTGATTATAAATACAATAAATCGCATTATATAATTAGCAAGCCACGATTTACTATCACCTGAATAAAATTAATAAGACCCATACAGTTACCATATGAACTCAATAAAATATTTTATTTTCAGACATATCATATTTCGAAACAAAATATTTTAAACAAGTAACTTCATAAAGATGAGACTATTTAAGTCTGCCTATATACAGACCCTGTGCTTTTAAAGTAGCTAAAGGGCTTTCCTAGGAATTAAATTGGACTTAAAATACTCCGTTTGAGTTAATTTGAAATGAAATTCAATTAATTTTACTAACTGAAATCAGTTCAGTGTAAAACCAACCTAAATAACGAAGTGTTAAAAAAAAAGAAAAAAATCTTTGAATTTTAAATACTATTTTACTTGAAAGCGACTATAAGCTAGCGGACACTGGGAAGTCTTAATACTATCTAACAATAGAAGTGGAAAATTGTTAAACCACTTGTTAAACTTCTCTAAAAAACGCAAGATGGCAGCGCTTGACAGACTTGAAAATGGAACATCACACTGTTCTAACTTAGTTATTGTATTACAGAATCTGATGTATACCAAATGTATTATTCAAAAATTAGTCTTTGGGAACAATTTACTGAAGGCAATGTTATTGAATTTATTTAATCATCTATTTACAGTTACATTAATAAACTCGAGGGAATTAGAATTATAGTAATTGGGTTTATATAAAAAGGGTTACAATCTTTAAGTTATAATTACACTTAATCTAGCCAGATACATTGTAATTTATAATTTTGGATATAATTTGCCATAATACATAGATTTAATTCACACCTTTTGATTACAATCCGATTAAAGGGTCCATTGTGCTTTTCAATCTGTCCAACACATGTAATTTCTAGAGATCAAACATTTGTCAATTGATGGCTGCTTAATCTAACTCATAAACCCAACCTGCAGTAACAAATAGGTCCTTCAACTTAAATTAATTGAATGCATGGAAAGAAATTTCAGTTTATTACATTAGTTAAAGTTAAAAATGTATTTCTTACCTGCAACAACAGGAGACAAGGCGAAAAAGCATGTATGGAGGTGCACGCTTATTGGTAAATTGTAGTTAATAAGGTGGCAACCACCCAGATGGGAAACCGCGTACGTCGGGAATTTCGCTCTAACTAACTATACTTTATGTTTTACTGCAATCGCGCAATAAAATTAAAAGTTTTACGTAGTCAGTGTTGCCAAGTTATTTGTTTAATATCAAAATCAGCCTGACAAAAAATAAAGAATTTGTTTCTGAATAGATGTAATAATTTTTAAGCGAAATCTATTTATATGAATTTTTACAAAAAAATACAAAACAAGGATGCTAAATTGAAAATTGATGCCAAATAATTTGAAAAAAAAAACCTGAATTCAGTAAAAAAAATGCTAAGTTGGCAACACTGTCTGTAATGTACTCTCCAACCCGCAGGTGGGAGTTCCAGCTTCAAACAACACGTGGGTAGTTCCAGCTTCAAACAGCAACACGTAGCGCCATCTATGATCCTCCCTCGCACCACTAATAAAGTTGAAAATCGTACCACGTATGGTAGAGCCGTCGCGCCAAGTCAGCTAGTTGGTGACCTCGCCGCGGCACAGCGGGCAGGTTAACGACGAACACGTAGCGCCATCTATTATCGTCCTCCACACCACTAATAAAGTTGAAAGTCGTACGTGGTAGAGCCGTCGCGCCAAGTGGGCTCGTCGGTGACTTTGGCGCGGCACAGCGGGCAGGTTAACGACGAACACGTAGCGCCATCTCTTATCGTCCCCCGCAAACACTAATAAAGTTGAAAGTCGTACGTGGTAGAGCCGTCGCGCCAAGTGGGCTCGTCGGTGACCTTGGCGCGGCACAGCGGGCAGGTTAACGACGAACACGTAGCGCCATCTCTTATCGTCCCCCGCAAACACTAATAAAGTTGAAAGTCGTACGTGGTAGAGCCGTCGCGCCACGTGGGCTCGTCGGTGACCTTGGCGCGGCACAGCGGGCAGGTGTGCTCGCGGTCGAGCCAGGCCGCGATGCACAGCTCGCAGAATATGTGGGAGCAGCCGAGCCGCACCGGCGTCGTGGCAGATCGGGCACGAGTCTCGCGCCGAGATCAAACCCCGAACTCAGTAAAAAAAAAGCTAAGTTGGCAATAACACTGTACGTGCTCTCTGACCCTCAGGTAGGTAGTTCCAGCTTTAACTAGCAACACGTGGCGCCATCTGTTATCAACCTGCGCAAAGAACATGAAAGAAAAGTCGAGTGCTCCAGCTTCAAACAGTAACACGTAGCGCCATCTCTTATCGTCCTCCACACCACTAATAAAGTTGAAAGTCGTACGTGGTAGAGCCGTCGCGCCAAGTCGGCTCGTCGGTGACCTTGGCGCGGCACAGCGGGCAGGTGTGCTCGCGGTCGAGCCAGGCCGCGATGCACAGCTCGCAGAATATGTGGGAGCAGCCGAGCCGCACCGGCGTCGTGTAGTCGTCGTGGCAGATCGGGCACGAGTCTCGCGCCGAGATCAAACCCCGAACTCAGTAAAAAAAAGCTAAGTTGGCAATAACACTGTACGTGCTCTCTGACCCTCAGGTAGGTAGTTCCAGCTTTAATTAGCAACACGTGGCGCCATCTGTTATCAACCCGCGCAAAGAACATGAAAGAAAAGTCGAGTGCTCCAGCTTCAAATAGTAACACGTAGCGCCATCTCTTATCGTCCTCCACACCACTAATAAAGTTGAAAGTCGTACGTGGTAGAGCCGTCGCGCCAAGTCGGTTCGTCGGTGACCTTGGCGCGGCACAGCGGGCAGGTGTGCTCGCGGTCGAGCCAGGCCGCGATGCACAGCTCGCAGAATATATGGGAGCAGCCGAGACGCACCGGCGTCGTGTAGTCGTCGTGGCAGATCGGGCACGAGTCGCCCGCCGAGATTAATTGCTCGCACGTCGGTTTTGTGCCCAGGTTCTGCGACAATATTATGAACATAGAATCATTTGCGAGACGCTGTTAGAATAGTAGAATTAATTAAAAAAATTCTTTAGTCAAAAGACCAAGGCTAAAAATAAACACAAACCCTCTTTTACCACTGTTTCGGCTGTAACATTTTTTTTATTTTACAAAGGAAATTATATGTGTACATTTCGGCTCAAAGGATTAAAAATATGAAGGAGCTAATTTAAATTAACTTTTTCAATAGGTACCTTCAACCCGACTTAAAGGTCCTACTGACCTTAGATAATGCCGAAACAAAAACCAATTTAGCCCTTGTTAAAATAATCTTGTAATGCTCAGTAATAATTCAGTGGATGGTCTACTCACCACACTCTGTATGAGCGTCCACGTGGCGTTCTTGAAGAGCCGCAGCCTCATCAGCATTTCCACCACTTTGGAGATGACGTAGATGGAGGTGAGGAACATGCCCACCATCTTCTCCGAGCCCTCGTACGACTGCATGAGGAAGAAGATCCAGGGTTGGATCGTCAGTAGTGTGCGGTATAACTGAGAGACGGCTTCCGTGAACAGGTATACTTTACCCTGGAAAGGAATGCGCCTTCGTTGTACATCCTCGCTTAACGCCGGAATAAAAATTGCAGATAACAATTATTTCAACATGTTTTTTTTATAGCCTAAGCAGGCAAACAAGCAGACGGATCACTTGATGGTGAGTGATCACCGTCGCCCATGGACATTGGCAACATCAGGGGCGCCACCAATGCGTTGCCGGCCTTGAAGGAAGCGATAGACCCGCTTCTTGAGGGAACCCATGTCATAGCACTGTGGGAATACTAAGGGATGAAGTTCGTTCTACAGTTTACACGTATGTGAGGCCGTTCTCACACAACGCTATTTATTAGCTACACGAGTCCCCTGACGCGTCTTTCTGTTCGCGAATAATTCAAAAACTACTGAATTATGTACTTTTGCGATGTTTTATGGCGGTAACTGTTGTAAATGTCGACTCAATGAGGGTCGCCGTTTTTGTGCTCACCAGTTGGCGCCACCGGCGAGGTGAGGTTATGCTGTCAAAGCCCAAAGACATTCAGACAAGCGAAAAGTCAATGCTGTCAAAGACATTCAGACAAGCGAAAAGTGACAGACAGACCTCACTTTTCACTAGCGCCTCTAGCGGAAAATTCACACGCGGTTACCCTCATTAAGTCGACATAAATAACTAATAAAATTTTGAGTATTCAATGGAAAGCTCTCGTATCGGGACCAAGACTCAATTTGATAACTACAAAACTCTAAAAGTAAACTAAAAAACTTTACCCTCTTTTGAAACGGCAGTATAAACGCAGGCAGCATGGTGACCAGTATTTTAATGTCCACCGTGATGATCTTCACTATTAGATCGGTGAGCACGACCAGCCAGATGAGTTCCCAGACATCTATGGGTTCCGTGTACCCGGGGAACATTATCACGTTGGGCAGTAGCTTCTCGTGACCAAACAGGAAGTGGACGATGATGATACTACTGATGGTGAACACCAACTCGCTGAACAATGACACTATGCTCCTGTTCATCTGTTTCCCGTGTTCTCTGTGAATGAGAAAATGGGTTTGCATATTATATACTGGTTGTTTGTTTATATTTGTGATTTTGTATTGATGGAATTATTTTATTGTGGTGACAAGAGGGTGGAAGATTGAGGGTAGATGCAATAAAACTTGCAAAAAAAATTGAGTTTCAAACAAACAACTTCACTGTATTGACAAATAACATGACGTTGGGCATAATTTTTTTAATCGCTTTTATCAGACATTTTATAAATTGAGCTTCAAAATAATTTTTATGTTTGCAATATTAATTGTACTTTGGCTCAGGAAGCATTGCCTATTTGACACTACGATAAACATGACGATTTCTACACTGACAAGAGTCATAAAATTAATACAATAGATTTAATGAATAATTTATACTTTAAAGATAAGTTACTGAGTATCATGCATGTTATATCTATGTTACAAATGTAATAACTATTGGCCACAAGATAAGTATTTGGAGGCTACATAAAGTGTAACCAGATGTTATTAAAGCTAGCATCATCTCACTCAATTTATAGGATGTAATTGGCCACTCAATTTATGTTTTCTTCTTAGCAAATGTGTTTTGGCATTCCTCGTTCATTTAGTTGGCATGTGTGACCAACATTTGCGATTTTAAGAATACACATTGAAAAAAAAGCTTCTTAGTTTTAATTCACATAACAGTACTTTCCTTTCAAATTACCATCATAATCATACAAAACTTTTTGACTTACCTTCTAACAAGACTGTTGCTATGCGAGAAAGTGCAGAACAATATAATAAATGTGAAGATTCCTTCTCTACTGTCGTACATAAACTTTATGAATAATATTAAATAGAAAGGAGCATAACGAATCAGTAAGTTGAGTGTTCCTCGTACATCCACCACCTAGAAAAAAATACCATATAAACAATGTTCATGGGTGTAAAGGATAATGGTTATGGACAACCATAACCATCACCATTATCTATATTGTATGGGGTGCAATTCATTCATGAGTTCAGTCAACCATCCCTTCCAGTTTACCTGCTTCCTATTACAGTGGCAATGTGTTTGTGATCCTTTTAGTGTTAAGAGTGTTTAAGGCAAGGCTGGGCATTATTACTACTAAATAATATTTGTAAGTGTCTGAATATAAGTTACACATGTATTGTGGCTTACACATACATACATATAATAAAAATTTTAGTTCATATTCTACTTCATATTTTATGTTCTACATAATATCTGTTTATTTCATATAATTGCAAAATTTATAAGATTTTAGAATCTTATTCTGTCTGTATACACTGTTTAAAATTACATCTAATCAACACTATTATTTAGGGTTGTACGACTTTGGTCAAGTCTGATATTCGTCAAATCGGCAATTCGTCAAATCTGAAATTGGTCAAATCGGTAGTTCGTCAAATCGGCTGTTTGTCCAGTTATGAAATTTGCCAAATACGCTTTTGGTCAAGTTATTTTAGTACAATCAACTATAAAAATGAAAATACCTCGTGATGTTTTTATTACCACATTTTACTTAATTCATATTTCACTTATCACTAATTCACTACATAGTATAAAGCAAAGTCATTCCCGCTGTCGTCCGTCTGTCAATATGTATGCTTAAATCTTTTAAACTTCACGACGGATTTTAATACGGTATTCTTTAATAGAGTGATTCAAGAGGAAGGTTTAATGTGTAATACATGAAAACCGGTCCGAAGTCTTGTCACTTTAATGTTGTTTTTTACAGATTTAAAAAAGGGGAAGGTTAACAATTCCTCTGTATGTTTTTTTGTCTTTTGTGTGTTACCTCATAACTTCGTACTGGGTGAATCGATTTCGATAATTCTTTTCACATTCGAAAGCAAATGATTGCCGTGTGGTCCCATTTGAGCGAAATCTGACGATCAATTTTAGAGTTATTTTCAATAATGTAAATTAAAATGCAATCTTTTGACTGGGTGTTCTAATTTTGATGATTATTTTTCGTTAGAAAGGTAGTGCTTGTCATGTGGTACCTTATAAATAGGAGCAACGTCTGGCGAGTGATTTTTGAGTTATCTTGACTTTGAAGTCGGTTATTTTGATGATGTAAAACTACAGCGTAAGTTCCTATATATGAAATGAAAACGTATGTCTTCATCGACTGTACATAGACTTGACCAAAAGCGTATTTGGCAAATTTCATAACTGGACAAAAAGACGATTTGACGAACTACCGATTTGACCAATTTCAGATTTGACGAATTGCCGATTTGACGAATATCAGATTTGAGCAAAGTCATACAACCCATTATTTAGTAATGTGGGCACTAATATTAAAGCGACAGCAAATATTTTTAATTGCTGTCCTCCTTATCTTCTTTTAAATCAAAATATACATCAGTCTACTGCGTCTAAACTCAATTACAATTCAAACAATGATGATGTAACTCATGATGCAACATCCACACAAAACTTGTTCCAGATATGGCTAGTTTATGGTTTATGGGTCTATATTTTACAAGTACCTGGTTAGTTCCATCATCACTTTGGCTCTCGTTATCCGCATTATCATTTATGTTGTTATTATTAACTGGATTCACTGATATATTGATCTCGGGAGCGCTCTGACTCTCCGACACATTGGACTCAACAGATTCGCTATTGCTGATTCCTGTGCTGGGCGCTTGAGTGCCCCTATCAAAGTAGAAATAGGTTTGTGAAGCCGTATTTGTATTGACATGGGCAATTGAGCTTTGTGGCCTTGGTAGGTTCTCCCCGTGGGTGCCTGGGGGTGGTCTTGGGAGCCATGTTGGTAGAGATAGTCTTGCATTGTTACCCTAAAACAAATTTGAAATCATCAGTGTAATAAACACACATTTTTTTCTTCTACAGCTTTCTATGCATAGTCTGCAAATGATCATATCAGAATTATTTTTAATAGACCCACTATTTATCTGTGTCTTTTTTCTATTATTACAATTTATCAGGTAAGGAGACTAAGGAGTAATATCCACCAAGCTATTTGACAGACTTCACATAACTTTAAGGACATTTGAGTTTCCTCGTTAAGTTTTCCTGTTAAAACAAGTGATAATTTATTTCTTAAATGCATGTACTAAAATGTAAACACTAAATTTAACTTGCCTCTTACAACATCCGCGTCAATATGTCTGTACAGACAATAAAACTGCTTTAAAAAAGGGACAAAAAGTTAATGAAACCTTTATTGCAAACGTTTTTTTATCGTAAATATTACTCATACTGCAGTGTAAATGAAATCAATAGACCATTACTGAAAGATATGATTGGGGCAATTACATTAACATGAGCTCAGACAGATAAGTACAAGTGTAGGTGTTACCATTCGTGCATTTTCCACAAGGGGTCTGATTTCTCTGAAGACACTGTTCAAGCGTTCACCTAAGCCCAAATTATTCCTATTTCCTCCCAGAGCTCTAGGGACGGAATCCATCCTGTTAAACGGGTTGCGGGGCGCATTTTCAGTTGGTGATTCGTCTTCTATCTCCAAAGAAACTTGACTTGTATGAGCCATGGTTCACGGTCTTGTATTATATTCAAATTATCACGGAATAAGCACTATCATTTCCAAAATATTGTGGCACAGCCATAGAGTTAGGGCACAGCACGAGCAAGCACGAAGGTCAAGTCAAGTCACAGATTATTTAGTAAAAGATTAATCTTCATAACGATACACAACATGACGGACATTATGAATATAAAAATTTGACACTTTGATTGACAGTGACTGTGACTGTGACATCGATGATTGCTTTCATTATTCACCACAGGCGTACCTAATATAGACTTTCTTTTTAACAGATTATTTAGTATTATTTGTGGTATTATTTTACGGCATTATTTTATGATTCCTTAGCCCGCTGCTTTTTTAACAATTCTCTGTCCAAATTAACAAGGTTGCATATAAGGAAGTGGCATCACCATACGTTAAGGACATTCCCTGTGCGTTTCATTCTATTTGTGGTTCCATTCTGCAACTAAAACCACACTATGTTTCTCAGAAACAATGTTTCTCGCGTCGTGTTTTAATCATAGAGATATTACAATAGAGTGGGTGAGCCATACGGCCATACATTGCAATCGCCCCCGGTTAGAAAGAGAAACAACGATAACGGTAATTACCTATCTCTCTCCGATCCCGATGAGCCAGAAAGAGAAAGGTGATTACTAAAGATTTCGTCTCTTTTTATCCTAGGTACGCTCTGAAGCCTCACCAGAAAGAGAAAGGTGATTACTAAAGATTTCGTCTCTTTTTATCCGAGGTACGCTCTGAAGCCTGGCTTCTGCCCTCTATTGTAATATCTCTATGGTTTTAATCGCGTGGCGGAACCACAGAGTTGAATTGAACGCACCTTCTATAACCTACACTATACAAGGCGGAAGTGTTTGTTTCTTTGAAGTTGAACGCGCTTATCTCAGGGACTTCCGGTCAAACTTGAAAAATTATTTTTGCGTTGAATAGTCCATTTATTGAGAAAGATTAAAGGCTATTATGTATGCCATCGCGCTATGGAGTCAATTAAGTCATAAATGTTGAAGTCACAAGATGCGGGAGGCGGCCGCGTTTAAATCAGCTAATGAATTCCTCATTTTATTTGCTGAACACAGCATTTTTTTTATAGCCTGAAGGACTGACGAAAAAGTGGACGAGCCACCTGATGGTAAGTGGTCATCGTCGCCTATGGACACCTGCAACACCAGGGGAGTCACCTGTGCAACGCCGGCCCTGAAGGAGAGCTCTTTTTTTACACCTTTCTTGAAGAACCCCATGTCATAGCGCTCCGGGAATACCTCGGAAGAAAGCTCATTCCACAGCTTGCAAGTTCGCGGCAAAAATGATCGTGAGAATCGAACTGTAGTCGTTCGCCACGGATCCAAGCGATGTGGATGAAACTTCAATCTTCGGCGAGTGGTGTGATGATGGAAGGGTGACGTTGGCACCAAATCGAAATACTATTACATACACGTAAAATCATCACGAAATATCTAATAAGTATTATAAACACAGAATACTAAGTATACTCCAAGCGGAGATTACAAACTTCTAAGTAAGTACATAGTTGTGTCAAATTCATACTCCTCTGTCCAAACTTCTCGTAACCTTAGGTAGGTTACCACCACAGGTATTCCCTACATTTTTCTCCCTAAATCGACGAAGTTATTTAATACTTGTACTACCTTCATTAAGTACCTATATCTACAGTAAGAGATTACAAACATCTATGTGACCTCATAACCCAGTTTGCAGTGATACTGTACCAACGCCAAAAGACGGATTGGGGTCTTTAGGTCGATTCTTCGCCAGGGCTTATATTTACCTGTCACTTGACTTGACAGATATAGTTGTCTGATGATCCTGGGCCCTTCGTTGCGTCTCGATCCATTATAGTTTCATAACAAGCTTCTTTGTGAATTTTCAGATCTGCTAGTGAATTGTGCATTTACCTGATGCGAGCATGAGACGATACAGACAGGAAAGTCTGATTGATTGTTACAGTATTGCAGCAATATCTAGATCGATAATCTTGAGGACTTAAATATATTGTAGGTACCTGCGTGCCTATTGGATTGTTTTGACTTTTTTGCAACTAATCCAATGTATAAGTACTGTTACTTTGAAATTATTAACAGACACTTCAATTTTATTTCTAAGTAGGTATCTATAGATACTCATATCATTACTATAAGTTGCAATTCATTCACGAATCATTAGGTCATTGGACCCTCAGGGCATCAAAATAAGGTTTACAATATGGGGATTAGAAAGGAAACATCAATTGACTTAATAATTTGATTTTATTTAATAATAGTCAATAGACCGTGATCAGCTTCTAGCATTTGATACGCTGAGCAATAATCACCTACAATATTCACGACACTTTGATGTAGGTCTACACAGATACGCTTTTGGTGTAGACGAATAATTCAGTCTTTATTTAGGCTCCGCTTTTTAACGCGAGCACTGTGACGCGCGTCTCCATTCAAAACGATCGTTCGCAATTCGCAACTATAATCCTAACTCACGATACACCAACGTTGTTTGTGCTTGTTCAGAAAGAAATATACGCTATGCTTTGGACAATATCAATGAACGGTTGATTTAAACATTTCAGCACGCTCTTGGCACTATTTTACGTTCGTCACTCACGCTTCCGTGTCCGGCTTAAGGTCTAAAACTCCCTGAGCATAAAGATCGCGTACGGCTTCTAGGAGCCGTCTCTCGGCCCTCGGCTCCCCTAAAGCCACGTCGACACTTCCCGCGCACAACAGCAGGGCGCGTAAAGCCGCTCTGGGCCAATCAGCCGTCAAACCGACTCTAGCAGCGATCCCCGTCGCAGCAGCACCAAATCGAGCACATTCAAACTGCAACCGCTCTCCGTATTCGTCGATTAAAGACTCCGCCGATGATCTTCTCAACTCTGGCGAGAGGGACGACAATATCAGAAGAGCGACGTCATCCATTGGTCGTCCCAGTGACACCATTTGCCAGTCCAGGGCAATGCATTCGCTGACACCTTCTCGGTCCCGGAACAAAAGGTTTCCGCTCCAAAAGTCAGCATGAGCGAGTGGCGCCGTGTCCGATGGCCGGAGAAGGGTTCCAAGGAGAGCTGGTGCTCGCGAGCTTAGGGCTGACACGGCAGCCGCCTCTGCTGCACAATCGGGACGGCCGCGGAGGAAAGCTTCGAGTTGTGGCAAACCACGCCGCACGAGACGCAGGTACCCGGCGGCGGCTCTCTCGCAAGGAAACAGGAAATCAAAACGTTGATCCAAGGGCCCTTCGCGTTCTCGCAACGCGAGGGACAGTGCGTGGAGTCGAGCGGCTGCGATGAGAGCCGCCTTCGCTCGGTCCACTGTCAACCCTTCCGCAAAGTCAACCGGTTGGTAACCATTCGATGTCACATCTTCGAGAACGAGTTCACTGTCACCTCCGATTTCATCTGAAAAAAAATATATATTGTAAATCATCATCATCGCAACTCGTAACTGTCCCACTCATGTGTGAGATCGGTAAGTAGGTTTCCGAACGATCATTGCCTTTCCCGAAACAAATAAAAATCGAATCTCATAGACCAACTGCTCCGTCCAACTAGTTGGACCACGGGTCTTTACTAGGGGCAGTTGTCCAACTTAAAAAACTACTGTAAAGTAAGTACGTAGAATATGATAAAAAAAGAAAATAAGTGTATTAGCTGGTAATATCTCTTTGAATCAATTATTTTGAATTTGAATTTGACTTATAAATGATTATTGTAACTGTTATTAAAATTTTAAAGATTTTTTCTGGAGGAAAAGACATTTTCTGGGAAACGTAAGTGTGAAGCAAAATTATTGTAACTGATATTAAAATTTAAAAAAATTGTGGAAGAAAACACATTTTCTGGGAAACATTAACTATGACTATGAAGCATAATTTTTGGCTATATTGGAGTGGCCTAGAATACTGACCCCATTCCCATGTTGGCAGTTATCTTAAAAGGTGTCAGAAATCGGCCTCCGCTTACCACCCTGAAGCCAGCTAGCTACCACCCTCTTGCTAGAGTTAGCCGCCAAAAAACTTGTAATTAATCAAGCTGAGAGCAGAAAGTCCGCATTATTTTTTGACGTGACAACGTCTTATAAATTGGTTTGCCGGGTGACACTTCAAGAAACTGCGTTACGCTCCGCTCACGTTATGCGCTCACAATGAGAGCGAGTGAGAGGCACGCGTCCCTTCCACTCGGGCATGGTTAGCCCGCCTAAGAGCGAGAGAGACAGACATAAAAAGCACAATCGGCCTTTGCGTTCGGCAGCTTGATTACTTTGGAGGTAGATATTTTGGTAATGTATCCAATTATTACTTTGTTATTGACTTCTGGGACTATTTATAAATTTTAAATGTTACCTTTTTATAAATGTTTCCTGTATTCCTTCTTTATTTTTATTGATAAATTTCTGTAACTTTAAATACGATTTCATGACGTTTGTTTACTTTGATGATATTATTTGTCAATCATTCCATCAGTATTTTCTTAAGACGTTGTCACGTTCAACTATCGTCAGTAAACCGACTTTACAGACAACCAGTTTTTTAGTGACGAGTAGTAGTGAGTGATGCAATCTGTAACTGTCAGAAGCTACTTGGAAGTTTCTTTCTGCTTCTTCTTTGGTATCGTACGGATTTGTTGAAGCGACGGCGTAGCTTGATTTCGAAAAGTGTTACAAACCTAGTTAACTAAACACTTCAAAAAAAATTTATTTCATTCATCATTTAATTGTTTTCCTCTTCCTTCGTTCTTGGGCGGTAACGACGACCACTTAACCACAGGTAGGTCATCTGCTCGGATGTCAGTTATCACAAAGAACCATTTAGTATTTAATATTTCATCGCGATGTTTCAAATACGTGCGGGCAATGTTTGAGGCCTTTGAATGCGACATATTTTCTCTATTTTTTCACCGCAACATGACTGCAGCGGCTTTGTTGACTCAGATCTATTCATCGTTTTAATTGCAATGACTAAGTCATGATGTCGTATAAAGATTTTCAGTTCGTTTTAGTAGGGGACGTTCGTTTTGTTATCGTTTTTATTCCCTTGTGAAAACTTTGTCTTGAGATCAGTGTACAGTGATAATCAATGATTGAGACTGTGTCTGATAAATCCTTCAATGAATAAATACGAGGAACAAATGAATATTTTATGGAAATACCACAATCAGATCACGAATCATTATTCAAAATGAATTTGAATTACTTAAAATTGAATTGGTAATATAAGGTTTATGAATTTACCTTACGTCCACGTATTACCAATTCAATTAAATTTTTTAACGATTTCGAAACGTAAATTCTTTGGCTAAACTTAAGTAGGTAAGTATAATAGGCATAGGTACCGCCGACTCGCAAACGTCCTACATAGATACCTAAGTGAAGTTGAGGATAAACAAAAATTCAAAACTAGAATAAAAAGGGCAATGTTCGCAAGCTATTTTGAAATCTGCGTTTTTTTTATCAAACAATCGGTAACTGCAGAAACTACGAGGATTACTGAAACGTAGGCATGAAAAACCCGTGAATCATGATTCCGTCAACCATTCCGTCGGTCGTGGGGCGTTCATACCCTTTTTAACCGAATTCAAAAAAAGGAGGAGGTTCTCAATTTGACTTTATTTTTATGCGTGTTACCTCACGACTTCTTACTGGGTGAACCGATTTTGATAATTATTTTTGCATTCAAAAGGTAGTGATTGTAGTGTAGTCTCATATAATCTACATCTGGCGAGTAGTTTTTGAATTATTGCTACTTGTTGATGTTGCTCATCGGTTTTTTTTGTAAAATTTTAGGTATTACATCAGCATCTGAGACTGAGAAAGTTGTCGATGGATGCTTCCGTTGCTCAGTAGTGAGCAACTCATAGGAAGCCAATAAAGCATAATTAGAAAGTTTTTTTGAAGCGCTGAAGAAACTGAGGAAGCACTGAAGAAGCAGCACTGAAGAAGCAGCGATTCTTGACTGTCAGGTAAACAAGCATTAGCAAAAGTGTTTTCATATTGACCTACGTGGAATGAGATTTCTAGATCTATTTTGATCTAATGATAATTATCTACATAGCTCTAAATAAATTATCTCATAGGTATAAGGGAAATTCGATCAGCCTTTAATTTTCATTTCCTTAATTTTTATAATTTTGTTACAGTTTGGTTTTTGCATTCAAAGAAATTTAATTTAACTCCTATCGGATTATTTCAGCGTAAGTATATTTTCTACCAAAAATTAACAGGATATTGATCAAGATTTTCCTTCTACAACATCTAAGTGTTTTGATACCATGATACGAAAGTAGACGTGGACATCGCAAAGACAAGGTAATGCATCCTAGCGACAGATATTACGGAAATAACAAGTGACCTTCAAGAGTATCAAGAGGGACGAAAATAAATTTGCAGCGAAATTAGTATTTGTCCAGTGATCTTTTAAAGAGAGAAAGGTCAAAGTTTCATTGGTCTCAGGTATTTTCTCTTATGGAATTATTTAGTTTAGGTAAAGGTTTAGGTTTAGGTTGGAAAATAAGGTTTTGAAACGTTAGCTCTAGACATTATCCTCGTCATTAAAAAGATCTTCGGTATTACAGAATCAAGTTTCACTTACAAAATGGCTGTCAGGTTCTTGTTCTAATTCCCTCACCTGGTAACTTGGCCTTCACGCATCTCGGTATAGCCAGTCCGTTCCCTGGCCCAAGAGTCTCCTCTGCTAACTGGTTCAGGACTGGGGCCAGCTCAGTGTAGAACAGTATTTCTCTCGTGTCGAACTGAGCCTCTGCCACGAACAGCCTTCCGAAGGGATCCTTCGGTGGAAGCTTCACGATCAGGGGCAGAGCGCAGCGCTCACCTTCCGCTTCATATCTAACTGTGATTGCAAGGATCCGACTGAGCGCACCCGTCACACCATTCCGGGATTCCACTCGGACCTGACAATGGACAGATTCTTTATCAATTCAACATACATAGTTACCTGTGTTACCTATACTGACTGATTGATAGTATGTACCTACGAGGATTTGGCAAAATACTTCTAATATGATTGTAACTTTTGGTCACATCACATCTTTTAGAAAAATTATAGAGACATGTAGTTCAATTTAAATTCAAAAAATTAAGCTGGCTTCTCTATCTCTTCATATACCTATTTAATTCTAAATTATTTAGTTACTAGGCAATATATTACCGCGTCCCTCTTATCATCATTAATACAGAAAGTTATCATGTGGATTAATAGTTTTTTTTTACTGTCGAAGAACATGATTATCTGGCAGCATAATAAACAAAAAATAAAACGGGATAAATGAAAAAGACAAGTCTTATTTTTTTATTTTTCACTAATCATCTGGGGGCACGGTTGGTGCCCCCGCCGAGTTTAGATATTTCTCGTAAATCAGTGTTCATTTTAGGATATTTTTTTATTCTTGAAAAATTTGAATGAAACCAGTAGCATAGAATAATAGCAATAGAAAAATCAATAAACCCAGTCCAGATGGACAAATTAATTGGGGCTTAGTCACATAAATAAATAGTAGACTTACCTCTTTGGGATCGACCACACCCGCTTCGATCAACAAGTCTTTAGCCCACTCCTCGGTGATGGCGAGATCATTGTCGAGGTCTGAGCCGTCGCGTTCGCAGTCCGACTCATCGCTGGCGCTGCTGGAGGTCTCCGAAGCTGACGAACTATCGGCGCCGCCGGCCTGCATCGTGCACCGTCTTACTGTCTCAAATGCAGCACACTATACCGTAAACATTCTCACAGAACCAGGGCGAAGTTAAGAAATGTAAACTGCAGTCATTTTAGCGTCGTTCTAGCGTATTCACGGAACAATGTGTGCTAAGTGGTGTGAGAGGCCGTCGTCCGTCGTACACTGGGACCGCGCATGCGCTCGCTTCTCAATTATTCATCGGGAGTCCCGTGACGTGTCAGCCGCCGCTCACGGCTCAATGCGAGCTATGCGTGGCGTAGGTATGGGTGCGCTATTAAAACTATTCATTCGGTAGACGGTACAGTGTGTGACTATATACCAGACAGCTAGCCACCCACGCTTTGCACGGCCTTTGTAAGCCGCGGTCTATTATGCTAGTTTAGCGTATATTTTCAGGACGCTTTTTTTCTGTGCATACAAGCGCAGGGATATTTTATGCTTGTTATGCACTCTCATATACCTACATGTATTATACTACTGTTGATAAGTACTAAGAATGTATAGGTAAGTTCCTAATATTATCTACAACTGAATTGGTAGGTACCTACGTATAGGTATCTAAGGTTTCCCAAATTTAGTTGACTTGAATTGAGTCTCTATAATTTTGTAATAAATCGGTAAATCCTGTTCATAATGAAATAATTAGTAAAAAGACATTTCCTTTTTTGAAGCCGATTGAAATACATACTTACGTACATACAGCGTACATACATGTAATGTTAAACAGATAGGGGAAGTCCGGGAGAGTTGAACCGCTTTTTTTTAAAGTATCATATTTTCTTAATAAGGAGGCTTAGTGATTCAATTATAATAATAAACGATAGCTTATTTATTTATGTTTACTTATGCGTATTTAGATTTTCCATATTATATTACTGAAATATGTTATACACATTTAAATAAAAAATGAGATATGATTCAACTCTCCCCACCCTATGGGACACTTGAACCGGGGTCTGGGGAGAGTTGAACACTGCTTTTTAAAGGTAGAAAATAAAAACATTTTACAGCTTAAATCACAAGATTATTAACCAAAAGATTACAAAACGAAATGACTAACGAAACACAGTTACACACTCTTCTCATAAGGAAAAATAAACGATACTTCGACATACTCTTAAGCATTCCATAGGCATCATAATTATTAAACATTTTATTAATAAAATTAAATATTTAACGTTTCTTTAATCAAACTTCTTACTCTTTCTTGATATTTCTTACCATTTTGTTTCAATTATATACTTATTCTCATCATTTAGTATCATTAATTAGCCTTAATTAGGACTACTTTCAGTCAGCTGGTAACCAAAAATTTGATCAATGTTATTCTTTAAGATGCACCGTCCTTTACGTCACGTATAGCATTTTCTAATTCTGTAATGATATATATTTTTCTTTTCGGTATTTTTTCGGATGGTTTGTATTGAATATTTCATTCAATTAGTCTGCAATAAAATATAAAATTACACATAAAAACAAAAAAAAATACAAATAAGACTTGTTGTATTAAGGTTCCCGAATTGTTTTTAAATTTCGTCAAAAAGTTTAAAATTTATATATCTGTAAAGTAAAACTCAAAATATCTTCATAAAAATACTATACATGGGAGATATGAACCACTGAGCATATCTCCCGCACCCGTCATGGTGCAACTCTCCCGCATATACTACTTTGACATTAAATTCTACCCACAGAAAAAACAATCAACGTAATCGAAACAACACTTAGCACACGTCAAACTATAATAATCAGGCAATAAAATAGTAATATCACACAATACTTACCTCTGTAAACACGGCCGCAATATCAAAACTACAAAAAAAAATTAAAATTTACTCCGCCATAACAAAAACACCTTTTCGAATATGATAGCCAAACAAACCGGCCATTGTTAAAAATGGCGCCGTGCTTGTCATTGGCCTCCCGCGCCCTATCAATGACCGTCTTGACGTTTCGTTAGCGCAAAATTTAAGTCGAGTTTTAAAGGGTGGTTCAACTCTCCCATCTGGGCAAGTCTCCCGGATTCCCCCTACTTATTATTTTGTCCTCGCATGAAAATGAAGTAATTCTGTTGGTGTTTTAGTTTATATAAAATATGTAAATACTTAGGTACCTACTAATACTTAAGTAAGTAATCAGTTTTAAATAGGTCAAGACCATGGACGTATAATCTCTTTATACGTCCATGGTCAAGACAAGGTAAATTCACGATTTCAAAGACTGATGCAGTGAAGAATGCTATCTACTATTAGAAAAAAGAATACGTACCAACTGTACCTGTGCAATTTAAGGATGTTCCTAAATATAGCGAAGTCTCTTGTGAATTGTTAGAATAGAAATGCTAGGTACCTACTTAACGCAGGCAAAGCAGCAGGTAGGATAGGTAATAATAAGTAGATAAGTAAAGAAATAGCGGTGATAGCCTAGTGGTTAAGAATTCGGCCCCCTATTTGGAGGGTCCGGTCCGGGTTCAAATCGGAGTTCGGAGTTATGTGCGTTTTAGGCATTTAAATATCATTTGCTACAAACGGTGAAGGAAAACATCGTGAGGAAACCTTAACCTTCTCATTCTGAGAAGAGACCCGTGCTCAATAGTGGGCCATGATGGGTTGAGATGATGATGATGATGAAGTAAATAAATAAATAGAGGTTGTTGAAAATATCACTGAAAAATCGTTTTCCTCTACGGGTACCTAAACCTGCGTCTTAACGCGTTAATTAATTAAGAAAATAAATGGACATACATACAAAGTCATACATACATACATACATACACTCGAAAAACATAACCCTCCTTCTGACGCAGTCGGGTAATAAAAGTATTTGGCAAACCTGATTTCTAAATAATTATTCTCAAAATTAACGTGTTAAGACGTAGGTGTAGCCGTAGCGTTACAAAGACAAAATACAAAAGCTGATATTTTAATAATAATAATAATTGGTGTCCGGCTTTTATACCCAAATGTCCGGACAAACTGGCTAATCTGTGCGGCTTTTCAATTTGGCGACCTGGCATACCTATTTAATATCATTTATTCATTACCCCGGCTCCACATGTTGGCGCCAACGTTCGCGCCAACGCTACTCGCCCAACGTGTGGAGCTAGAAAATCGTCGTTGCGGCGAGCGTTGGGAGTTGGCAGGCGCTACTCGGCCAACGTGTGAAGCTAGAATGAAATAATAACTCTGCTTGCTTCCATTTCTATTTCTGCTGAAAACAGAAATTCAATTTAATGAAACCTTTTAACTAGCAACATTGATATAATATTTTTAATTTAAAGCAAGTGTTGTCAGGTTTAGTCAGTAAAAAAAATTGGGGTTTTCGATAATTTGGTTTTTCAAATAAAACATATAATACATAATATTTGTCTTATAAAAAATTAAAAAGGTACATACATACATAGGTAATTTTGTTGTTAACTTTAGACCACAGAGTATTTCAACCAATTTCAACACACTTATCAATTTGACATTGACATAACAGATTGACATTAATTAATACTCTGTGAATGTCAATGAAAATGAAATGAAATATTGACAATTGACATTATTGACTGAGCAAAGTAAAAGCAAATCAATCAAAAACAAACAAAATATAAAATAAAATTTGTGTGTACTAAAATAAGATTATGCCAGTTTAGATACATATAAAGTAGATTGTAATTACAACTACAATTAGTACTTAATAAGATGGGCAAAGAAAAATCTAAAAAACGGCGTAGATCGTCATCGTCCACCGGCAATAGTTCGAGCTCAAGTAGCAGTGATTCCGAGCAAGAGAAGAAAAAACTTCGCAAGCTAAAAAAGAAACTTAAGAAGGAGCAGAAGAAAACAGAGAAGCTACTTAAGAAGAAAATTAAAGAGGAGAAACGTAGGCTAAAAAAGAAGAAGCATAGTGATAAAGAGATTAACAATACTGTTGAAGATGGTCCTGCAGCCGATATTCCTATTGGTATGATGAAGAGATAATTTTTTTATTCATTCATATATTTTTTATTTAATTCGCTCTTTGTTTGTAATGTTTAAAATGAAACTTTAATTACAAATTGCAGAGCTAATGGAGAAGTCTAAGGCTATGGCTCCCATGACTAAAGAGGAGTGGGAGAAGAGACAGAGCGTGATCAGGCGCGTCCTCGACGAGGAGACTGGGAGATACAGGTTATCCTATCCTTCTTACAATAAACTTGCAGACATTGTACCCTTAACCCTAGTGAAATTTTGTGATTTTTTCCTGAACCCCCACATTGGTGTTTATCCTTGTAGTGGTTAATAGACAAAATACCTATGTAAAATAAAAAGTGAAAGATTATTGCCAATAAACAAAAAACTGAGGGTCAAGTGAGAGCCATGCTCAATAGTAGAAATTTTTAATTGCATGTTTTTTGTTGCCAGTGGAATTAATTACACTGTTTAATTTTTGTATATATTTACTATATATATAATCTTGTTACAAAAATAAGCTATTTTACTGTGCCTCAGTTGTGTCCTGATTTCAGGTTAATTAAGGGTGATGGTGAAGTGCTAGAAGAGATAGTTCCCCGAGAACGACATAAACAAATTAACAGGCAAGCAACACAAGCTGATGGGGCATTTTTTCAGTCCAATACTGTTGATAAGCTTTCGTTTAAGAAGACTTAAGTAAAGTTAAGATGTTAGTTGCTTAATTATCTTAAGTTGCTTTATTTTAGCAACTTTAGTATATTACATTGCAAACATTTTGGGCACTTACATTGCAATGCAAGGTTTATGCTTGTAAATTTTACAAGCTGTTGTTTTGGGAAATACGTAAGTATGCTAATATAAATACAATACTTATTATTCAACCAAATTATTTTGTACACAAAGTAATTTGGTGTATTCAGTTGTACACATTTTTTTCACCCTATTAATACATTTTTTGGGAAGCATTTTGTGTTACTTGTCTTTTGTTCCTTTCAATTCACATTATTACTTTAAGATAAAAATCTAAATGTAAGCCATATAGAAAATACCTTTTTGGATATGTAACTTAAGAGTTTGATGTAAAAAATTATAAGGTCCAATAAAATGACAAGATTATTAAATATTTATTTTCTTTAGCGCAAAGACAAAACAGTTACGTCACAAGTATGTTTCATTACTTCGTATATACAGATGCATCTTATTACATACAAGTATTTACACATGAATACAAAATAAGTTGTCATCATGAATTTTGTTAATCTTTATTCTGTTGAAATGGTTGCTTTTAGAGAATTGATTCTAGGGTAACTGTCAGATGCTCATATTATTTGGGCTTCACTATACATAATTATATTTGGCTGTTAATAATTGTATAAGATCTTGTAATTTAAACTTCAAGCTATTAGTAAAATTTCAGCAACCTGGAGTAAAGGGAAGTGTTCATCTTGACAGTGTAAACGAGGCTTCAAAAATCTTATGCACACATTCAGTCAACAACGTAATAAAACACTAGTTATAAATCAATAAATTATTTTATTTAACTACCTATACAACATCTTGTTATAGTTCATCTTTGGTTGAAATAACTTCGGTTTCTATCTCGTTCGGACTATCGTCATTGGCAGTTTCGTTTTCCTGTTCTTGTTCTGTGTTTTGTTGTATAAAAGTAACTCTGTCGTTAGTGTCGAGGCTCTCTAGATTGTCCTTTACCAGAGTAACAAGGCTTTCAAGAGATCGACCGCCGTGATCCATGCTGACTATTTTCTTGTTTTTATACAAAACCAATGTAGGTAGTACACTTATCTGAAAATACATTGTTTAATATTGGATGGGTTGGTTATAAAAAAAATATATAGTTTTTTCTATATAGTATCCACCTATTTAACAAAAAACTATATCTTCTTTATAGGTTTCAGGTATAGATGATAGAAAAGGAGCCTTTATAGGCTATTGATTTTCTGTAACGCTACGAATTTATAAGAGAAATATAAAAAGAAAATCAACATACCTTTTCTGATTCACACACCAACTTAGATCGTACGCAGTCTAAGTCGGCTATAATAACACGGTCTTCATTGAGGAACTTTTCACCAAGTTGAACCCATAAAGGGTTTACCTGCATGCAATGGGCACACCTGAAAATTATTGTAAAATTTTAAAACGCACGCTAGCAATATCTTTAGATTAGGTGAAATGATCAATCTTTTATTTATATTACATATTATTATGTTATATTTCTTTTGTAACTAGACAACAAAGAGACGATGACCTGATGATCACTGCCCACATTCATCTACGCTTATGATTAACACTAAAGACATCACCGATGCGTTGCCGATAGAAAAGCGGGGCCGTATTATTTCTCGTCTGAGGCTCGCAAATAATGCAAAGCCGTACCAAAAATACATCTCGCGAGCTTGGTGAGAATCCACTGGTTAGCACAATGATACCCTTAAAACATTTTACGGTTGATTCTTTAGTAGGATAGTAGTAGCTGGATATTAAACATTTGGTGAAGAAAATAACACTACAAAAGTATGTACTCAACTCCAGCAATCTGAAATATGACATGCCTCATGTTTCAGATTGCTGGAGTTAAGTACAAAGCTAAAGTAAACTGTCAAATAAATTCACTGTGTCAAGTAAATGGAGTGGGTTCAATATTACATTTATTATTTATCTAGTATCTAGTACAAGAATAATAATAAACTACTTAATTTGGATAACTATGGTGTATGGTGACTAATAACAATAATTTCTAACTAAATATTTACCATGGAGCAAAGAAGTGAATAAACACCAAATCTTTTTCCAGGAATGCATCAAATGTTTCTTCCGATATTCTGGCTACAGGCAATGCTTTCTTCTTGTTTAAGAATTTCTCAGGGTCATGATTCTCAGCTAATGCCATTTTTTCTATAAATTCTTGAAGCCCTTCCATTGTCTTCTCATTTGAGTATCCCATCTATGAGGAAATAATTGCATCATTTAAACTAATGCAACATCATCTCCTTCACAGTTATATTAAGTATTAAATTTTAAAGAAAATATTCGCTTGGTTTAATAATTTATTTAACATTTGTTTGTAATGATTCAGGTGGAGCATTTAAGTTTACTTAGTAACCAGTTATGAGACAAATGTGCATGAGAAAAATGCATGTTTCTTTGTAGGAATAATGGAGCAGTTATTCTATCTAATGACATTATAATCACATTTCTTACTCACTTCTAACAAAATGTATTTTGCATGCTGGTATTTTAACTCAGTTGCATGGACTTATCTATCATAAATAGCCAATATCATAAGAAAATTTTCTACTTACCACTCTGCCATTGACAATCCAAAGCAAATGAGGGTACTGTTTGATCTCAAAACTTTTGCAAGTCATCTCATTCTCCAAGCAGTTGATCTTGCCAATCTGAATGTATTTGTTGTGGGCATACTGTAATGCCAGGTCTGCCCATATTGGGGCTAATCTCTGCAAAATATTGGTCATTATGAACAAAAGAAAAAAAGTGACTCGTAAGAATAAGTTAAAATAAATTAAAAATCATCTTTTCGCTACCCTTGAAATGAGGCCCACAAACTGCTTTGCATAGAGCAAAGAGTCAAGGCAAATGCTCAAAATTAAAATGCCATCAGCCTATTAAATTATAAGAAAGCATTTATTTTGTTGCTATAAATAAATTTTACCACATTTACCATAACTGAATAAATGACCATAACACAAAAGAGAATGTCAATATGATCAATAATGTTAGGTACCTGTGATTCCTTACACCACGGTGCATAAAACATGATAAAATGCTGGCCCTTAACTAAAAATTTCTCAATATTTTGATCAGTCAAGTAAGCCATGCCGCTGTATATCTGCACCTCTTCTTTTATACTTTCTTGTTTTTTCTGTAAAAAATAGTAATTTATAGTTTACATATACATATAGCACAAGCCTTTAAAAACATTACATTAGATGAAATTCTTAAGGGACATATCTTTTCTATTAGTAATTCCATTAATAAAATAAAACTAAGACTAAATATTTTATTAACTATAACAGTGCCAAGGACATCTAAATTGTTCAAACTTCAAACTGGCATTGAGATTAGTGGAAACAAACAAACAGACAAAAATACCAAAACCAACCAAGTAAATGATTATGATACAAAATATTTGTTATAAAATTTCATACAAACCTCTTCATACTTTTTAAATACTTCACTAAGAAACAGAGTTAGAGATGGCATATCTCTTGTATCTTTATATTCCACAGGGAAAAAGGAATGCTTGTAAAAATACAACAAAGTAGGAAATCCTGAAAATAAATAATCATTATATAAAATCTTTGTTATAAAATTGCCAGTTGATGACTGTTCTGGTATTACAAATTACCATGATGCTGTCTGTTTTTAAAATTATACAATTTTTAAATTTTTTTGAGTATCATGAGGCTATCTGCAAACCTGAAAGGTTGCCATAAAATGTTGTGAAGTTTGTCAATCCACACTTGGCCAGCATAGCTGACTAAGACCTGTGACCTCCAACTGTGAGGGACCTGTGCCCAGCAGCCAGACAGACAGTCACAGGATTGATGATGAAGGCATTTGTTAATCATCCTACTTCCTACTAATCCTACTAATATTATAAATGCGAAAGTTTGTAAGGATGTATGTGAGTGTGTGTGTGTTTGTTGCTCTTTCACACAAAAACTACTGAACGGATTTTCATGAAACTTTACAGTAATATAGCTTAGACATCGGAATAACATAATTTGTTTAATTTAAAGAGATTTTTTAAGTGACTGGTTTCCCGAAGCGAAGAGAGGGTGGATTTACTAGTAACATTAAAATTCTGTAAGTGATCTGGAAAGACTTACCAGTGATGTCGATTTCATTGCACAAATTAGTATATAAAGTGCAGTCAACTTGAGCAATTGCAAACTTTGAATCCTTTGTATTTACCAGTTCCGCTAGAGCCTTCCATATTGGCATAAATTCTGTACAATAACGGCACCTTTAAATAACAGACAATTTATTAAATTACATATTTATAAGAGGCAGCTGAAATATATATTATGTAAAACAAAATTTGTAAAGATAAAGCTTTATAATATTATGAATGTATGTGTTACTCAAGTAACTAATAATATCATTATGCAGAATATTTAATTTTATTAAGATTTCCAAAAACATAATTTTTTGTTTAAAACGATTATTGTATCTATCTATCAGATTTTCAAAGACCGCTGTTAGACATAGGCCTCCCTTATTTGGCGCCGTACCGACCGAACCTAAACCTTTTGAATCCAGAAGCTTCCCAATGTCTTCCTCAGGTCATCGGTTTAACCGGCCTGGGAACGTGTTTCTTATTAAAACGATTATTACCAAGTGAAAAGCCAATGAAATAGAAATAAAGACTTACCAGGGCGCGTAAAACATTATGAAGTTTCCATCTAAATTTTCAATTTGTTGCCTGAAGGTATCTGGGTCATACTCATACACGGAATTTTCATCAGGAAAAACGAAATGTGGTAAAAATAGGAATAAAACCAGAGTAAATGACTGCATTAACAGAATAGTTTTCATTTTCGAGGCAATGCAAAATGAATTTCCTCGTCGTGAAAAATATCATTAAAATATAACGCCGATATTTAAATTAATACAAGTATCAGAAATATTTCTACGTTACTAATTATTACACTTACTATAGTTCTTTTAATTGATTATTTTCAAATTATAATATTGACTTAAAAATAGGTGAATTTGAAACACAGATGAGTTGATCTGACTGACACCAAGTTTAAATTACTCTTTGCACCAAGTCTGACACTGACTGAGTGACATGGATGCATAGAGTAACTTTGTCATGGATGGACGTGACATTGTTCACATTATATTCCTATTATATTCCTATCTCTATGATATGACCATAGAGATAATACCTAGGTAGGTACCTACCTCTACGGATATGACTAGGTACCTACCTACTAAATGTCATATTCCTATCTCTATGACTAACGTCAACAATGGCTGCGTTCCGTAACTCGACCAAAACGCCCAAAACGTTCAAATTTGTATGAAAAAGTGTCATTTTGGGCGTTTTGGTCGAGTTACGGAACGCAG
Organism: Hesperia comma; assembly: GCA_905404135.1. Classification (NCBI taxonomy): domain Eukaryota; kingdom Metazoa; phylum Arthropoda; class Insecta; order Lepidoptera; family Hesperiidae; genus Hesperia; species Hesperia comma. The sequence continues at coordinate 15,739,507 of FR990024.1, forward strand.
CCATTGTTGACGTTAGTCATAGAGATAGGAATATGACATTTAGTAGGTAGGTACCTAGTCATATCCGTAGAGGTAGGTACCTACCTAGGTATTATCTCTATGGTCATATCATAGAGATAGGAATATAGGTACTATAGATCAATGGATCATAATAACCATAGAGATATTACACTAGAGTGGGTGAGCCATACGGCTGCCCATACATTGCAATCGCCCCGGTTAGAAAGAGAAACAACAATAACGGTAATTACCTATCTCTCTCCGATCCCGATGAGCCAGAAAGAGAAAGGTGATTACTAAAGATTTCGTCTCTTTTTATCCTAGGGACGCTCTGAAGCCTCACCAGAAAGAGAAAGGTGATTAATAAAGATTTCATCTCTTTTTATCCGAGGTACGCACGCTCTGAAGCCTGGCTTCTGCCCTCTATTGTAATATCTCTATGATATTAACTGAGTCAGTGATTATATACATACTCTGTAACACTGGTAAAATTATTGTAGAATAGAAAAAATGTACACCACAGGGAATAAAATCAAGTGAGTTTAAATCCAGTGTCATGGAGGATAGAACTAAGGAGGGTCATCTGTGTATATGAAAAGTGTCCAGTTGTATGCGCTAAATAACAGTTCCAAAATCCTCCACTGGTGGCGCTGGTAGATTCACAGGGTATGGTATGAATGTAGCAATCGTAGAGCTTTACATGGAGGATATCCTCCATGCTACTTTAGTCGATAATGACATTAAATTTTTTAATTCGGCATACTTCAATTCAATCAATTCATCTACGATTGCTACATTCATACCATACCCTGTGAATCCACCAGCGCCACCAGTGGAGGATTTTGGAACTGTTATTTAGCGCATACAACTGGACACTTTTTCAACTTTTCTCCCATATAAGATGACTCTCCTTAGTTCTATCCTCCATGTCCAGTGTTAAAACTTAAGCTGTGTTGGATTGCTAAGGTTGGACAACACACAATAAAATTAAATCGTGATTTCTGTGTTTATTCATAATATACTTTTTATTGAAATTTAATATAAATAAGATACGACTGCAGTGTGATTGCAGTAAAGAGTAAAGACTCTTTACCACAGTCGTATCTTATTGTATCTTGAGCTAATTTTGAATTTCATTAACTTATTACAAACTTGTTTTACGTTTTTTTTTATTTTAGTTTGAAAAGTTTTTGAAACGCAATAGCAAACATATCATATCAATCTTAAACTATAGTTTATTATTATCACAGTACAAAATTCAAAATTCTAAGAAATTCCCTGACCATAAAATAAAGTAGCGGCCTAAAATATCTGTTCTTTCTTCTACTTATTTAAATGTTTTGGATCCATTGGTAACACGAAGTTTTACTGTGAAATTAATAGTAATTATTATTTTATTTTGAACATCCTAGCAAAAATCGAAAATAAAAAATATAATTCATATCGTAATCGTAAGAGTCTAAAATCGGTAATACTCATTATGTATCGGTTTTTATAATCTGTTTCGTCGTATACAGATTACTTATTTAGAATTTTTGCGTATTTCTTTACTTATACAATTACAGTTTAATGTTTTTATGACTTTATTTACGTATTTTTTATTGTAAATAAATTATCATTATTTTAACCCACTAACTTTGGAAAATTAGAAAATCTGTATGAACCGTAAACGTCACTTTAGCGTAGCTTTTCGAACACTAAAGAATGTGGTAATTCTTCAAAATGGTCGCTTTGTATGGTTTGCCAACTTGCATGTCTGTGTTTTAGAGTCCTTTGTTTTCGTTATTCTTTTGATATTTTCTGATATCCAGAAGCAAGTTTACCCTGCTCCTCGCTGTCTTACGTATGCATGAATATAATATCTGGAGTCTCAAATTGTGGTGTGTGTGAAAGATGTCATCGGTAATGTGAGAGCACTCGTCTAGCATTTTTATTTTGCGGGATTATGACGTTTAGGATTCCTATTCGGATTTGCAAAGGGTGAAAAAATTTCAGGTAACTTGTGAATGTACTAGCTTTAGTAACCTTAAACTACTTTTAGCACTACGCATAAAACAAAGCAGTCTCTAATTTTAACATTCCTCAGGTCTATGTCAGAAATGATTTGTACTGAACATTCCTTCAGTTTTTTATTCTACTCTGTTTTTAATGAAACTTATGTTTAGATTAGGCATGTGCCACACTATTTTGTTATTGTTTTATCACTACGCGATCGATTTGTTTGCAATGTTTCTGGATCGTATTCCACTTTCGTATTTGTTCTTGTAAACTTTGACATATTTATCGAGATTTGTCCAGCTCAAAGTACTTGATGAACTATACCATTTAACGATCAGTATTTCTTCATTAACTTTACAAATTATGTATAGATTGTAACATTATGTTTACATGACTTAAAATTAATTTATGATATGAATGAATGCATGATAATACTAAAGATTTTAAGTAAAAACTTTCTGTGTAAAATCGTCTAACTTATTGGGACCATTTTTTCCAGGGCTATTTAAAGACTTCCAACACCACATAAGATAACAGTAAAAGGATCAAAACATTAAGAGAACTGTGAAACGTGTGAATTATAATAGCAGTACGAGAACTATTAATAAAATAGTGATTATCGAGAAATATAAATGCGAATTGTGAGTGGAAAGTGTGGGAGCAGTGTGCTCGTGTGATGGGAGGGGTGGGGTGAGAGGTGAGGCGCTCGGGCGCGGGCGCCATGAACCCGCCGGCGCCCGGCAAGACGGCCGCGCGCTCCTCAGGGTACAACCAGAAGGCGCTCGCCGAGATCCGCAACTCGCTACTCCCATTCGCTAATATTGGGAGCTCAGAACCACCTGGCTCCTCCGCAGCCAGCACTGTAAGCTCTGGAGTGAGCTCTGGATTCAGTTCATCGTCAGGGAATGGGCTCGACAAAGATTTGAATGTGCTTCCACAGTCATTGAACCAGCTCATTGCACTTGGATATGATGAGGTATGATGTTTTGTATATTGCCCTTTAAAATTTTAGATAGTATCAAAATCTTTATTATCTTCTCTTTGGAATTAATTTGTATTGTTGTTTATTCCTAATATGAAATACATAACTATATAAATTGCTAGATTTAGATTTGTTTTTGACAATACAAAACATTACTGCTTTATTGTGTATCTTTTGTTAACACAATCATTCATAACAGACTACATACTATGTAAAATAAATGTTTAAATATATGTTTCTTCCACTATTCGCTCAGAGCTGACCATTTACCAAGAAAAAATCTAAGTCAACAGATTTTCTTCAATCATAACCAAAACAATCACTCAAGTCACTTTACTAATAAAACTAAGTGTAATTAAATAATTTAAGCCACAGACAACATGCACTTTTGATTTATTCTAATAACGGATTGTTACCCATTTTGTCTATTTTGTTGCACAACAGTTCCATGTATTTTGCCATACAATGGTTTGTTTCAGAAATAATCCTTAATAGGTTACTAACAATACTCCATTTGGGTTTCATTTGGAATTCATTATTATTTCATGGCACCCAAATACCAGCTTTCCGCCTAAGCTATTAAAGTAGATTTAAGATTGACGGCAGGATTAAAAAATGATCTTAGTAAATTTTGCTTACTAGCTGAATAAATTGTACTGTGAGCGCAGGTAATTTTTTTTGGAGTTTTGTTTTGGGAGGGTTGTGGCAATTTCAAATGCTCCGCAATTTAAGTATAAAATAGACAGAACAAGTGGATTTTAAGTAAAATGCTGATGCTGAAAAACAAAATTATATTTTGTAATATTAGTTTTTCTATTTGTTTGCTGGTGAAGTAGTAAAATTTGTTGTATTATGTTATTAGGGACAACCATATGGACCCATAGATGATATTTGAAAAAATATATTTGCCATATATTTTTTCAAAGATGTACTAATCCAACTGGCCATTTGCACCTTTATGAGTTTCTAAAACAACACTGTTAGGCCTGAAAGGCAAATGTATACAACCATTTAGTAACTTAGCAATGATTATGGTATGACTGTAACACTACATTATATTTGAACTTGTGCTATAATACTAATTAATAATCTTGAACTCATTGCAACAGTATGTCATATAATGCATAGCTTAAAATTAGCATATTGACACAGACCATTTTCATTTAGATCACAGCAAAACGATTTTGATATTAAGGTAAAAAAATTATAATTAATTTCTGTAATCTTTTTACTATTGCAGGATCCTGCCATAAAAGCACTGAAGTTTTCTGGAGGGAGGTTTGATGCTGCCGTTGATCATTTGTCGCAGAGACAGCAAGAGCCTCTCAATGGAGTGCTGAAATCTAGTACAATAAGCGCCCTTAGCACGAAGCTAATTAGAAAGCCGAGTCTAGAGCGCGAAATCAATCTTCATAGAGGAAGTCCACTCGATTCAGGAGCAGGGAGTTCTAGATCGGACAGCCCTCGGCAACCCGACGCTCCCCATCCCCACGAGAAGTTGAGTCGTCAGTACTCGCCCTCGAATTTCTCCGAGCCACCGCCCCCACCGCCGCCGCGATGTCCCTCCACGCCCCCCGTACCGCCCTCGGTACAACAACTCATGAAACGCATGTCCCCAGCACCTCCTTTACCCCCCGCGCGAGGAACGAGTCCCGTTGCCTCCGGCGCACCCACGCCTCCCTCGAGGCAACCCATGATAGTCCAGAATGGGCCCCAAGTTCAGCAACAGCTGACTCAACAAATTCAAGCCCTGAGCATTTATCAAACGGGTGCGGCCGGGGCGGAACTCCCACCTCCCTACCCCCTCTCTGGGGTACCTCCGCCGCCCTCCTACTCTGTTTCGATGCAGAATCGACAGAGCCCCACCCAGTCGCAGGACTATCGGAAGAGTCCGTCGTCGGGGATATACTCGGGAGGCACGTCGGCCGGCTCGCCGAGCCCGATTACCGTGACGCAATCGACCGGCTCGGCGTCGGGAATGACTCGCCCTACGCCTATTCAGTCGTGGACAGCGAGACAAGCGGTCCAAGCTCCTATAATTATGCAATCTGTGAAAAGTACGCAAGTGCAAAAGCCGATCCTGCAGACTGCCATCGCGCCCGTCGCTCCCCCGCCCTCCGGCAGCTCCGTGCAGCCCCCGCCGCCCTCGTATGCTAGCTCGATTCAGCAGAAGCAGCAAGCCACGCCGCCGAGCTACCCGCTGGCACCCAAACCCTCGTCTCCAGGGTCCACCCCGCCCGTCATCCCGACGGCGACCACGCCCACCGTCCCGACCACGGAACCCCCTAGTTACGCCATCACGATGCAAGCCTTGGCCGTCCAGCGAGGCATGCACCCGATCCCTCCTCCGCCGTACGGCAATCAGAACGATAACACGACTACCGTCAATTCCCACCATTCGCCTCTGCATAAAAAGTTTTCTAACAACTGCGATGTCAAAGGAGAAACGTCCCAAGGGCACGAAATAAAATGTCCCAATCAAAATTGCAATCTATTGAAAGACAGCATAGTGCCGTCGGGATCGGATAAGAGTTCGAATGGCTCGACGGAGCGTCGGCCGAAAGGTCTTCCCGATAAGATTAGACATCAATCTCCGATACCCGAGCGGAAGAACATTAGCCAAGAAAAAGAGGACGAGAGAAGAGATTGTAAAGTTAGAAACTATTCACCGCAAGCGTTTAAATTCTTCATGGAGCAGCACGTCGAGAATATACTGAAATCCTACAAGCAACGGACTTACCGTCGCATGCAATTAGAAAAGGAAATGAACAAAATAGGTCTGAGCGTCGAAGCGCAGTGTCAGATGAGAAAGATGTTATCGCAGAAGGAATCGAACTACATCAGATTGAAGAGAGCGAAAATGGATAAGTCCATGTTTACGAAGATAAAGCCAATCGGAGTAGGCGCTTTCGGGGAAGTGACGCTCGTGAAGAAGATTGATACTAGTCATCTATATGCCATGAAAACACTTCGTAAAGCTGACGTTCTGAAGCGAAACCAGGTAGCGCATGTGAAAGCCGAAAGGGACATATTAGCGGAGGCCGATAACGAATGGGTAGTGAAATTGTATTACAGCTTCCAGGATAAGGATAATTTATATTTCGTGATGGACTATATCCCGGGCGGTGATCTGATGTCCTTGTTAATAAAGTTGGGAATATTTGAGGAAAATCTGGCGAGATTTTATATTGCGGAGCTGACATGTGCAGTGGAGAGCGTTCACAAGATGGGGTTCATTCACAGGGATATAAAACCAGACAATATTCTCATAGACCGCGACGGGCACATCAAGTTGACAGACTTCGGCTTATGCACAGGATTCAGATGGACGCACAACTCGAAATATTATCAAAGGAATGGTGAGTTTATTTTACTTCAACTGACTTCTTTTTTGTATGATATTCAACATCATTTATCAATATAACTTTTACATTTACTATGTCTTCATGGTAGGACAAATTAGCTACATTTTTAAAGCCAAAATCTATGTGAATATTACAACCTTTTTGTGCTCAACTCAATAATAAATGTTCATTGTTGCATCATGTTTTATAGACCATAGGAAACACCCGGAACTATCGATATTTGAAACAGCATTTCAGTTCTGCATTGATTGTTTATATTCTGTGTCGTTCAAGATTTTGCCCCATATTTTCCAGACCACGGCCGACAAGACTCAATGGACCCGGTGGACGGTGAATGGGGCGCGATGGGCGAGTGCAGGTGTCACCAGCTCAAGCCGTTGGAGAGGCGGCGGAAACGGGAGCACCAGCGGTGTCTGGCCCATTCGTTGGTGGGCACCCCCAACTACATAGCCCCCGAGGTGCTGCAGCGGACTGGCTACACCCAGCTCTGCGACTGGTGGTCCGTCGGAGTGATTCTCTATGAAATGCTGGTCGGATCTCCGCCCTTTCTGGCCGCTACGCCCGCTGAAACACAGTTTAAGGTGAGTGCTTTTAAATTTTGTTTGTACTTTTGTAGTAATTAAAGATAGAGGTGTGTGATGTTTGTCCCTTCAATAAAAGGCAATATGAGTTTGTAATTTTTTTAAAAGGTCTCTTAAAATAGGAATCTCTGAAAAACTGACAAGAAACAGTTATTTCATGGTAATTTTATCATCCTTTTCAACTTCTTTAATGTTGAAGCTTATAAGTTGACACAGGATTTCATCATTCTTTAATCTCCCGTAGATTACGACGTAATCATCGTCGATTGACAACGTCGTATTGAACCATATTCGTATAATTCAAATTGGTAAGCTTAGTTGGCTGCAAAGTTGGTTATTATTTTTACTACATCAAACGATTAAACGGCCCCAAATGTGGTCACGATGATGCGGTAGAATGTAATGAATCGCGGAGAATATGTACAATAGGCCTGCCATGTATGTTATCGTAAATTTTTTGGACTTATAATGACAATGAATTTCCAGGTGATAAACTGGGAGAGCACGCTGCACATCCCGGACGCGGCGAACCTGTCGCGCGAGAGCATGGACCTGATCCTGCAGCTGTGCTCGGGGCAGGACACGCGGCTCGGCAAGGACGCCAACGAGGTCAAGAACCACCCCTTCCTCAAGGGCATCGACTTCGACAAGGGCCTCCGAAGGCAACTCGCCCCCTACATCCCGAAAATCGAATACCCCACTGACACGTCGAACTTCGACCCGATCGATCCCGATAAACTCCGCAATTCAGCGAGCTCTGACTCCAACAAATCCGATAGTGAGCTGTTGGATAACGGCAAGACGTTCCACGGGTTCTTCGAATTCACCTTCAGAAGGTTCTTCGACGATGGATACACGAACAAGATCAATCTGGACGACAACGACAATCAGGGACCCGTTTACGTCTGAGCTACAGGGCAACGGATGGTGAGACGGAGCGTAGATAAATAAATTTGACGCATACAGTCAAAATGGCCATATTAATGCCAATAGACATTAATTAATTTCTTGTTGCAAAACCGTGAAGGCGATCTATAATGTCGAATATTAATTTTAAAGCGTTTTAGTGAGATTTTTGAGTTTTTCTAAACATAAAATATGTAATGATCTTAGTGTCTTAAAAGCATATTCTTATCTTTAATATAATTATTTGGATATCTATATTAGATGACAGCCGAATCAATAAACAAAATAATACGTACAATTAAGCTAGTAAATCAAAATGAAGTCCGGAGATCTCGTTAATCTAGCCGGAAGACCACATTTGGTCAACTTATGATGCAGGTTGTTTTGATTCACCATTACGATAAAACTCTGGGAGAAAATGAGATATAAGTATGCCGATTGTTATTTTTCTACGCTCCTTATCGTCAGTGGCCCGTGGCCAAGCCACTAGTGAAAGAGACACTGAGACTAACTTGTAGGATTTTTTTTACGAAGTGTGTGCCTTTGACTCTCTCTATTAAAACGTTAGTTCTTTTTTTGTAAACATAACGAATGTAACGTATTTAAATACTTTAATTTTAATACCGTATTGTTAATAATCCCGGTGATAATGTTGTAATATTGTATCGTTATGTATTTTGTAAGAGTAATCTTATTTTATTTGTAATATATGTAATGAATGGATCACAGTGCGTAGCCGGTGTAACAATGGTGCTCTGACCGCTGGACAAACCTCGTTCCATTCACTGTATACTATTTTTGTAACTAGAGAAATTATTTATGAGATAAGAACAAGCTTACACAGTTTAGTGAATGATTGGACACTATATTTTCTTACGTATTTATCATGTTGCGACGGTTATAAATGTGTTTGTTTATATTAATGTAAACTGTAACTTATGAAGTCATTTACATTTAACGGACCGACGTGCTTCCATTGTTAACTGCAGGACTCGTGAATGGTGCCTTATTTAATATAACTTTACATCGATTACAAATGTTTTAACTAGCGAGATAGATCGCCGCTTACCAAATTGCCCCGCTGTTCATGTCTTTTTGTAGAGTGCAATATGTATTTATTAAGCTGGAACAAGCTTGCATTTCTATATCGCTACGTGTTTTAATTAAAACACGTAAGTTATTCGACATTGAGTCTGATGCGCTGTGGTATGAGTACACGTGAGAGCAGGACAAACAGTATATGAGTATCGTTTTTGAATCAAGAGTTTTATTACCGAGATTAATCGGTACTTTTTTGTTTTTAGTATTTTGGTAGGTATGGTATCTTAGAAATTTATTTGATCGCATGACTGCTGCGAAGCAAATGAAAACAAACTAACGGATAATTTCGTATTTGCAATTAGAATAGGTACAAGAACTTAAAAATCTAAATTTAATCGATAAAATAAGGTACAAGTTTTATGGGATAAAGAAACCTGAATATTAAGCCAACTTTAGTACTCCTTGCCTGCTCCCACAGTACTTGGTCGAACGTTAGTATAAAAAAAATGAATTTTCACTAACAATCCTTTGTGTAGTTGTCAGACAATAATGACGGTGAACAAAGAACAACGTAATGCAGGTCGGTTTGCGCTCCGCGAGGAACAACACGTCTCTTGTACAGTATCATTTAAATGAGTCACTTCAAACCTTAAATTATGTGTTATTGAATGTAAATTGTTTTATTCTAAAATGAAACATGCTTATAAGAAGTAAATGAAAATAAAATATGGGAATTTTGTTGATTTCTTTGTTTGGTACCCCCGATACAACACAGTGAAACAAACCCAGATTTGTAATACATTATTAGCACTTATCGTAATGGCGATAACGACCATAGCTTAGTGGAAGTGGCCTAGCCTGCGATAAACGGGATTTCTCGTATTGTGTCGTCTCTTGCGACACTCATATGAAAGAAAGAAAGAAAGGCCGTAAATCGGCGCGAGCGGCTGCTGATCGCGGTCGTCGGCCGTCGATCGCCGTCGTTGGCCGCCGACGGCCGATCGCGTTTCGTGTCAGTTCAGTTCGCCGCCGGAGCGCGTACGGCGCGCCGATGCGAAAGAATGCGTACGGCGTTCCATACTTTACGCTCCTTTCATTTCGCAAAGTAATCCCCACTCGGTGGAGATACTTTCTAATGGGTACCAAGCTTATTTGCAATTCGTAGCTGTGATAGAACTCTGACTAATGTCATCTGTGGTAAGGTAAGGGTCACAAACGGTGCTGTGCCCAGAAGCCTGGAGTACCTACATGTCAAAAAATTATCTTTTCTCATTTTCTTTAAATTACTTAGGTACCATGAAGAATTTATTGATTTATGGTACAGTTGGATGTGCTGAAATGAAAGAAGATATAACATGTAGAGCATTTATTATATAGGTACATAACAAGAAAATAGAAATAAATATACCGCTTAAAAAACCAATATGATAAATTAATTAATGTTGATCACATTAACCTTGAAGTAAAAAATCCTGTACTTTCCGATTGAAGTCGTCGGCATAACGAATGTGAATATTGTGCTTGCCTTCTGGGTAAAGATAGATTCTGGAAGAATAAAATGAAGTCATAAGGTGTTTATTTGAACTTGATCAATAAAAAAAAATCGAATTTTAAATCGAAAGAAAGTCCTTTATTTAAAAAGAGAAGAAACAGTGAAAGAAACTTCTCAGGTACTGGTTCCATTATTTTAATTCTCATTTATTTATTTAAAGTTACAGAATTTAAGACGAAAAATTTTAAAGCATCAGCGGGCCTAGACAAGTGGCACAAACGTTAGTAGAATAGAATACTGAATGTATGAGAATGACGTAAGCTTACGCTAAATATTTCGATCTGACGCATAGAAATGAAAATTGGTAGCCAAATGTCATCGTTATCTATTCGATGTAACGAAACGTCTGAATAGTACGTTTAGTCGTGTCAAATTCGTAGCCAAACGGCAGTTTTGACATTAAGTTCGACTGAAAGCGTGCGAAACCATGGAGGATAGAACTAAGGAGGGTCATCTGTGTATATGAAAAGTGTCCAGTTGTATGCGCTAAATAACAGTTCCAAAATCCTCCACTGGTGGCGCTGGTGGATTCACAGGGTATGGTATTATTAACTACTTTACATGGAGGATATCCTCCATGCTACTTTAGTCGATAATGACATTAATTTTTTTAACTCGGCATACTTCAATTCAATCAATTCATCTACGATTGCTACATTCATACCATACCCTGTGAATCCACCAGCGCCACCAGTGGAGGATTTTGGAACTGTTATTTAGCGCATACAACTGGACACTTTTTCAACTTTTCTCCCATATAAGATGACTCTCCTTAGTTCTATCCTCCATGTGCGAAACTAAGCGAACGCCAAACTCTTGTAGATAACGCTACAAAATGGCGTATATTTAATGATTTCGATTACAATTGAAGGAATGTGTTTTTTAAATTAATAATTTATACCTTTCCATAAAATCTAAAAGAAGCGAGAATTGTTCTGGACTAACTCGTAACCTCGGTTCCATGATTAAAACAAGAAAAATAATCTTACTTAAATTTTTCAATTTCCCACAATTTTAAAAAGTAGGTATTTATAGTAGGTATGTACATACCTAAAAATTTCAACTCTTGAATATTTTTAAAAAACATTAGGTACGTGTTGAAATAGTAGGAGTAAGAACCTATACAAGTAGATTAATTGTATATTATTTCTGCTTACCAATTATGGAAAAAAACTTCGTATACTGACTCACTCAATTTGCTTCAAGTTCGAATTTAGCGCCAGCACACTTCAGAACACCAAACCACTGACTGATACAGTGCCACAAACTTATCGGACCCGGTGGACAAAATTGGAACTAATGCAAATGTTATACTGTTGTCAGACAAAGACAAAGACAGTAGCGCCTCCCTTAACGGGTCAGATAAGTTTGTGGCATTGCACTTGTATGTATGACGTTTACGAACGAAACCATAACTATATTTGTTATTTTTCGTAGCGATCGAATAGAATAAGCGTTCGATATCTCGTAGGCCATTTGGCTACCAACCAAAGAACGATATTGCTAAGGCGCAAACGATTGTCGATATAGAATAGATTCGAAGCGTTTGCCATTTGTCTAGGGGGGCATAAAACTTACCTAGAATTTCGTATGTTAGTATGTAAGTGTGATACATGCACAACATCGACTAGAGGATCCTTTTCGCCATACAGGATAAAAGTAGGGCAGGTCACATCCTTCAGGACTTCTGCGCAAATATTGCCGTCGTTAGCGTTGAACACTGCCTCCATGGCGTTTATCCAGTCCGCCCAAAGCTTAGGAAATCCTTCCTCGCCATATAATTCGATCATTGGCTTGCGCATTTTCTCTGACCATGAGCTAACATCTTTGATTTCTGAAATATACATTATCAGAAATGTTATAACACTATTGTATTTATTTTGAAGAGAGAATGGTTACTAGGACAAAATACAGAATATTTATGAAATAAAATATATTAATCCATTTAACTGATTAATTCCTGGTTTGTGAAGTAAACATAATCATTTGTCAGCAGATAAATAGCCAAGTGATGTAAAACTAATACTTTAAGAGCCCGTGGAGATCAATTTTCACCCATGTTATTATGTTCGACGACCCGGATGGCGCAATGGTTAACATGCCGGATCGCTGTTCCGAGGGTCCTGGGTTCGATTCCCAGAGAGGCGGAAATTTGAATGATGAGTTTGAATTTCCGCTCTCGGTCTGGGTGTGTGTCCTAGTCTTGTGTGTTGTCCATGGCACCCACGACACAGGGAATCCTAGTGTGGGGCTATGAGTGTGAAGTGTTATATGTTGTAACCAGATGAGACTTATGTATTTATAATAAAGTACTTTCCAGTATAGCTTGTCTATCGATAAGTGTTCATGGCTATTTTTAAATCAATGAATTTTGATCAAATTATTTTCATCACCTTTGCTCCCATGATGACTAAACAAGTTAAGTCTCAACAGATAGATGGTTTGTAAAATAGAGAATATGCCTTAGTAGACTTGCCTACTGATTTTTGTTCATAGCTATCTAGCAAGCAACCTTCTTGCTTTCAAATGGCCAAAGGTTGATCTTCATAGGCTCTTAGACTATAAATAAGTATAACTTTATTCATTGCATAATTTAACTGTCTAGTTCAGAAGCCAGGCATAAGGAGAATATATAAATAAACTAAATATTGACATACTTTTGTATAATTCTAGCTCATGTGGCAGTATAAAGGAGTTTGCTCCCCACACAACCATTTTATTCACAACTTCAGGATGTTTTGCAGCAAGAATCATGCTGGAAATGCCTCCATCACTCCAGCCCAACAAGGAATACTTTTTAATATTTAAGGCCTGGATAGAATAGAGAAGAATCAAACAGATGGAAAAACTAATCAGCATAGAACAAATTCAATTTATTTTTCATTAATGATTAATTAGATTATTTTGATTAAGGAAAAATCTTAAAAATCAAATATATAAAAAAATAAGAATATTTTTTTATATATTTAATAAGAATATTTAGAAAAACAGGCATGATGTGGATAATTAGAAATTAATTACCACTTGCTTCAGGGAAGGAAAACATTGACTAGCATTGTGTATAGCAGAGGTGCCCATACTTTTTGCTGTGAAGATCGACTTGAGAAAAAATTAAGGGTTTAAGATCGACTGCTTTATTTTTATGTAATTTTTTTTTATCATTTATTTTTATGTTGTAATAATAAGTACCTAATTATTAATGATTAGATTTATACCTAATATGTTTACAATCAAACAGTTTTACATAGTTTCTTACTCTTTACACACATTTGTACATAAAAAATATTATTAAAAAAGAAAGCACTCTCTTACGCTATCGTAACTTTAGGCACTACGCTACGCACGCGGTCATAGCGTCGCCTGTCGACATCGTCCGTCAGTCCGTCACAGAAATAAATGAATTGAAACAAAAACGATCGGAATGCTCAGTAGGTAATTTATAAATTTGCGAAAATAAAATCTTGTATTTGCTTAATCCTCTAAGATCGACCGTGAAACCTCTTGCGATCGACCGGTCGATCGCGATCGACCGTTTGGGCACCACTGGTGTATAGTCTATAACCTGAGTGGACCCTAGCCTACCAGTTGAACAGTTACGGGATTGTAATGATGATAATAAAATCGAAATAATTGTATTATCAGTTATTTACCTTCATAAACTCAAAAGCAGCATCTGCATCTTTCTCATAGAAATTAATTGGGAATTCTCTTTCTGGTGGCCTGCTTTTCCCGTAGCCTGGCGGATCCCACGCGACCAGGCTGAACTTCTCTCGGTCAAACCCTTCAACCTGCGGCTTGAAGTCAGTCCAAATGCTGCCCAGGGCCCCCGGCATGCACAGAACATTGTGTGCGCCGTCACCAACTTTTAAGTAATTTATATCATATTTATTAACTTTTACTTTTTGTTCCTGTAATACATTGATAAATTTCGGTATATTTTGTTGCTCTTAGATGTTCGGTATGTAAGATTAGAGATAGAATAAAGAAGTTTATTCATTTTTGTTAATTTTACATCTCAATACCAGGGTAAGTTAATGGAAAGATGTTGTTAATAAAAATAATATTTCTAATATTTAGTGGCAATTATCCATAACGGTGTAGGTACGAATTTAAAGAATATGAAATGATAAATATTGCACACGAACCTTATACGTATTACAGGTCGAAAAGAACACACTAGATACTCTTAAATTGTTTACTTTGATCGTAGAATTAATTAAGTAACGAAGAATTACCATTTTCTTGACCTTAGATACTACATATGTACCTACATACAAAATAAAATAAAGTAAAGAAACTAAAGAATATTTTGAGACCAAAGGATATTGATTTATTGATAATGTTATCAGTAAATGACAAATGTCAGTAATGTCAGCAGGCAGATTTCATATGACAGATTCATAGATTAATAATGGGACAGATGACATTGACAGCTGGTGTAGATTAATTTAATAAGGGCGCGTTCCAGTAGTCGTCCGTCCAAGTACAACTTGTGGTCCAACCAAACAACGCCCTCAAAGCGAAAATGGAAAATCTTGAAAGTGAATTGATTTTTATTCAAACTTGCTTTTTCCAAACACTTTTCGAAAGTCAAACTACGCCATCGCTTCCACAAATCCCTACAATTTTTTTTTCTTCAAACCAATACCATCCAATACGTGTGGGGTAGGTATCTATGGATAGGTCTTCAAAAATGATATTGGGGGCCTGTTTCACTTAATCTATTGAAATGAAATAAAGTACAAATGTTTGTTTGAATGCGCTAATCTCAGAAACTAGTGGTTCGAATTGAAAAAATATTTTTGTGTTGAATAGTGAATTTATTGAGGAAGGCAATAAGGATATAAGTTACCTAGTTATTCATATTTTATTTAATTAAAACTGCACAATAATAGTATTAAAATTATTTATTTACCAACGTCGTAACGCCCTAGCGAGTTAAATCTAGCATTAAATGTTAAAAGCAAAGAAACCATACTTGGTCAAAATAATATAAATTAATTTATCAGAATGCTATAATAACACACTTTACTTGTATCGTGACAATGTTTTGAACCCTGCACAAATTAATTTTCCATTAACAATGATAATATACAAGTACATTTTCTTTTTAGTGCTCAGTTATTTGTATACGTACTTTTTGTGACGAGCTGTATATTAGTTTGTATGCATATTTTTGTGAAAAAAAATTAAAATCATAGCAAAGTAACAATACGGGATCGGACAGTCACCATAAACAAATACATAGCAATAATATTTAAAAAATAAAATGATCACTGGGAGGTTATTCTTGTTCATTTATGGCTAGCGATCTAATTTTCGCTGGATCGGAAATAAATTACGGGATTTATGGGTTAATTAAATAATATTTTATTACTCTTGAATGTGTACCATACAGTAGGTGAATTTTTGTGGGTAATCCTAAATTATCGCAATTTAAACCGATACAACATAATTATATAATTATATTTTACACCTTAAATTTTCTTTAGTAATTTTTTGTTCCCAGTAACTGCAGTGAATATGTAGTTCACAATACAAGCGATAAACTGATAACATTCAGGCACCTCGAGCACACAACATTCTTAAATTTAAAGATATCTAAACTCAGCATTTAAAATGACCAATGAGATATGGACTAAGGAAAATAAACAATTGAATACGTACAATTTTAATACCTGTTTTGTTTAATTACCTCCAATAAATCCATATTGTTGTAAAGCCTTAAATAAATCCATATTGTTATAACTGTATGTTATAACATATTGTTATAACTGTATGTTATAACAATATGGATTTATGTATGTACATTATGTACATTATGATCCTTTTCTTTGTTTAGATGAATTATAAAAACAATGGAAATAACAAGTAACTAAATATATTTTCAATCAATTTTTACCAGCTGGATTTATTTTGTGATGTACAAATAATAAAAAATGGTGAATGCTGTTGCAGTTATGAATGTAAACTTTGTTCCACTACTATAGTCTTTATGGAAGGCAATTTATAGTCTCACATCAAGTTTCTTGTTGACCCCATAGCCACAACACTGAGTCCATACACTGATCTCTATAATATAAATTACACTGGATTGTATCAACTGAGCATATGTGATAGCGCAATCTTGCCGACTCCCAGAGAAATTCAACTTTGGAATTGCCGAAACTTTGGTGTTAATTCTTAGCTGTGTTTCAAAACGATGCAATTTACGCCAATATGAAGCGAATTAAGACAACGTAATCTTGCTAGCTTATCCAGTGCAACAGTACTGACCAGTGGTTCTGTAAAACTACTCTTTAATCCAATTCCCCGGCGTTGCAGGCGTCCTCGTAGCTCTTGCCTTTCTGTTCGGGGTCTAGTTTGATCATGTCGTCGATGCGAAGGATTGTGATGGCCGCTTCGGTTGCGAACTTCAGAGATTTGATCTTGGAGACGGCCGGCTCGAGGACTCCTGCCGCCATGTTGTCGCGAAGCGTGCCCTCCGTGAGGTCTAGGCCTACCCATTTGAGATTTGCATGTTCTACCTGTAAAAGCATTTGAATGTTTTGTCAATTACTTTTTAGTTCATAAATTAGTTGGTTAATTAATCATGTTTTAAATAACATGCAAGTACACATTCAGAACAAATCTATTCATATCTATTTAAGAATTACTTCTTTCAATAGATCACAAAACCTTTATCAAAAAAAGAAATCACATGAGGCCACTTTAACCAGAATCAAACTTTTAAACAATACAAACCTCGGTCTATTCAATTTTAATCTTTAGACAAATAAACATCTTTTCTACACAAAGAAACGACGACTTAGGGTGATGGCATAGTCAAGCTTACTGCCAGCGCGGTTGATCGACGTGCGGGTCACGAGCTACCAGTCTCTGGTACCGTTTTATAGTGAAAAGACACCCGCAAGAGACATAATGAAAGGAGTACACAATACCTTAGTCTGCGAGGAGTTGTGGTAGGCCCGTAGCTTGGCGACGAGGTCGGTGGCGTCGCGCGCCGCGTTCACCGCCAGCGTCTTCGGGATCACCAGCAGCGACTGCGCGAACGCCGCTATCGCCAGCTGCTCGCGGGAACTCTGCGGCCACAGATAGAGGACGGTTTAGCCAATGGATGAGAAAAACTTACTATAATGTATGAAATCATTTTTAATCACGTTTTTAAATCTACACACAAGACTACTACACTGAAACTACGCCAATGTTTCTCACTTGCTTCAACAAAATAATCCTAATCAGATTAATTTTGATATTGGACATAGGCTTGGCAAAGTTGGCGAGATTTTTTTAACGAGGTGTGACTGTGGACCTTTAAATTATTGACGACTAATGTTCTATGGCCAGTTTACTTATTTCCCACGCCCAAGCTCCCTTATACCTTCGTTCCAATTCGCAGCACTCAAAGCAAAGAAGCACTCACAGTGAAGTTGTCACGGTGTAGGCACGTCTCCTAGTCGGCCCGGCTCCAGCACGCGGCGCACGGCGCACAGCGCGTCGTGCGCCGAGCGCTCCATCTCGTCGCAGTACGGTCCGTGTGTCTCACTCACACCACTAGTAGTACTATAATACTACAGGCGACCTACCAGGGTAGTAGCAAAGTTGTCGAGGTAGATAGAGAGCGCGGCCTCGACGGCGCCGCCGCCGGGCACGACGCGGCCCGACTCCAGCACGCGGCGCACGGCGCACAGCGCGTCGTGCGCCGAGCGCTCCATCTCGTCGCAGTACGGTCCGTGTGTCTCACTCACACCACTAGTAGTACTATAATACTACAGGCGACCTACCAGGGTAGTAGCAAAGTTGTCGAGGTAGATAGAGAGTGCGGCCTCGACGGCGCCGCCGCCGGGCACGACGCGGCCCGACTCCAGCACGCGGCGCACGGCGCACAGCGCGTCGTGCGCCGAGCGCTCCATCTCGTCACAGTACGGTCCGTGTGTCTCACTCACACCACTAGTAGTACTATAATACTACAGGCGACCTACCAGGGTAGTAGCAAAGTTGTCGAGGTAGATAGAGAGCGCGGCCTCGACGGCGCCGCCGCCGGGCACGACGCGGCCCGACTCCAACACGCGGCGCACGGCGCACAGCGCGTCGTGCGCCGAGCGCTCCATCTCGTCGCAGTACGGTCCGTGTGTCTCACTCACACCACTAGTAGTACTATAATACTACAGGCGACCTACCAGGGTAGTAGCAAAGTTGTCGAGGTAGATAGAGAGCGCGGCCTCGACGGCGCCGCCGCCGGGCACGACGCGGCCCGACTCCAGCACGCGGCGCACGGCGCACAGCGCGTCGTGCGCCGAGCGCTCCATCTCGTCACAGTACGGTCCGTGTGTCTCACTCACACCACTAGTAGTACTATAATACTACAGGCGACCTACCAGGGTAGTAGCAAAGTTGTCGAGGTAGATAGAGAGCGCGGCCTCGACGGCGCCGCCGCCGGGCACGACGCGGCCCGACTCCAACACGCGGCGCACGGCGCACAGCGCGTCGTGCGCCGAGCGCTCCATCTCGTCGCAGTACGGTCCGTGTGTCTCACTCACACCACTAGTAGTACTATAATACTACAGGCGACCTACCAGGGTAGTAGCAAAGTTGTCGAGGTAGATAGAGAGCGCGGCCTCGACGGCGCCGCCGCCGGGCACGACGCGGCCCGACTCCAGCACGCGGCGCACGGCGCACAGCGCGTCGTGCGCCGAGCGCTCCATCTCGTCGCAGTACGGTCCGTGTGTCTCACTCACACCACTAGTAGTACTATAATACTACAAGCGACCTACCAGGGTAGTAGCAAAGTTGTCGAGGTAAATAGAGAGCGCGGCCTCGACGGCGCCGCCGCCGGGCACGACGCGGCCCGACTCCAGCACGCGGCGCACGGCGCACAGCGCGTCGTGCGCCGTGCGCTCCATCTCGTCGCAGTACGGTCCGTGTGTCTCACTCACACCACTAGTAGTACTATAATACTACAAGCGACCTACCAGGGTAGTAGCAAAGTTGTCGAGGTAAATAGAGAGCGCGGCCTCGACGGCGCCGCCGCCGGGCACGACGCGGCCCGACTCCAGCACGCGGCGCACGGCGCACAGCGCGTCGTGCGCCGTGCGCTCCATCTCGTCGCAGTACGGTCCGTGTGTCTCACTCACACCACTAGTAGTACTATAATACTACAAGCGACCTACCAGGGTAGTAGCAAAGTTGTCGAGGTAAATAGAGAGCGCGGCCTCGACGGCGCCGCCGCCGGGCACGACGCGGCCCGACTCCAGCACGCGGCGCACGGCGCACAGCGCGTCGTGCGCCGAGCGCTCCATCTCGTCGCAGTACGCGTCCGTCGGCCCGCGCAGGATCATCGAGGCTGCTGTGCGCGCCACGGGTCTGTGGGAGACGGGGAGGGGGATTAAGTTGATGATTTTGTTGGTTTATGTTAAATGGTTTTGCAAAAAAATGCATCTTGGGAATTTATTGCCACTTCTTCTTCAAAGACCACTCACTGTAAGAAACTTATTTTTTAAACTTACTTCACCGTATTTTTAACTCAAAGAACAAATAAAATTAAAATTAAAGTACATACAAACAATTGATACATAAGATAAAATATCAAAATATTTTTACCCTTTGATCAAAATGAGCTCATCGTCGCAAATCTGCTCCTGCACCACCTCGGCCGCTTCACCAATCATGCTCGGCTCAAACACTTCCTCGCCTGTAACAAGCATTTAATACATATATTATGGGAATTATTACAAAATATGTACAGACTGAGGATGAAAATGCGGCGGATACTAAAATGCCACTTTACCACACTCAACAAGGATTAAAAAAAACTATTCAAATAAGTGATATAGTATGTAAAATATTTAAAGTTCTTAAGGTTATTTAAAAGAACCTACATGAAATTTAATCGCAAGTTCATTGATGACTAAAAAAATTCATAACAGAAAATGGACACTTAATGCGACTAGGATATGAATACAATATACAAAGTATACAAACCATCCATATTAGTCAAGGACGTGAGGAAAGCCGCTCCAGTGGCCTTGGCGATCCTCTTCAGATCAGCCTTCTTGCATCTCCTCACACCCATCGCGCCAGCCTCCACGAAGTATTTGAGGCACAGGTCGTCGATGCCGCCCGAGCAGAGAATCACATTGACGCCGGTGGCCAGGATCTTCTGCAGACGCTCCTTCGTGATGTCCAGCTCGCGCGCGCGGATCGCTTCCAACTTCTCCGGGTCTGATACTAGCACCTGTCAAAATATACCGATTTGTCTGGTTTATCTTATTGTTTTTTCAATGGCTTGGAATGTTTTTCAATGGACTCTTCTGATTTCTTTATACATTTGAGGTCATTTAAAGCACTGTTACACTGCTGAGATTAAGACAGAAGCCATTTTCCACACACATATATGCATTCTTATAGGCATTTTATAACATCATTTGTATGGCTATTAGTTTAGAGAACCATATAATACTTGTAAAAACAGTTGAAAATGCTTAAAATAGCTTAACACACACCCATTAACAGAACCTTCAACAATTTGATTCACCACAGAAACACAAGACAACAAGAACCATGTTAAACTAATTATCATACCTGAACACCAAGCTTCATCTTAGTCTTCTGCAGAGAGAAATCGAGACACGCGATCTTGGCATTGACAATCTTCTTCGGCATAGCCTGAGATGCAATTGTACAGTTCAGCGCGTATCCCTTCACTAGCACACTCTCGCGGGCGCTCTTGCCGTGGGCCTTGAGAATATTCACTGCCTTGATAGGATATATAGTATTCCCTCTGGGGTCTGTTGTCTTGATGGCCATTGCAGCATCCACTACCATTTCTGAGAAGAAGTCTGCATCACTGATTGTATGTAGTTCAGGAATTATTCAGTATTGTGAATATTGACTTACTTAAATAAGACATAACAGATACAAGAGGAAAGGTTCAAAAGTTTTGAAAGAGACAAAAAAAGAATTATTAATGATAAGTTCCGTTTTAGAACTAAAATCTTAATTTACCATAATCAAAATGAACTCTGCATCTAATAAACTATATTTATTAAACTACAACTATATTTATTAATTATTATATTATAACATAACTGTACCTACCTTAACACAAATATCGAAATTATCTTCATTTAACTTCATTTTATTTACATCGACATTATACAGAATATTTTTTTTTTATTTTTTTTTTATTTAAGTCTAAGTTTACATAATATTTATAAGTAAGTTTTATCTTATAAACATGTCCACGATGCATGCCGTGGCAACCTGTTATTAAGACTGCACTAAGCTAATAACTACAATAATGTTTTTTCGCAATATAAATGTATAAGTGTAAGTTTTGTTGGTTGTCCTAAATAAATAAATTTTTTTTTTTTTTTTTTTTTTACTTTATATAAGTTAATGCTTGACTACACCTACTACCTGATGGAAAGCAGCAATGTAGTCATGGGTGGTAAAGCGCACTAACTTAGAAGCCTATTCACTCTTTTCTTGAAGACACTTAAATCATAATCGGACGGGAACACCGACGCAGGCAATTTGTTCCAGTCCCTTGCCGTGCGTATAATAAATGAGGACGCAAAACGTGACGTCCGCACAGGAGGGACGTCGACGACAAAGGGATGCATACCCGCCGTACGTCGCGTCGTCCGATGGTGGAAGGGTGATGGGGGAATTAAGTTATGTAATTCCTGCGCACACTCTCCAAAATGTATCCTGTAGAACACCGAGAGGCTGGCAACTTTGCGCCTATGCTCAAGACTTTTGAGATTGGCTTCAACCAATTTAAGGTCACCAATGAGTCGCTTGGCACGCCTCTCCATTGAATCCAAAGCAGATAGGTAACATTTAGCAGCACCAGCCCAAATGTGACAGCAGTACTCCACACACGGCCGAACCTGTGCTTTATATAAAAGTAAAAGCTGTTCCGGTGTGAAGTACCGCCGCACCTTCGCTAGGACACCAAGTTTTCTAGCGGCTGCTTTTACTTTGGATTCAATGAACCGCCCATAGTTGAGGTTCGAGGATATCTCTACCCCCAACAACTGAAGGCGATTGGTGTATTCCAAAGATACATTTTGGAAAGTAGGAGCCAAGGTGAAGGGGCTCCTTTTGGCGGTGAATAGACACGCTTGCGTTTTGGTGGCGTTGAATCCCACAAGGTTGGCATCGCCCCAGTCGGACACTGCCCGTAGAGTGAGATTCGCACGCTCCACCATGGCCTCTCTTTCAGACTCTATTTGGTCTTTAGTGACCCGATTGTTGGCCAGGTATCTCTCCACAACTGTGCTGTCGTCTGCATACCCATAGACACCGGGTATGAGCAGGTCGTTTATGTGCAGCAAAAATAGAGTTGCGGAGAGAACGGACCCCTGAGGAACACCGGCATTGGTTGTCATTGCTTGCGACATGCAGCCATCGACAACAACGCGGAATGATCGGTCACACAGGAAGTCCTTAACCCAGTCAATCAGGCCAGGGGATAAACCATATGCAGGAAGCTTGCTTATGAGGCTAGCATGCCAGACCCTGTCGAACGCCTTCGAGACATCGAGGGAGACGGCCAGGGCCTCTCCGTTCCTCTCGAGGGCCTCGCCCCAAATGTGCGTGGCATACGCTAGAAGATCTCCTGTGGACCGGTTTCGGCGAAACCCATACTGCCGGTCGCTTAGGAGATCATTCTCTTCTAGGTATGCCATGAGGCGTCTGTTCAATATACGTTCCATACTCTTACAGAGTATGGAGGTAATTGATATAGGCCGATAGTTGGCAGGGTCAGCACTGCTACCTTTCTTTGGCACTGGCTGCACGTTGGCAAGCTTCCAAGACTTTGGCACTATCCCAGTCCTAATAGAGAGGCGAAATAAGCGTGTCAACACAGGAGACAACTCGGGCGCACATACCTTTAGTACAACCGCCGGAATACCATCCGGTCCACTGGCTTTCTTCACGTCTAGACTTCGCAATGTTTTAAGGACCTCCTTATTGAAAATTTGCACCTCCGGCATAGAGGTACCGCAATGAGGTATCGGTGGCGGAAGGCTGTTGCCACTGTCCAGACGTGAATTCTCAGCAAAAAGAGTAGCAAATAAGTTCGCTTTCTCCTTTGCTGTATGAGCCAGGGACCCATCCGGTCTTACCAGCGGAGGCAGCGTGGGTTTGCAGAAATTAGCTTCGACCGCTTTGGCGAGGGACCAAAAAGCTCTACTGCCCGATGGTTGTTCAGTGAGCTTCGCGCCGATACGTGTTACGCGGTCAAAACTAACTCTCCGCAATACCTTTTTATAGGACTTGGCGGCTAGGTTGAAAGCTTTCTTCTTAGAACTAACATCCGGAGCTTTGCAGTTTCGAGCGTCAACCCAGGCGAGATACGCCGAATGCTTTCGCTGTTCAGCCTGAGCGCATTCGGCGTTAAACCATGGGCGAGCTTTGCCACCGTTGGATACGTCAGAAAAAGGGATAAAATATTCCATCCCCTGACGTATCACTTCGGTAATGGCATCTGCGCAACTCGACGGATCTTCCGAAGAAAAGCATACCTGCCGCCAAGGATAAGATGCAAAGAAATGCCGCATCTCATCCCAATCTGCTGACTTGTAACGCCATAGCCTCCGGACATCCCTGATGTTATAATCGGGAGGAGAATATGACGATACAGATTTCACCAGACAGTGGTCGGAGGTTCCCAGAGGTGAGGAAACCTCAACGGTGTACCTGTCTGGATCTGTTGTCAGCAGAAGGTCCAGGCAATTGGCTGTATGGCCAACAATATCAGGCACCCTAGTCGCCTGCTTTACCAGTTGGGAGAGGCCCAGCGACATAGCAAAATTCCATGTTTCTCTCCCAGCATGGTCTGTCTTCTGGTATGGGAACAGCCAATCCTGATGACAGGCGTTAAAGTCCCCCAGAAAGACCAGCTGCGCGTTAGGGTGCCGATACAAAGCCTCATCAGCCGCCACGCTGAGGTGCTCGAAAAGTCGAGTTGTCTCCTGGTCACCGCTGTGCGATCGGTACACACAACAATACAGGATCATATCGATACCCGTGTCTACCGAAACCCAAATGGTGGAAAACGTGGGGTCTTCAAGATGACGGAGACGCCGACAGCAGATGTCATTCCGGGCGTAAACGCAGACTCCAGCACGAGGGTAGAAATTATGCTCAAGTGTGAAGCCTGGGTAGTCAAGGTACGCCACACTTGACGGACTCTGAATTTGCGTCTCCGTCAAGAAGAGCAAGTGCGGCTTATGTGCCTCGAGATGATGGTGAACTGAGGTCAGATTGGAGTGCAAGCCCCGGATGTTTGTGAGGTGCACTTGGAAAGAGGGGACGTGCAGCCGCTGTGCAAACGTTAATTTCTTGCTCTTACTTTTCATCTTAATTCAAGCCAATCCTGAGTGAATAGGACGGGAGATAGCAGTAGAACGAGGCGTTAAGTTGGCACTAAGTGACCGAGTCAGAGTTGCCGTGCCATTGGGGGCTTAGTCTGGAGACCGCGGGGACGCCCGAACCCCCCCGGAGGTCGCCATCTGGTCCCCTCATCCGGTCGCCAACCGGCATGATGGAGCCACCCCGGGATTTTTCGCAGATGGCGGGGCAGCCTTTCATGGGTGGCTAACCCACTACTTGGGCCCCCAACTGTCTACGGTCGGCCAGCGGTGCACCGTGCTTCGGATCCCGCTGCCCTCCACGACTAAGCTCCCGACACATCACAAAACTTGCTCGACACAACCAGTTTCTCAACTTATCGCAACTGTTCTGACCCATCTCCCGTACGGCTTCATCAGACATCATGCCGGAACACGACGAATCGTTTGGCGGCATGGCTTTGTCCGATGGGTGGTAACCTAAAGCCGGCAGCCGATGTTCTGGCCTACCACCGGAGTTGCTGCTTGTTTAGCACTACCCAGGGGACACGTGTAGGGTATTCAGGGCTCAAGTACGCTCCTACGGACGCAAGCAGCTCATCCCCCAAATAAATAAATAAATATTTATTACTATCAAAAATAATTTTGAAGTGTGTAACTTTATGTAGCTTTAAATTTTGTAATGAAATTTAACAAAAAGATAAATAATAATGACATTATTTTTTGTATCTTAAAAAAGGATACGCTCCAATGAGCTTGGAAGACATGGTTGTTTTGGCAGCATTGACAACAGAAGTCTTGCCGAGGGACTCCACAGTCACGGTGAGGTTGTCCTGGATGTATTTGACGGCTTCCTTGCAAGCCAGCCGGTAGCCAGAGATGATACTGGTTGGGTGGATCTTGTTCTTCACAAGTTCATCTGCATTCTGTAAAAGAGAGGTCCAGGTTTAATGTTATGTTATCTGTAGTAGAAATAACTTCATTACATTAAATACTAATGTTGTAGATCAAAGTATTAAATACCTTTAAAAGTTCAGCAGCAATGATTACCACGGATGTGGTGCCGTCTCCAACTTCTTCATCCTGCAGCTGTGCCAGTTCTACCAGGACCTTGGCAGCAGGGTGCTCCACATCCAGCATCCTGGTTGACAAATTATATGAACAGTGCAAACATAAGCATCTCGCACAGAAAATTTGATCCACTGAATGGAAGGAGGTGGGTTGATAGAGGCCATTTTCCACACAGTCAACAAAAAATTTTTGATTTCCGACTAGAATGGATGGATAAAAAAACACTTAAAATGTAAATAGATGTAAACTAAATAGTTCAAACAACAAACATTATAAAAAAATTAAATATATAGCATTTTAATAATAAAATTGTTCTTTCTTTGTTTCAAGTGGATAAAAAGGGAATTGCAATAATTAAGCAGAATACTCACTTAAGAATAGTGGCTCCATCATTGGTGACAGTAACATCACCAATATCATCCACCAGCATCTTGTCGAGCCCCACGGGGCCCAAGGAGCTCTTGACGATGTTGGCAATAGAATTAGCGGCCATTACTGTTGATAAATGGGAAATATAATATGGTAAAACTTGGTTTGTAATGGTTACTGATGCTTATCTACTACACATGAAATTGTGTAAATGTAAATAAATATGTAAAAAAATGTTTATCAAATTCTACAAAAGATTGTACCACATCTACATGGAAATTCATTACCAAACAGGTTTTTTTATTAACTGCAAACAAATTCTAATAGGTTTCAAATTAATCCTTTGATTTATCTCATATGAAATGTTTAAAATTGGCAAGAAAAAATAAATAAAATTGTTGGAAAAACTATTTTGGTTCAATTCTAGAGACGTCTACAAAAGAGTGAAGAGGTTCAAAGCGTTACTAAGAGTACCTATGCAACAATATAATCAATTTCAGATAGAGATGTAACTGTTTAAATATAAGGATTTAACACTTTACAAGACAATAATTAAGTGTATGAGTGTATGTGTAATGCGTTTTAGTCGTCTTTACATACTTGTATTGGGTTTCTTACAACGCGTAGGTTATATTTCGGTAATTTAGCTTAAACTTGTACTTGTTTCTGTGGTGAAACATAAATTTTACTGTTCAAAAGGTAAATTAGGTCCATTAACCCTGAAAGGGATTGCGATTTAGATGGTGTATTTTCATCTTTTGAAACCGTATGAAGGAAGGAATGCATGTGATCTACCGGGGCCTTAGTAACGTGGGTTTAAATTATAAAAAACAAGTACCATTTTGACTCCTTACTGATGCTCCCGAGAATCTTGTTCCTGCGAGGGTTAACGGTGCTGCAAGAGTCGACATTTTTATTGAAAAATTAACAATATTCGTGAAATAAACGCTCGTCACACTTTTTTGATTCTCGAAGAAAGAAAAGAACTATACTGTGTTGCAAGTGTTTAAATTGCGATGACACATGTTTTGTTTATTGCCAGTTAAAATAAGTTTATTTAAAAAAGGCTTTTGAAGAGTAATTTAAATTATAAAAATAATAATAATAATATGATTTTTATTTACAATAACAATAAATTTAACTCTTTAGGTATTTTTTAACGGTTGATATTTTTACACATATTCACACAGCACAGAGTACCTTTAAAAATCTATCTGTCAGTGTCACCACCAGTGCCACAAACTTATCTGACCCGGTGGCCAAAATTGGAACTAATGCAAATGTTATACTGTTGTCAGACAAAGACAAAGACAGTAGCGCCGCTCTTACCGGGTCAGATAAGTTTGTGGCACTGTAAGTACAATAAATCGCAAAATACGGAAACAATCGTGGAAACAATATACCTAAGTATAAAATTATGTATGTAGTGTACCAACTACCAATCATTAGGTAGTTTTAGTAATCAAACTAAACGAGCGCGAAAAATTTAAGTATCCGTGTAAATTTACAATTTTCTATTTGTTTTGGAAATTATTGTATGCCTATGCACCTTTTCCCGAGATGGGGCCTCCATTCGCGGACCTTTCTTCCGCAACGATTTTATCGGTCCTTCGAGCTATATCGCCATTGCCACTTCAGCCGGTTACCTAATTCTTTGAGCTAGGTATGTCGGTTACCCTCGTTCGTCTTCGGATCTCATCATTTCTGATTCGATCCCGTTTAATGTAAGTACCTAATGGAGTATAATTTTGTACCTACAATCAACATAATATTATCTGACAAACGAGTAGGCTTTCACCTATTACAGCTCAACACTATTGAGTACAGGTCTCTCTCCTCTTCATTGAGGAGGCCTAAAACTTACTTAACCACGTTGCTCTAGTGCAGACTGGTGGACGTGTAAGTGGCCAACCCAAATATCGGAAGTTTTCATGCCACTCGAAGGCCTCCGTCATAGCTTAAATTCAATGATGTTTTAAATATCTAGATTGAGCGTCGCCCTACAATGAAAACAAAAAAACAAGGCAACATTATCAAGCATGTGTGCGTGTAGGCGATGTTTTTCGCGTTCATTTATTGTCTATGTGTGCGTAATCTGTGCGTAATGATATAAACACACGTTTGACACGTTTTCGCGGATTCGATGTTCCATCTAGATATTTAATACATCTTTGCTTAAATTATATTGTTAAGTATTTATCGATAACAACAGAGCACGGTACGCTCAAGAAATTTTTGCTACTAGCGGTCGCCCATCCAATTACAGACAGTAGGTAGGTACCTGCAGTTGCATAACTTTGTCGGTCATTTAGGATCGGGCTATGAGCGACGGGCCAACGAGTTTGATGACACACCTAATGGTAAGTGAATACCGTCACCCGTAGACATCATGAACAAATGTGGTGCCGGCAATACAGAAGACTGTATATGCAGATGACTGAAGCAAAAGGGAGGCTCGCTTCGCGGTTCCCTGTAGTGTGCCTGTAGCTTTAGTTAGGTACTAATAAATTATGTGTATTCGGGCAAATTACTAGGGATTGGAAGTGGAAGTGGAAAAAACATCGATTTATCGACATTTATAAATATATCAATATCAACCGATATGTCGAAGAAAAATATCGATATAAATGTTCACATTAAAATAAAATCCGGTTTTAAAAAAAATGTATTTAATCAGTTCAGCCGCTGAACTTCAGCGCAGCTAAATCACGTCATCATCTTCATCTCAACCCATCATGGCTCACTATTGAGTACGGATCTCTTCTCAGAATGAGAAAGTTAAGGCCATAGTCCACCACGCTGGCCAAGTGCGGATTGGCGGACTTCACACATCTTTGAGTTTTGCGAACTCCCCGGCATGCAGGTTTCCTCACGATGTTTTCCTTCACCGTTTGTAGCAAGTGATATTTAAATGCTTAAAACGCAAATAACTCCGAAAATTCATAGGTCTATAAGGCCTTGGGATTCGAACCAATTCAATAACATTAATAGTAATGCAAAATAATTATAAATATTCCTAAAATTTTGGAATTAATTGTGGAGCCAGTTACACATTTTTTGAAGCAACCATCTCAGCTCTCAAGGGTAGCAACGCATCTGTTACCGACTTAAAGCGAGACTCTTACTAAACTAACTAACTACTAACTAGACCAACTTAGTTCCTAAATCGAGGCTTGTTTTAGGTCGATCACAGTTGAAAAGGGCGTCAGCGGAAGGGTAGTGCTGCCGGCTCGTTTGCTGACTTAATTCCATAAAAATCTGTTAACTTTAAAATTATTGTAAAACGGTTTCATTTAAAATCATGAACACCGACGGATTATATTGATTTAATAATTATTTATCATTCAAATAAAAATATTTGTTTGTATACTAAATACCTCCTAATGTAAATACAAAAACAGATCTGTTAAACAGCGAACAGTTACGTTTATTTACACCGCACCATTTTATATCCCATACGTTGACAAACGACGCTAATAAATGCCGACGACGCCACCATGAAGTTCCACCGTTCATTGGAATGCCCTGCAGCGTGCCGCATCTATAGCACGGCGTAATCTCGTTTTCTCCTACCGATAAGGTTCGAGAGCAAAACAAATGAAGGGTAGTTCCACGCTTGCGCAAAACTGACGCACGCACGCGCTCCGTGCCAACGCGTCAGTCGCGCGCTGGCCGTCGCCGCGTTCGTACCTCGCTGTGCATTAGTGCCGCGCCACCACCACGCGATAAATGGCGCCCAAACTGGGACCTCGCTCCCACGGGTAAGTCATCTTATCACTGACTTTCATTAGTACAGCCCGTACGCTTACTCGTACAAGTCTTGGATTACATGATCCACGCAGCATCCAAGAGCCGTGGGCGTGGTACGGCTCGGAACGAACCTCCTCCGCGTATCGAGCCGCCTGATAAGAATGCTGCTTCTGTCAACAAATTGTTACATTACTTATATAAACTATTTAACGGCGAAACGAAGAGTCATCTGTACTGTGTTTATCGATTTTTCTTGCCGAAGATTGCGCCTGGGGTACAGTTATGTATGCTGGCGCAGTGTCTAAGATTCAGCTGCATGCAGATCTTGATAATTTGATGTTGGGTGTAACGTATTGGGTTGATCTTTCCAGAAGTTACCAGACCAGACACATTAATTTCTCATTTGTTCGCTCCTTCTGCCTCCCGTTCGCAAATCTGTTTTTAATTTGTCAACTTGGAAGGTTCTATTGCAATTTCTTTTTTAATATCGCCTTGAGTTGAGATTTATATTGGATTAATATGGGTTAAGTACCTTTAAATGACGAGCACAGATGCTTTTCTTTGAATTTTGCTGAATCACATTGGATTCTACGTAAATACTTATACTGAGAAACGTGAACATCAACACGCAGTCGCGAAATTTGGTTATGCCGAGATGATCTGCCTTGCACAAAAATAAGTTCAATGATCGAGGTCTTTGCCCTGTAGTTTTGTGTTCATCTCATGTCATCTATTGATTAAATCAATCAACATATAGGCATTTCTAATCCATAAACATTCATGTATTTCAGTTTTTAAATAAAAATATCGGAGACTTAAAAATCCTCGAGAGAAAATATTAGGTAAAATGTTTTAGCCCCTGTCTCTTGTATTTATAAAATGTTAGTTTTAGTTATTTAATTACAAAATAAGAGTAGTATTTACAACATATTTTTACTTTTCACGGAATATGACGATTCATAGGACTGCCCCTTTGCCACACGTACTTATAAAATGTAGGTATACATCATGAGTGGTTTCAACCCATTAAGGACCCACTACCGAGCACGAGTCTTTCAGCATCATTGAGATCGCCTAGAGCATACTTTACCACGCTGCTCCAGTGCGGGTTGGTAAGAGATACCTCATAACAACATACAATCATAACCGGGTATAATTAAGCCTTGTACTTAAGGAACTTTAATCATTGAGAGTGTAGTCCACAGCAGTTTTATTTCTTGTACTATTTTGCGAGATCCTGAAATAAATCTATAATGTTTAAGTGCAAACGGCTTGTTGACTCCAAGCCAATTACCGAGGGGTAATGTGGTCATTTGTTGCCCTTGATCCAAGGAATTGCTACCTTAGCTGCTTAACATTAAATTTACCTACCTACATTACCTGTTAGTTACTTACTAACCATGCTCATTAGGTATAATGCTAAAACATGGTCGAAGCTATATCGCCAGGCAATTCATCAACCAGTTTGATCGAAGAGGCGCACTTGCGTAGTGGTAGGGTGGTAAGCTACCCTCCTCCTCCTCCTACCAAAGTCTACGGTGATAAGTAGACTACGTTTTACACTCACAGCGTCAGATAGCTAAAACTAATGTGGGTCCCATGCTTCTTTTTTCATTTAACGGATGATTATGAGAATTGGACGACAATTCTGTCCATCCTGATGACTGATGTCTATCTACAAACTTGGGACGATGACCACTTACCACAAGGTGTTTTTTAATGGAATTAAGGTAGCAAACAAGCAGGTGACACCACCCTTCCGCTGTCGTCCATGTCAACCGTGACCTACATAGAACAAAAATCAATTAGAAAGAGTCGTTCTAATTTGGTCATAGATGCGTTGCTATCTTTGAGGACTAAGATGGTCGTCTTTAAAAAGTGTAATCGGCACTGGTCATCTGCTCAATTGTCGATGATATTTTTGGTCTAAAGGTTGATTTTTTTATGTTTTAGGTTTATAAAAATATTCTGATTTATTATGTACTAGCTGAACCAGCAGACGTCCTACAACATACATTATTATTCGGGAAACTTGTTGCTCCGCTCCTATTGGTCATACCGTGATGTGATATAGCCTACCTCAATAAATGGACTATTCAACACAAAAAATTTCAATTCGAACCAGTAGTCCCGAGCTTAGTTCGTTCTCAAACAAACTATTTCGCTTTATATTGTTATTATACTCGTAGTATTAATAAATCTGTCCCATTAAAATCTAACCCACTATTTCGCGCATAGACGTTTTTCCCGCGTGAATCTGATCCCGTGGAAATTCCGGGATAAAAAGTAGCCTATATGTTACTTCACAACTTCCTCTATTACCAGTAAAAGTCCGATAAAAATCTAAGTCCATTACTTACTTGGTGCATAGGAGTTTTTCCCGCGTGAATCCTGATCCCGCGGAAATTCCGGGATAAAAAGTAGGCTATATGTTACTTTTCAACTTTCTCTAGGTATCTTCCAGTGAAAGACCCATAAAAATTTAAGCCCGCGCCTTCTCGTATAGGAATTTTTCCCGCGTGAATCCTGATCACGCTGGAATTCCAGGATAATAAGAAGCCTATGTGTTACTCCAAAACTTTCTCTATCTCCCAGTAAAAGTCCCATGAAAATCTAAGCCCGCAACTTTGTGCATAGGAGTTTTTCCTGCGTGAATCCTGATCCTGCGGGAACTCCGGGATAATAAGTAGCCTATGTGTTGCTCTAGAACCTCCTCTACCACCCAGTCAAAGTCCCATAAAATCTAAGCCCGCAACTTCGCGCATGTGAGATTTCCCTACGTGAATCCTGATCCCGCGGGAAATCCGGGATAAAAAATAGCCTAAATGTTGCTCAGGAATCTCCGCTATCTTCCAGTGAAAGTCCCATAATAATCTGTTCAGCCGATCTGGAGATTAGCGCGCGCAAACAGACAAACAGACAAACTTTTTTTAATTAATTTTTTATTTTAGATTCATGTTCTAGTACTGTTTCTTAACCCCCCTGTATATTTTGTTTTGTCAATTTCGTAAAAAAACGGACACGATTTTTTTACGCTATAGATTTAGGACATGACAGGTAGGTACTGACTTATGGATTACCGGATGATATCTTATGATATCAACCGTGACCGATAAATTAAGTTTTTTAATAGTTATAGGGTTTCATGCGCAGAGCTATATCCCCTGGACTTAAGATATCAGCTATATCTACTTGAGTCGTCGAGCATACGGAATGAGGGTAAAAGCGTGTGAATTCGCCGCTAGAGGCGCTAGTGGAAAGTGAGGTCTGGCTGTCAGTGTCATAAACTTATCTGACTCGGTAAGAGGGGCGCTACTGACTTTGTCTTGGTCTGACAACAGTATAACATTGGTATTAGTTCCAATTTTGGCCACTGGGTCAGATAAGTTTGTGGCACTGTCACTTCTCACTCGTCTGAATGTCACTTTTCACTGTTTATGTACGGGCGGGCTTTGACAGCAGGACCTCACTCGCCAGTGGCGCCAGCAGAAAAACGGCTACCCTCATTGCCACTCCCCGCCAAAATCAAACTAATTACCTGTGCTCACAGTTCAATTCAGCTTGTCAATAAAATTTACTAAGGCCATTTTTAGGGTTCCGTACCCAAAGGGTAAAACGGGACCATATTACTGAGGTAGAGCCTAGAGTTCGCCCGGGGTAGTACCACCGCCCGCCAAGGTACTCAGTACCATTCCTACCGTCATAATAATTGTTTTTAAGAGCAATTGTGTTCCGGATAGGAAGGTTTGTGGAGCCGGTTTCACTTTTTTAGAGGCGACCATCTCAGACCTCAGGGGTAGCAACGCATCTGTGACCGAATTGGAACAAGACTCATACTAACAATAACTAACTGGACTATTACTAACATTAACTAACAGGACTAATTATCACTAACATACCCTGTCCTCGCACTTATTAACAAACTAACCAACTAATATTCTAATACCATCTACTAACTGGACTAACCATCCTAGTCCCTTTGAGTCTAGTTCTAGGTCGGTCACAGTTGTTATGGGCGGCAGGGGAAGGGTGGTACTGCATGCTCGTTTGCTATCTTAATTCCATAAAAAAAAAAAAAAATCCGTCCGTCAGTCCGTCCGTCTGTCGCCAGGCTGTATCTCATGAACCGTAATAGTTACACAGTTGAAATTTTCACAGATGATGTATTTCTGTTGCCGCTACAACAACAAATACTAAAAAACAGATTAAAATAAATATTTAAGTGTGCGTACTGCTTTCATACTTTCGAAGCCTCAGCGAGTTTAGTTACCTTTCGGTCCAAGAGATGGCGTTGTGGCTAATATGTACGTTTTTATACATAATGGTACGGAACCCTTCGTGTATGAGTCCGACTCGCACTTGGCCGGTTTTTTTAGATCCCACCATCAATCATAAATCTACGTTAATCACGTAGGCGGAAAACTGGCATTTGTGTGCCATTGCCATGTACCTAATTATAACGAATTCCAGCTGATCGAATGCGAACATATAGTCCTACAATCTACAAGCATCTTTTGGCGCGTGCGTGACAGAGACAGCGCCTTACAGGTAAGGCAAACTGTAAGGCGCTGTCTCTGTTACCCACGTGACTACACTTGCCAGCATGTTTTTACAAGTGTGATAAGTGTGATAAATACAGAAAATAAAGACAGAAAATAAAGTGAAATGAAGAAGGAAAATTTAATAGAAGCATTTAGCTGCCGCGTTTTATAAGAAAATATTCTGTAAGCCTTTAATAAGATATCAAACGTGTAGGTGGCTTAAGAATTCAAAAGTACATAGGTTTAGAGGTGGACGTTTAAACGTTAAGCACTTAATTAAGTCTGCTTATCAAATTAAGCGCCCAAGCGTGCTTAAAGATTTAAGCTGATTTCGTTTAAACGCTTATGGTTGAGATCCAAAAATGTCATTACTATATTATAATGATTCAAGATAAGCAACCTTACTGTGATAATTTTAAAGCTCAAAATAAAATGTTAATAAGGAATCCTTATAAGGAACCTTATTTCGATGCCCAATAAAGATGTTTGATTTTGTTGGATAAACGACCTTACTCCTGTTCTTTTAAGAATACAACTTTATTTCTATTGCCTTAAGGTTAAGAATCGATATCAATTTGGATGTGTCGTTGTAAAGAGCGTGTTAGAAAGCGGCTAAATAAAGTCTGCTTATCTTACGTAATATTTCCGTTCGGAAGAACAACGCTTCGTTTTTGGTTGGTTACAACGCTGTTTACAACGAAATGTAAGCACGCTTTTTATGGCCAGTACGAAATTCGCATTGGAAAAAACTAGACGCGCTTAATTAGTTTATTTTACTTTGCGACTTACGGACTATTAATTGTGTGTTGTGTAATTTCAAGTGTTGAGTTTATTGAATTTATTGTCGAATGTAAATAATAATTGTAAATAGTACATAGTAAAAGAACTAATATATTGATTATTTATAGAATAAACTGATTCAAAATTTAAAAATAGTGTTGTAAGCTTTTATCTTTTATTTAGTGTTGTGCTTGTAAATAATTAGTATAGTGAAGATGTCGAGAAGCGGCAATTCTGTACTCTGGGACTATTTTGAAAAAAATCAGGTCGATAAACTAGCTGTGTAATATATGTAAAAAACGAATATCGTATAAAACAACGATAACTAATCTCAAACAACATCTGAAGCTTAAACATTGAACGCTTTTTTGAGCGCTCGGCGTTATAGGCCGTCACTTGTAATCGACTTTCTCAACGATTAACAAATTTTATTCAAATAAGCGTTTCAACGAAAAGCGTTTTTTTAAGCATGCTTAAAATTTTAAGCAAAACGTTTAAACGCGTTGACAGTTTTAAGCCGTTTGTCACATCGCTGCATAGGTTAGGTGCGTCTTAGATAGATTGAGGATCGTTCTTCATTGTACAGCGGTTACTTCAATTGTAAAGCGTTAATTTGGTGTTAATTTATTTATTGTTTGTAATGTTTTAGTACAATGCATAGTACCTACTGTAGGCAAAGTCTTATGTATCCATTTTTATCCGATATCAATAAAATAGGTTCTAAATTTGACTGCATTTTTTTCGTCGCAACGCAATATCTTCCTACCCACTTATTATATCCATATATTTACCTATTGGCTGCTAAATCTACATATGATTATATCCAGAACGCAGCAAAAGGACGATGAAAATATGCAGGAGTTTTTAGATATACATAAGTAACATACATCTAACTATATTATATTTTATTACTGTAGAACGTCCAATCACTTACGTGAAAAGCAAACGATAAGTGAATTTATACCCTCACAGGCAGCCTCGGGCATTTGCGGACTTTCCGCAAACTAGAAAATTTGTCTACAAACCGCCCGCGAGACGACGTCCGATACACTGTGTGATTGAACTTTTGTTTTCAGCCAAGCTGCTTTAATGCCCGTTACTAAACTTGCATAGAGATATTACACTAGTGGGTGAGCCATACGGCTGCCCATACATTGCAATCGCCCCCGGTTAGAAAGAGAAACAACGATAATGGTAATCACCTATCTCTCTCCGATCCCGATGAGCCAGAAAGAGAAAGGTGATTACTAAAGATTTCGTCTCTTTTTATCCGAGGTACGCTCTGAAGCCTGGCTTCTGCCCTCTAGTGTAATATCTCTATGGTTACTTGCATAGAGATATTACACGTTACTTGTATTTACTCCTTTCGTTCGATATGGGAATTGTTTTAATAACAACCCACACAAATTCCAGTTTTCCGCCTCTGTGAATAAGGTTCATTGTAAACGGTGAGAATTTAAAATGCCTTAAGTCAATTTTGCTTACAGCTAAAACTTCCTTCACCCAGGCTATACCACAAGTAACACCTAATACTATGTAAGTTTGGATGCCAAATGGCTTCGAAACTATTCATGTGATTTCAAAAATTCTTTCACTGATATTTAGAATAGACCTTCCAAGGTTTACGTTGTATATTATCCCGTTTGAATAAAAGGGCTTTTCGCTGAGACCTATTTTGAAACGTAATTCGCCAATAAAACGGTCGAGTGAATACCTGCCGTCGAATACTGCCTTAATGGTTAGAGATAATATTGAATACTTTCCATTGAATAATTGTAAAGCTTAATAAGTCGAATTTTTTTGCTTATCTAATTTACAAAATGATAAGATGCATGATATACCTACACTATGTCCGGGATATATTTTATAAACAAGCTTTTAAAATTTTGCGTCTGCGATGTGGAGATTACGACAGATTTCTCCTGAGCATGTCAATCGGTTATGAAATCAGCATACTGCTTTGAGTAGGCCCAAATTATACTTATTCTTATCTTTTCCACTCTTAGAAATACTTACCTGTATTTCAATCAATCTCAATTAGGTACATATTATCACACTTGTTTTAATAGGCTTATCAAAGGGCTAATTTGGAGTGTTTCCAAGAAGTCAACAGAGCTAAGCATCATCGGGTCCTTAGTGTAAGAGACTCTGACGCGGAATAAAAAATATGTATAAGAGTGTGTGGTATCCGGTGGCTGGAGCCGTGACTTATCCCATTTAAATGCTAATGCACGCCGATAGCCTTCCGCTATTGTCTTACTGCTAAATAGCAGAGAAAAGCGAGTCGACACGCGTGTTATAGTAAAGAACTAACGTAACTCTAAAGAAGACAGCCCGGGATGCAAAAATGTCCCGTATTTAAAGAAGAGGGGGGGGAGGGGGGGGCGGTATCGCAAATAGGATTCTCTTTTAGTTGCAATAAATGTTCACAAAACCTGGAAACTAACGAAAATGGACGATGTCCAGTTTTAACCAACAAAATGGTCACGTTAGTTTTAACAGAGTGAAAAGTTTTGTTTCGAATCACATATATGTAGGTCTTTTACTCATAAAAGGGTTTAAAGTTTTTTTCAATCCACACAGATCGTTTATTTTTGCTTTAATTTATGGTAAAATAACTTTATGAATCCGATAAGATAGAAATGTAACGATTTTATATTTAAAAATATTTACACAGTACAAAGCAAAGTTGGTTTTCGTTTCTATACGCTTGATCTTTTAAATAACGCGGAAATGATTATCGTATTTCGCTTCCGCGTGCATAGTAAGGCCGTTAACTTAAATGCTCTGTCGTGTAACTAACGGATGGTATGTGATCGGGATTTTCCTTGGGAAATAGAGCATCGCTATTGCTACCCGGGATTGGGAATTCAGGGCCGAATCTTGAGGGCTTGACGTTTATTTCCAATACCCTCTAATATACTCGGATTGTGGACATCTTCGATGTTGAGCGCTTGTACGGTCAGTGTTAACATTAAGTATCTATGTTATAAGAAAGTAATATGGAAATTCTTGTGGATATTACCTATACCAAAACAGTGACCTTTGGTACATGTTTATTGTTATTAATTACGCTATTAAATAACGCGTTTAAGAACGTTAGTAGCACGCGCTTCAAAACGCAAAATAGGTGTCAAAATTTAGGCGTACGTTTCTCGGACTGTTTCGACGAACTCTACTTCTACGGTTGTATTATGTTTTCGTTTGTTTTGTTTTTGAAATTAACTTTTGTTAAAATATTATGCATATATGTAAATACATCTTAAGATGCCCCCTGACCGAAACAGGACAGCGGACAGCAGGTGCAGGACAAAATCGTGTAGGTATTTTAGGAGAGCCTTACGTCCAGTCGTTAACACGTCGATTGATGCATTACCTCACCCGCTAAGTTATCCAAAATTATGGATAGGTAGTAACATAAAAATAAACTTATAACTTAGTATAGATAAAAGATTTAAAACGGCTTATCGACGACTCAATTTTTATATTAAGTATTTTTCAAATTTTGGGGATTACACTTAAATTGTCCACAACACACATTCACAGTTAATACCAGGAGATCATAAAACGAAATAGATATTGTTTAAAGATGTTATTACCGCTTCCGTCTTGCTCGGGTCGTTTCTTTTATTGTACTGCCATTTTTCACCCTTTTCTGGGGTTGGATTTTCTCAAATCCTTTGTTAGACGACGTTGTCATAAGGGACAAACGTGCCTTAAATTTTAAGTTCCTCGGTCCTCGGGCCGGAGATAAGATGGTTTTACTTGGAGATTATGATTAACTGTCATTTCAAGTTCTGCTGGTTGGGGGCATTACATATTTTTAACCGTTTTACATTAAGTAATATTTATAGCAGAAAGGGTTATGGGCAACATTGCGTGTTGAATCTATGTCGAGGCCACTAATAATTGTTGTTATAAAAAACTGTAAAAAAAATTGCAAGCAAAAAGCTAGTTTGCATACTTAATAATCTCTAAAAAGTATAATACGTAACAATTTTTAACAAAAAAAAAAATAACTTCACCATATCAACAAATATCAATTACGAAGTCAATTACGAATAAATAAGCATTTTTAGAGGTAGCTCAAAAACTACTCGTCAGGTCGCTATATGTATAAGAACCAGACAGCAAACCCCAGCTTTCGAATATGTAACAGTAAATAGTTATTAACACTTACAAAAAAAACATACAGTCAAATTGAGAACCATTTTTGAATTCGGTTTAAAATAAATGAAATAATATTTCGCTTTATTCTAACATCCGGAATATAGGTACGAGTGTTGTGGACTGTGTTGTGGACTGTGTTGTGACAATGTGTGACAGCAGTGGCGGGGGAAGAGCGGCCAAATGAAAACTTATTGTTCTTGCTCCATCTTTATACCGCACAATAAATACGGACAATGCCATGTATTACAAGGTTACCTTCACACATGTCGTATTTTTTCATAACAATAGCTTAGACGACGTAGGAGACTTCGAGTATTTTATATTTCATAATGTTGTAGAGCCATTACGAGTAATACTTGTTTAAATGTTTTCAAATTGTTAATTGTGATTCTAGATATTTTAACAAGACTTACAAGACTTTTGTTAAACGTGATTGAGTAGGTACTTATACAGTTCAGTAATATTTTCATTTGTTTTCTTAATATGTATTCATTTTTCTTTTCTTGTCCTCACACCTTTTATCAATCTAAACAACTAATATTGTATCACCATATCTGTTAACTGGACTTATCACCCTAGTTTCTAAATTAAAAAATCATACGCTGTGAAACCCGTCCTTGCAGAGTTTACGTCATAAAATATAATCCACTAGCGGCCCGCCCGCGGTTTCACCCGCGTGGATCCCGTTCTCGTGGGAATATATGCATGTATTATACATAAAAACCTTCCTCTTGAATCACTCTACCTATTACAAAAAACCGCATCAAAATCCGTTGCGTAATTTTAAAGATTTAAACATACAGACAAACAGACAAACAGACGGACAAAAATAGCGACTTTGTTTTATACTATGTAGTGATTAGGGACCTTGCCAGAATTTTTTATTTAAATTGACACATCTTTATATTGTTTACAAACGTATTTTTGTAGGAGAGTTTATTTAAAGTTATTTTTGGGGTTAACCCATCCATCCATCCATCCATCCATCCATCAGCCTTTCGATGTCCACTGTTGGACGTAGGCCTCCCCTAATTGGCGCCACTCTACCCGGTCCTGAGCCCGTTGAATCCAGCGGATGCCCGCCGTCTTCTTCAGGTCGTCAGTCCACCTGGTCGGGGGGCGCCCTATGTTCTTCCAAGACGCGGTCTCCATTCGAGGACCTTTCTTCCCCAACGGTTGTCGGTCCTCCGAACTATATGGCCGGCCCATTGCCACTTCAGCCGGCTAATTCTTTGGGCTATGTCGGTTAACCTTGTTCGTCTACGGATCTCATCATTTCTGATTCGATCACGCAGAGAAATACCGAGCATAGCCCTCTCCATAGCCCGCTGAGCGACTCTGAGCTTGTGCATCAGACCAATAGTGAAGCACCACGTCTCGGAGCCGTATGTCATCACTGGCAACACACACTGCTCGAAAACCTTCGACTTCAGGCACTGAGGTATTTTGGACGACAAGATATGACGCAGTTTCCCGAACGCAGCCCATCCGAGTTGGATTCTACGAGTGACTTCTTTCTCGAAGTTGGACTTACCCATTTGGATCACTTGTCCCAGGTAAATGTACTCGTCAACAACTTCGAGAGCAGCGCCATCAACAACAACCGGTACAGGTGTGACATGGACATTCGACATGATTTTCGTCTTGTCCATGTTCATCTTAAGACCTACCCGTTGTGAGGCGCTGTTCAAGTCCCCGAGCATAGTACTAAGTTCTTCCATGGAACTCGCCAGAATGACTAGGTCGTCGGCATATCGAAGATGTGTTATGTATTCGCCATTGATGTTAACGCCACGTCGTTTCCACTCCAACAGCTTGAACATGTCTTCCAACGCAGAGGTGAACAGTTTTGGGGACAAAACATCCCCTTGCCTGACACCCCTCTGCAGTTGGATAGGGTTCGTCACTGTGTTGTGTACTCTGACGGACATGGTGGCTGATGCGTATAAACATTTTAACACCTCGATATACCGATAGTCAACCCGGGGTTAACCCGGGGTCAATCCGGGGTTAACCCATAGGGATATTATTAAGATTCTGTTCGCCCCTGTAGCCGACCGTCTTACAGTCTATAGGTATTGCTAAAGTTGCCGTAAAACTACTCAGTACTACCGATCGCTGATGCGGTTGCCATGGACAGATGCAATTAGTATCAATATTTACTCGTACTTGCCATTGAAATGTATGCAATTGGTCACTATTTAGTCCATTGTACTATTAATAAAACCTAGGCGCCTTGAACTGCAGTCTAGTACAAACTGAGAGAGATGTATCCTGGGGCATCCGATTTGAGCAAAATTCCTTTCACTGTTATAAAACTCGAACTGGTCCACTTCTTATGTATGTAAACAAAGATTAGGTAAGTCTGGAGTGGTGGTGATGATAAAAAAACTATTTAGTTTTTTCACGGGTAAGGATTAGTGGTACCTACTCTGAAATCGGAGCCGTACTCGGAGCAGTAGACCGTGCCTATGGGAGAGAGTTGCGTGAGTTGTAGACAAAGAAGGCAATTAGCTGGCGAGGAAAGAACTTGACAAGTTATTTTGGGAAGCGCTTATCAGGGATGTTTAATTAAAGGGGGCGTAACTACGGGACGTCGGCTTAAGAGGTCGCGTACTTATATAATATTGGTCTTTGTATATTAGTGTTAAATGAAACGCATTTTCCCTAGTCTAGTTTCGTAGGTCGCAAGAGCCTAGAATTCATACGGGGAAGTACCATCGCCCGCCATGGTACTAAGTACGGTATGGTACATTTCTACCGCCATTGGAATTGTTTTAACAATTTATTCTGCAATGTTTTTGATATTTGTCATTATTTTGCTAAACAAAGAACGTCTACTCTTTATTATGTGTACAAATTATAAATTACAAGCTAGGAGATTTACAGTAGGTACAGTAACATTTTGTACCAAAAAAATAATATGTTGTTGCCAATTATGTTACATAGTAAAAAAGTGTTGTTGGCTGTTTTGATTTAACTTGTTTCCTGTACACACATAATTGAAGGTACCTGTTTTACATTTTTGTTATTCATCACAGCTCTTTGATATGTAAAGTATTGAAGGGTTATTTATCTTATATACACGTGTACAAAAATTTATTAAAATGTAATTTTTTTATGCTTCTACTGCTTCCTACAATATTATGGAACAAACCTACTCATATTTTTGCTTGCTTTTGACTGATGATTTTTAGAATTAAGGACAAAATTATTTTTATTTTTTTATTTAAAAACAAACTTATTTTTGGAACTCCTTATTTAGGGTGAAATAACATTAGTAGTAGTTGAAACTATACTTATTTATATTATTAGGGTGAAATAACCTAAGTAGTAGTTCAAACCATATTTATATTCCGTTAGTTTTAA
This sequence comes from Hesperia comma, assembly GCA_905404135.1. Taxonomy (NCBI): domain Eukaryota; kingdom Metazoa; phylum Arthropoda; class Insecta; order Lepidoptera; family Hesperiidae; genus Hesperia; species Hesperia comma. Next base: position 15,782,345 of record FR990024.1, read on the forward strand.
TGGCAACCCACACAAATGTCAGCTTTCCGTGCCTGTGGTTACGGTTCATTCTAGATTAACGGTAAGAATTTAAAATGCTTTGAGTAAGTTTTGCTTACAAGCTAAATTTAATTGTGGGCACACGTAATAAAGTGGTTTTCAGTGAGTAGTGGCAATTCCTTTTTCTTGGCGACTTAAGTATAAGAATGCGAGTTTCCTCACCTCGCTTTAGTAGATTTGATTCATTAGGTTTAATCAATTCAATTAATAATAAATTCAATAGGTTAATATAAACCAATTTTTAACACTATAGTCTTAGGGCCCTTTTATAATTATAATCAGAGGTGGGTTTAATGTAAGGGGCATCCTGGGTAAGTAAGTAAGTTACTAGGTACCTCATCAGCGCTTTATACAATATGTCTTTAAAATTACCTAACTAATTTTTGATACGTAAATTTTATTTAGACTAGTTGTGCCCGCGACTTCGTTCGTACAAAGGAGTTTTTCCCGCGGAAACTCCGGGATTATAAGTAGCCTATATGTTGCCCCACAACCTCCTCTATCCCCTAGTGGAAGTCCCATAAAAATTCGTTCAGCCGTTTCTGAGATTAGCATTCATAAACATACGATCAGTTTCAATTTTATTATATGTATAGATAGATAGAAGATAGATAGATATAGATAGATAATTGTTTTATTTGAAAACTAACGTGCGCGCCCTCTTTAACCTTGTTGCCTCTAGGGTACGTGTCTGTGCCTAGTTTGCCCTAGGGATGATCCACTTCTGATTATAATCAAGTTATCATCAGCGACGATGCGCCTAAGTAAGTGAGGTTGTGTTTAATTTTAGAATAGAATAAAAAGAGATTTATTTCTGGCTTACATTCATAGTAGGCACATAATAACTAAACAATGAATAAAACAAGTTTAAATCTGTACAATAGGTACCTATATTATACCTTCCTAATGTTCGCATGTGTTGTATAGCGCTAGACAAAGGTATTCAGCGTGTCGCAACGGTGCTGATTTTCAGTGGATCGCTTTAGTGGGTATGTGAATCACGGGCTGATGTTATTTTTTTCAATCTATTTCCTACCAAAAAAATTTATTTTCAATCTAATAATTTTCTATGCTTCCTTTCTATGTTTTTATGTGTCCATGTCTTGTGTGTTGTCCATGTCATGAGCATAATATTTAGCCATGAGTGTATTGACGTTCATTTCATTTATTTTATCGTTTATTTACGCATTAATATGCATTAAAAACAAATTTTTAGCACAAATAAAACCTCCCAGAACATAATTGCAACAGATAAATCTTTGAATAGTTTAAAATTAATTTTCAATATTCCGTATCCGAAGAAATACTGAGGATGGCGCTGGATCCTTTACAAATAATTGGTTCCGGAGTGCGGCGGCCGCCAGGCGAAGGCTTCTCGCGAACTTATTTAATTTCCTGCGTCAGATCGCTCCAATTATAGCCGTTTTAAACCGGCATTGGTCTTGATAATGATAAGGATAGTTCGTTTAAGTTTCTTCATTGTTTTTGCGTGAATTTCATGGTTGTATAAATTGAGGCTTGTGCAAATATGGACGGTATGCGCTACCACCGTGGGTAGAGTTATCCACCTGGATACGGCGGTTGGTACTGACTTGTAGATCATGTATTAAAAGCCATCCACACAACTAGTATTTTACGTAAACGTACCTTTCAGTCTGAGAGGTTACCTATGTGCTAAAAGGAAGCCCAGAAAACAATTATTTACTGTTTAACTTGTTTATTTAATCATTCAAACATACATCTTTTCCCATAGTAAAATATTCGTGTTCCCCTTTATGTCTTCATCTGACAGTTGTATTTTTAATATCCTTTTATAAGTAAACGGCCTGTTACTCCTTCTTGTTGACATAATTAGTGATTGTCCAAAAGGAGTTCCTTACAGTCGGCCTTCCTGATACACTTCGCGACCCGCGAAGTTTAGTTCATCATTATATTCCATTTATTTAGCTGAAAATAAACTCACCTCTGAAGGTGATTTACTGAAAAGCAAAATTAAATTAAAACCAAGTCTTCTTAATGACTTGTTTAAGTAAGTCTTCTTGATGACCTACAACACCAAGTCTTCTTAATGACTTGTTTAAGTAAGTCTTCTTAATGACCTACAACACCAAGTCTTCTTAATGACTTGTTTAAGTAAGTCTTCTTAATGACCTACAACACCAAGTCTTCTTAATGACTTGTTTAAGTAAGTCTTCTTAATGACCTACAACACCAAGTCTTCTTAATGACTTGTTTAAGTAAGTCTTCTTAATGACCTACAACACCAAGTCTTCTTAATGACTTGTTTTAGTAAGTCTTCTTAATGACCTACAACACCAAGTCTTCTTAATGACTTGTTTAAGTAAGTCTTCTTAATGACTTACATGATATTATGTTGAACTTATAGTACTTGATCAAATACCAATATAAAATTCTTAATGGTTTATAACGGATACAGAGCTCGATCGATTTAAATAGCTTATGACAATAATTGGTTATTAATCATTAATCATACTTCTTTAAGTTAAACAAATTAATATGCTGACTTCTTAATGTCAATAAAATAAAAGTCGGACTTCTTAATGTCCATAATTAAGTTATAATACGGACTTCTTAATATCCGTGAATATATTAATCAGACTTCTTAATGTCGATTAATGATTAATGCTTAATTAACTTCTTAATGTTAATCAATTTCATATATTTTATTGCGATATTTATTGTGAATATATTTTAGTTCTTATAATTATATAATTAAAGTTAATACAAGTAGCATGCTTTGAATTTGAATCATGAAACAATTTCAACTTATAAGTATTTGCGGTCACCATGATGACATTACATATAACGCCTCTCAAGGCTCAGAGGTACCTCTGTGTTACATAACAATATTGATTAAGATATTAAAAATCATTGTCATTGCTAATATTGCATCGAATCAACTAAGTCAGCAATAGCTGTATCTGTCTCCGAAGACAATAATTTTTAAAATCTTTAAAATTTAACGTCTTACCCATGTCACTGATAATACGAAAAGGCAAACGTTTTTTTGTAATTAACCAAAGCAAATATAACATATTTATAACTTAAATGTCACGAACAGCCTCCGATCATATATAATTTATACTCATTTTGTTAGGGTAAATAAATCAATAATAGCAAGAACGATCATATTATTAAGTTATTACGAGATTATAGACGATTAAACAATGAAATTATTTTTATAATTTTAGCAATAATTTAACGCGCTCTATATGGGGCGAGAGGGATAGTAATCAAATAAAGGAATATGAATTTCTTTGCCATTCGAGACTACGGCTTATACACTTCCCAGCTGAATTTAACATATGTGCTGATAGGATGTGTACAGACAGCCGCCATAAGATGTTAATAGATAACCTGTACAAACATGTAATAGATATACTTACTGAGAGTGCTAAAAACTGTTATAAAGAATTGTTAACAAAAAAGGGAAAGAGAATAATAGGATGGAACAGACACGTCGGCGGCGCCCACCGGCGGGCTCGTCCTCGTTATCAAAATTGGTTATTGTTTGATAAGCCAAATACTGGCCACATATATAAAGATATGGTTGAGTCCAGAAGGGTCCTTAGGTCCAAGCTGAGATGGCGCCAGAACAATCAGCAACAAATTAAAATGGACATAATTGCTCAACACCATAACGACAAGGACTTCAGACTCCTCTGGAAATCTACTAACAAATTAGACCCGAAACCGGGCCCGCCGGCGACCGCCGCCGGCCTGTATGAGCCTAAAGATATAGCCGATGCGTTCCAGAAGCATTTTAGGGTTGACTCGCCACTAGGGTCGACGGGTGTTATACTGGAAGATGAGCAGTATATAGGGCAACCTGTACAGCTCACCACAAGGTTTTCGACCCACACCGTGGCCCGTGTAATTAAGAGAATGGTTCGAGGTACATCCCCAGGGCACGATAGCCTCAGTATTGAGCATTTACAGCACGCTGGCGTCCACCTGCCTAGGGTCTTGACACTTCTGTTCAACCTTTGCATGAGTCACTCACATCTACCCGATGACCTTTTGAGGACAATTGTTGTGCCAATTATCAAAAATAAAACTGGGGATGCCTCAGATATGACAAATTATAGACCAATATCATTGGCTACTGTGATCGCCAAGGTACTGGACAGTTTGCTTGATGGATACCTCGAAAAATATTTAAAAGTAAACGATGCACAGTTTGGTTTTCGGCCAAACCTATCCACGGAAAGTGCTATATTTTCTCTCAAGCAAACTGTTCGGTACTACATTGATAGAAGTACACCGGTCTATGCCTGCTACCTGGACTTGTCCAAGGCATTTGATCTGGTGTTTGCTGTGGGAAAAGCTGGAGAGGGAGACCGCCCTACCTAACGATGTGACGACAATTCTACGTACATGATATAAAAATCAAACCAACACAGTAAGGTGGGCGGGCTCCCACTCAGGCGTGTATGGGTTGGAGTGCGGAGTGAGACAAGGGGGGATTACCTCTCCGAAGCTCTTCAACCCATATGTTAACCGTCTGATCGAAGAGCTTAGTAGCACTGGTATAGGGTGCCATATTGATGGCGTTTGCATCAATAACATAAGTTATGCTGACGATATGGTGCTTCTAAGCCCGTCGATTGGAGCTCTGCGTAAATTATTGCGCATCTGTGAAAGGTATGCGAAGTCCCATGGGCTTAGATACAATGAAAGCAAGAGTGAGTTTATGATCTTCAGAACGGGTAATAAGCGAGTTCTAAACGCACCTCCCGTCTCAATTAATGGTACTCCTCTTAAGCGAGTTTCGCATTTTAAATATCTGGGCCACTGGGTTTCCGAGGACATGAAAGATGTCTTTGATATTGAACGGGAACGCAGGGCGTTGGCCGTCCGTTGTAATATGCTGGCTCGTAGGTTTGCTCGTTGTACCGCTGAGGTAAAGGCGACGCTTTTTAAAGCATACTGCCACTCTTTTTACACGAGCAGCCTGTGGGTCAGCTATACGCAGAGGACGTACAACTCTCTGCGTGTACAATATAATAATGGGTTCAGAATGCTGATGGGGTTGCCGCGCTTTTGTAGCGCCTCCGGGATGTTCTCAGAGGCTCACACTGATGGCTTTCATGCCATCATCCGGAAGCGATGCGCCTCCCTCCTAAACCGCTTGCGCGACAGCACCAACACCATACTGGGCACACTAGTGGACAGGTGGGACTCACCATTTCTCAGGCACTGGGTAAGTCTACATGCACGTGGTGCAGTACAGACTGTGCCCGGGCGTGGAAACCCCCATTTCCAGTCCCCAGTTTAGTTAGTTTATAAGTCTTATTTTGTCAGTATTTACTAACCCCTAGATATGTTACTAACAAATATTGGCCTGAACCTGAAATAAAGAATTATTATTATTATTATTATTATAAAATCAAAATGATGACGGCACCGATACCTCAAGCACTACCTATCAGGTAGGATATTACGCTTTTAACATGACACTGTCAAATCGGCATGATTTTCAATCCACCAAATCTATTTATAACGATATTAGGAAAGACTTTTTTTTTGAGCAAGTGACTGACTTACATTTGTTTACCAAGACCTACCAAAATTTAATAAACCGTAGGTACACATTATGACAATCATAGGTAAATGTTAATAGTAACATAATATTTAGAGATAGATTTATTTATCTAATATTTGGTGTATCATGCATTACTTGTCACCTGTTCAATTTCGAGATTTTAACTTCAAACACTCGTCTTTAGTATTACCAGTTTTATTACAATAACTACATTTTTTTATTTTTAGTAAAACAATCATTTTCAACATGACCCCGTTTCCTACAAAATGAACAGACTAAATTGTTTTTATCACATTTGTTTTGTACTTTAGTCATACATTCAGATGTAATATGGCCAAGACCCTTACAAATGTAACATTGAGGTTTGTAAGTGTAACTGACTTCTTTCTGACGTTCAGCTTCATTTAGAACCGGGTGAGCAAATGATGATAAATATTTCAAGAGCGTTGGAGGATCGTGACATCTAGCAGAAATAGCGCCAACTTGTATCAAATCATTGTTAAGAGTTCCTATGATAGCTTCCGTAATCAGTGACTCGGGTAATCCACATGCGTTACCTAAAGCTAATTTATTATAAAAGAATTGTATATAATCTTGATCAAAGCGTCTTAATGCATTGACCAAGTCTCGCATCATATTTAATTTACTACGATTGGAAGGAAAAGCTGTTAACAGCATTGCCCTCCAATCGGACCAACTTAAATTTGATTCACATATAATTGCTCATACCATAGTCGAGCATAACCCTTCATCTTAGAAGTGCAATTAAATTTAAGAGTCTTTTCATCCCAACCATACATATTAGAAATGCCTTCTACTTTTCTTATCCATTGCTCCATAGTGGTTATTGATGTTTGTGGGTCAAACTCTGGCAATGGATCACTACGGCCCACATATCGAAATGTCGAAGAACACGATGATGGTCCGGGCATAAAATAAGTATACCCCGGTAATGATATATTTTGTCGAGATGCAGCATTATCATAGCTTTCAGCCAACGACTGTGCAATATGTGATGGAATTCTGTCATTGTTGGTTACCACCTGATCGACCTTATTGGACGGTGTTGATGTAGACGGTACCTCATTAGGTTCATATAATTTACGGGTTTCGACCGCCTTCAATAATTTACGGCGTAAATAAGCTTCCCGATTATCATCATTATTTTTACATTTCTTATGACGGCCCATTGTTCGTGTTTAAAATTTTCATCTTTGACATAACAAAATCTTTACTCAATTCAAAGTATGTAAATGCATTTTATCAGGACTTACGTGAGTTATTTCCCGCTTCTGAGCTAAAAGGAAGCCCAGAAAACAATTATTTACTGTTTAACTTGTTTATTTAATCATTCAAACATAAATCCCACTTCTGAGCTAAAAGGAAGCCCAGAAAACAATTATTTACTGTTTAACTTGTTTATTTAATCATTCAAACATACATCTTTTCCCATAGTAAAATATTCGTGTTCCCCTTTATGTCTTCATCTGACAGTTGTATTTTTAATATCCTTTTATAAGTAAACGGCCTGTTACTCCTTCTTGTTGACATAATTAGTGATTGTCCAAAAGGAGTTCCTTACAGTACGTATGTTGGTAACGAAATTATGTGATAATAATTGGACTCAGCACAAAAATACGGCTTTAATTACTTACTCGGATAACGCTACCAACAGTGAAAGCAGATAACCCGTATCTATACCTTTGTAACAGGCCCTTTGATACTACAATGCTACTGACATGATTTGAGAGAGAGAAATACTAGCAAAATAACCCATGCGTGCTAGTACTATCCTAATTCCTGGTACAATCTCGACACCGTATCGTTTCTGAAACATGAAAGTAAGTTATGTCGCAGCCCACATACTTGACACAACTTGCTACGAATATTTCCATACATAGTTGGTAGTTGAACGTCGTAGTTGCAACAGCTGGGACTAGCAGCGTTGGCGATACAATATGGAGTTGGGGAGAATATTGCAACTCATCGCTCGATAAGCCGGACCGTCGACAAAATTCCATCACAAAATATTGTCTCTTTAAGTTCTTAGCACATTGGACCAACTCAACATCAAGTCCGCTTCGATTAAAATTATTTCTATAGAAATGAATTGGCATTCTTATGGGGAATATGGTGTCACAAACTTGATGTTTAGGTATTTTAAAGACAAAATTGCTTGACATGAATTTTATATAACCATAACTTACTTCATTAATTTTATTTAATCAATTGAAATATGAGCTTAAAGTGTGCTTACAATTGAATGATTAATGTTTACTTGGGTTTTCGGACATATTGATCTTGCTTAACAACGTGTCGTCTTATGGAGTCAAACTCATTGCTACATGTCTTCCGGCTATACATTATCCAAAGGATCGACCGCTGCCTGGCTGAATAATTATTTACATATTTGACATAGTACGCGCATGCATTCTGTGGGAATTTAGACAAGGCGCGGGACATTACTGGATAACGCAATGGATTAGAAAGGCAAACGGTTGGTAGATTTCTCTGTAGCTATACTTAAAACTAATGATTTTTAATGGAATTAAGGTATCAAACGAGCATGCAATACCATCCTTCCTTTGCCGCATATGACAATGAGGGTAACCGCGTGTGAATTTTCCGCTAGAGGCGCTAGTGAAAAGGGAGGTCTGTCTGTCACTTTTCGCTTGTCTGAATTTCATTTGTCACTGTTTATGTATGGGCGGGCTTTGACAGCATGACCGCCCTCTGCAGTGGCGCCAACTGGTGAGCACAAAAACGGTTACCCTCATTGCGAGCTGCCTGGAACGAGACTCAATTTAAGGACCAGGATGGTTCTAAGTTCAGTTAACAGATGGTGTCAACAATGATGATAGGGAAACTCTACATGCATTTTTGTTGATATTTATGAGTATGATTAGTATATTGAATGTTGTATACACCTGTAATGGCAAGTCACACAGAACAGAACATTGTCATAATACATTGTAAAATGTTTAAGTGTACCTACTGTATTAAGTGTATAGTGATAAGTCGATGGTGTATCTTAAATAAATAATTAAATGAGTCAACAATATCCACTTGGTCCACATCTTATAAGGTAGAACTTTTTATGGAACCAAACAATATGATTCCCTGTGTCGGTCCCGGGTGGTATGCAAACCGTATCAAAGTTCACACTAACACTAACTCATGAGCAACTAAGTATTTATTTGTCAAATAATATCATAACATCTCGGTCAATAATCATAATATTATCTTTATAATCGGCTGAGCACCGAACCCGGGCCCCCACGCTTCGCAGTCAAGGCACTAGGCCACGGGGTCACAATAATAAAGCAATAAAAATTTATGATAAACATAAGTATTTTAAATTGCATTTGTGTACAAAATATGCCAGGTTAGGTTTTCAAGCTATGTTTTAGATTAGAAATAAACTCTGTCATCGTAAAAAAGTTTCGTGTGAAATTTTAATAGAGGTGTCATCATGAGGTGCTTAGCATCAAATGAACTGCACACCTAAATATCCATATCAATAAAAACATTTCAGGTAAATACCGTGCAAATAAATTCTTACAAAAAATTTATAGCACGGCTTTTTACAGGCAGTTTTACCCCAGAGAGTTTCGCGGCTCCAGACATTACTCATAAAAGCATACTAAAAACTGGCGTGTCTCATAAACTTAAGGACAAAGTTGGAGTTAACTTTCGCGGAGAAAATTTAAAATGAATAAAGGTTCATTGTGCCACGTCAGTATAAAGCGTCATACATTACATCTTTGCTCGCACGCCGGCTGAGATCGGCCGAGGCTAGCTAAATTATTTACAAGTTGCTTAACACAATTTGCGCATGCATATTGACGAACAGGAAATATACATGGTCTGATTTTGTAACAAAACGCGCAACTACACAATAAAGTTCATCTCCATTTATGAGCAGCGGTGGATGCTCTAGGTCTTCCTAGTTGTTGGAAGAGATCTGTGCCCTGTAGTGGGCCTTTAATGGATTGAACCAACCAATCCATTCCAAGAAACCCTGTGTTAGCCATCGATCTATGTGTTAGCATCCAACTTAGCATACAATGAATGTTCTTACTATTTATTTATTTAATCAATCAATCAATCAATCAATCAATCAATCACTTTATTGCATCATGCGTTACACATTATAGGTGTTACAAAATATAGAATTTAGAGCAGCATGAGCCCTGGAAGGGCGTTGTAAGTCAGTATTAAACATTTACAAATTATAATTACAAATATCCGAATTATTACATAAAATTCAATTATTACATAAAAAACTGAGTAATTAAAAAAATACCTAATTTAATCTTTATTATATATTTTAATCTTTATTATACCCTTATACAAAAGTGGTACAAAAGGTGGACTTAATGCTAAAAGCATTCTCTGCCAGTCGACCTTTGGATCAAACAGAGAACATCAACGGCGGTATGAATACATATATATACAGTTATAAATAGAAGGAGAGTTGTAATAGAGTTAGAATAGTATTTGTTACTATCTACTGATTGGACTAACCACCCTAGTCCCTATTTGAGTCTTGTTCTAGATCGGTCGCTGTTGTCATGCGTAGCGGTTGGGTGGCGCTGCATGCTGGTTTGCTACTTGAATTCAATAAAAAATACACATACGTTTGGAAAACCTTCTATTCAAAACACCACTCAAAAGTTTATTAAGATTATCCTGACCTCAAACACTCTCTGTGAGTAGGTACTTAAGGATATTGGTATTTTAATGCAATCGACTAGAGTTGATGAGACTCCTGCGGGTAAGTGGTCACTATTGCCCATGGACATCAGTCACACCAAAGACATCATCGATGCGTTCCAAGCTAGGGAAGAAAAAAGAAAATAAAGTGAAAATAAAGAAAAACTGGTTCTTCATTCAACATACAAGTCAAACTAAGCGGGAACACATTATATCCTGTCCATTCCAAATATGCTGCAACATGAGATATGGGTTAAAATGTCACACAATTAATTATCATGATAATCAATTTTGAAACTAGTTAGGTAGTTAGGTACCTACTACTTAATACCGCAGAAAAGCTTACTTTAAATAATTTTAAAGTAACATATTCTTGGACGCAAATACAGTGTTACGCAAACCAAATATGTAGGTAAGATAGTTGTTGAGTATGTTATGAATTTACCCTTGCAGTCTGTGGTGAATTGGAATGTGTGGAGCTAGGATGTTGGGCGAGTGCCGTGGGGTGTGGGCCGTGGGGTGTGGGGTGTGGAACGTCGTCGCATTATCCGTTTAATTATTCACAGCGCTGCACGGCTGCAGAGCTAACAATGTTAAGAGTTTATCCCGCCTCTTTCATGCGTAGCTTTGTTACAAGAATAAAGAGTTTTACTATAATGGAATTCATACTTACAGTGGCCATGGGGGCTCGAACAGGATACGTCTTTTTATCTTCTTTTATTTGTGTCATGGTTTCAACCTTTTTCATGAAATTAGGGTAGCAAACGAGCATGCAGCACCATCCTTTCGCTGCTACCCACGACAACCGTGACCAACACAGAATAAGACTCAAATGAGAAATGGGATGGTAAGTCCAGTTAGCAGATGGTGTTAAAATATTAATTGGTTAGTGTGCCATTAGGTAAGTTTGGGGACTGGGGTGGAGACTGTTAGTTATAGTTAGTTCTATTAGTAATAACTGTAATAAATAATTGTTGTTGTTTTAAAACTCATATCAAAAGCATTCCTATGACGAAAGGTTATTACAAACTTGATGAATACTTTAATGATAAAACAGCTTGGACATGAGTTTCGTATTTTAGCCATAAGTAGTAGTAAGTGCAATCTGTCTGTAACTGTGAGTAGGAAAAAAGCTCCTTTCGAGTTTCTTGCCGCTTCTTCTTCCAAGACCACTCACCGTAGTAGTTTAAAAAGTGACAATAAAAGACTAACTTAATGAGTTGTGTAAGAATCTCTAAAAATTATGTGTTTAAAACGTTAAGTAAATAAAATACTGTTTATTATTATTCTTAGACCTAAATATACTCTTTTTATTGTAAAAAAAGTTGGCAACCCTAAGCAAAACCCAAAAACCTATTTCGAAGAAATAAATATTTGAATTTAACATTAGTGCGTGATTAATGCGTTGTTACCCTTGAGGTCTGAAATGCTCGCCTCTAAAAAGTGTAACCTGCTCCACATCTTTCTAACCGGCAGAAACGATTCGTAGTATCGTGGCGGGTGGTAGTCCTTTCAGGGGTAAAATCTAGGGTAGTATGGTAAATTAGGGTAGTGGGCCATGTCATGATCACGTCTGTAAAGTAAATGGTCGTTTAACAAACGTTTAGTGGTTTTGTCATCAATGTTGGGTCTTGTGATATTGCCAAATATAATCTGAATTGTATCTTCACTGCTAGAAGTACTGAGAGCGCAATGCGACATAGTGGCGACATTTTCATACTTTATTATATAACTAGATGTTGCCCGCGGGTTTGTTCGCGTAAACACTGATTTCCATACAAACTTTCCACGTTCCACTTTCCACCCCTATCCACTATTCCTACTTCCTTCCCACTCAGGGTAGGAATATGACAATATGAATTAGCGAACGTCTACTAACTATAGGTAAACTACGCGTAGTATGATGTTATATAGACTTATAGCCTTCCTCAATAAATGGCTTATTAAAACAAAAATAATTTTTCAATAAGAAGCAGTACTTCCTGAGATTAGTGTGTTCAAATAAACAAACAAAAAAAAAACAAAGAAACGCTTATGCTTTATGTATTTTATTAGTATAGTTATTGCAATAAATACATATACCCATTATGGACAACATTATTAACTTTTACAATACATATAATGAACTTTTTACAAAAAAGTAACCGACTTTAACGGCAACAAGTACAGATACTACTCTGGGGTCTGGGTTCGAATCGCAGGGGACTCTTGACTCTGTGTGTTTTAAGCATTTAAATGTCACTCGCTATAACGGCGGAGGAAAACATCGTGAAGAAACCTACATGCTGGAGTGTTCGCAAATTCAAAGGAGAGTGAAGTTTGTCAATTCACTCTTTACAGTGTTAGTAACTGGCTAGTAATAGTGACAGTAAGCCATGATGGGTTGAATAATCACTATGCACTGTTTAACGGTGGCTTCGCGTATCATCAGACATTATAAAGAAATCCTTAAGCTTTGTTCTTTTGAAAAAAATATGGGGAATGGAACGCTTTATGCTTTTTATGCTCTTTGTTTCATCATGACAAGTTAGGAATGGGTACAGTACGCCCAACTTATCTCTGAAATGGCGAAAATTGGAACTAACGAAAAGTCATTCATAAGTACGTTGTGGTCATTCATCTGTCAGTTACTAGTGTGCAATGATTGGTCAATTGAATGTCAAATGCGTCCGACAGCGCCTCTTTCGTTTCAGTCTTAAGTTGGGTTTACTATAATTGTGGTAATATTTTCTTTATGACCAGTGTCATGACAACAGCTATAATGCTAATATGCAGCCTTGCAATTTTTCTTTAGCCTCTTAGATGTTATATGTACGTTTTATTTAGCATCCTCTTAAAAATGTATGTTGCAGCAATTCGAATCCAAATAAAAAAATTGGTTGCCTGTAAAGTCGGTATACGGGCGAAAGTTTTACGTGACAACGACTTTGAGTGGTAAAATAATTTTAATGTGAATATTCATTCGTATAGTAGGAAGAAGGATGAAATAATAGTAACAATTTAAAACATTTATTTATACAAAGAATTATATTTAAAACATTGTAACACCATCCGCCATCTAGCGCTGCTAACCGTTAGACTACTCTAGAGATTACTCTACTTCTCCAGAGATGGCGCTGTACCATTTTCTGAAACACGCCAACGTGTGTACGCCGTAGCTACCATAAGTAATGTTAAGGAGGAAGGGACGCGTGCCTTTCACTTTTTATGTCTGTCTCTCTCGCTCTTACGCGGGCTAACCATGCCCGAGTGGAAGGGACGCGTGCCTCTCACTCGCTCTCATTGTAAGCGCATAACGTGAGCGGAGCTACTAACGCAGTTTCTTGAAGTGCCACCCGGCAAACCAATTTATAAGACGTTGTCACGTCAAAATGAGCTTTTTCTCTATAGTCTGAATTTTTGATTAGCCATACTTGTATTTATTCATCAGAGTTTAAGTTAAAAATATTTTAACAAAAAAACCGACCTTAACACCGACAAGTAATAAAATCAGTTGTAGTAATAAAACGTTTAGTTACTAGTTTTAAAAGGATTCGACTTTGAGCATTCAACTTACAAGGGAAGTATAATTTAATTTTGAAACTTCACCTTTTATTACATTCTCTATACAATGTAGCAATGAATATAATATAAACATCACCCAATATTCTTTACAAAGGCCCCAACAGCACATTTAAAATCTGCAGGGATTTCATTTTCTACCTTCTGTTTACGCTGAGTTTGCAGTGCCTGCAATATTTAATCGACCCCATTTTATTAGGCACTAAATGACTACAATATTTTGTAATGACTTCGAGATTTGGAAAGCCCAATTGATGTGACTTTTGGTGATCTTGTTTTGAGTTCAGACCACACGTGGTATCCCATGCTGAACAATGGAGAAGGTTGTGGCACCAAGTGTCTATCTCTAGTCTCGGCTGACCTTAATTTATGGTCGAAATACATGGTATATCTAAGCTTATTTATTTTCGTTCTGGAAATACTCTGATCAATCAAAATCAGTCAAAGTATTGGTTTTCAAGTTCCTAGATAATATGTAATTATAATATGCGAGGTAGTTGTGCGGTTAACTCAGTCAAAAACAGCTTCTCAAGAAAATCCGGTTATGGCTTTGGTAATACATTATGCTTATGATCAGGTATTGAATTCAATCGTATGTTAGCTATTCGCATAGGAATTCATTGACATAAACTAAGATAAAATCACAAAGAAAAATGTTCAAGAAGTATAATTGTTTCATGACAAAGAAGCTTTTATTTCAATAAAAAATCAAGTGTATATTTAAGACGCTGGGCTTTATCCAACTTTTATCATACTTTATGCGGCATTCGCATAACTTTGTAAGTTGGGCGACGGAGGAACTGTTTTCATTAGAGGCAAATGTTTGTTTAGAATTATATTTTATTTAAATTACTGATATTCTCTCTTGCTTTATCTATAAGCAATAAATAAAATCAGTCAAGTGCAATTTGGTCCCCCACATGTAGAGTTCCATATCACTAAGTTATTATAATTACTAACTTTTATACATTGATAAAGTTGAATTATTGATAAATGATGAAAAGTAGGTCATAAAAGCGACCTTACCCAGTTTTTTTTAATTATTTCACTGTTTTAAAATAAATGAATAAAAAATCTTATCAATTTACTTGTGTAGAAAAAAAGAAGAAATGGACATTTTATTATATACAAACATACATTCATACAAACATACACTCAAAAAACATTAGCCTCCTTCTAATGCAGTTGGGTAAAACATGGGTAAAACAATTTTTAACAATAACAAGTTAAAAGATATGCTACGATACACGTGATTACCTACATCGTAGTACCGTAGGGCGTAGAACGCTACGCCGGCAGCTACGCCGTAGAGCGACTCCGGTGCGTTTACGAATACTGCGAGCTACGAATCAATGAACCGAGTCAATTTGCACAGCTGAATCAACCACGGAATCAACGTTGTCACGTATTGACTTTCCCTCGATTTTTTTGTTCACTTCGTTTTCTTCTTACTGTGTTTAGATGCTGGATGACTCTGACACTTAGTTAGGTAGTAGATACTACATATGTATATTTGAGTCACCGAGGTTATGGAATTGCCAAGGCTATAAACAACTTTATTACAAATGTGCTCACAGTTCAATTTAGTTTGTAAGCGTCGAAAAGTGTTTGTAAAAACCAAATTCGAATAAAATTATTTCATTTTCAAGCAAAATTTACTTAAGGCATTTTAAAATCTCGCCGTTAATCTACAATAAACCATAATCACAGGCGCGGGAAGCTGGCATTTGTGTGGGTTGCCATTATTATGGTTTTAACGAGAGTCTAGGTAACAATATACTTACATATTTTTATTTGACGCGTGGGGTTATCTATAAATATCTATGTTTTTATTTACATCTGCAAAGAAGTATATTTCATATTTGGCCGGTTAACAGTATAAGTGTTAGACTATGTATCTGTGAGTCCAAGCCGACCTCCTCTGCCCGTGTCGTGGTGCACCCTGCTGAACAATGGACAAGGTCACGGCGGGCTCTGTTAGAGGTCACTGGTCTCTGTGCCATCCAGTTTATTCTCCATCACATTTCAGGTTGCTGGGAGCCTTTTAAACCAGGCTGATTAGCTTCCATCTGCTTGCTCTAGTCAGCTGCCAAATGACTTTAAGTCTTATAGCTACTAGATTGAGAGCCAGTTTTTTTTTGTTTTAGTTTCTTCCTATCTTAATTAGCGATGTATCAGTGATCCAGTTGGTGTTGCTGGTAACCTTGGGCGACGGTCACCATTTACATTCAGCTCCTTTCCTCAAAATTTTCTTTTAAAATATTTAAAAAGTGTAATTTCAGACATACATTTACACATCTCTAAAATATATTATTTTTTAAATTACAGGTGATATCGCGGGTTTGCAGATGGACGCGGCGAGATCCCACATGCGGACGATATGGTAAGTCTCGCTAACAAACTGACCAACACGTTCTTAAAATAGCATACGCTACTTTGACTAAACATCTTAGTCACGAGCTTTGTTCTCGATGGTGTGGTGGTGCTGCATTGTTGTCGGCTATCTTAAAACTTTAAAAGATAGAGAAAAAAACTCATTTGAGTAAGTAGGTAATAAGAATTATTTATCACGTGCACTGCTGCTTAAAATCCTGCAATTTTCGAGGACCCGGTAATGTTTTGTTAATTACACAGAATGATATGTTTTGCTCAGAGCTTACGTACAGCATTAAAAATACAGTGGCCAAATGTAATGTGATAAAAAATTCATTCTTCAAATATTTTTCCAACTAGATTTTGTTTTTGAACGATGTATTTTGTCATGATTCTGTTACAGCGCCATCTCTGTTTTCATAGTTAAACCAATATGCGAACTCTAGATGTCGCTACCTTAGCATTACATCTGGTAGTTCTTACTGTATGTTTTAGATGGCGCTATATATTCATTCCCATTTATTTTTTAAAAACATATTTTTTAAATCTATAAATACTATTTTTTAGCAATATGTATTTTTAGTCAATGATAAAAGAATTACAATATAAAATTCCCCTGTAACAGTCCTATGGCATTTCAGGACACAGTATGGCCGCGGCACATTGGCTCAACTCGCTCGGTTGCCTGTCGCTGTCGCTTTGCCTCTTCGCAACTACTCTTCAAGTCACGAGCGGTAAGTTGTAGTGAAAAATATTATAAAATTTACTTGTACTTAATATTCTTATAGTTGGGGTTTGCACAATTGTCATTTCAGAAATACACAAATTAGTGCTACATAGCATTTTTTACAATCTTATTTCAATGAAATAGGGTTGCCTATTCAACCAAACTTTAAATGTACCTACTAAAAATGCGCATTACTTATACTCGTATAAAAATGGCCAGTATCAAGTACTTCTTTGAGGACTTTTATATTATTTTATAACTTAAAATATAGAGAGTAATAATTTGTTGGCAAGAAGCAGGTATACCTACGGTGTGAAAGTGGACAAACAAATTAAAGATTTATGGAGAAATACTTTTAAACAAAGATTGAGTTGACGTTATTACTTATTACATTTATTGTAATTTATTTATATTTATTAATTTAATACGTTGCACCAACAAAGCAAACACTAAGAGCCCCATCACACGGCATATTTTAAATCGCGCTGATGACGCGCGTTAAACGCGATACATAAGTGCGTTCGAAACTTGTTTGATAGCCGTACAAAGGCCCAGTAAACAAATTAATAATAAACACATGAAGTAAAATGAATAAACATTAATTAAAGTGGATGTTAAAGTAATATTACGATATAATAATATTACGTAATTACGTAAGTATTTATATTGGTATAATAATGTAAGTAGTAATAATTAATTGTAAAAAATTAAGATTCGGCAGAATTCTGTTGGAGATTTTTCATATACCTACTTATAACATACCTAGTTACTAAGCAAAAGAGACGCATAATTATGCGAGCTACTCACCGGCGGTGTGAACAGTCAGCGAGTACTCGAAGTCGTATGCATTTCTTTAGTTTACAGTTTACACAGAATGTCATATTTTTGGTTTTTTGTACATGTCTTGAGCGAAAAAATAGCTGAGTTTCACTTGCCGATTCGTCGATGGTGGGACACCTGCCTTATGACGATAACATAAGATTATCTCAGAGCAAATTTCAATATGATCTAATCGATGAGAATTATTAAAAAAAAACACGAAACCGAAATTTACTATTATTTATATACGAAATTTTAGTTTAAATTGTGCACAATTTAGTTTTACACCAGCTGAATTAATAATCAAGACACAGATTATGGATGTTCAAAGAGTAACGTTTTATAAACAATGCCGTCTAATTTAGAGCCACTTAAGCAGATGTTTCGAGTCTTTAATCGATGCTTTTAGTACGGCCTCAGTAATTATGTAGAGATGCATTAGCATACATAAGACACTTTGTATCATTTTATGGTAACTCTGTGTTGTGCTCATGAAGCAAATTGCTTCATGGTTGTGCTGCAGGGTGCTGAATTTAACACCATCTATCGAAAAATAAGTAATAAGTAAGTCCGCTTACAATTTAGTTTCAAAACATCAAACTAGATGGCAGTAAACGACAGTTATGTTTAAAGTATTTCTTATTCATAGCACAGTGTAAAAACTTAATAGTAAGTTGAAAGGTGCGGTATAAGATAAGTAGATAATTATAAAACTTGAATTATGAACATATTTGTTGGCCAATAACATCGTGACAAATCAAGAATTCCAGCCATTAAAGAAAATATTGTTTCCTTCATATTTCGTTGTTATATCATTTCATGTAAAAGGATTATTGGAAAAGTAGCAGATTCGATAGTGTTAAGAAAGCACCTACACATAACCTCTACGCGTCGTTTTAATGGCGGAAAAAATACCGTTATATCATCGTTTACTACGGCATATTTATCTTTCCTTCCTTGCGCCTATGGATAATATTGCAACATAGTGTTATCTTAGACAGAACAGAAACGACTTACCGATATTTTTAACCCATACATGCCCTTTACTGAGCACGTTACCTACTGTCTCTCCACGTCATTGAAGAGGTCTCGGTCTGGTGCATAGGTACTTTGCCACATCATGCATCATTGCAAAGGGTTTACCAAGATTTATAAGTATTTACACTGTCTGACGGCCTCCATATGGCTTATCGGCTTTAGGTGCCCCTTCGGAGCACAGCAACGCTTATGAAATTTTTGCCACTAGTGGTCATAACTAGTTTTATTTTTAAATCGATAGAAATAAAGCAAACAGTGTTTGTTAAGTGAAGATTACTATAATATGACAACTAAACCGCACATAAATCGGTTAAGATGTTTCTAATACGAGTACAAGACTGTTTAATAGTTCTCTTCATTCAGCGGCATGATAGGTAGGTACCATTAAACCACACAGTTGCTCTAAGTCTAAGCATGTTGACTAGAGGCACAAACTGAAGTTTGCTTAGCTATAACTGAATAGATGGAACTTAGTTATAACAAGATGAAAGCGTTTCTGTCTGTTTGCTGTGTGGACTAAGTTCATCTGCTTTGAACTGTAGCGAAGTGTTACCGGACAGTAAGATTATTTCCCTGTGCCATCTTGTGGCGTATTTCAATGTTAATTTAAATTTGCACAACCATTATTAGGTATTAATTTAACAAAGTATGAGATGAAACGGCACCAGCTTTCGATTAAAACGAATTATTCAAATCGGAACACCCAGTCGAAAGTTATGAGGTAAAGTAAGAATTACCCACGCATAAAAAATATATCATAATAATCCTAGTCAAACCGAGAAAAGTACATTATTAAGAGTATTATGTATGAATGAGGAGGACATTATTAACATACGTCGGTGCGCCTACCAAATTTGATATGTGCATTTTTTGCAAAAAAAATTTATTCGCTAGTTGGCCTTAAAATCGAATTGCGCATCGAATACAAAAGCAACTATGTGTTAATTCCCTCTAGAAATCGATTTGACAAAACTTATATGTGTATTTCTGGCAATGAAAAATTGGTTATGTGTACACAATAAAAGTTTTTAATCATCTTTTTGCACATATCAGAATTTGATTGCACATAGATGGTTTGGCAGTTTGTTTTTTAACGGTTTGTGTTTAAAATTGTCTGTTTTAACTTTAAAAAAGCGTAAAAATCTTGTTAAACTAAGCAAAACGAGGCACAGATTAAAGTTAGTTTGTACAATAATATTGCTGTTTTGTTGGTTTTATTGAAAATTATGCATATCCGATAATATTTCCCCAATAATATGGTTCTTCATACTTAACCTAAAAATAAGTTTCTGTTTTATTATTTTGGGTATTGAAGGCATGTTTTTAACGTTTCTTTTTCTAGCCTGAAGGGCTGACGAAAAAGCGGACGTACTACCTGATGGTAAGTGGTCATCGTCACCTATGGACACGAGCAACACCAGGGGAGTGACCAGTGCAACGCCGACCCTGAAGAAGAGCTCTTTTTACACCATTCTTGAAGAGACCCATGTCATAGCGCTCCGGGAATACCTCAGAATGAACCTCCTTGGTTCCATTCCACAGCTTGCAAGTTCGTGGCAAAAATGATCGTAAGAATCGAACTGTAAGTAGTCGTTCGCCACGGATCCAAGCGATGTCGATGAAATTTAAATTTTCGGCGAGTGGTGTGATGATGGAAGGGTGACGTTGGTACCAAATCAAACAATTCCTCGGAGCACTCACCGTTGTAAAGTCGGTAACATCCTATATCTCTCCTAAGACTTAGGTGTTCTAGCCTGTTAGTGACTCGTGGGTCGTTGACAAATCGAACAGCGCGCTTTTGTACGGCGTCAAATGGACTAAGCTGGTATTGTGGAGCCCCTGCCATGACAAATGGGGTTTTCTTAGCGGAAAATTCGCAAACTTGTGTCTTCGTGGGATTAAACTCAACTGAATTTAGTCGACCCCATTCCGAGACTTGCTCCAGAGAGTTCTCTACTTCAGAAACAAGTTTGATTCTGCTATCCTCCACTTGTGATCGAGAGGCATTTTCAGGGCCTGTATAATAGGCATCTCCCGTGCTATCATCTGCATAGCAATGAATGCCGTTTGCACGCTCCAGCATGTCATTAATATGCAGAATGAACAAGGTAGAAGACAGCACAGACCCTCGGGGAACACCAGCGTTCATGGGTTTCATATGGGAGCAACAACCGTCGACTGCGAGCTTTATATGTCGCTCAGACAGAAAGCTGGCTACCCAACTGCATAACCTCTGAGAGAGACCGTAAGATGGTAACTTCGCGAAAAAAGCCCTGTGCCAGACCCGGTCAAAGGCCTTAGTGATATCTAGGCTGACTGCCAGTGCTTCCCTGTTGCTGTCTAGGGCCTGAGCCCTAAACTAAAAGATCGCCAGCTGAATGACCGTGACGGAAACCGTATTGCTGATCATTGATCAGCTGGCGATCTTCGAGATATCCTAGGAGCTGTGTATTAATTAGACGCTCCATCACCTTCGCAAGCAGGATTTTTGTGGATAGGTTCATCCTAGGCTACTCTTCACGAAGGCGGTACTATACCAGTGATGTAGGATAACGAGAATAACCACGTTAAGACAGGAGTCAACTCGGGAGCACACGTCTTTAGCAACACTGCGGGAATACCATCCGGCCAACTCAACTTCTTGGTGTCGAGAGACAATAGAGCTCGCCTGACAGCCTTTTGAGTAAAAAGTATGTCATTCAGCGAACTCTCACATTGCGGGATGTTAAGCGGTATGGCCCCTCCATCGTCAAGAGTTGAGTTAACGGTAATGAGGCTACCAAGAATTTCGGCTTTCCCCTTTGCCGTATGGACATCGGATTTATCCGGTAACCGCAGTGGCGAAAGAGAACACCGACAGAAGTTGCCCTCGACAGCCTTAGCCAGCGACCAGAATTCTCTACTCCCAGAGGGGTGGCCAACTAGCCGCTCGCCATTTCTACCGATGAATTGGGATTTTGCCCTGGACAGTTGCTTCTAAGCCGACCGGGAGACAGCGTTGAGCTTTTTCTTAAGCTCTGGGGCTGATGGGGTTTTCGAAGTGTACACTGATGCCCAGGCCTGTTTGCGGCCCGCTTGCGGTTATATGCTAGTTTTTCCCACCAATGGATACGACAGCGGAAGCGAAGCAGAGCTGCCTCCAAGGGTACGAACTCAGAATTCCCTAAGTCCGTCCCAGTCTGCTGACTTATAGTGCCAAACTTGAAGCGTACCAGTGGGCCGAGAGCCTTGTTAACACGTCAAGAGCACAGTTGTCCTTACCAAGCAGTGGTCAGAAGATCCAAGAGGAGCGCCGATCAACACTCGGTAGTCCGTTGGATGAGAAGTCAGCAGTAGGGCTAGCAAAGAACCAATATGCGTCTCAACGTCAGAGACTCTGGTGAATCACCTGAGTGAGACCGTAGGCCAGGGAGAAGTCGAAAGCAGTTCTTCCGGCAAAGTTGGTGATCCTGGACCCCAACCAGTCGGTGTAATGGGCGTTAAAGATCCCTTAAAATCACCAACTCTGCCGAGGGATACTGCTACAAAACCCTGTCAGCCGATCTCTGGACATGCTCAAAAAGTCGAGTCGTCTCCGCGTCTTCGCTATAGAACCTATAGAGACACCCATAAACATGAGTGTGGCCGCCCATGTCCACGCGCGTCCATAAAATGGATTGGTTCTTGTCTTCGAGGCAGGTCAGACGGCAACAACAGACATCATCCCGGACCAACACACATACCCCGGCACGCGGCCTAAACACGTGCTCCAGCCTATAGCCCGGGTAGCACAGGTAAGATGCGTCGTCCGGTGATGAACATTTGCCACCTTGGTTATTCATTAAACTGAGGTTGAATGAAATATTATTATCTATTTTTATTTGACTCCTATATCTTTTGTTATGCACTTAATACATAGAATCAAATTAATCCAGTTGAGTTCATTTACAAATCTGACATGCGTACATTTTTCACTTGTAAGAATTGGTCCTCGCAAGACAATTCTGATATGTGCATCAAAATGGCTAAAAAAAATTATTGTGGATGATCAATACACGTTATCATTTTCAATTGTATCTCAGTTCATACATTATATTTTTTGCCACAATACTGTACTTTTAATTTATTGGTAAGGCCATCAATCATAAAATAAAACAGTTTATTGTCTCTCCTGAAAACTTAAGCAAAAACACATAGCGGTTTTGGCAAGCGCAACGACGCATAGTCAAAGTCAATTGAATTAAATAATTTTAAGGATAACTCAAATCCGACTCGTCACAATAAAAAACGAAGTATTATTTATTCAGTTAAAAGGACGCATTAAAAAAATATATATGTATAAAATTTAATTTTTCATGTCAATTGAAAACGTTCCAATTTCCCCACCTTATAAAATATGTCTTATTATACTCGTACCTATAACATATATTATCTTTAACATAAAAATCGTATACCCAAAGGAACCCGTAACCGTCCAATAAATAAAATCGTATCGAAATCGCTTACACATATAGGTACTTAACCCCTAGCCTGTGCCGGCACGCAACGCTCAAATAAGCTATAGATAGCCTCTCTGGGACCCATATCCTTCGGGATCTCGCTCCGTCCTCCTCTCTCGTTGCGCGAAACCACGCCGTCCTCCTCTCGCGCTGTGGCCATGCGATCAATAAGGGTTCGGATTATAAATTTGAGTAGAATGTCGTTGGGAGGGATGAAAATTTTCTCTAATAATGTTTTACGGTAGTAGTTTGTGTGAAACGTGTTATTTTGAGTTTTACGACCATCGAAAGGCAATAAAGGTTTTGTGTTCGCTAACAGCAATAAATTGTCGAAAGTCGAAGTCGAAAGGTACCCCCTTATCAAATTTCAACTTTCTAGGTATAGTAGTTTTGGCTGCGCGTTGATAATACAAGTTAATAAGTTAGGTTTGCCTTTTACAATTTTTGTATACAATAATAATAGATAATATAATATATTAATATATAAACCATAATTTTTCCATTTTACTCCTCAAATAAATTACTGGCTCATTCGGAACATATCCGTTTGCGGTTACCGAAACAAGGAACCCCTATATTAAACTAAATTTATACCGTATTGACAGTTTCGGGTTATATTATATGGAGTCGTTTTGAAGATCAATACGCGTTTTCTAAATAACATAACTATGTATATTAATGTATCTAATAAAGCTGAATAGGTATTCTGTTTGAACTCGAGAAACTTTGGAAACACCAGTCGGATTAAAAAAAAATTGTGTATGTGTATTGATGTGAAAGGCTATATATATACGTATATACGTGTAATATGTTATATATATTATCATTACGAAACACAACCTTCTTGATGCTAAACGTGGACGGATACTAGTAATTTAATATTCTTTTTCTTGGAAGAAAGGAAGGAAAAATATTTATTTCGTCTAAAAATACGAGTACACTATAAGAGCTTGTTCACACGAAGACTAATCGTGTTTTTTTTCGAATCGTTATTTCTTTTGGCGGGAGCAATGCTTTTTTCACGCGCTTCATGAATCATAAAAATAGATGGATACAGATATTTCTTTTCAAAAACCACAAATCGTGAACATTTTATAAAAGTAAAATGTCATTAAAATAAATGCCACATGATTAATTTGAGAGAAATGCCAATGATGATTAATTTAAAGCAGTCTTCTCTCTGGCGAGCTATATGGTCGAAATAAGCTATTTCTATTTAGGATATATTATTTTATTATTGTTTATTCACTTTATTGTTTGTATACCAAAGTAGGTATATATGCATAAAACAATACAACATAGGATACACAATACAAAAGGCAGCCTTATCACTACGTGCCGTCTATAGTTTATTGGAATGAGTACATACTATTATAAGCTGTGAAGGACTATGTTTAAAGGAGGAGGGATTACAGACGGGAGACGAGATTATAAAGAAAGGCAGTAGTTTATATCGTAGTGTGTTATAATACCGTTTGTTTTTATTTCAATTGCTTCGATCAGCAATAGAAAAGATTTGATGAATCTCATTTTATAAAAATTTCGACACCGACTCCAGTACACCCGTACGTACAAGGCATGGTTTTCCCCGGCGAAGCAACGATAATTTCTAGTACTATAACGTTATCAATATTATAGATAAAGACATACATAAACCTTAGGAGGAAATAGATTTGAAAGCATCGCGTTTCCTTCCAAGTAAATCTCACAGACTCAATTCCCGTTGCATATAAACTCACGTCAGAAATTCTGTTTCCTGGCAGTGAAAAACTCATTTTAAATTCAAATATCTCGTGGAAGCTGATGGGAGGGGCACTTGCCGAGAATCCTTGATCTATGTTGTTGCTGCGGTAATACTTTGATCGTCAATATACCTGTACCTCGTGTATGCATACATAAACTTAGGAACACAGAGGATTTTACGGTTCGCTTCGAAAAAAATATTGAAGGCTAACGACTAAGTCTTTATAGCTTTCCGCATGAATGTGGTTGTCATATACAAATATAATTTATCAAATCCGAATGGATGTTTCAACGATTAGTGTGTTCAAGCAATTAAATACTTTATTTACTTGTATAGTGTAGTGGTCCAATAAATTTAATAAAAACCGCTATACTTAGACGACGATACGGCCGCCATAACGCGACAATAGGGAATATGCATGTCATTCAAATTTAAGTAAATATTTTTTGTACAGTTGTTATCGCTAAAATAATGATATCTGTCACATTATTTTCTATTTAATCTTTTTAAAATCACTAAAATAAATTTATAAAAAGTGCAAATTTTACGAGGCAAATTTAAAAGGTCGAAACACAACGCTATTGGTTAGTCATCGGCGTGACGTCATCCTTCGCGATGGACATGTCAAAAACATACTAGAACTAGCTGTTTTCATTTATATTTCAGTGTACGGAATCCCGTACATTGTCTTTATAATGTAGCAAAGTCAGCAAATGAACGTCACGCGGCAACGCGAGTCAGTAGCTCCCCGACGGCCACGCGGTTAATATATTGTCTTTGTACCAATTTATTAATTAAAGCAGTTCATCCTAAATTCACAATTATCTTTTATTTTGTGCTAACCGCACATCATTTTGGTCCTTCGAGCGATTGATCCAGCGCGCGCGGGTGATCAAAAGCAGGACCTCGCGACACGTTGGTGACCGTCCACGTGTAAGCAATACGTGAACACGTGTTAGCAAGTTGTGAATAAGCGGCGCAGTAGCACCAATCGAACTAGGGGACAGCATAGCATAGCATCAGCGGGACAGCAAGCAGCGGCCGGGAGTACTCACAGCAGCAACAGCCAGCATCGGGTGAATCGGGTGAACTCAGCATCAGTCAGTTGTTTCCAGACTATCAAGTAAGAATTTTCCATATTTTCTTACCATAAGTACAATTTTAAACATGGAAACTATCTACGAAAACCAAATTTTAATCAACGAATCAATAGCAAAATTCATAAGTAATTTAAAAAAGACTGGAGCAGATAGAAGGTCGGTGGATTATTTTAAAAGACGTTCAGAAATATTAGAAAATTATTGGTTGGAGTACGAACGTAATCATAGCAATATTTGTGGGTTTGGTGATACGGACCATCCGTATTTTATAGATTCAGACTATGAGAGTACACGCCAATTATATCAAAAAGCTAAAGATATAATAGAGCAACAGCAGCAAGAGATAGGTTTTTATCCTACACCAGCAGCGGAGGCACAGGGACAGCAAGTAGGTGGGACCGGTCAAATTGAGATTTCATCGAAAAGGGAGCAGCCAGCGGACCCAAGACCTGGACCCTCACGGGAGTTCACGTCTAGGGGCAGCACAAGTAAGTTAGATGATTTACTACGAAAACAGTCCGTTAATTTTAAGGCATTAATGAGAACAGCATACAACATCAAACTAGAAAGCATTACTGAGAGATGGGAGTTCGAAGACGTGTTGAAAGAGCTTCAGTCTAGGTGGACCGCTATAGATTCTCTACACTGGGATATCTATATGGAGTTAGGGGGAGAGGATGACGGGTACGAAGCATTATTTTCGAGACACGAGGAGACATTTATTAACTTAAAAAAGGCGATCAACAAAAAATTATGGTCAGTAGCACATAGAGAAAAGTCACTTCCACAAATGGACATTCCATTATTTTTCGGTAGTTATCAGCAGTGGACCTCGTTTAAGGACCTATTTAACGAAAGTATTCATAACAATCCTTCTTTATCACCGGCACAAAAAATGCAATTTCTCAAAGGTAAGTTGCGTGGGGAAGCCGAGAGATTAATCCAGCACCTTCAGATAAGTACCTCTAATTATAATGACTGCTGGGAAATATTAAATAATCGATACAACAATAAGAAATTAATATTCAATTCTCATTTGAACACCTTAATGGGATTACCAACTTTATCTCAGCAATCGGTAGCACAATTAAAGCGAATGCATGACGTCACGTTGGAGTGTCTGCATGCGATCCAAAACTTGGGAGTAGATGTGACAAGTTGGGACCCTATGCTAGTTCAAGTTTTATCACAAAAGCTTGACAAAGACACCTACGAAGACTACGTAGATTCATTGAAAAACCCGCGCGATTTACCAATTTTAAAAGAGTTTTTAGCATATCTCGAAAGCAAGTTTACTAATTTAGAATCATCACGTAGAAAGCAAGATTCTATGTTTAAAATAACAGCTCAAAATAATCAGTTTAAAAATCAAAACTTCCATAAAAGACCTATTTATAATCCGCATGGTAATAATCAAAATTATTACATTCCTAAGTCGTATCATGTTTCCGAAGTTAAATGTGTCATTTGTAAAGAAGCGCACGGCGTACCTAATTGTTCAAAATTTATTAATATGCCTAATGAAATAAGGTTGCAAACAGCGAACAAATTAAAATTATGTATAAACTGTTTATTCAGTCATAACAGCAAACAATGCATTTCTACGAAGCGATGTCGTAAATGTAACGGTAGGCATCACACTTTAATACACGAATGTTTTATAAAAAATAATCCATCTTCTAGCAATGCGTTATCGACTTCTAGACGTAATGAATCAGCACAGAATAAATTGGAACCGGTAGCCAATAACTTGCACGTTTCTCAGCTAGGGCCATCCGAAGTTTTGTTAGCTACAGCGTTGATTCAAGTTAAATCAGTTGACGGCTCTTATCAGACTTTGAGGGCCTTAATCGATCAGGGTTCTCAGATATCGCTTATATCAGAGAACGCAGCACAGCGATTAGGAGTAAAAAGATCATTTTGTCGAGGTGTAGTTTACGGGTTAGGAGAAAAAGAAAATAATTGCAAAGGAATGCTTAGTATCTCTTGTAGGTCGATGTATAATAATTTCACGTTTAGTACGGACGCGCTTATTATGAACAATTTAATAAAAAGCTTACCTACTTCTAGTTTTCAGCACCCAGCGTGGTCCTTTATACAAAACATAAATTTAGCGGACCCCGAATTTTACACCAGTCGGCCTGTAGATATTTTGTTAGGATCCGATATATACGCGTTAATAAAAATGGGCGGTATCCGTAGAGGAGACGATCCTTTGCAACCTCTAGCAGAACAGACTCAACTTGGTTGGATTCTGTTTGGAAAAATGCAATCATTTCGGTGTAATGTTATTATGACTTCAATACAAGATATGAAAAAATTCTGGGAAGTGGAGGACGTCGAAGTTGGGTCAGATCTGTCTTCGGATGAGAAGGCGTGTTTGGACTTCTATATATCGACAACAACACGTCGTAGCGACGGTCGGTATGTGGTTAAATTGCCAATGAAGCCCGATATTTTAGAAAAATTAGGCGAGTCTAAAAACATAGCCACAGCACAATTTTTAAACTTAGAAAAGAAGTTTACCAAGCAACAGAATTTCGCAGAAGATTACAAAAATTTTATACGCGAATATATATCATTACAGCACATGATACCGATTCAATTAAATTTAAACCGTAACATTAACGAGCAGAAGTCGGAATGTTTTTTACCGCATCATGGAGTCCAACGATCTGACTCCCTCACTACCAAGCTCCGTGTGGTGTTCAACGCCTCAGCAACAACCTCCACAGGTAACAGCTTGAATGATATGATGCACACTGGACCGAATATGCAAAATGACTTACAATCTTTAATCTTGAAGTGGCGTATTTATCCATTAGCTTTCACATCGGACATAGAAAAAATGTACCGTCAAATATTGGTTAATGACGAAGATCAGAAGTTCCAGCAAATAGTATGGCGAGAATCTCCTGACAAGGATTTACAAGCATATCGGCTAGCTACAGTAACCTACGGTACCAAGGCCGCGCCATTTTTGGCGATGATGACCTTGAAGCAATTAGCGACAGATGAAAGCAGCAAGTATCCTGAAGCCGCACGGGTACTACAGGAATCATTCTACGTGGATGACCTTCTACACGGTTCCTTTGATATATTTAAGGGACAAAAATTAATATCAGAAATTAATAACTTATTGAAAGTAGGTGGATTTACGTTAAGAAAGTGGACAGCGAATGAGCCGGAATTATTAAAAAATATAAATAACGGAGAGGAAGATAGCCGATTAATATTTAATTTTAAATCTGATAACTCAACTAAAACGTTAGGATTGCGATGGGTTCCGAAAGAAGATAAATTCAAATTTAACTATACTTTGAATGAAAACAAAAAAGCCACTAAAAGAACAATACTAGCCGAAATATCAAAATTTTTTGATCCCTTAGGATGGATGGCTCCATTAACTACAACACTAAAATTACTTTTTCAAAGGATATGGTCCGAATCTTTGCAATGGGATGACGAGGTATCAGAAGAGATCAAGCGAGAGTGGATTAAAATACAATCGGATATACACCATTTAGATAGATGTGAAATTCCAAGATGGATCGGGTTTCAACCACATTACATTTTAGAGTTGCACGGTTTTTGTGATGCATCATTAAAGGCATATGCGGGAGTAATCTATGCGCGTGTTGTAACGGAGAACGAAGCGACGGTTGTTCTATTAGCATCAAAAACTAGGTTAGTTCCATGCAAGAAAACTATTTCCTTGCCTAGGCTAGAAATGTGTGGAGCGGATTTATTGTCTAGGTTAATGAAGAAAGTTTTAAATTGCTTAAAAGAATATAATTTAAGAGTTTACGGTTGGTCAGATTCGATGGTTGTGTTAGGTTGGTTGCAAGGCGACCCAGGGCGTTGGAAGACCTTTGTGGCCAACCGAGTCAAGAGCGTCACAGAAGTTATACAAAATGACAGGTGGCGATATGTGAAGTCAGTGGATAACCCTGCCGATGCCGCAAGCCGGGGACTGTTAGCATTGCAATTAGCGGATAACACGCTTTGGTGGCAAGGACCGAAGTGGTTACAGACATTTGAAGATAAAGAGAAGCAAATGCATTACACTACAGACGAAGAAGTCAAAGTTAAACATATAAACGTAGTTCAGAAAAGCAGGGAAGATAGCATAATAAATACCTTATTAAATTCTAAAAGCTCATTAACCAAAATTATTAGAATTTTAGCGTGGATACTACGAGCTATAAACAATACATTTAACAAGCGCGATCGTGACTTACGTAGTTATCTCACATTACAAGAAATAAAGCGAGCTAAGTTATTAATTATAAAATACGTACAGCGAACGGAGTTTAGGGAAGACTTTGATAACTTAATAAAGCATAATAAAGTAAGCAATAAAAGCAAACTATTAAATTTAAATGTTTTTCTCGATCAAAATCAGATTATGCGTGTAGGAGGTAGATTAAAGAACGCGGTAATATGTGACGACATGAAATATCCTATTCTTATACCTTACAGCAGTAACTTTACAAACTTATTAATAGAGCAAATTCATCATATAACCTACCACGGGGGCCCACGTTTAACTTTAGCTAATATAAGACAACGATATTGGATCATATCGGGTACTAGAGCAGTCAAGAAGAAAATCAGACAGTGTGTAACTTGTAAGAAGCATAATCCTTCAAATCAGTATCAGATGATGGGCAACTTACCGAGTGAAAGAATAAATCCAGCAGCCCCCTTCTATCACACGGGTGTGGACTATACGGGATACGTAGAGGTAAAGGCTAACAAAGGGCGTGGTATAAAAACAATGAAAGGGTATATAGCATTATTTATATGTATGGTCACGAAGGCAATTCATCTAGAATTGGTTTCAGACCTCAGCAGTTCAGCTTTTTTAGCAGCTCTTCGGAGGATGGCAGCGAGGCGAGGAGCACCGCGTCACCTCTATAGCGATAATGGCACTAATTTTGTAGGGGCCAACAGAACCTTGAAAGCGGAATACCATGACCTTAGAAATACCCTCGACGAAAACTTCTTCAATGAAATAACGGATATGAATATAGAGTGGCATTTCAATTCACCTTCGTGGCCCAGCGCAGGAGGCCTTTGGGAAAGAGCGATCAGAAGCTTAAAACATCATTTAAAGAGAGTAGTGGGAGAGCAAAAGTTAACGTTCGAGGAGTACAGCACCCTGCTAGCCCAGATAGAAGGATGTCTTAATTCACGGCCTCTATGTCCTCTGACAGAGAATACAGACGATTTAGACTGTTTAACACCAGCTCATTTCCTAATTGGTAGGACTGGAACGACTGTTATCGAAACAGAGCACGATGCTAGAACGAGATGGCATTTAATATCAAAGCTTACATTAGATCTATGGAAGAGGTTTAAAACTGAGTATCTGTCACAACTTTCGGTTCGTAGTAAATGGTTTAAAGAGCAGAGCAACATGAAGATTGGAGACTTGGTTACGATTCAGGATGATAACGTTCCTCCTGGGAAGTGGTCGCTTGGTAGGGTTATAGACCTACATCCTGGTACAGATGGCTTAGTGAGAGTTGTAACTGTCAAAACCAAAAACGGCATCATAAAACGACCAATAATTAAGTTATCCATCTTACCACTTGCAGCAGAAAAGAAAGAAGAAGAGGTAGAAGTGAAAGAAGCAAAAGAAAACAGAACAGCGACGAAGCAAGGAAAAAGAAGTTTTATAGCAATAGCATTGTCACTCATATTGTTTTTAACATTAGCTAGCGGGACGGAAGCATTACTAAACGTTACAAAATTAAAGAATACTCAGGCCTTATATTTTGATAAAATAGGTAACATGAGGTTAGCTCGCGACGAGTGGAAACTCGTAGTTTATTATAAAATGAATCCCTATTGGGAAGGTATCACAACAGTAGAAAAATACATAAAATATTTAGATCGCGTTTGTAATTCCGCTTCCGTAAAAATGCATTGTGACGTAGCTACAGCACAGGTGCGTCATAGTTTATCTGAGTTAGAGTTCATTAACCGTATTCTACTTGGTCAGCGTAATATCACGCGTCGTCGAAGACGCGGCCTTGTCAATGGCGTAGGGTACCTTGCACACACTCTATTCGGGATTTTGGACGATAATTTCGCAGAGCAATATAAGCGAGACATTGCTGAGATAGGACGTAACGAAAAACATTTGAGAGCCCTATGGAGGAATCAGACATCAATTATTGAAGGAGAATATAACATACTTAAAAGAATGGAGGAAACGATCAGCAAACAACATAAAATTGTAAATCAGCATTTAAATCAATTAGAAATGGGATTAAATTCTCTTAAAAAGGAAGTAGAAAACATAGAAGCTATAAATGAGTTTACAATATCGGTTATCATCGTGGGCAACCTAGTAACAACGTTGAGAGCTATTCAAGATCAGTTAGTGGAAATGATAACAGACGTCCATTATGAAAGGTTCAGTCTTCACCTCCTCTCTCCTCACCAGCTACAAAACGAGCTGAATGTTATATCACGTCAAATGGCGAAGGATTTATCCCTTCCCGTTGATGACATACAACATGAAATGTCCGACTTATACAAGCTATTAAAAGTGAAAGCTCGGATGACTAACGAATATTTCATATTTGAAATCCGCATCCCTCTCGTCTTCAGAGATATATTTGAACTCCATCAGTTAATAGCGGTCCCACACCAACGAGGATCAAGTATGTACAGCATTATTCCCGCATCGAAGTACGTTGCTATCAACCTACCTAAAGATATATACGTGCCAATGGAAGATATAGATGTGCAACGGTGCATCTACCTTGCCTCGGCTTATGTTTATCACTGCGATATACAATCAACAATATATAATTTAAAGTCAGATAGTCATCTATGTGTCAAAAATCCAGCTTCAAATCAATGTACAGCAATGGAAGTTACATGTTACAACAAGTGGATTAAACTCCGACAAGCTAATACATTTCTATTTTCTTGTTGTACTCAGTGTGCAATCCGCCTTATGTGCGACGATCGGGTTTCAGTCGAACAGCTGACAGAATCGGGTGTTGCGCACCTCGCAGCGAATTGTTTATTAAAAGAAAAGGATTTTACGGCGTACTCTCAAAGCGAAACATCGAAATCTATCACTATCAATTCAGACCTATATAACCCACATATATCACCTATCAATCATTTACTGAATATTTCATTAAAACTACATGGAAACGAAACAACTGACTTAACTCTACAACATGACTTACAAAGGGTTGGAGAGCGAATTAAGCAATTAAAGAGTTCAGAACCCGTCGAAGATGATTCTCTATGGTATCACCATGTTCATCACTACGTGATCACCTATGGATTGCTGTTTATTGTAGTAGTGGTGATAGCCGTGTTCGTGTGGAATAGGAGATGCCGCCGGGAGAGGCAGCCGCGGGCGGTGGAGGCCGCCCCGCCGCCGGCCAGCAATAGTGGTGATGTGGGTGCAGTGAGTGCAGTGAGTGCGCGAAAGTTAGAAATGGCTCAGTCAAAGCCTAGTGATCAGTGTAGTGCAGAAGAAGAAAGACAGGACAAAGCTAGCTCACCAGTTTTATTGAGAGTCTTTAAAGTGTCAGATGTGCAATAATGTGTGCAAAGTTTTTTTTATATACCAGCCTTAAACAATTTTTTTTATCCTTTGTTTCATTTTACATTTATACAATCAATTTTATTATTTTATAAGCTTGAGCACTCTGGGTTATTTTTATTCTTTCGTTATTTTTACATAATTGTTCATAATAATAGTTATTTTCACATAATTACTCTAATAATAATTATGTTATTGATTTGTACCAATTTGAGCAAACATAATATACCTAAGCAGTTAAAAACTTGTAGCATTATATAAGTTTTATATTTTTGTTTTATATTGTACAAGCATTCTTTTAGCATTTTGTATTTTTATTTTAATCTTTTTTGCTTGGCCCGGGAGCATGTACGGAATCCCGTACATTGTCTTTATAATGTAGCAAAGTCAGCAAATGAACGTCACGCGGCAACGCGAGTCAGTAGCTCCCCGACGGCCACGCGGTTAATATATTGTCTTTGTACCAATTTATTAATTAAAGCAGTTCATCCTAAATTCACAATTATCTTTTATTTTGTGCTAACCGCACATTCAGTTAATTTGATTGCTTTCAGAGTTTATCGTATACTTCTTGCGTGATTTTTGTTTGTTAGTGGTGTGTTGAATGACTAACAATGTCTGAAAGTGGATTTCAAAAGGCGCAGTCGGATAATCTTCCGAAAATTGATGCTTTTATGATAAGTTCGTACTTCGCCTCAAATAATGGTTTTACATCAGCTGAAATCAGGGGAGTCAAAGCTGCAAGGTGAGGAAGTGATAGATATTTAATTTAGGTACATGGTTCTCGTACAGTTTTTCTATGTAATTCACAAAAGTCTTTAACATAACCTGTAAAGATTTAGCCATTTACCTTCTACATACAAATTATACTATATCCTTCATATCACATTTTAGGAATAAATGGTTGTTAATAAATAAATCCGTGTTTGGGAATACTTTATAATCAAATCTGTTTTTATCCCAGATCTGAACGAGAATCTTACAACAACTTTTCAGGGTTTGTACTTTTGTAAGCCAAATTAAACCAAAACTATTACTAATATTTGTTAGAAATAATTATTTTCTTCTTACGTTAAAATGATCTTCGCAACAGTATGCAGTGCTTTTTGTAGATATAATATCTCTTTTCACAATTTTACACCACTTTTTTCTTATATAAGCGTCCCGTGGAACATGAAAAAATACTTTGTCCGGTGCGTTCCATCTCGTAGTCTTGCACATAGGTACAATACAGTACTTAAAATAAGGTCTTCGGTTTCCATCCATACTTCCGTTTATGAAATTAAACTAGAAAATGTAAAGGAGAATGCGCAATTTTCATAGAAAATTACCCCAGCTCCGGCGCAAACGTAACCTATCTCAGAATTTTATACATTGGATGTGTACAAAAAATAAATGTATTTGATCTCCCTAATCAGTGGCTAACATAGAAAAAAATTGCTTTGATAATTCATTCAGGCACGATTTTATACTAAACTATCGTTACAAAAAAAAAACAAATCTCAAGTAAAAATGCAAAGTAATATCTAAAATAATCACTTTTATTTTAATTCTTTCATAACATATACATTTAATATATATTGTATAATTCTGAGACGCAGGGTCGGAGCGCAATAAAAGAGTACACATGTACGTGCATTCACGGGCGTCGTACACTGGAAGTTGCGCCCATGTCATTAGTATTTTATATTATCTTGGCTGGGTCCAAAACAACGTTCAAGAATTTGAACATCCTGCTGCTTACTTAGATACCGTTTTGATAGACTTAGAATTATAAGAGAATATAGACATTACTTTATGATACTGTGTTTATTAATATTACCCTCACCACCCACCCAAATGTATATATTACAGAAAGTAATAATATGTCCCATTTGTAGGCACACATTCTTGTCTAAATAAAATATGAATAATAATATACACATACAAAATATATAAATATAATAATATTTTCTATTTGTGTAGTTTACTAAAATTCGTGCCTGAAACAATAATGTTTAGCCACAGATTAGGGAGATCACAAGTATTTATTTTAAGTACCCATTAAATATACAAAATTATGAGATAGTTACTTTTTGCGCCGGAGCTGGGGCAATTTTGCGCATTCTCCTTTAATACTATAAAATACTCTTTCTCAACCTCGCTCATAACCACTTGTTAGTAGGTAAACAACTCCAACCTGACGAACGATGACGTCACCATAGAACGCGCCAAAAGGGCGGCGTTTGAATCGACCTTATGTCATTGCAATTTTCATTAATTAATATAAAATAAATTTGGACTTTCCCATGACTCGTATATTTTTTTACGGTATTATATTAACATAAATGAGCTATAAAAACAATAAAAAAAAATCATGCATATTCCCTATTGATTGTAAATAGGTAAGTAATAATAAATCTTTTCAAACTTATGGAACTAGTTTCCGCGAAACGAAGCGAGTGTGAGGTTACTAGTAACTTCATGAATAAAACTTCACGGAACATTGTAAAAATTCTGTGTGTGTGCGTTTTCGGGATTGCGTATTGGTAATGCTGAAAATAAAGAAAAGTCCCTATAGGAAATATCTTCAGTCTTCAGACCAGTCAAATTTTAATGTTCAAAATAGGAACAGTCTAGGAGTTTGAAAAGTTAAGGGTTCAATTAGATTCTAATCGTTTCACGGGCGAGATTATTTTAAAGATAAAAGTTCCCGGATGTGTATTCAAATCAATTCTTTATAAAAACAAGTTGTTTTAATAAGTATTGTACACAATACAATTAGGTACTGTGCACACAGGAACTTAGGTATTACTTCAATTATTTCATCATCCAATGGTGCAAAAGCGTAATTTACTCCTATAAAAGATGTTGTAGAAGAAATTAAGAACAAACATAAATTCATATTCAATATACTACCTCCTTTGCTATAGTGTCATAACCCTAAATCGCCTTTGACGACAATAGCGTAGAACACCAAGAGCTACGGAAGATCTCTGAAACAACAACTTAGTATCACCCAGCGACTGACATAATAGACGATAGCACTATTAACTTAACTCTGTCTTCCAAGTGTTTATATTTCAAATAATTCAAATGTAGAACTACTGTACTAGGTGTCGTCTATTTTGAAAGAAAGAAAGAAAGAAACGTTTATTCCGTCCAAAGTATAGCAACAACTTAAAATTATATGCTAAAGTTAGAATATACATATAGAGTTTATTAGATTGAATTCGGAGTTGCAGCTACCAATATGACGGAAAAGGCTCGCACTCAGAAAATGGCGCAGCAAGTGGTATATAATAACTTACTGCGTCCTCTCATATTACTGTGCGCCCTTTTATCTATTTTGTGAATAACCAGTGTTTTTTGCTATTTATTTGCTTACAATGTAGAATTTATTTTTCAACACACTTGCTCGTAAAGTTGCTATTTTTTCTTTAGTCTTACGCCCGGAATGCGGTTTATTACACACTAGTGCGTTTTACTTTTCATTGCCGCACTAGTGTTTTTCTCATTCCACTTTTTTTTAATATCCGTAAAGAGGTTGTTACCAAAAGATTTGTTATTTTGTAAATAAATAAACTTGTTGTACTTAGTCAAAATCTGATAAGATAAGATTATACTTCATCTAATTATCTATTAAAGCATTTAAAAAATACAATATTTTAAATCATTAATTACCGTAAATTCTTATTAGAAATACATAATTATTTAGTTTAATATATTGTGGCTGAATGTTCGGTGTCTCTGGACTTAACCTGCGCGCGTATAGTTATTCAACCAAAGATACGGCGCGCGAAAAAATAAACCGCGCCATTTTGTGCAAACATTTTTGTTCGTTTATAATTTGCTGATTTGTGACTGAAAAATGTCGATACCTAATTGTTTTTTTCCTCGCAAGTGTGTTGAAAAACGTCGTATGATACGCGTGTGCTTTGTTCATTACAGTCTTGGCTCTATTACAGCCCTCGCCTTACGGCTCGGGCTCAATACCGCCTCGACTGTAATGACCAGCTTCGAGCACTTGTATCATAATGTACTATTCCTTAACAAGTAGGATTTATTTCTTCTTACATGAGTGCTAACGGTGACTGACAGACATCTCATAGCCCAGATAAATGATTATAATGATGATAGATTAATAATTAGTCAAATTAAAAACTTATGAATAGTCCGTGTAAGAGGTTACATTTGACCTATGTACATTTCATAAAAACTTAAAAAATACAAGTGATTAATATTTTATAGAACAATATTATTAAACAAACGATATCTTCCCGCATCCACGCGAACGTTTGCCGTCGCAGCTAGTACATAATTATCCAAATAGAAAACCGATGTTGCAATCAATCTTGTTCGTTGATCCCATTACCAAAGTTGGGGTGCCAATAAATATTTCCTTTTCTTATTAGAGCCTGGAGGCGAGAAATAGATGTCCTTTATATTAAAATAAGCTGATATGTCATAACAACACTTGATGGCATGTTATCCCAACTTGAATCTTAATAAATAGAATAAAATAATAGTAAAAGACGTAAAGATGATTTTGTTATTAATATTGTTTTAAATATCTAGATTGAGCGTCGCCCTACAATGAAAACAAAAAAAACAAGGTAACATTATCAAGCATGTGTGCGTGCAGGCGATGTTTTACCCGTTCGTCTATTGTCTATGTGTGCGTAATGTGTGCGTAATGATACAAAAATTGTGGCGAACAGTTAGGCACAATTTTTTGACACGTTTGCGCCGATTCGATGTTCCATCTAGATATTTAAAACATCTTTGCTATTCATTTATACTCCACATAATAGACATAAGTACATAATATAGACCTGCTTTGCATGTTCGAATGTGCGTCAAGTTGCAACAATCCAATTTTGAATTGAATCGGTTTATGCGTGAAGTTGGCGCAATGGAATTTTGTTACTATATTTGGGCTGCGTTCCGTAACTCGACCAAAACGCCCAAAACGTTCAAATTTGTGTGAAAAATTGTCGTTTTGGGCGTTTTGGTCGAGTTACGGAACGCAGCCTTGAAAACGAACAGATTACATAGTGATATCTCTTAATTTTGAATACTCCGCGTGCGCCTTATGTATGTTATCGCCAAATCTTGAGTTTCTAAATCCATGCTCTACATATTTTTTTCTTCTCCACATATTATGTTGTGTGAATGTCACAAGAAAAAATTTCGATGTGATAATAATAAACCGATTAACGTAAAAATCTTCAAAAACCGTTGATCCGTTTCATGCGTCGATCGCCACAAATAAACAGACATTATTTCATATACATTGGCCGTTGAACACATTAGCCTACTTATAACGAGTAGTCAGGTAAAAATTTTCAGCTGACAAATATAAACTGCGTAAGGTGAAGCGTTGAGTAATTTATGATGTTTGTGGAAGGATGAATAAACGGCGGCAATGATCGAGGTGGTCTGATTGCCAGCGGTTCATAATTTATTTGTCGGCTACCCGTCCACTGATATAAATAATTGCAATGTACGCTCTGCTTACATAATTTCCGCTTACTCTGCGGCGAGTGTTTTTAATCTGTGTATGATGCGTATCTGTACGGATTATAGCCAGTATATTGTATGTTGTACCGTGGGCAGAAGCTACGGATTATTATGAAAATGCTTTACGTAAGTAGTTATGTCGTTCGTAATCATCTTTATATACCTATAAAAAAAAATTAATGAAACTTAAAATAAGGAGATAGCACATCAGGGGCCTACACTTATTTATATGAGGTCGGTGTGAGTAAACCCATGCTATGTATGATACAAATTAAAATAAATATACTTACTTAATATTTTCATATGTTTTATGTAAATATTTTATTACTAACTTAAACAAAAATACATACTATGACCGATAATTCTTTATCGCTTGTTGTGAAGTATTTAAATTATTTTTGCACTAATCTTCTATAACTTTATCTTATTTGACGACTCCTATGTCACAGTGGTCATCGTGCCGGACGGCCTTCCTGGGTTCTATTCCCAGCGAAGCAGAAATTTGAATAATTTATGTTCTCAGTAATTGTCCTATCCATGGCACCCAAGACACAGAGAATTTTATTGTGGGTAGACAATTGTGGGGCTATGAGTGTGAAGCATTATTTATTTATGTATTACTATATTTATTGTAAAACTAAATAATTCAATTCCATTATTTTGTTTATTTCAACTGTTACGGTTTAATTTGCCAATTTTACTGAATATGCATAGAGATGTCTACGTCGTAGTTACTTTACCTCGTAGCACGTCTACGCCGTAGGCATTCGCTATTGAAAGCGATATTAGGCAAAGATAAGTTTTGTTTGTTAATTTAAAAAAAATAGGGTAAATTTATTCCGAGATAAGGCGATATTTTATTTATACAATCGGCATGTGTTATATTGACTGTTAAATAAATGATTTAAATATGTACAAGTATGTATCCTCATGCCAAATTACAGCTTTCTTGTCAATCAAAATATAGATACTAGGAGTTTTCGGTCGTACGAGCACATATTTAGGTAATTTGAAATATATGTACCTAGTTGATAATTGTTTAACGATAAATTCAAATTCCATGTAAACTTCTCTACTAACATTTTTGTTCCGCGTGAACATTTGCAATAAAACCTAAATCAAAACAAAAATCACTGGTATTATTTTTAGTCCTTCGTTTTATTAGGAATTTTAATACAACTTTTTTATTTGACGAAATCCAGTCATAGAATTCATAGGTCGTTTACGAAATATATTCTCCGTGTGGATGTTACTCATAGTAAGCCTCCTGCCTCCCGTATCGGCCATTCATAACTTTCGCTATACGTTAAATTACCTATTCCATCCTTAGCGTACCTCAAACCATTTGCTACCTACGTGTCTCTAATGGGTTTTTCGTGTCACAAACAGCTAATATTCGGTACACGCGTACTCATAATGTACCAAATAGTATATTTTTAAACGAAGTTTCTTATCGAACGATATGGATGGAAAATAGAAAATGGAAAGTGTAAGATTTTTGAGTGATGGTAATAGAAATGTATGCTATTGGCTGAGCCCAATCATACATTGGCCTTGGCACGCTTATTGGTTAATCAGTTGTAATAATTGCCGCCAATAAGGAGCCAACTGTCAAGTAAGGAAAGGTATTAAAAACCATCGGCCGTAAACCGATTTCACAGACAACCTTTTTTTGTACTTCAATTCAAAATGCACTGCACAAGCACAACATAAAGAAGCCCATGAATGCAATCTTTGGGATAATTTCTTTTTTTTTATGGAATTAAGATAGCAAACGAGCATGCAGCACAACCTTCCGCTGCCGTCCATGACAACTGTGACCGACCCAGAACTAGACTCAATGAGTCTCGTTCTAATTCGGTCACAGATGCGTTGCTACCCCTGAAGACTGAGATGGTCGCCTCTATTTCTGCTGAAAAAGCAAATAATTTATTCTGCAGTCGTGCGTTGGCGAAGGCATCGTGTACTCTAAACGTATGCGAACGAGGTTTGCCCGGTTTATACATGTGGCACGCGTCAGGGCAAATATTCGTACACTCGGATGCGGCCTGCATACAAACTCCACCTAGCTAATTTAGCCATGTCGCTACTAGTTTAAATTCCCACGCAACTCGAGTCCGATTCCTACATACAGACAGAATTTTTAGAAGTTATCTTTGTTTTGTACTTAAATCTATCATTTATCAGATTGCATCGTAAGAAAATATTTTTTAAATCTCTTCAAAATTTATTGTATTTTCATTATTCACAGCTTTTAGAAAACTAACTTGAAGAAGTTACAGTCATGTAAGTTAACGATAATAAGTATCGTACTGTGAAGAACATAACGTTACATACACTATGAAGAAATCATAAAGTTACATACTGTTCTAATGCCCATTATTCTTTACGAGGAGACGCCCTCACTTCGCTTCAGGAAAGTTGATACCCCGCTTTCTCGATAAATCGTCTATCCAATACATAAAAAATTGTACAAATCGAACCAGTAGTTCTTGAGATTAGCCCTTTGAAACAAACAAGCAAAATCTTCAGCTTTATAATATAAAAGATGTAAGATTTATTGATGCAAGAATATTAGAGGAGTGCTGTTTTAAAATGGACGACGTCTTTCGCACTCCATTTTGTTTTTAGTATTTCAAATAAAGAACACTACGAATGTATACGACTTTAACAACTATACCTTCACTAAGCTGCGAGGATTTTCTTTTTAACAGAATTTTACATAAAATTAATGTACTAACTATGCACTGAGCTGAAGTTCTTTTTACTTTTAAAGATCTTTGTGAGCTGGAATAAAAATAATAGCGCAGTCCCCTTGATACTTACATTTTACACACCGACTGCAGCGACTAGTGGCTGGAAATGGTGAGATTTACCAAGTCGTACGGCGGACAACGTGAAAAAAGCAAAAATCGTGGCTCGTTTCATATTTTGTTTCTTAAGAGACTGAAAATATTAATAATTTTTGAGTAAAAAACCTATTTAAAAAAATGTTCAATTCACTTCGTCATGTACGTAAATTAAAGACAACATCATCAATTTAGTCGAATTTAATTTTATACGAGTTATTTGGGATAACTCAAAGACTAGTCGTCAGATCTTGCTCAAATGAATATAAAAAGAATCACCAAAATCCTTTTATAATCGACGGAAAAATCACTGTACATTTGTATAGGTACATATAAAAGGCGTCAAACGCTCCCTGTCCTTTATTTGAAGTCAGTTAAGACCAGCGTGTCACAAATACACAATAAATAGTTTAATATCTACTTGATATTTCATTTTTATTTGGTAGTGACCCTGATCAAAACGAGGGCTCCCGGATTCTATTTCCGGCCGGAGCAGACATATAGATACACTTTGTTACAGATAAAATATGTTTGTTTTCGAGTCGTGGGTGTAAGTGATGCCTTATTTGTGTTCCCCCGGCCATGTTTGGGGTTTTTAGTTAGTTTTCGTGTTGCGTGAACAAAACAAGTGAAGACAAGCGATGTCTTCGGGCTAAAATGTCGGCCTTATACATATAGTGAGATTATATCCTTCCCATTATGAGAGGAGGCCGGGGCCGAGCAGTAGAACAAGACATGATGGTTATTATATAGATAGCCGTGCCCGCTACTTCTTACGTGTAAGTGGTTTTTTTCCCTTAAATCCTGGTCCCGCGGGATTTCGGGGATTAGCTTATATGTTGCTCCACAACCTCTTCTATCTTTCAAGGAAGGTCCCATAAAAATCGGTTCAGCCGTTCCAAAGATTAGCATGTACAAACCGATAAAGGGACAAATAGAAAAACTTTTTTTAGATTCGTTTTCTATTACTGTTTCTTTACCCCCCAAAATATGTTATTCGTAAATATATTAAATTAACAAACGCAACTTTTTTACACTTTTATTATAAGTAATTATAGTATGTTATTGCCTATAATAAAATATAAGTAATATAATTATAATATATACATAGAATAGATTACTGGTCTTACAAATCAAATGAAACGTGGGCACCTTAGCTTGTTTGAATTGAAATGATTAGATAATCCGTATTATGTGGATTCTTCTGACAGAGGAAAGATGGATCGGGAATATATTTTCTGGGAAACAACTTTTGCAAACGTTATTTTGAATATCCTAATAAAATGTATAGGACGATCCTAATAGCTGGTTAAACTAAAAGAAATTGGATGGATGGTAGATTCGAATTGGCTATATAGAATGTAAATAGGATTTGTCGGGCAAATAATACGACAACTGGAATATCTCTGACTGTTGCTTAATGGGCGTTGTTCAACAACATAAACAAATAAAGATTATTTTATTGATGACTAGTTAACTAGCTCTTGCCCACGGCTTGGCCCGTGGAAAAGTATTTTTGACTGAATTTCAAACATCTTTCATCCGTTAGTTTATCTCCTTAGGGATGGAATATGATAAAATCCGTTCTTAGACAACGTCTACTAAGTAACTACCTCATACGAAATTTAAATTTTATACATTAAAAGGTTTTTGATATTTTGTGATGAGGTCACTCACCTTTCGGTAATAATATAGTCTGACTGCGAGTCAGGCTATCTGAGTTTAAGAATTAAAAGCTTTTATCTTTTCTCACACAAAATCAAAAATAATGATCTTAATGTGTACACAAAAGGTTTGTGAAGTCTATGGTCGTTACTAGGTCTTAACGTGGC
This sequence comes from Hesperia comma, assembly GCA_905404135.1. Lineage (NCBI taxonomy): Eukaryota > Metazoa > Arthropoda > Insecta > Lepidoptera > Hesperiidae > Hesperia > Hesperia comma. The sequence continues at coordinate 15,826,271 of FR990024.1, forward strand.
TTAAATTTGGTGTAAGTGACTATTGGTTAGACTTCATTTATTAGCGTGTTTTATGAGAACATTATAAAAGATCCTTATTGTTTTCATATACCTTCACAACTCATTTGAATTCTCGAATGTTCTGTTAGTATCGTAACTAGGTAAGCTGAAATCATAGTGGTCAAATTGGAGTTGATAATGGCTTAGAAAAGATGTTAATGTCAGCGCGTCTATATTGGGAGCTGTAATCCCAGTTGGGGCAAACAGATTTCGAGCCGTTGAAGTTTAGATACGCTCTGGTAAAACGGAAAGCGCTGCGAATGCAAATTCAAATTCCTTTATTCATGTAGGTATCACCGATAAAATTATGAATGTCAATTTTTTTAATTCTGCCACCGTTTTTGATTTTGCAAAGGTGCTTTATAAAGGAGGATAAAAAAACGACGAAAATTACTCCTCGGCACGCCTGGTGATTTCCATGCCTTTTTGTCATTTTAATATTCCTCTATGCTATTAGCCTTTGTTTAAAAGTTGCATTTTTACATGATTCTTAAACAACTAATGGGCAGGTCAATGAATGTATTAAATGACTAATTAATAATTTCAAAACAGGTACGAATTATTATATTAATGTGAAGCTCAATATACAAATAAACATATTACCCTTCTTCTTCTTCTTCAAGACTTACTTAACTTTGGGACTACGTAATTCATTTTTTATTTATAAACTTGCGAGACTAACGTCCTTCCTTAAAGGTTGTCCTTGGGCTCATTATCCCCACTATTATACTTAATCCCTTATGTTATTCGTAAATTACGGTAAGGATCGCTAGCTATCCGAGTAGAATATTCTAGAATCAGCTATTTTTAAATTGCTTCGATATCAGTGTAAAATCTCTTAAATAACGAACTTTTAACAAATAAATAACCGACATCAACATCAACAAGTAGAAATAAGCTAAGAACTACTCGAAAACTGTCGCTAAAATTTATACTTTACCAGATGAGGAGGAGATGAGGAGGAGACATTTTCGAAAAAAAAATAATCATAAAAATTAGACCACGTTTTATGCGGCCAAAAGAAAAAAGAAGTTATCAGGCACAATACACGAAAATACAGTCCTTTTTTTAAATTCTGTAAAAAACTGTAAATAATTAAATTGACTTACTCTCTAAGCCATGTATTAAAGATACGTGCCCTTCAAGAAGGGGATCCTTCGTTTTTTTCTTAGCTAGCAATGCGTTGTTTACGCACCTGGTGCTGTCCAAGGGTGTCTAAGAGTGATGATGTTTACCTATCATCAATTGCCCGTTTACGATATAAAAGGCACGATTGCCAGTAATTTACAACGGCTTATCGAAATGTTTTCAGTTTTTCAGAAGACACCATTTATATTCCATTTATATCGTTTGCTTTCTTAGCAAAAAAAAATGTGTTTTGTCAGAAATCGTGTTATGAATATTATTGGTCTCTTAATTTCGTCTGGATGATTCGAGGGTCGCAGCCACCCGCCCATCTTGCCCTACGATACTTCGGTCGGTAGTTCGGTACGCCCTCGCAGTACCGCTCGGAACCTCGCTCGTGTCATACGCGTCGTTCCGCACGCAAAAAACGCGCCAATTTTGAAAATAGAACACAGATAAATAATTGTTGATCACGTTTTAAAAAGTATTTACATAGATTAAATTTGATTGAAACGTTCGAATTTTTTTACAATAATAATTATTGTCGTAGAATAAAAGTTGTATGTTATATTATATTAGTTGTTGAAAGTTTATTGAAGTGTTAATTAATATTTTTTAATATTAATAATTTTTAGATAAATGTAAAGTATTATATTAAGTGTTGTGACGAAAATAGTGGCAAGTGCAGTGAGGCAAGCTATTTCCGGCGTGATCTTCTCTACAGTTGATTGGTTAACGTTCGGTTACAAATATAAAATTTATCAATTTGTGGGTACAGCATCGAGTGCAGTTATTTACTTCTTGTACTTGCCTAACTTTTTAAATGTACATAATTATTCTTGATTATTTCAAAAATTATCGTAAATTTTAGTTACAATATACGATCATTAACAGTTTTTTCAATGTTATAAGGTAGTTAGTTACACGTCCGAAATTCTACATTATTTTTTAACTTCAAGTAACTCATGTTCATATTTTAGTATGCGAATAAAGTTTCGTAATAAAATGTACATTATAATGAGGCCGGTGTTATAAATAAGTGGAAATAAATAAGTGCAAAATTAGAGATAGCGACTACCTGAACGTTCGAACCGTTTCGCCTAGTGGGTACTGACTTAGCTTGCGAAGCGATTCCCAAAAGAGAAGTCCCAGTGTTGATTCCCTGCCAAGGCGGATATTTGTGTAACAGATAAATATTTTTCACGGGTTATCGATGTTAAATATGTGCGAATGATGTGTAATTTTTATTGTCCATGCCGCCCGCGTCTGAGGGAATATCGTTCTCGCTTTACTTTGGGAAACCCTTCTCTTGGGACAATCCTGGATACAATTGCTACTCATTTTCATAATTTTAATTATATATCTATACAAACAAATAGACGTTAACAAACATTCTAAAACTCTTACAGGATGTACCTAATGCATCAATTACCTCAAATTATAGTTTTCCCCAAACATTTAATTTTTACCCTGTAGACATCGATATCTCTCTAAAAGTATATTACAACTATCAAATTATAGCATCGCATAAAAAGCGCGTAAGATCCATCACTTTTGAAGGAGATATAAACGCTGAAGGGAAAGGGCCTTAGAATTTCGTCGCTGCGGATGGCTGGCGAAAGAAAAGGACGCTTCGACGTCTGAGGCGACTGATGACTTGAGGGTAGCTCCGGAATCACTTGAAAAGGACCGCTGTTCTATACCTATTTTATATTAAAGGAATATTATGTTAGATAGCTAACGAATATTAGTTTTTAGGGTTCCGTACCCAAGTTTATCGGGATATAAGTTACTACTGTGAGTCCTTCTTCCACAGGTCTATATAATTTGACCCGTAATAGATGATTTTTAAATGATTTTTAACACATGATTTTGCTAAGACGTTATTGCTAACAAGAAGTATTGGAAATAGAAATGATAGAGCAAAGGAACATGTTTTTTCCTAAAAAGTTCACGCTCATAATACGTTTCTCGTGTGGGTCTGACTCGCAGTTGCCCGATTTTTTGTATTCTTTTACGACCGTTAAAAGAAATTGATTGCCTGTAATCATTATTGTTACAGTGGACGATTTCTCTTCCCTTGTCGGCAATTGAGACTAATTCAATAATATTTTGTTCTTTGATTTTTGGTTAGTACCTACAAATATTTATGTGACAGTTAAGTGTGTACTCTCGGTTGTAATTTTTTATAGATTCTATCCATGCCACTTGCCACAAGGGAATCCTTCTGGTGAAGTGTGAGTTGGTGAAAGAAAAAACCTATTTAGGTATATTATGTAGCGTATGTAAATTCAGTAGAAAGGAGGATCAGGGGATCTGAAGAATCAGTTGAAAAATGAAAAGTGACGTTTAGACAAAGAACGTTTAGACACTTTGTGCAGAAGCGATTGGACCTCGTATTAATGTCCAATGTGCATTACAGTCCACTCCAAGCCATGGTCCCAAGCCGAGGTACTGAATTATTGTGAAGGACTGGGTAGCTGGCCAGACTCGGTTGTTCCACCTGTGTATGATGTGGGAGTCTTCAACAGGAAAGTGAATAACATAATATGAAATAGATTTTTACTCGTAATAACTTAGTGGGTTCAACCTTTTGCGTACCACTTATTTATCTACTATAAGGTGGATTTGTGGACAAAATAAGTTATTTTTAATAAAAATAAACTGCTGACTTTTTCTATTCATCCAGGTTGAGTCCTCAACTCAAGTTGTTCCTTTACAGCAACAACTTTTACTTTATTTTCCAAGTTTTCTAGAGATTATTAATAGATAGATCACTGAAAACGGCTTCAGTCTAGATAAAAAATACTTTTTATCTTCTCTCTCGTAAGGCCATTTCAAAGTGAAAGCCCGCGAACGACAAACGTCACTTTCTTGGACGTTCATCTTTTGTCATTTGTAGAGAGTGCACTTCTCTGCTCATTTCTCTTTTGTTGGAATTTGTGAGGTTTTTTATATACCTACCTACCTATGACGTAAATGATGAAAACAATTATTGTTAATTTTCGTAATGGGAGGCAATTAAAATTAATATAATATATACAATGTCATATATGATATCCGCCCGCGTCTTTCTCCGCGGAATTCCTTCATTTCATAATATTAATGGTTGATTTAAAAAATAGTCTATGTATGACCCTGGGTCTTTACTATTTTCATTCCGAATTTCTTCCATTCAGTATTTTTTCATGATTTGGTGAACACATGTTTAATGTATTTTTTTATTTCTTTTAGATCTTGAATAAGGTGTTTTTTTGCTAACCTTATATAAAAAATATTGTTTTTAGCGTTGAGATTAGTTAGTGGTATTCTTATACACGAGCGTAACCATGGTACGATCATGTCGCACTGGGTAATATAAAAATTATGTGGTCATTTGGGTCTTTGTTCGCCCTAGAATGCGGGGTGAGTTTCATTCAGTTTTGGGTTCAAATTCAAAATCACTTATGATGTACAATGGGACGAAGGTCACATGACCACCCTGTATAATATTTAAACTTTTCTGTGAAAAACGGTGCTAGTGGCAAATTAACTTTCATTTTACATGCTTTATAACTTAACGTAAAAAATATTTTTTTCTTATTTGTTTTTCACATACCTTATGAAAAGACTTACCCCAACTTGTTTCAATACCAATAATAATAGGTTACACGCGTGACGCAGAATCTATAGTCTTGTTGAATTTATTCGAAAACACATTCGAAATAGCTTTACTACATCCTCTGCCATAAAATGATAAAACTTATGGCAATATTTTTATAATATTCATACACAACAATATTATTTTTAGATATTATCCAAGATCTTCAATTTCTCCGAGATATTTATCTTGGATATAAATGAGGAGTAGACTCGAGCTGAATTTTGTTTATTATGTAATGGAATTGCATAAAAATCATTGTGTTCACTGTTCGATTCCGCGCCAATAGAATGTTTATCCTCAGATGTTTTCTATTCGCTTTAAAGGAGAAGCACTTTGTTTAGCGGAGAAATACTTCTTTTAATAGAGAAATACTTCTTTTAATGGAAAATTACTTCGTTAAATGAAGAAACAGTTCGTTTCAATGGAGAAGAGCTGAATGCTGCATAAGTTTCATCTTTGATATTAGCTAAGGTCTCTTTACTCTGATAAAAAAAGTTATACCTACTTAAGGTAGGACTTTTTCTAAATGTAAAAATATCTCTTACTAATAGATAATTTCTCCAGTACCTCTTATTTCGTAAATCGCCAAATAAAAAGTTCATTTTAACAAAAAAATATTTATGATCAGATTTACATAATAAAACAAACTACAAAAGGTGGCCCTTAGATACCCCCTTTTTATTTCGAAATCTTTTACATCGGACATTTCAACAAAGTATTTAATATATTTAATTGAGTTCATCAATCTACCAATTAACTCTTAGATTACTTTATATTGAAGAATCCTCATTTCCTTTGTAAATGACTTGACACAATTTATTTTCTCATTTTTGGTCATATTTTATCATTGTTAGGGTTTTGAGTCCTTTAAGAACGAGAAAAGACGAGATAGGATTTAACCACTAAATTGTATCTGTTTTTTTCTCGTGTCGTGTCGGTTCTCGCGTCTTCTGATTACATTATCAATCCACAGCCACACATACCTACAAACAAACAAGTAGGTAATGTTATGAACATAAATACGAGTCAGGTACCGGCAAGCTTGCTGTTTTAATAATCTGTAATTAACCAGACTACAGTTTGAACTGTATTAACATCAATTGTTGTAAATGCGTTTTATGTAAACTATTGTTCCTATTGTTGATCAACAATCTTCTTCTTATGGTGCCGTCTCCTTATGAAGGTTGGCAATCATCATGGCGATTTGTAACTTGGACGCCGCTGCTCTGAATAATCCACGGATGCTCTTTCCAAACCATTCTCGTAAGTTCTTAAGCCAAGATATCCGTCTGCGGCCAGGTCTCCTCCTGCCTGTCACCTTACCTTGCATGACTAGTTGAAGGAGCTCATACTATTGGGTGTTACGCATCACATGGCCAAAATACTCTAGTTTCCTCTTTTTTACATCCTCTAAAAAAGAGGATCAACAATCATAACAGACATAATCTCCATATAGGTATATTATGTAATCCTTCCCTTACTTCGTTTCAGGAAACACTAAGCCTCTAGTGAGTAAAAAAAAGCTTCTTAGGAGTTTCTGGCTACTTCTTTTTCCAAGTTCTTTAACGGTAGAGCGATAGAGCGATGCATGTCTACCTAGTTTGCCTTTCGAAAAGTGTTTGTAAAAAAAGAAGTTTGAATAGACTTCAATTCATTTCATTTAAGTAGATATTTAATTCATTTCATTTCAGTCTAGTAATCACTCGACAAGTGTTTCGAGGGAATGCTGTGAAATAAGATATTTTTCCAATTGTAATAATTGAAGCCCAAGCTTGCTTTTTTCATTTGTCATTGAAAATGGTCACAACAACCGAAAAATAATTAATCAAAAAATCTCAAAAATCGCAATGATTGAATAGTTTTCTCAAATATCCTCCATAAATAGCGACGTCGATTACAAGAGTTTTATATGTATGATAACGTATACATAAGTATACAATATTAAGCGCAATACCCGCATATTATCCTACCTGAATCACTGTAGGCTTTATGAAGTGTACAGAGTGTTATCAGAAATTATACCCTTTTATATTGCACGCCCCAAAATATATGAAAATATATTAAATTAGAGGGGCGAAGTAGGTAATTATCACCCACATCTCTCTGTAGCTATTTACTTATCGCGCTTATCAACACGTTACCCGGGGGTGTGACTAAATGAAATAGCTCAACATTCGACATCGTCTAGAGCTACAAATTAAACCTTAATATAAACATAACAAATTACGCTATACATCAAAACTCTTAAGGCGCTTTGCACATGGAACAACTTAAGTTGAGGCAACTATCAACTTTTTACAGGAAATTTTTAAATGTTGATAGTTGCTATAACGTTTAGGGTTGCCGCAATTTTATGGCAATCTGTGAGCTACTTTAATAATCGAATTGCTTAATCTACGCATTTCTGGGCACAGGCAGAGGGAGGGAGGGTGTGAAATCGTCCGACGCGTTGCGATTGACAGTTGCGAAAACCGTCAACTTTAAAAACCGGTATAATAATTAACAGTTGCTAGTTGCTGCAATTTGGAACTAACCTAGTCATCCATTACAGCAACTGAAACCTGTTGACGATCACCGGAATTCCAAAATCGAGTTGCTACGTGTGCTCAGTCCAATTGAAATGTTTGTTTACATAAAACAGCTAATTGGCAGCCAGTTGCCAGTTGCTGCAATAGTTGCTCCATGTGCAAAGCGCCTAAGTAACGCTGATACTTTTTACTGTAAATACCTTACTCGTTACATTTTACTGTTACGCCTTAAATTTTACTCTTTACATCTTTTTATTTAACTGGTCGATAAACAAGCAGACGTCATTATTGTTTTATCATTTGAATCGTATATTTTTTGTGACTTCGTCTCGTATTTTCGTTGTCGTATTTTTGTGAACCGTATATTTTTTGAGGGACCTGTAAACATTATTTAATTTACACCTTAAGTTAAACACAACACCTGAGGCTACTCTTAACGCTTAGGCACTTCTCACACAACGCTATTTATGAGCGACGCAACGCGATCTAAAATTTGTATGTATCTGACACTTTTCACTGACAGGAGTCGCATCATAGACGCCTCTCCTGTCAGTGAAAAGTGTCAGATACATACGAATTTTAGATTGCGTTGCAGTCGCGTAGCTCATAAATAGCGTTGTGTGAGAAGTGCCTTAAGTTACACACAACACTTTGGGGTACACTTTACACTTGTAAGTTGCACACAACACCTTTGGCTACACTTCACACCCAAGTTACACATAATACCATAGTTAACACTTTACACCTTAAGTTACATATAACACCTATAGGTAAAATTCCACCTTAATCTATACATTTTAACTGTCAATATCCCGTGTTCTCAATAGCTCGAACGACACAAAGCGAAAGCTGTTGCGAAATTCATAAGTAGTTCCACAATCGGCACACTGCGTGCTTTATTCTTTCAGTTCACAACCGACGGCGTCGCAACAATACCACGGTTGTGAATAAAGCTGGTACGGGAATACATTTTATATGTATAGCTTTATTCAACTCCTTGCATCTTTTGTTACTTGTTAGGTAACTTCTAGCTATTAAATTCTTTTGTCGAATATATTATTTTTTTTATTTCCATCTCTTACTTTATACTTACATGGATTATTTTGTACAGGAAAAATATTAATATTTTATGCATGAACGTTTGTTTTAAATCAAGACTCATGAAAATACGGAAAGTTCTCGCGTTTTAATCATACCTCGAAGTTTGAGAAGTAGTAGGCACAGACAGTTTGGATAAAATTCTAATAACATGCTTGAGTTTCAGGTGACTGCTGACTTTAGGTACATCGCATTAAGCTATGTTGAAGAGTTTCGCGCGGGATTACGATTCCGAACATTGGTTACAACCATGCCCTGAAATCTTATCTAAGCTAATGGGTTTATGTGGGTGTAATAACGCTATGAACACACTCATAGCTTCATTCTAGCAAATAAATTAGGACACACACCCAAACCTCATGCTCATTAAAATTTCTGCCTCGCTGGGAATCGAATCCAGGGCCTTTTAAACGATAGTCCGGCATGGTAAACGTTACACGGCCACACAGGTAATCATAATATTTTAAAGAAATTTCTGTTGTTAATTTCTTTATAACATTGTAATTAGATCCAAAATCCACAATTGGTTAATTAATAGAATTAAACAACTATTACGAATTTTCACTACGAGTATTAAGCACCTAATCTTTTTAACAACTTGAAGTGTAATTTACGGTTTCAAGATAATAATTACCACGTTAATAGGTCTGAAGGGGTTGGAATATTAAATCAAATTAAAATGTTGTTAATAGATTTCTGACATAGTTTCAGATAGTAGTGTAATAAGTTCACGGTGGAGTGCCGGCAGCCATCTTGAACGATACCTACTTTCTGTAGTGTGCAACTTTCTCAAGTCGCCACTCGGACAATCTCGATTTACTGGGAGCTAATAAATGTTGCCGAGCGAAGTGAAGTGTTCGATATTTAAACGTGAATTTATTTTTTATTATTAGCGTTATCAGTTTTATGTTTTCTAAATGTATAAAAATATAATAAATAAAATTAACTAATAGTTGTCTGTACGTTCAAGATATGTGGGGAATTACATTATTAAAGACCATTAATTAAAGCAATAATGTCGAAATCTATACCTGCCCTATACCATCACTGTTGCAAGCGATATTTTGGAGTAGCAGAGAATAGTCAAACTCAGCCATGCCACTATCAGTCTATCATACATCTTACATATATTTTTACTCATACTTGCATGACAAGTTAATATTGTTCCTGTCTAGAAACTAGAAATATGATCGTTATGTTGTTCGTAGACCAATTAAAATAGATCCTTTACTCGTAGTAACGCACAAGGAGTGCGAGAGCTAGTTTAATTTTCTGCGCGGCCGGATCTGAAGATATAACGAAGAGTTCAAGTCGACCCTCGTCTAGATCTCGTCTCTTGTCCACCTACAATTTATAAGTAAATAAACTTTAGTATTACAATAAACGTAGAGTCATATAAAATGCTGTATTCTTTGTTAAATAAGGTTGAGTATTGGAATAAACGTAGAATAATATAAAAGTAGAAAATTATGGATTTAATGATCCATTTTACAATTTGCTACTCGTATCTTGTATTGAATGTAGGTACAGATGGTTGTGTCGAAATTTTATTAGTTATTTTGAAAGTTGCATTCTAAGCAAGATGAAAATTATTTTAACAAACATGAGGTCATAATGTTTGCTTTATAGCAAGCACCTACTTAATAAGGAAGAGAAACAAGAAAAAATGTGAATTGGTATAATTTTCAGCACAAGTAAGTAATAAAAAATATCCATGACAATCTTCATCTCTTACCTTACCCCGTTTCTTACCTATACTAATGTGTCACCGTACCCATCCTAAGTATGTGAAATGGAGTATACATCGATAAAATACAGGTTTAATTTTTATAAGTAAAAACGTAATCTGGAGCACCAATTGCTAAATTAATGAACGTTGTACCTACAATATTAATGTGCATAATAGAAATAAACAAAAATGGAAAGAACATTGTGGCAAGAGTTATACTCGTAATCGATGTTAATTTAATTTAATTAACTTTTATAAAAAACGCAAGTTTGTTTTGTGGTGCTTGTTAATTAACGAACACACGATTCACATTAATTTCACGTTATAAGAATTGTAGCAAACAATCATAGGTACAAACCTATTGTTATTTTCCCAGTAAATGTCGTACGAAAATCACAAGCGGTCGTTGTACCTAGATATACGCATACGCCATCATTAATCTATTTCAGTAATATTACGCAGTGTCACCAATTTGCCCTTAATCATCAGGACATGACAATCCATAGATATATTCAGGTTGATAGATCAATTCAGTTTGAACTTGATACATCTTAGCACTTTATATAACTGTTTCAAGTATCCTTAACCCTAATTAAAATAAAATACTTATAACTTGAAGCCAAAGGGTATCTGAACGCCGTATTACTTGCCGCTATCAATAGTATCTACCTATTTATTTCGCGCCCCTGAGAGATAGGTTTATTTTTGTATTTTTCATATTTCCTATTGTTTGCTGTTTCCTTTCTTCGATTAATGAGTTGAAGCTCTAGAGGAACGAGCTCGGCGTACGAGTACATTTCTTGATGTTTAAGGTTATAAATAATCCGGGAGGATGATAATAAACAAACATTGTTTAGGAAACTGCTTACATTTCAAGAGTTAAATCCTGCAGAGGGAGGTGTTTCTAAAATAACTGCTTAAAGTTATTTTTGGAAATACCTCCCTCTAACGCCCTTAGGTAAACATACTACAAAAGCATATTATAGCATGTTCTTTTGTTCGGTTTATTCCATACCTACTAGTTTTTATGCATGGCTTCGCTCGCTTGGGAGTCGGAAAACAACAAAATACTGTCATATTATCCCAACGTGGCATATTGTCGGGTGAAAAACTGCTCTAAATTAAATGGGTTAATGGGTTAAATGGGTTAAATAATTGGCCTAAGAAACATTAATAGAACACGAATCTAAAAAAAAGTTGATGATGCAGAACCATGTTATAAACCAGCTTTACAGTAAGAGTTACAAAAATGGCGCCCTAGCAAAAATTGTTGTGCCTAGTGAGCGTTTTCTGCTGAGATAATTAAACCAAAGACCTGGAATGATTGAAACTCCACGCGAATAATTGAAAATCCACGCACTTGCGGGAACCAGGTAGGGATTAAATATAAAATAAATAATCTTTTGTTTATTATTACAAAGTTTGACTCATGGCTGAAGTGACATGTTTTCGTTGCATTTGGGAGACACAAAGCACACTAAAATTAAGTAGTGTCCCTGAATCATTTACCATCAAACTTGAAGATCAATGGTAGGTGGTAACCAGCTGTGCGTTATTCCAGAACTCAGAACTCATTTTCCCGCCGATATTAATGAGATGATTACAAAAGCCGGAACTATTGAATGGCCGTCGAATCGAAGACAATGGTGAAATGTCTTGACAAGGACTTCTTAATTACTTAGCTAATGGATTCATTTAACAAAAGGCAACTTGTTATTTTCGATTCATTTGCATCACAGATACAGCCGATTATTCATCATTCAACAATGAACAGTTTCAAAGATATTCGTGAACTGTGAAGGCTAGCGACATCTCACAAGTGAATTCTAAAAAAAATGTTCTATTAGATATTTTTAAAATGAAAGATTCGTACGCCTACGATTTGTCATGGACAGAATATATCAGGCACCATGTGTTTTTAAATTTAACAATTTGAATTTAAATTATACCTAATGCTCATTAGACTCTTAATCATACTTGTAAACTATCTAGTCTAGCTATTTCGATTTTTAGATTCATAGCGTTATGCGTTGAGATAAATGAGACTAATCTTACCCGTAATATTGTAAAAATTAACAACGTGTAATATACGAGTATATTATTAGAACAATACAAACAAGTTATCATTTGCAACGAAATGAGTATTCAAGTAATCCGGATAACTCATAATAAAATTCTATATCGGAATTGTAATATAATCTCCGGAACGTGCGTTATTATGGACTTCCTGTATTAAAAATATTATCTTAGGGTTCCAATCCAAGTAAAGTAAATAAACATAGTGTCGATATGATCGATATCAATATTGGGTTTCGTTTATTTTCAGATAAACTGTCAAATAAAAAAAACCTTATTTGAGAAACGAGAAAGGTTATGTATTATAATTACGCACGTAGTTAGCTAGGAACCTAGGAAAATCATTACGATCAATAGACGCGTTAGTTCTATTTGTAGGTACCTAATTCGTTCATAATGGGTCACTATTGAGTTCGGGTCTCCTCAAAACTAAGACGGTCTAGAGTTCTAGAGCATACTCCACACCACTGCGATTCGCTGGAGTCCTTAACCTACAAATTAGGTATGGCTATATTGTAACCTGACGTTTCCCTGAAAATTCGGAGGTTTGATGTGAGTACTCATAGGCACTTCTCACACAACGCTATTTATGAGCTACGCGACTGCAACGCAATCCAAAATTCGTATGTATCTGACACTTTTCACTGACAGGAGACGCGTCTACGATGCGAATTTTGGATTGCGTTGCAGATGCGTAGCCCATAAATAGCGTTGTGTGAGAAGTGCCATACAAGAAAAGGAGCAACTTATGCCAATGACATAAAAAAGAGACAGACAATGCTCTGTTTCGTCTTGCGTGACGATTTACAATGACAGCAAGAAACTTTTAGGACAAATATGTGCTACATACATTCGTAGATACGTATCGGGCTATCTCAAGTTGGTCACGCTTACTAGAGGTTTACAATTTTTTGTATGTCACAGATAAACTGACAGACATTCAAATGACTTTGATAGGGTTTTGATTCTTCATCCGGTATACAGAACCCAATCATCCACGGAAGACAACCACGCGTTATTATCGCACTTTAACGCGATTACAACCACAATAATGACCAGTCGATAATCCCATTTTACGAGCAATATGACGTCGGCGACCCAAATGTGGTATTTCAATTGTATTCCATTGGGCGTTGTGTATGGTCTTGATGTAATTGTTAATTTGATTTTATTGCCTATGGCTGTGGTTATTGTATTGTTTGAAGCGATTTAAAAATAATCATCGAGTGTAATATTATTAAGATTTATTTTATTTTTTTATTTTTACATGAGATTATGTTAATACTTGAAAACAATAACACCTGATGTTAAGTGGCAATCATGCCTAATATCGTGAATGCATTAACTTTGTCTAATTCGTTATTACCATAATTTATTTATTTTCTCATAATTTTGACTATGTACCTAAGTACTAACACACTAACTTAAAGACATACATTACATAGCTTTTATGGAGAGCTGTGACGTGTAGGTAGTAGGTACGACAGTTTACCGGTGCGTTGCAAAGCCTGTGTGACGCAGCGCATTCTGTATGATGAATAAATCACTATGATATATCACACTATGCGTTGCAACGTTGTGTGGTAGCAAAATTATGTCTACAGCAAGTCTGAGTCACTGCTTAGCCAGCGCAACACAGCAATGCCATAACTTCTGCTGCGGTACTGAAGATTTTCAAAACGGCGTAGCACTTTTTGGACACTAGAAAACTTGTTCCAGACAAATAAGTATTTTGAAGGTATCAAAAATGGAGATTCTCAATTCGTCTGTATGTTTTTTTCTAATAACTTGTTCCTCATAACTTTACACTGGGTGAACCGATTTTGATATTTTTTCGTATTCGAAAGGTGCTTCACGACTGGTCCCATATAAATTACTCTACTTATTGATTTCGAAGTCAGTTATTTTTTTTGGTATGAAGTTTATTATTCATTAACATGTTTAATATGTTTGGGATGTTTCTTTAAAACATAAGTATTATTATCTCAAAGAGGGAGTTGTTGAAAAAGTGTGCGCGAGTTTACGCGCTCGAAGTGAAAGTTCACGCCTTACTTTGGTAAGAAAACATTTACACAGTACACAACTCCCTGTTTAAGATAACGTATATTATGCAACTTCCGCTTCGAAGAACGTGACAAATTCACTTTGCCCTTTCTCACACACAATACTTCGAAAACCTTTTACTCATTCACTCGTTAAAGTTAACAAATATTTGTGTTTCTGTTATCGTATCTACTGCGTTTCAGACATTAATGTGAAACAATCTCCATTGTTCGGTAGTTTGCACGTAATGACGGGATGTGTTTCAGAGGTTATGAGGTACCGCTATGGTTTCCTGTTATCTTAATAAGTAGCATTAGGCTAAGTGGTTTATACATATAACATATTAAACCCGGAAGCTTCTACCTAATAGATAGATATATTTTGAAAATTTTATGCAGTTCGGTTATTTTTGTCGTATTGAGAAAATTACAATTTAATTTTACTAATGGGTAGAATTTAGACCACTGATATAAAACAATAAATGTAAACAATCTTATTATAATATAATAAAACATTATATAGGTAGCATGGAGCACAGTAGTAGGTAGAGGTGACTGACTTCCTCGACTTGTCAATGAATAATACCTCGAGTCATAGATCACGCACTAAATTTATAGCTGCTCTTTTATATCACCTTCCCCTCCCAACATCAGCTAATCACCAGTTCTTAGTTCTCGATGGTGATATCAGATGGTGGGAAACAATTTCAAATGTTGCCAACATAAAATAGGATTAAATCACACACTGATTTAATAGAACACCTTTTCTCCAAAAAGAAGCATCACTGTTCGCACCTCTACACTAAAAACTAAACAGAAGATAAAGCACAAGGCTCGATAAGACAGGATTACCGTAGAAATAGTTTTCCACTTGAAACGCAATTTCCAATTGAAGCGTTGTATAGCCGGGCTGTAGGTACAATTACAGACGTTAATTACGTTAAACCTTTTAACGCCAACCTCGACTTCATTTACTGCCGCACTTTATTTCTGGTTGGATTTAGTTTAGACGTCCCATAGCACAAGTCGTTAAAGAAGTGTTCACAAATAGGTAACTACCTATTAACAAAAAACTACAACTTAAACACCAAAAGGTAATAGAAGATAATAGAAGAGAACATCGTTAACGTATTCGAAATCGATTAAATACGCATTGTTAGGGTTAATTCAAAAATTAATTGTCAGATCGCGTTAGCATTAAAATGAGACATGACAAGCTTCAGCTTTTGAATATAAAAAGATTCATAAAATTCGGTACAATCAGTAAAAAGTTATGGAATTACAGACATGGCTAGGCGATTGAAAATACCCAGCAAAACGGATGGGTAACATCTATTCTTGGGTCGTCGATAATATTGAATTGTCACTGTCCGCTACAAACAAATTTATTACCAGTGCTCACTGATAAAATAAAATTTGTAACCAAAATTAACTTGCCGTTTTTTAAATTTTTGGCGTCAATCTGTAGCGTAGAATTAATTTGTAACCAAAATTAACTTGCCGCTTTTTTAATTCTTGGCTTCAACTGCAATGTACCTTAATCGCAGGGACGGAAAGCAGGCTTTGAGTGGGGTACAATTAAAACAAATTTTATATCGAACGCGAACTCAGTACATAAATAGTCATTTAAGATTTATGGACTGGTTATAGAAATTAACAATAATCATACTAACACACATATTAAGAAAAGTCGATAATCTTTAGATACATAGGTACTTTATGTACTTACGTACGTACTTCGAGTTAATTAAATATGAACTCTTGTAAGGGTAGGTAACTGACAAGTTCAGTCACTGAACTTTAGTATGAAGTTGTTAAAAGTTGCTACACGTATCATGTTGTTTATTAGAATTTTAGATTTTGTATTTAAAAAAGGGTTTGGAGCATACCTATCAATGATCTGGATGTTTGACGTCAGTGTGAATTGACGTTGATCATCTGTATTTAAAAATACGTGTTTGATGGTGAAGGTGTTAGAAGTACCAACGAGCGTCATTCACACCTCGACACACACGAGACGCCCCGTCAGCTATTGACACGAATAAAACATTTTCTATATTAAATTTCTTTCATGTTATACTCGAGTATGGGTATAACGTCATCCCATTTGCATTGAATGCCATAGATATGACGCTCACGCAGAACTGCTTAGTAATGGGTATAATCTTGCATAATGTGCTTCCTAACCATATACTTACTGTATAGTTCGGTACCTTGCGATAACATTTGCATACGCAGATACCCACATTTCCTTACAAAATTCCTTCTTTCGTCAGCTATCATCTCTGCTGGGAGAACACATTTTTACTCTTTTGTGTTGCTCGTGTTTCTTAAGTGGTCTCGGTGGATTAGATAATATAGGATGATTAATGGAATGGGGATTTTTTCAAACCAGATACCTAATTACTTTATTCCCCAAGATTGTAGGGCCGAGCAGTTTTGCCGTTTAGCAGAAAAACATCTGCGACCGATAACGCGGGAAAATGCTCCAGTTTTTCATCGTTAGGTGCTAATTACCTATAGCCCAGTTGGTGAGAAATGGCTGCGCTCTAACGCTGTGTGCACTGGGGTTTATAATTACTTGTGTTAGGTTTTTAGTTAGTAACTAAGGCGGAGTAAGCAATATACACACATGTAGGTTAAATAGTATTCTATCGAAGAATCTTTATTTTTACTTTTTTCTTGGTCGGAAAAGCATTTTTGATGCCTTTGATATTTATGATGTTAAGGGGTACGGCGGCGACCACTTACCATACTATACGCGGCTCTTCGCATTTTTTGTATTGGTGATGCATTCACAAAATACGATAAAATGTTGGAAAATGTTATTAATTTTGCAATAACTGCATCAGATTAATCCATTTAGGTATAAATTGTCAACGAGAACAATCTATGTCAAAAACTTACTCGACGAATGGAATATCTGATAAAAATGAATAATAATAGGGTTGGGTGCTCATACTAATTGAAAACTTAGGGCGAAATAGTCCTGAAGCGAAGCGAGGACGGGTTAACATTCTTTCAATGGTTAGGTACAGTTAGGTATATAATTTCAGATACATTTTGTCTCAATGTAACCATTTACTTTCTATGCTTAGGTAGGTATATAATTTAGATACATTTTGTATCGATATAGGTAACCATATCGTGATTTTCTTGAAACAACATTGCTTCACGATTGTGAGTCGATAAGGCCGTCCCGCTTATTGACGTTTACAAATTCTTCAATATCTTTTATATCGAAAAACCCGTTCGAGGACATTTAAGGATGCCATACCTATTGACAGGAAAACGTGAGAGTAACTGGGAAATATCTTTCAGTTCCTTATTACTCTTTGGACTTTTTTGCTGTGACACCATAAATCTTACCAATTTTTTGTTGTATCGGTGACACATCGGAGCTGAACTTATACGAGTGAGTGTCATTGCGTAAGAACAATGCCGCGAAGAGAATCTGGGAATTATTTTTGCTCCAAACCAATCGTGATTGAATTTCCAATCGAGTGGGCTTCAAAGGCACGAATCCCTGATTCGCACACCCTATTGTCTTCCTATCATTTGTCACTCGCCGCCGTTGTTTGACTGGGACCTACGGAGGAAAACGTTGCAGCTGATATTGACATAGCCGCACGGAGTACATTAAAGTTCCTAACATCGAGGAAATCTACCGCATAAATTCTCTACGGTACATCCGCTGTTTTGCCAGGTTGCCTGGAATTTTGGGGCATTTTGATTTTAAAATTTTGTTGGTGGTAATTTTGTCTTGAGCATCGACAAATGTAACATATCTATCACATAGAATCGAATTGAATCGTTAGGACTGAAGGCAGGTGGTATGTACAACGTTATTTCACATTGGTCACTACGAACTACCTTGCAAGACTGTCACGAGTTTATCTAAGTATAATAATATGCTTTTGTTCGGTGGCCACTTTATTCCAGGTATCGTAGTCACCATTTGTAACTGTCAACAAAAATTTGAATATCTAAGTAGTCTTAATGCGCAGTGTTTGTTATCAAAATGCTCCGAGAAAATATCTCAATTATTTGCAGCATTTCACCGCTATTCGTCATTTGGAACACTTTATTTCCATCACACAATTGCGCTGGAACCCACTCTTGAAGAAAGAAATGCTTCAACGTTTTTTCTCTCAGCTCATGAATTGGAAGAAATCTCCGGATGAATATTCAAGAACTGTATTCAGGTTCGAATTTTTTTGTTAGGCCTCTCGAGGTTTAATTGGAGATTGGATTCAAAGCCAGCAGCTTCAGGAGCGTCCATGCGACTGAGATTAGGATTTTAATTTCCGATTCGGTCATTCATTTGGCGATTCATTACGGTGATTCTAATGATCACTACTTCTTTAGATGGAGTCAAGGATAAAAGAAAAATATCCTAACTAATTTAAACTTGTGTGCGTAAGCACACACACTTGATGGTGGTTTTATTTTGGCTTTTTATTACCGGCATTACACTTGTTAGTGACACTCGATGTTGTACCTACCAAAATAAATGTTTAATTCTGACAGCGTATGCATTCTGTCGGCAAAAGAAATATAATTTCATCATGTTAACGACTTCTGCTTTTAATATAGGTCACGTTTTAATATAATTAAACCTCAAAATATATTGAATAAAAATGCAAACAATATATCATCCATTGCGGAATTTCAAATGAAACTCATTTTATAGCGTGGTACAACACTTGGAGTTGTATTATTAAACTATTTTGTTCTTAATAGTGCTCAAATAGAAAAACCTAGAAAAACGTGATTTTAGTGAAAGCACTCAGTGATTAATAAAGTTGACAGGAAATCAAGTGTAACATATCTTCAAACTCGACGACAAAACTTGAAACGTGGACCGCAAGACGAACCAAAACAGGCGTATGCGCTCTAACCAGTGTCGACAAACTTTGAACTTGGAACGCGTGACAAAAAAAGAATTGAGCAAAAAGAAAAAATGTGTCGATTCGAAATTTCGTAATTGGAACGCGGTAGGATAAGCGCGCGGGTAGTCGCGGCGACGCTTACCGCGGCGCGGTCGTGTGCCGCGCGGGGCGCCGCCAAGCTGGGCGAGCACGCCGCCATGCTCGCGGTCGCCATTTGTTGCATCCTCGTGCTGCTGCTGGTCTTCATCATCCTCATCATCGTCGTCGGCCAGAACATGGAGGTGAAGGGCGGCTCTTAGCGGTGGCGGGGTAAGTTTCATATACTTTCACAGGATTTCCGAAGACATCAACGACATGTTGCTAGTCACAAAGAAGTTGGGTCATGGATATCGCTTGCGTTCAAACACTGCATTAAAAGCATGTAACTAAAATATTTGACTGTTTAGATCAGCGGTTGTCACACTTTTCTGGTCAGGGGCCACACATAGGCCCTTTAACTTACGAGTATATGGGCGTCACCTGGGCCGCTCAGCTAGCTGTATGAGCGCTTGCATACATTACCATTTGCTTCAAATATACTGTTCGCGGGCCGCAGTTTGACGACCACGGGTTTTGATAATAAGTATGCATCTCCTACACGTATAAAACTGACACCATTAAATTTGTACCCCCTATTTACTAATATTTAGCTCTTACCATTGCGCCTTACTACTCTTCTATCCTGCCTACAGCTGTAAATGTTCTCACTAACCCTGTTTTTCACGCCAGTTTTGTATTCATACGTCGTTTCTGAGGTACTTTCATTAATAAATCTGTGGAGGTGAGAAACGTTCTATTTAGCTGAGCACGAGTACATTTTACATACAGATATGATTTACCCTCGCGTCATAATGCGATTGAGTTTGTTAACGAACGTAGAATAACTAAACGTAGCGAAAGACCTAAAGATATAAGAAGAGCTTCTAAAGATATGAAATCTGATAGTAAAAGTGTGTCATATTATGTATTGTTGTATCGTTTAAAACCTTTAAACCTTAAACCGATGGCTTATGTAGTTTATTTTATCGTCTAACAGCATTCTTCCGACATACAGTCGGCCAAGAAAGTAGCGAGGGTCCCATAATATTTCTGAATCACTGGCGCTGCGACTGTACCTCTAATCAAACATTTTACCGACGACAGGTGGGTTGAGAACCTTATCATCCTAATTACCTTCAGGATTAAACAGGGTGGTACGTACACACTTCGCCAAGGAATCTCCCCTCGTTCGTTGTTTGGCATAGCATAACAAGCAGGAGAGGTCGTCCTGAACTCAAGATGCCCTTTAACCCTTACGTCACCAACAGGAAGTTATTCCCCGCTTTGTTTATCCAAACACAGTTTCGATTCTAGCAGTCGTTTGCTTTGTTGGTTGTAGATATCATCGCAAATGTGAACAGACTTACTTACTTACAAAGTTATGACATAAATCCATATCCGGAAGAGTTTGATTCAGATCTTTTCCTTGATAACTTGGATGACTTGGCATTCACGATATTTGTCATGTGATTTGGCTTACACAAGGGCAAATGAAAAATGACTTATAGCTTATCGAACGTTGATCTACTCGTGGTCGTGCTAGAAAGCTAGAAACTACTTAAATCATAATTTCTCCCTGCTTCAAATCCATTAGTTATTGCTAAAGTTGCGCCCTAAACTTTGTTGAAACATCTAGCCAAGTGTAAACTAATTAGCTGCTTGAACGTTTACGGTTTAAGTCAAGGGAATGTGAATCTTACATATTACATGACTAACTGTTTAATAACGTTCATTTAATTACTTACATGTTTTTAATTTAGAAATTTTGTACGTAGTTTCTGAAAACCGTTTCAAATAACGTGACGAACATTTACAAGCTCCCAAAATTAGCAAATTCTACTGTTTCTATATTTGTCATTTAATAACACAACCCACATCGTATAGAGAATAGAATTACGGGACGAACTTAAATTTAGATTTCCTCAAATGTAATGTTTGTGGATAGAAACATTTTCATGAACTACATCCAATTACTCATTACTGATAGTGACGAATCACTGTAAGTTAAAATGGTATACAAATTAAAATGTAGCCTTGCAACATTCCAACGCTGTGCAACTGAGGTGCTTACTGGAGTTTGTCGTTGACTTTAGCAGCAATTACGAAGTTTTCAAGGCATTTATTGGTTACTTTGTTGGGAATTCACTGCGCTTGTGATCCGACGCCCTTCGACGGAGCGTCTCGGCCATTGAAGGCTCTTACACCAAGGTTCCTCTAAGCGTAGGCTGACACTCTGAATATCAATTTGTTAGATCGAGTATCTTGATGACTTTGTTCGCCTAATTAATAAAAATTTATTGAGTAAACCACTGAGGAAAATCGCTGTTTTATCTTTGCTGTCGTTAATATTAGATATTATCACAACGAATGTAGATTTCTAGTGCTAATTGGTCACTGGTGGTCGCTGTGTCAGTTTAATAGTCTTTTTTCCATTAAAGTGTGTCATGGCTTTGTAAGCCTGGAATGAGAGAAATTTCATGCAAAGTTGGACCCCCTTTTTACATCTTAAGGGGGAAGGGGAGGGATTTCCAAAAATTCTCTCTTGCTTCCTTACACTTCCCAAGGAACAAACATTCTAAGTCACTTTCTTGTATTCATTAATTTCGTCTGTGCTTTGTCTGTGAGTCAGTTGCACAGTACCTACCGGAAGAGTCAAATACATATAAATATTGATTAACTTGAAAAAAATTGTCTTATATTCAAAGGGAAGAGGAGCAGAGGCAAAGATATTCACACGCTTACAAAACCTTAAATCCCCAAAACTCAATAACGGCGCGGTGGTAATATAGCTTTCGTTCTCGAAGTTTGTATACATATCTAATGGTGGCAAATTGCGCCTATTTTATTATATTCCTTCGGTATATTTTGTTACTAATGCTGTGTTTATTGAAATGGATAAAATTACCCTAGATTGATTTCATTTTCCTTATTTTTTATTGGTTGAGTAAAAATGTTAGTAACTTTGAATGCGTAATTCGAAACGATATTTAACTCAGTTATTTCGTTCATCTGTAATGATCTGGGTATCGGATTCAATTCCCAAACGAGGCATATATATATATATATTTAAATGACAGATTTTAATGTCATTTTAATATCTGAACCACGAAAAATCTTTACTATTCCGTGATCTGAACTTTACTTATTCGTGACCTTGTTTACGTATGACAATTTATTTATCGTGAGCTTGGTGTTTATTATGTATGATCACTAAATTTAAGGTTTCATGAGTCTTAGATGTAGGTAAGTGGTCCCAGTCATTTGGAAGGCTTGCGTAGGGACACATGTCAACGTAGAGGCCCTTTGAGAGACAGAGAGACTATAATGTACTTAATGAGTGTATTTTAAACAAGGCGGGTAACACTCTCGACTGCACAGTTTTATATATCCAATGACGGTCGAGGTTTGACCCTACTCAAACATATGTTTTATGACATTCAAGTAAACTACGTACGTACGTGACATTCAAGTAAAAAACGTACTTAATGTGGTAACAAGTTCGAACGATTGAAAACACGTGTACGATGGTGTGATGATAATTTATCTATTGGATAATTGGATAACAATTTGTCAATTAACAAGTTAAGGCCAAGATTGAATTGTAATTAAATTGTCTACGTGGGTGCTGGATTGATTAAACAGTTCGTAAAACCCGAAACGAATTTAGGTATTTTAGGTGATTAAGAGTTGTGGTCTTTGGGCACGGATATGGACTGCTTACACATAAATAAAATTGTTTTTGTTTTACTTACTTCAAAGATTTGGCCGCTTGGCTACCACCTGGTTATAAGAATTGTGGATAAATTAATTATCCTCTAGAAACTTATATTGACACTAGGTACATGCCATATTAATTCGTAAGATGAGTATTCACTTAGATAAACCTGGGACGGTAACTACCTACTCTCCTTGGAAAAAATATTGTAAGTTGTGAAAAACTGATATAACTTTTCTATTTAATTATAAGAATAAACAATATTCTTTTGTATAATAAACACGTTATGATTCTTCGTTAGACAAATGAATGGCAACGATTGAAGCACGTCGAACAATATACCACCTGATTGCAGCTTTTCATTCATGAATAGGTCGTACCTTACCTTACTTTACTTTTTAATTGCAATTTACACATCGCTGTTATGAGGCTAATGAAAACAAGAATAGATTACTAACGCCTTTTGTATCTCGGGTAGCGAACATAATTATGTACTTACTAGGTATACGTGAGTCGTGGAAAATATGGAATTGCCACTCCCCGTTTAAAACAAACTTATAACCTGTACTTACAGTTCAATTTAGCTTGTGAGCTAAATTTACTTATGGATTTTTAAAA
Organism: Hesperia comma; assembly: GCA_905404135.1. NCBI lineage: Eukaryota > Metazoa > Arthropoda > Insecta > Lepidoptera > Hesperiidae > Hesperia > Hesperia comma. The sequence goes on from FR990024.1 coordinate 15,849,854, forward strand.
CCTCGCCGTCAATCTGCAATAGGTATACCTTAATCACAGAGGCGGAGCTGGTATTTCTGTGGGATGCATTTAAAACGAATTCCATTGGTATCGAAAGCGAACGCAGATAATAGACTTGTATATTTTTATGAATTAAATGTAGTCTTAATAAATGACTCCAAGTGAATCCATACTAATGTTATAAATACTAAAGTAATATTATCCGTCTGCTAAGTTTTCACGCTTAGTTTGAACTGAAATTTGATACGGAGGTAGTTTAACACCGTGAAAAGAAAATAAGATCGTTTTTATGAAGGAAATACTTTCCCTTCGAGTAATTATAACCGTACTTTTTCATTTTCCGATATCACCGAAGGGCAAAACCGTAAAAACAAGTAGGTACATAATTCATAACTGGGAGTCTAGAGTCTCAACTAATAATAATGCACTTAGCATTAGATCCTAATACTGGCCTTGAGTTTTCTAGTGAACCAAGTATACCTAATCACATAGTATAAAACTAAGTCGCCCTACGCTTCTGTCTGTCTGTGCCTTTCTAAGTCTTCTTCTTATAAACCACGCAACGGATTTTGATGCGGTTTTCACCATTAGGTAGAGTATTTGTCAAGGAAGGTCTTATGTAATTTGCTATGCTAAGCTATGTAAATTCCCCATTTAACGCTGAGCGAAGCTAGGGCGGGTCGCTAGTTTTCAATAAGAGTGTATGTGCGGCATTGTGGTATTGTTTGAGTAAAATGCAATATGCCTGCCCTAGTGGTCAGTGCGTGGGAGATTTTTCTCGGTTATAATAATGCCATAAAATCCTCCTATCTGCATAAGAATTTCGCTATAGAGGTTTAGAAGTGGAATATGAATTTGTATGAATCATATTGTCTGTGTGTTCATAAACTACTTGCCTGACATATAAGACACTGTCGCCTGTCTTAACATGTCAGGCAAGATATTTCATTTCTTTCCATAAACTCTTTTCTTATACGAACTAGCTACGCAGAGTTAGGTTGACACTTGAGTATACTTACTTGTACGTTTATATAATACACTTTTAATAACACATCCTTTATTAACGACTTCCTGACAAAGTGGAGAAGACGATGCTCAAAGTTTTGTCATAAAGAAAACACATTCGAATATAATTTGACGTTTAATTTCAAGTTAGCGCAAATTAAATTCCGCAACTTGTCGTGTCGCTGAAGTTTGTTGATACGGTAACTTGACGGGCTGAGGAAATGGCTTACATTCTTACAAGGATCATTTAGCGTATGGGTGACAGAGACAGCGCCTTACAGATAAGGCAAACTGTAAGGCACTGTCTCTGTCACCCATACGCTAAATGATCCTTGTACGACAATACACTTCACATCGTTAGCATTTTTTTATTTTTAAGGTTCTTTTTTGAAAGGGAGACATGCCCTACTAATAAACTTTAGCAGTCTATCTGTTACATGAATCTTGTCTCTTGAATAGAAATAAGTAGAAACCTGAAATTACAAAAAATTTACTCGCTATCAGAACAAGTTATAGATGTCAAAAGGAGCCCTTAAGCAGCTAACCTAAAAAGTGTTTATTTTGTATTCTATCTCGTTATTGACCAATTATAGTGCAGAATCCTGTGTGTGCGATCGAGACTCAAACTTGACCGCTATTCTTTATTTGTTTAAGACTAGGTAGACGTAGTGTTTTCTACGAGCCCAAGGCAATATAAATCAAAACATGTTCTACAGTCGGACCAGTGAATATTTAAAGGTGATACACGAAATATTTAGGTAGGTATTCCATTTGATTCTCAGTAAGCCTCGGGGCAAAACATATACCTTAAATATTATCCTCGTTTGTAAATGTATTAAATTTTTCCGTCTGTATTTACTGATATCAAGCTCCCGTATAATTAACTATGTTGTCGCCCACGCATTGCCGCGAGCTAGCGAAAAGGTTGCGACGCAAGATATTCGTAGATTTCGCATTAAACATTACAGATGACCCAGATTGCTTTATGATAGGTATAATTTGTAAGCGTTCCACACCTACACTCGCGTGTTTTTGAGCCTAGGTAGATATCTATAAGAAACAAACATAACATTGTTTGTTGACTACATTATACAGGGTGGGGATACCAATACGACCTTAATTTAAAACTTAGGCCCTTTTGACTTATAGGAACATATTTTAAATATAAAAAAAATTGTAAAATACAATTTAAAAAAAAGTTTTTTTCAAACAAACAAAATCGCAATAATTTTGATATTATAATTTACACGTACCTAGTTTAATATTGAATAATAATTATCCTGGGTTCGATTCTCGACGGGATGGAAATAAGTTTAAATTTCGCTTTTCAGTCTAAGTCTGTGTCTATTTTTATCCTTGTCTTTGTGTATTGCCTATCACATGACACCCACGATAGATATATGGGTTGTTTCGGGAGTTCGTTGCATTTATTTCTATTACTAAATAATATCTAATACCTAAGTATTGTAGATTAGTATTAAATGTAATTTGTGCCTTTGTAATGTTAGCGTACCCAAAACTTTAGTGAACACGTCACGTAAGGAACTCATTTTAGTGCGGAAATAGAACCGAGCGCGATGGATTGCTCCCACGCGGCGTGACGCTTTGGGACCTGGCAGATAGAAGTTTTACATGTAACCACACTGACAACGGGTTGTGGGTATAGAACTCTGGACTATATATTATGTACGGTAAATCGCTATAAAGCGATAACTCCGTTGTTTTGTTTGTATTCCTTTGTTGTGTTTTTACAACATACCCATACTCTCATAGCCCAACAGTAGGATACTGTGTCGAGGGTGCCGTGGACAACACACAAGACAAGGACACACCTGGACAGCGGGCGGTATTTTTCCACTTCGCTTGGAATCGAACCCAAGACCCTTGGAACAGCAATTCGGCGTGTTAACTATTGCGCCATTCAGATCGTCATTGGGTAATTTTAGTGATATTCAAACAATAAATTGTTAAAAAATGTATTCTAATATCAGTTAGATTTAGATACTGATATTTTACTATTTCAGACTGCGATCAGTTACAGACTTATTCGTATAGTTTTTGTTACAAGTTTTGACGAAAAATAATAGTTAAAACGCATAAACGCGATCTTTAAATATTTTCGTAAATATTTAGTTAACAAAGACAAAATGCCAAGAATCTTTTAAGCATTTGATGCCGATGGGACGCGTGATTACGCTAAACGTTTTATACACATTACTAAAATAACACGGTTTACAGGCATGTGATATATTTATAAGGTGAACGAGGATCGCACAAAGCGAGCAGGGCACAAGGCTCAGCGAGATGAATCCGAGGATAACGCTATCGTTAGTGGTTACGTAAAGAGCTTTTACTGGTGCTGTACGTATATCTACGTATCTGCTGCGGTTACATATACCTATGCTTTGGTTCGGTGACGTAGGATGGTCATAAAGGAGGCATATACGGGCTGTTAGGGTTGGTTTTTATTTTATTTTTTGTACAATATTTTCAACTAAGTTTTATTTTATCCGTTAAAAGTACATACTTTCAACAATTTACACAATACCTCATTGATTCCTTATAAATCTCTCTATGTAAGTATTTGTGAAAATTGCATGAAAATTCGTTCATTAGTTTAAGAGTAAATCGCGAACAGACAGACGGAAAAGGTAAGAAACTTCGTCTAATTATGAAGTGGTCCATTATGTAGGAAAGCTTTCCGTGTTTGCCAATAACAGGTAGTTACGCTTAATTCCACAATTTTTTGATCTAGATTCCAAAAAAAAAAACAATCATTAAAATATTTTCCAATACGTTGTTTGCGGGCAATTGTCCCAATTTCCGCGATTGAACCAAGCATGAATGCCGTGAAGCACGATCCGATTCAATAGATCCAATATTTTGATTGAGCTCGTGGATGTTTGAGATCGGTATACGGGTAATCGTATCGATGATTCAAAGGTACCTCGTTGATTAGAAATTGTGCTGAACAGAGGTTATAAGCAACGAAGTGTAATTTTCATTCGGCTCTGCAGGGAGTGATGAGCCTCTAAGGCCATTTACAAACAACGCTTTTAGCAAGCACCTAGAATCTTGTCCATGCGTCGCTCGCGAGTCGTTTAAATGTGTCGAAGGCAAATCGTAGAATCTGCTGTTTACAATTAATATACAATGACCCTTAAAGACATGGGCGGAAAGCTGGCATTTTTCATCGAATTAACTGGTAAATTAAAGTTTTAATTACATTTACAATTTGGGTTTTTATTTATTTTACTATTAATAATGATCTAGATTATTTAAACAGACTGTAAGGGCCGATCACTTCTGGGCTATTTAACGCAAATTGTACTGAAACAGCTAGATTATACCTACACTCGTATAGGCTCATCAGTCTCCCAGGACACCACTACATCAATGTAATCCTCAATTTAACTCAAACTATGGCAGATTACCAGCTTATCTGGTTAAACGCCTCCCTAAGTGATTGGCGGGGCAATCAGATACGCGGTTATATTAATTTAAACTTGGTGTTTAAACATAATTCCGCTAACATTTACTGAAGGGTTATTTGTTGGTCTTGGTACTAACAACAATAGATATTGGAAAACAGGATTGAGACAAGAATATGTTTGCATTAGAATACAGAAAAAAAACTAAATTATCTAAATTATCTTTAAGCTTTGTCTCACAAGTATGAGGAGAGACCCGTCCTCACTGCTCAGTAATGGGCAATGGCTACAACCCATTAATGGCCCACTACTGAGCACGGGTCTCTCTTTTTTATTGAGGAGGCCTACAGCATACTCTACCACGCTGCTCCGGTGCGAATTGGTGGAGAGCAATAATTGGGTTGAAATATTGAAACTGCACATTTGTTAAGTATGTTAATGCCTGCCTTTTAATATTAGTGTAAGTATGAATAAATAAATAATAATATTATACACTCATCACACTATGTCATGTGCCATGGACAACACATTAGACAACGGACACACACCCAGACCGAAAACGGAAATTTAAACTCATCATTCAAATTGCCGCCTCGCTGGAAATCGAATCCAGGACCCTCGGAACAGCGTTCCGTCGTGTTAACCATTGCGCCATCCGGGTCGTCATAAATGAATGTATTCTGCATTTAACCGAATTATCTATGTTTTATCATCAGGTAAAAACATCTATTCCCGTACAATTCCGGTCCGCACGCGCGTAGCTTCCGAGTGCTTCAACTCTTTATTACAAAAACTTCGATGCAACTGTTTAACACGTTGAACGCCAGACTAAAAATCGATGTCTTGCCCAATGGGCCGCGGCGGACAATGTTGTCCGCCAACATGTCTGGTCCAGGGGGCCGCGTCGGACAACGTTGTCCGCGTGCACTCGCTCACTTTGGAAGCCTCTAATCGGCCGACGGACGGCTTCTCTTGTCTTTTTACTAAGGCAATAGACCCGCGCGGCCCCAAGGAACATCCTAGCAACTTGGCCCGAAAAAAACTGCAAAGACTTAGAACTTATGGGCTTTGAAACAAGCGGTTCATAAAAGCGTTGTAGGTATATACTTAAGTGATCAATTAAGTGATGTTTTAGGTAAATATACATTAATTTTTACTCTTTATAAGATACTAGAAAGTCGTTAGAATTATAATTGTTTTAACCAAGTACGTATTAAGTATAAAATTATGGGTTCAGTAGGTTAAAAATATAAGTAAGAAGCTACTTTACGAAAAGTTTAACGTAAAATACAAAAACAGAACTAGATAATCAAGTATTTTAAAGATATTTCTTATGGATAACAACCATAAATGATATAAATAATAAAAATAACTTCTAAATTATGATTCCAATTCATTCCTAGACCAAAAAAATATTGCTGATATCCACGATGGATTTTTATTTTTAAGTATTTCTCTACATACTTTGATGCTGTGCTATAGAATTGGATATTTGAGAAAAGTAGATAATTTTTAACACTTCTACCTACTAACTACCATGCATATTTTTTGGATATTCGATAAATTACATACTTTATTTCAGTAAACTTATTTTGCTAACAATTAAGCCTTTATTGTGAAGTACCTACCTATATATTGCACAGTGACTTGGGATTCTGAATATGATTATTATATAACCCATTTATCTACTTTTAAATAACCTACAAAATTTGAATAAATTGCATAATTTTGAGACAAGAAATCTTAACGCATCTAGCTAGACCATCAAGCAAAACCTATTACTTAAAAACAGACAGACAGACAGGGTGTTTCAGGACAAAATATGTCACAAATGATGTTATACTGTCACCTCCTCCCGGGTCTAGATTGATTTAACCAGTAATCCTATATAATAATGAAAAATAAGCTTCAACAAAAAATACTTTCAGGGTCTCCGATAGGTGTCAAATTTAAAAATGTTTACAATAAACATTTGAATTAAGGTGGGCCAATCCAAAGCTGATTGAGTCAATAGAAAATTTACAAAATCGTCAATTTTGTCCTACGTGTGAAACTTATACGTAATCCTAATTTTTACAAATCATGGCATTCGTCTACGCGAGCGCAAAATCGTAAGGATGACCGACAGTGGGACCCGCGCGGCGTCTGCGGAAGGAAACACGGTTTTTCATTCTCGGAGGCCGCGACGGACAATGGTGTCTGCCATTTGATATCTCGGAAAATAATGGGAACATAGCAGTTTCCATAAGTCGCCCGTTATTTTTAAGTTATTTCCTGACAAAATAAACAAAAAAACACCTCGACGTTTTTGGGCCATTTCTCGAAATATTGGTGTGGCCCCGGGGGAAAGTCTGCTGTCGGACAACATTGTCCGTCATGGCAGTCAACGTGTTAATATTGTTTTTATCATGGCAGTGTTATTCAGAGCCCTTTACGGGAAAACAGACTTTGTGGCACTCGATTTTAGATTCACTTTTCTTTGAAAATTGCATTAAGGCTTCGTACTATCGCCGGTGCTCTAATGATAGAGAAGTGAAATATGTGCGGATGATCGTGTTTAAATCTTCACGGGTTTTGTTTGATTTATATTTTTCCTGTAGGGACCGTTTTATTTAAGTGTAAGTATATCTTCAGTATTTTTCAATGAAATTTCTATATCTGTTCTGGAGCGAAATTTAGTAGAGGTAAAACAAAATCGACACAATTTTTTTCAAACGGAGACAAGAATCGACTGACTGGTTAGTTTTCCTAATTTAAGCTGCAACGGCTTAAATGGATTTTCTATGGAAAACAGTAAAATATAAAAATCATAAAATATTTTTAATCGATATTACAAATCCTACGATGTTTTGAATGCAATATTTTTTTAAGTATTAAAACATTTAACAATATGAATTTATGGAGCTTGTTTTGCTCTTTTCAGTTATGATTTGCGGTCAGATATATTTTTTTAATTTCATTCACTTCTAATACTGTATTTAAGAGCTTAAATGAAGAGAAACTAAGGGATATACTTTTTTATTTACTTATTCTTACAATAATTGCCATGTTGTTTGCCATGATTTACAATATTCATTTCATCATACTTCGACCATGCCAGATAAATAAATATATCATTAGAATTATTTATAAAGCCGAGGTTGGAGGCTACGACCAACTGGATTCGAGCTCGTAAATGCGGCTGACATATCACAGATTCGCTTCTTACGAGTATATCTGATATCAATTTCCTAACCCCTTTTTATCTTTGGCAACGTTCCAATAACATTTTTTCCGGCTTCAGTATCAAATTTAATTTTATAAAATGCCTTCGTTTAGCGACCTTATTTCTTAGGTAGGGTTGGCATGTAGTTAGCTAAGTCTATTTACATACTCTAGTCTACATACATACATACTAAGTCTACTACATATTGATAAAACCCAACGATTTATAACTGGGGCTTTAACTCATTAAAGGCGAAAGGGTACGGGTCTCTCCTCTTATCTGAGGAAGCCTGGAGCATACTCTCTTTACTGTGCTGTCCTAATTAGCTGTTGCCCATGGCCTTTCTATCTGACGGGAGAAGGGGGAGGGGAGGTAATTTCCAAAAAATTCTTTCTTAGTGCTCATCCGTGTGATTTGAGAAACGTACCTATAGGTTTCAAGTGAATCCATTGAACAATAAAATGCTCCAGTTTGTCTACTCCTTCTTATTTCTCTCTTCCTTTTATGGAAGAGTTTTATATTATCTGTATGGAGTTGTGAATTCTATGAAACAAATGTGTAAATTAATTCATAAATAACTTTGAATATACACAGTTTATGACGTCCTTTAAAAGTTATAGTTACAGACAGATGGGCCGACAGATGGATAAATTACAAACATAAAGAAAGCCATTGTGATTTAGTGAAGCATGCTGGAGTGCCGTCCAAACCATTTTGGATAAAGCTATCCGAGTACCAAATATCTACCATACGTTCGCATTCGGTATAGAACTCCTTTTTATTACATCCCATACAAAGGCCAACTTTCTGCCTCTGTGATCAAAGAATGCAGATTGACGACTAAAGTTTTTGCTTACAAGCCATACTGTACTGTGAGCACAGATTGTAAAGTGGCAATTCCATTGGCGACACAGGTATAGATATATTTTCAAAGCGGAATATTGAACAAGGTCTCTCTCGGCTATCTCCTTAATCCGCACTTGAATCCGTCCCTTCCGCAGTTTGCACGGACCGAGGACGCCCGCCGACACAATGATGCCAACTAAAATCGAGTTGTAATATTTTTATACTTCGATGGCAAAATAATAAATAATAACGCTAGATACGCATGGCCCCACACTAGGGTTCCCTGTGTCGTGGTTGCCCTGGACAAGACAAGACATGGGACACGCACCCAGACCGAGAACGGTTTTAACTCATCATTAAAATTTTCAGATCCTCAAAACAGCGTGATAACCAACCATAATTTTGTTCTGTTCGCATCGGAAACATGATCGGACGTAATTTTTTTTTCAATCAACATATCTTTCTTTTGTGGACTGATTGAAAAAATACAACTATATACATACCAAAAATCTAATACTTACTAAAAAGGTTAATTAATTTCTGAGATAACCTACAAGAATTTCGAAAACCATTGCTATAAATATCCAGAATGTAATAAATACTCTTTCAAAAGTCTTCCATGTACACATCAACCTGTAACACTTAAACACATTAAGTTAACATATTTTGTAAAGGTTACCTTCAAAACGTGGACCTCTAAAGAAACGACCGCGACTTTCATTTACAGTTTACAGCTGAAAAGCCAGACTGCGAAAAAAAGGTGTTTTGTGTCTAGCTACCTTGTGCAATCGCAGCCCCGTAATGTGTGCTTGACCTATTAACATTCTCACATGCTGACAGTGAAGAACAAAAGATAGGCGACAATGGCTTTTGACCTCGCAGAGATACCCACACTATACCTGTATTAAAACGACACTTTGCTAAACTGCAATCAAACTCAAGAACGTCGAGATAAATATAGCGTGACTGCCCTTTTCGTTGGCACTGAAATCTTGCAAATCAATTTACATATTTTGAACAATAGTTTAATGCCGTCGATCGTAGACTTCAAGGATCTTTTTTAATGTTTAATAGCCGATGTGCAGATGAGCCACGTGGTAGCAAATGGTCCTCGTTTCCAACAAACATCAACAACACCATTGATGCCTTGTCGGCAAAGAAAGAAGAAAGCAGAATAGTACATTATGATACAAGTGTGCGAAGTTGGTCATTACAGTCGAGGCGGTATTGAGCCCGAGCCGCAAGGCGAGGGCTGTAATAGAGCCAAGACTGTAATGAACAAAGCACACGCGTATCATACGACGTTTTTCAACACACTTGCGAGGAAAAAAACAATTAGGTATCGACATTTTTCAGTCACAAATCAGCAAATTATAAACGAACAAATGTTTGCACAAAACACAAAATGGCGCGGTTTATTTTTTCGCGCGCCGTATCTTTGGTTGAATAACTATGCGCGCGCAGTCCAGAGACACCGAACATTCAGCCACAATATATTAAACTAAATAATTATGTATTTCTAATAAGAATTTACGGTAATTAATGATTTAAAATATTGTATTTTTTAAATGCTTTAATAGATAATTAGATGAAGTATAATCTTATCTTATCAGATTTTGACTAAGTACAACAAGTTTATTTATTTACAAAATAACAAATCTTTTGGTAACAACCTCTTTACGGATATTAAAAAAAAAGTGGAATAAGAAAAACACTAGTGCGGTAATGAAAAGTAAAACGCACTAGTGTGTAATAAACCGCATTCCGGGCGTAAGACTAAAGAAAAAATAGCAACTTTACGAGCAAGTGTGTTGAAAAGAACCTTATTTACTTAGCCAGAGTTTAGGTACCATACTCTAAAATAAAAGCGGCTGAAAATAAAATTAAGGCACTCTCGCAAATTTTGTCCGAATATTTTTACTAATTAAAGACGCTTCATATTATCGTAAATTTATTATGGTTCCGATACTCTGTTTGTGACACCGAGCCTTATCTCGCGCGACAAGGCACGCAGAGCCTTTTATGTGCGGATTTTATCATATAATTAAAAGGAAATGTTCATTTTTAGGTTACTTAATTATTGGAAAATGTGCTGTAATATTTTTTTCAACACACTTGCTCGTAAAGTTGCTATTTTTTCTTTAGTCTTACGCCCGGAATGCGGTTTATTACACAATAGTGCGTTTTACTTTTCATTGCCGCACTAGTGTTTTTCTTATTCCACTTTTTTTTTAATATCCGTAAAGAGGTTGTTACCAAAAGATTTATTATTTTGTAAATAAATAAACTTGTTGTACTTAGTCAAAATCTGATAAGATAAGATTATACTTCATCTAATTATCTATTAAAGCATTTAAAAAATACAATATTTTAAATCATTAATTACCGTAAATTCCTATTAGAAATACATAATTATTTAGTTTAATATATTGTGGCTGAATAGCGGTTTTCTTTGCCTCTGGACTTAACCTGCGCGCCTGCGCGCGCATAGTTATTCAACCAAAGATACGGCGCGCGAAAAAATAAAATAAACCTCGGCGCCATTTTGTGCAAACATTTGTTCGTTTATAATTTGCTGATTTGTGACTGAAAAATGTCGATACCTAATTGTTTTTTTCCTCGCAAGTGTGTTGAAAAACGTCGTATGATACGCGTGCGCTTTGTTCACTACAGTCTTGGCTCTATTCCAGCCCTCGCCTTGCGGCTCGGGCTGTGCAATACCGCCTCGACTGTAATGACCAACTTCGCGCACTTATATCATAATGTACTATTTTCATCAATGGTTCTTGAGTTCGGAAGTTTCACGCAATGATTTCGGACGTTTGAAGGGCACAAGGTTCGACTTCCAGTAACTGCTTAAAGCGTTCTAGGATTGCTAGGTTTTGTTTTGAAAATGTATTATTATTTAATGAAATAAAGAACACAATGCACAGAAAGAGGGTTTAACCAAAAATTTTGACACTTTGACACAATACTGACACTGTTCAACGCTCTTTTACACGTTGAAGACCTTTTCATAGAGTACGAAGCTCTCTTATAAAATCCCCAAGAAATCTCATCATCACGTTTCCGATTTCAGTAGACATTTCCTACCACCATCTATCGGCAAGACTATCGTCTATGTTGGTTAGGAACCTTCTTTCCAAACATGAAAGATACTTATAATTATTATTTAATGATTATGGCTTTAACCTTTCAATGGCTCAATCCAACGCATGGATCTCTCATACGTGTCATGGTTATAGCATACCCACTAGCATACCTACTCTACCATGCTGCACCAGTGCGGATTGGTGATGTACTCGTAGTTAGCTACCGACCTAAGGTTTAGCAATTCATTATACCGCCCGAAAGTTTCCGACATGGTTTAAGAATACTACCTGCTAATTACAATTCACCTACCTCTTTAACTACCCTCTGAAGCACGGAAAAGCTTAAGAAAGGTTTTAATTTGGCCATTTTAAATATAAAATGCGTTATATTTTGAGAATAAACGTCAAGAGCTACTTCATGCTCATGCCTTGAACTGAATAGGCAATACTTTTAATCCGAAAAATCTCGCACACAATTTTTAAATGGTTTTCAATGTTTTATTTTCCATTGTTTGATTTTAAAGGTATTCAAACGAGCTTCGACGTGTAAATACTTTTCAATGTTTTATTTTTCATTGTTTATTTTAAAGGTACCTACGTTTTGCATTTTTCCTATTTCCTATTTTTTCTATTTTTAAAAATCACTCGTCAGAAGTGGCTCAATTTTATATAGGGCCAGACCAGCTTCATCTAGTGCAAAAGTTATGAAGTAAGTAACATACAGAACTTCTTTTTTTTTAAATAGAAGATGGCGAACTGATAAAATTTTCATTTTCAAGTTTACGACTTTTTATGGAATTAAGGTAGCAAACGAGCAGACAACACTATTATGTGAGTAAGCGACTCACATTATAAGTAAGTTTTTGGCCTATTCGTGGTATTCCCAGCTGCCAAAGCTGTGACAATTCGTGCAATGTAAGTACATAGTTACACAAAGATTCGCGCGCATGTGAGTGAGCGCGGTATCAATAAGCTTTTAACAGCAAAAAAGTTGAATTTGAAACAAGCACTTCCTTTTAGCAGTTATATTTTATTCTATCATGAAAAGTGTCCGTGTCCGGTCATGACCGTAATATCAGGTCAAAATGTTTTCTTTATTTTCACGTGATGTGTACACAAACCACTGAAATCACTGAATTGAGAGGCACAAACGATAAGCCAGGTACATCGATAAAAAAAATGTATAGGCCTACGTATCGATAACAAAAACAAGATTTAAATATTTCAAAAAATATTTCAAATACAAATTAGGCCCCGCTTTCCTTGACACGACAAATTATACTTAAGCCTCACAGATGAGTGCCTCGATTTGTACCCAAATACATCGGGGAAATTCGATGCTGTGGTGTTACTGGTGTAGCAAAAAGTTATCGTCTTCATTTACAATACATTGCGCTCCCGCGGCCTCACGGGAACAGGTAACACATTGCATGTGCGTCATTGTACGTGATTTATGGTTTTTGCTTACAATCGATTTATTTTCCGTAGATGGTAGAAATGTGGTTCTTTATTATAAGTAAACGTAACGTATCTTTTTTTTCGTTTGAGCTGTCCGATACTTCTTAGTTGTTTTTCACGCTCGACGTGGGCGGTAACGACCATAGTAGGTAATTAGGTATCTAGACCTACTCATGATACAAGTAGGTACAGTTGGATACGATTATGTATCGTAAGTTCGAAGAGCAACGGCCAAAGACTAAAACACCCAGACCTAGAACAAATTTAAACACATCTATTTCGTCCTTAGTACTCGTATATATAAATCGAACTTCGAACTTTTCAAACGGCGGTTTGTCCCGGTAACCATTGCGCGATACGGCTCATCGACTTCACTCTGATAAGCAACGAAGTGAGCGAACGAAAGCGAATAAATCGATGTGTTGCGCTCGAAGTCAACCGAGATCTCGACTCGACACAGCGCTCGTTCAGAAGGGCTCTTCGCCGGTGATTAAGGCCCACTGTGCCACTTGACGATCGACGCAGAATATCACCCTCTGCCATGGGCCTTGTACTGTAACGGAATATAGGTTGGTAACTTGAACAGTTTTAACATAGGAAAATAACGGTTGCTTTTATCAGCATTATTTCAAGTAAGAGTGCTTCACACGAGTAATCTAGTGAATGCGTGAAGAGTGTTACGAAAAGTGTGATAGGGCGAGGCGAACGGAAATTGACAGGGAGATATAAGACGGTGAAGGTAGAAAGAGAGAGGGTTACGTTCTCTAGATTGTAGCAGCAAGAGAGAACTGCGCACATAAATTATTTTATGTTCTTTCTCTCATAGCCATTTCGTATAATCCAAGGCACAATTTTGTCATCAAAAACCATATGACAAAATGGGTTCGAAGGGCATAAGGTTCGATTTCCAGTGTTTAAAGAAAAATAACAACTTTATTTACAAATTTATTCCAACCAGAGATAAGTGTAGATAGATCATTATTGGAAACGACTACAAATCAGATTACACGCGCGACTATTGATTTGTTGATAAATAAGTTGAATAAATGACGTCAGAGAAACGAAGAAACACAATTATATTGGTGAAAGTGGCACTACGTCAGTGCGCCGGCAGCGCTGTAGAGTTCTCAATTATTGCGATGCCATTTTTAGCCCCTACTGGAGCTGCGTTACAGAAGCACCTTGTCTAATTATTGTGTTGTATATTTTGTTTTGTATTGATTCCAGTTGTAAAATATTAAATTAAATTTTATTATGACTGACAAGTGAAAGGGACCTTCGCAAATGTTTATGCGAAATTTTTGACAAATTCGTGGTATTCCAAGCTGTAGAAACTGTGACAATTCGTGGAATGTGAAAAGCCGTGGTAAAAAGGTTCGCGCGTGTGTGAGTTAGCGCGGTTACCACCGATGGTATGACCATTTTATGTCACAATAGCAGTGGATTAGCGAAATTAAGAAAATATAAAATACCTACTGCATTATTTACAACTAACTGATACTTAAACGTGACAACTAATTAAACTTTTGTATATTTGTATAGTACTATTAAAGTATAGTAACTATTGTACAGTAATTTAACAATTAATTAAACTTTTGTATATTTCATCAAGAAATAAGGCCGTAAGTATATTGTGCAGATTGATTCTGTAATGATTCCAAGAAATGCTAGTCAGTTCCTTTCACCATTTTCTCAGTAGGCGCCAACCTGATAGCGAAATCGAGGTAAGTATTCTGTAAATATACGAGACGTTTTCTGTTAAAAATATTTTTCCCTAGTAAATCATTACCACGTTCAGTCCTTAGCGGACGTGAGTTTATTGCCGAGTATAATCTCGTTCTCGTGGAAGTCTCCAAGATAACATCACGGCGACCGGCCGTCTGGGGGAAATACCTCAACATTATTTAACCCTCGCGTGTCAGCCGAGTCCACGTCACTCTCCGCGCGGATAATGGATAAAAACGAATGACTCGACGTAAACTTCGATTGAGCTTCTCGTCGTGTTCAGTGCAAACACATACCGCTTTACATTAGTTACATAATTATAATTAAGTACATCACTATAATATTGCGAACATTTTCGAATAAGTTACTGTATCAAGCCGTGAAGTGTTTCTTTTTAACCAACTTCAAAGGGAGGAGATTCTATGTTGGGGGCCTATAGCTTTTATGTACACTTATGTCCAGCGATTTCTCCGTCATTTGTGAACTACTTTTGAAATACATTTTTTTGATTTGAAAGAGCGTTGTCTGTACCTATGTTTATCAAATAACTGTTTGTATTTGTTGTTGTTTTTAATTTTGATACAATTGTGACCTCTTACATAGAGATTGCTGCGTGAGATATAAGTATAATTATTATGTTTTGAGATGCCCCTTGTGTTATGTTCTAGTTAGACTAGTACAATGTCATTTAGATAACATTATTGACTCCTAAGTTTATTATTACGAAGAAATAAATATACCATGCAAATTGCAAATAAATTTCCACCAATCCTCACTGGAGGAGGGTGATGATCTATGCCTCCTCAATAATGAGGAGAGACTCGTGCTCAGACGTAGGCTATTAATGGGTTGTAGGCAAATATATACTTAGGTACTTACGTACGGTTACGTACTTACGGTTTTAAACTTAGTTGATACCGCTCTCATCTTCTCTCCCACTGCCCTAAGGTTGACTGGCAGAGAATGCTTTTAGCATTAAGTCCGCCTTTTATTCCATTACATATGTAAGGTTCTATAAAGTATAAATAAATAAATAAATACTTACCTGCAAATAAAACAGACGTTGTTAGAATATTCAGAAATTAGGTACAACACATTGATCTACGTAATACAATTAGTAGGTACCTGTCTGCCGATAGGTATAACAAGGTCGTACCTACTCTCAAACAGCGCAGATTCCTGTAAACTGTAATTATGCTTCTCGTAACATTTCCACGTATTTAAACGAAAATAAAAGTTGAGTCGAGTGAGAAATATAAGTTAGCGCTGAACGGCGCAGTTCATTTCAAAATAACGAGGTTTTGCTAATTTTGTTCTGTATTTGTTACTCTGTATTTTTAAATCAAGTTTTAGGACATTTAACTTATTTCAGCCATAGGCACTTATATAAAGCAAAAAAAAAGTTTTAAATATTAGAGATATCATGTGAATTTACATTTTATTTATTTTTTAACCCAAAACAATGTTTTTTTATTTTATTTTGTCTATTAGTATGTATGTTTCTGCACGGTAATCTTAGGTTAAACAAAATCCACGAGGGCAAAGTTTTGGCTGAAAGCTAATAATATCTAAAAAAGTTATCTCACAACTTGCAATATAGGTACATCAGTATAATATACACATATAGGTATAGAGGTATATACGTCAGGATCACACGCTGTAAACTGAATTATGGATGTTCTTTATGAGTTTCCGCAAATACATTTTTCAAGTACGGCGTCATAAGGTGTCGACATCGGTATTCCAATATTAAGCGCGAAGTAAACCGGTCAAGTGGAAAGTTCGCCCGACTTGGAACTTGGAACCTCCTCCATACTCACAAATATTACTTAACTCCGCAGTCAATGTTTACGGATATAAAAAAATGATTTTGCAACGTCGCGTCTCGAATGCTCAAGAATATTCCTTTTACATTTTATAACATCGTTAAAGCGATTTGTAAGTGTATAAAGTTTGAAATGATTTTTTTTATTTCTTGACATAAAATTTTGTATACTATACCTAATAAGAATTTGTCAAGTGCAAATTTAAGACCATGGTTCGCCACGCTACAGCGCAGGCCACAACCGATTTTATGCACCTGCCAAGAACTGTCAGTTGTGCAGATTTCCAAATGATGTCTTCCTTCGCCGAAACAAATTAATACTAATTTTCCCCTATAGCTTTTTGTACCTGTTTATCCCCTTTTTATTCCCTTTTTTATCTTTTTATTATATCTATTATTTTGGGAGTTTACAACAAATCCTCTCTCAGTGCTCACCTGCTCTCCCTAAGGAACATGTATGCCAAATTTCAGTTTGCGTTCTGTAGTTTGGCTGTGTGTCGTCTGTCAGTCACTCAGGAACGGAAAAGTTAAAGAACGGAAATTTTTTATTAAGGAAATTACGATACCGCCTTGGGTGTCAAAAAGACATGACAAATGACCAGGTGGCTTATTTACCCGTTTGTCGGAGCTTGTTCGTGGCCAATTAGTTTTTCCTGCAAATATTAGTCGACTGTTGACTTCATTCAGGTTCTATTATGGCTGGTGATATTAACTGAACTGTAAAACAATCCAAGGACTGTGCTTAGATTGTGAAAAATAAAATACCTAGGTACTTGTTTATTGTCGCAGCGAACGCCCACTTTGAAATAAATAAAGCAAGGAGTATTTCTACTGTCTACTTACTAGTACTGTTTCGACTTACCACTGGCACGTAGTTTCTTAGAAACGATCCAATCCGCAAACATAACATTTTGAGAAATCGATATTTAGTTTCAATCCCTTCTTTTATTCTTCTCTGGTAAGCTTTCAGCGAAGCAATAAAGCTTCAATTTTATTGTATGCATCGGGCAACGAAATTGGCATCATGTAAATGAGGCATTAGATTCAAAACGTGCCTAAACTATTTTGAAATTAAATGAATTGAAATATTTAGCCACTATCATTTGACTATTCACTGTACTATACTACTTATCCTTTACTTTACTCGGTCAAACTCCAGTGTCTAAAATTCAAATAAATTAAGAAGAAACCAACAGTGAACCAAATGAGCTACACACGAGTACCCTAAGTCATTTCCAAAAAGAGTTAATTTTCATAAAACATGTAATACATTTACCGTTCAATACCTTTCAATATCATAAAGTACCTCTCGCAGCAGGAGACGTGACAATCCATGCGTGAGGCGGATGAGTGTAAGTCGGGGACTTCACAAGATCTTGTAAAGTCTTACGATCGTAACGTGACGTAAATATACCGTGGTTATCGGTTATACATATACAGCGCTCTCTGATGTAGGTGCGATGTAGGTTTCGAATGAAACAATAATAATAATAAATAATAATAAAATATTTATTGAGCATAACAGTTTTACAGCACTTTCATACACGTGGATAAAATTACAACATTGTATTAGTTACATAAGTGTTTAGTTGAACTCTGATACCCATGATAAGATTCAACTTGTCTGCTTCTAATGATAACTTTATTAGTACTCTCTTTTATAAATGAATAGAACCTACCTTATAATATTATGGGCTTAGCTACACGCTACGCTACGTCGAGCTACGTACGTACGTAGAGCTACGTAGAGTCTACATCGAGTGAATCATAAGATGACGTAGACTCTTCGTTTATTAGTAAGACAGTATATTATACTGTCAGACTAATAGTCGCAGTATAAAGTTTTCCCATGTTTAATTTTATTGTCCTTTTCTTACCTTTGACTTCAGAGAATCATATATACCAGGGACTATTAATTTAAACATGGAATAACTTAACACTGCGCTTATTAGTAAGGCATATAATATACCACCTGACCCAGCAGACGTTGTCTTGAAACATACCTATCTATGTTATTTATATTAATGTCTTCTATTGAACCTACGAAGACCCTTCATATTTTCTTCAAATATCTCCTATAACAGACAAAAACTAGTTACATTCTTATTATATATTGAGATTATATTGAGATGAGATTGACCGAGTTAAATATCTTGCTGGTCCATAAATGGTGGTTACAAGTGGTTCTCAATTGGGCTACATGTTTTTAGTATGTATGTAACATAACAGTTTACGGGTGAACCTATTTTAAAAACACTTCGTCACTACATAGTATAAAACAAAGTCGCTATTTTTGTCCGTCTGTTTGTTTGTCTGTTTGTCTGTATGCTTAAATCTTTAAAATTACGCAACGGATTTTGATGCGGTTTTTTGTAATAGGTAGAGTGATTCAAGAGGAAGGTTTTTATGTATAATACATGCATATATTCCCACGAGAACGGGATCCACGCGGGTGAAACCGCGGGCGGTCCGCTAGTATATGTATATATTTGAAAGCTAATGCTTATCATGTCGCCACATTTAAGGAGCGACATTTGACGAATAATTTTTGAGTTATTCCTAAACCATCCATGTATTAATTACAAATGAACAATTGAAATAGAACCAAAAATGTCTATAAAGTTCACAATAGAAATCAGGCGTTCTGAGTAAAATTACTGGAATCACTTTAGCCGTTCCACGTTATTAGACTGAGAGTAACGGAGTAAACAGAAATGCTATTCATCTTCCATTATCCCGGGATCAGATCCTCAGATAAGATTAAGTATAGATTGTACAATTTTGTATGTTCAACGTCATTTTTTTAGCTAAGTAAGATGCATATAGGTACAGTGGGCCAAGAAAGTGGTGTACCAGTTTTCGTTTAGTTTCCTAGTTATCAAAAGTTACATCAAAGTTCATAGGAAATATCACTGAAAGAGACACATAATAATGACGTAAACCTAATTGTTAAGATTACATACATCATAGGTCACATTAAAGGTGCAAGACATTTTAATCTTTATTAGAAACGGATAATGCATTAATTTGTGCAAAGAAGATTTAAATATTCTGAACAAAAGCATAAGAACTATTTCAGTTGACAAAATAATTCTTTTTAAAAAGAAAATTGACAATTGACATTTAGTCAAATAAATATGCAAGCAAAGATGTTTTAAATATCTAGATGGAACACCGAATCCGCGCAAACGTGTCAAAAAATTGTGGCTAACTGTTAGCCACAATTTTTATATCATTACGCACACATAGACAATAGATGAACGGGTAAAACATCGCCTGCACGCACACATGCTTGATAATGTTGCCTTGTTTTCATTGTAGGGCGACGCTCAATCTAGATATTTAAAACATCAAAGTATGCAAGTAATGTAATAAAATTGGCTAAGTGCGAGTCGGACTCGCCCATGAAGGGTTCCGTAGCAGCAAGTAACATAATATAAAAAAATATTCGAGTAAGTAGATTGAATGAAAGGTAAATTGCGGTTTACGATTTATGACGTATTAAAAAAACTACTAACTAGATCTCATTCAAACCAATTTTCGGTGGAAGTTTACATGGCAATGCACATGATATATGTTTTTTAGTTTTATCATTCTCTTATTTTGGAAATTACAAGGCATAATAATATAATATAAGGCAATAAGGGGGGCACATATTTTACCACTGGGAAAAAATTATATTAGAAACCTCAATATCATTTTTGACGACCTATTCATAGATATTCCACATGTATGGGTTTGATGAAAAAAAATTTTTAGAGTTTCAGTTCTAAGTATGGGGAACCCCCACAGTTTATTATTTTTGTGTGAAAATCTTAAAGCGGTTCACAAAATATACCTTCCGACGTCAATGGTTCTATCAAGTTTAAACTAAGAACAAAAGAAATGTCACGTATTTATAATCGGATAAAGATGGCAATAAAAGTTGTCAGATCGATCTGCAAGCGAAACTAACCTTTATCACCTATGAATCTGCAAACGGCATTCAACCTTAGGGTGGTAAACCAATTCTTTGCCCGACCGTACTTACATACATACTCGTACTTACATAAAAATATTTATAAGGCTTTTTAATTTTAAGGTAGGTACAATACAATAAGGTGAAAAAGCATGAAAAATTTTTTTTAGAACCTTTAGACATTCATTTTATCGATTGCCGTAAAATCAAAACGAGATTCGAAAATTTTTTTTGTTATTACTTAGTATGCTAGTATGTACTAGAAATATAGGAAATTTGTTGCTCAAGGTATATTCATAGAGTCCAATACAGTATTTTAGTTTTAATAGACTATAAAATAATAGGTATTTTATTAAGCATAATATTAATTGCATAATTATTAGTGGGACGAAGGTTCCCACACCTACTTCGTTTTACTTAAGTATCTACTCTTTAGATATTTGCCTTGATTTCTGCATAAATTTTACAATAACGCATTGAAGGCTCAACGGTATTTTTGGCACAAATATACATGAAACATCAATAAAAGGGTAAATGAAATGAATAGGATAAACCCGGCGCGAGGAAGAGGCCGTAATCGCGATCTTTAGTTAGACCCAACATTATCTCGCCCCGACTACTTCTGACAAAGATTAGCTATTAAACTGGGCTCGGATCTTTTCAATCCCCTTCTATCTTCCACCTTCATTTTGAACCTTTATAACGTTCGTCGCCAAAGACGATTAAACACACAAACTGTACTATTTCCTCTTATCTCATTATTATAAAAGGGCAAAATAATATCTACGACTCGTGTTACAACTTCAGTTACAATTTATTGAATGATCAAAGTATTCACAACAACAAATCTTCCTTTGCTGTCGTCGTTCCATTTTCAAATAGCTACCGGCCAGGTCGCTAGCCAGTAACATTTAAATAGAAAACCTGAAAAGAAAGATCTGACTCCTCTCCTCTCCTCTCCACTCCACTAAAACACTACACTCCTCAAAAGCACCGCTCCTCTCAATAGCACCTCTCAACTCCACATCTGGCATCACCAGTATGCCAAAACTGCCCTCGCTTCAGCACATCTCATATTACCACCTGCAGTCATTGCTCCTCACAGTTGGTAGGTATAGCACAGGCAAAAAATCCTCCGTTACATAACTTGTACTTTTTGAGGTGAAACTTTTTTAGAATCTTTTTTAGTATGGTAGGTAACTGTTCAGATGAGAATGCATAGATAATGCTCTATTAAAATTACTAAATAAATATAAAGTATACCTGCTTACCTAAATAAATGATAAAACTCTAACACATTCTGATTCTGTGTTAAATCATGAATTTTATGAATTAAGAAGTCATTGTTAAACTTTATAAATAAATGGATATTTTCAAAGGCCTTGTATTCTACGCAAGGCATTCAATAAATCTTTATGCGGGCCCTATATATTTTTCGTAAAATCAGTAGGACTGCTGGACGACTTATGACTCAATTATACTTGAAGTGTCCGAGGACTTAGGGGCTTATGGGCTCAGCCCACCCCGGTCATCTACGATATAAAAACAGATACCTAATATACGATATGCATCTACGTAAACTTTTGTTACTCAAGTTATCTTTCCTTAAATTGTGAACTTACATTTATTTTTTTACCTCGAACAATTACGAGTAGGTACCTACTTACTTATAACTTCAACAAAAATTTCAAAAATCCTTATTATCCTCTTTTTACTTTTTTCCGTCGTCCTGAACAAGGCGAAAATCACGATAACGTCGTTTAAAAAAGTTTCAGATAGAAATTCTACTGAAAGTTTTCCGATTAAAGGGATAAAGCGACGTTGCCCGAGAAATTTAATTAATAACACCTGAGCTTATCAGAAATAGTCGGGAGTGAAGCGGAAATGATGTTTGCAGTGGCTACCTACCTGTGACGTGTAGTAAACAAGTAGAGGTAATATCAGTGCAATTACACGGACGGGCGCCGCGCACCCCTAATATCCCGACGAGACAATCAAGATGGCTGAACATCCGGCCGCCATGTTGCGATGCTGATGGCGGGCTTTTGCGAAGCGTTCACGTCGTTATGGGGAGATTGTATTTGTAATTAAAATTGTTTCTACTTGATCTAAGTTAGGTACTTACTGAGATTTCCAACTATTTTGCTCAATGTGCAAGTACATATAGGTCCTTAGATTTTCTTCCATAGTAGGAGGATGTAAAAAAATAGTTTGGTGGGTAAAAAAACAAAACAGTTTGGTGTAGTAGCTCATTAGCCAAATCCATCAAATGTATACGAAATTTTAGTATACCAATCGATAGGTATGATATGATAGGTAGGATATGATTGTGTGTGTGTGTGTTTTTAATGTGCATGAGGTACTTACATCATGACCTGAAAGCGGTGTACAGACAAATAAACCATCTATTTTTTTGTTTGAAGATACATAGGTACTCTGTTTCAATGTGTTAAATCTATTTGATTATTTGGGTCTGGGTATTTTTATGTTACTATTATGTTACCATAGTGACTGGCAACATTTCAGCGGAACATGAACCATTCATAAAAACCGCACAGATTGCTCGGTAGAGACCGGAAAGAACAATTATTTCGGGAGGCTTACATTCGCTTGAATTTTAAACGTAGGCAGTGTGCGAGCATTTTAAAACTTCATTTGAATCCCAGCTCGCACTTGTTTGCGGTGGTGCTAAGAGCGAGGTTATATTATTATTTCTGTATTTTAACCCCCGATATTTAGTAATTTTCACTGTTTTGTAAGAGCTGAAAGAATAGATATGAAACTGGGACAATGAAACATGGCTGCTAGAATATAATGACGAGCTCGCGTTGAACGTTTTTACAAATAACTCCGAGTGTAGAATATAAAAGTGTAATTAATTTGAGTTGGCTAACAATAATAATATTTTAGTACTGAATGATTCGTGAGTGTTTGAACGTGACTAGTCGGGCGAATCCGACAAAATAGTAACGTGAGGTAAGCCGCGTGATATACGTAAAATAATAATATTTATAAAAATAATTATTATTCTTCATGCAGTAAAGTTTAGTAAAGCGTTTTATGTAAATATCCACTGTCGAACATTAACATCAGTATCTATCACCAAAGATAAAGAACGAAGTGGAAAAACAGCAAAGACGCTATCGAGCTCCGTCCCGGAATCAACAATTCTCAGCCAGGATAAAACTTTCTGAGGTTAGAATATATGTATCTCAGTTATGTGGTTATGAAATGGTATCAAGTGTTTCTTATTCCAGTAATGTCTAAAATGTGACAATAATTATCAGTACTCTGTCACCAACAGTCCGTTCTAACACCGTTAGCTGACTATCCGTCCTAGTCCTAGGGAGAAGAGAAACGCTTCGGCGCAAAATGTGCAAAACGAACACAACGCGCAAAATGTACAAATCGCAAAATGTGCAATGTGGGGCTCGTTACAGCGACATGCAACATAAGTTTTAGAAGGGCTTCTTGATTTTTTTGCATGTATAATTTTGCGCCGTAGCGAAGAGAAACTACTCGAGTAATATGAAAAAGAAGGAGAAACTTTATCAAAATACTGAAAAGTATGCCATATTTTCATAGGATGGAATATTCAGTAAAATATTGTTAGGAAAAATCACCGCAATCAGAAGGCAGTGATATTTTAGGTTCAACGCCGGCCCCATGGGACGCAGGATGGATTCCAATCTATTTTCGTCGCGAGAACAAATTGCACCGCCGCCTGTTGCCTCCCTGCGTTCGCTGCCCAGTGACACTCAAACTTTGCTTACCTCTACGAATTCAAAAATCATCTATTCATTTAATACTTGTACATTTATGCATGTGATTTTTGATTTATTATGTTGAGAAATTGATTTGTTTCAATACTATTACTAATATTTTTATAAATTTTAGCATGACAGGTAATATAACGTTGCTCTCTTGCTTTTCTAGATTACATTCTGAGTTTGCTTAGGCTTAGACATTTCACGTAGACGTTCCCATCCGCTTATAGATATCCTTGAAAACATAAATCGAATTAAGATTGGATTATCCTAGCCGTACCGAGTAATAAATGTTAACTTAGTCAAGCATATTTTACCATTACTTTCAGCGATGCAATATATATAAATAAATATGTTCCAATTTCCTCAGATTGAGAACTGTTTTCTGTTCATTGAGTATCTAGTGCACGGCTCGCGTCTCCTTATTACGAGGCGCCTGAGAAAAACAATATCAAACCGTTTTCTTTGAAAACAACTGCTCCCCGGATACTGTGAAAGGAATTAGAATTTCCTTGTTCGATTTACGATGTTACGATATTGTTTGTTGCTAATGGCGTTAGTGATCGTTAGTAATTGGTTTTGAAGTATTTAGGGGAGATTTGTCTCAGATATCTGTTTTAATTTTATCAGAAGACGAGAAACAAAGTGATGGTCTTGGATATTCGTGACGCTAATTGCATCTGCCACGGAAAACAGATATAAATATCGAAGGTAATATACATACAATACAATACGCCTCCTACAAAAGTGTAGGTATATTATTTTTCTTTATCCGCGAAGTGTTTCATTCTTCAAATACCTATCTGTTGAGTTTCACAAAGGGAAGTGTCACGTTTGTAGGTGTTTGTTGTTGTTTGTGGGTTGATCCGTTGTTGGTAAAGGACGGGACATGCGGAATTTTACAAAGGATCGTATTTTGATTACAGTTTTGCTAACATCTACATTCGTTCTAGTTTCCCAAAGATGTACACCTATTATTATATACTTTATTTAACTGTTTTGTGCTGGTAGGTACACCTGCGTTAACGTTAGTGTTAGCTAACGTCTAACGCCATTAATAAAGTGTCGTCGCAATTAGCGCGTTAAATTATTGGCCACATTTACTATACCCCGCTTACATCTATTGCCACATCTGGGGCCCAAGTTGGCTAATTAGTAAATTTTACTATGGAAATATATGATGGAATTGTATCATGTTTTGAATATTTTGACACATTTCGTACAGGTACTTAATGTGTCAAACTATTCTAATAGGAGGCAATCGAAGCATCCATATTAATATTATAAATGTGAAAGTGTGTTTGTTTGTTTGTTTGTTTGTGACTCTTTCACGTCGCAACATGGCTATTATATGGTATGGTTTATGTGTGTGGGGATAGTTAGGAGGGTGGAGAGTGACGTAGGCTAATTTTTACCGTGGAAAAACATCTCATTCCCATGGGAAGATCGATGTTTTGTTAGTTGCTAGATATTTAGTTCCGGATGTTGTTAATAGATGGCGTTAGTAAAATTCATTTGCAAGTTCTGAATCACGCTATCAAATACTACATATTGTAATTTACTTATGTCATATGCAAATGTGATATCTGATGTTCCAGCTTAACATATATAATAGGCTACTGTTTAGCCGAGATTCCTACGGGAGCGAGACCTACGCGGCTGTTACCTACGGGTCCCGAAGCGAAGCGCGGGCGGTCCTCTAGTTTAGGTATAAATTGGCAAACGTAATCCCCTGTTTAATATCATATTTACCAATTTAAACGAGTAGTAAGCGAGTAAGTCATTATGACCCAGGTGTAAGAGTAGCATTAATAATTGCTTTTTACAAAAAAATAACCGACTTCAATCTTGCTAAGTAGAGATAACTCAAAAACTACTCGCCAGATGGCGCTCAATTCAACATGTACCTAAGTGTAAAGTTCTTGTCACTACAAATTAATCAAGCCCAAACACTAGATAACTGCAGTAAATCGTTGAGAAGTTCCCTCGACTGTTCGGCTTCATGAATTGGTACCGCTTTAATGTACTTATGATAACATGAACAAACACACTAGTTGTCCATACAAATTTTCTAAAGTTCACTTCGATTTTTCTGATATGCCATCATCAGATCCTGGTGTCCTTACCAGGGGACCCCACTGCGCATATCTACTTTACAACAAAAAAAATATCAAAATCGGCCCATAAACGACGAAATAATCGCTGAACGTACATAAAAAAAGCATATATACGGTCCAATTGAGAACCTCCTACTTTTTTGAAGTTGGTTAAAAAAATCATTGTGTTACGCTAAACTTATGTTTCAATAGCCACAAAAAGAGTCTCGTTCTAATTCGGTCACAGATGCGTTTACTGCCTCTGAGGACTGAGATGGACGCAATTTATAAAAAGTACCCGGCTCCACACCTATCTATGAGGAACACAATTATTGTTAACTATTAAAACAATTATTAATGCGGTAGTTAGTATTGACTTAAGCCGCCAGGCTATAAAAAGCTTAGGCTATAAGCGCTAAGGTACCAAAACATTGCTGGACATATTTTTTCAAGAACTCCTAATATAAACCAGATATTCGCGACCTTCCATGCTTTTCCACGACAGCTATTCCATTATAACTATACACTTTTATTGTTAGTATACAGGGACCCTCGTCCAGAACATTGGCGGATCTTTCCCCAAAGGACGTGTCATTCATAGAAGCTTTTAAGTTGATTAGCTGAATGATCATAAGTATTACTGCTTAATTATGTGGCTATTCATGTATGAGGTTTGATATATTACCCTAATGGGGTATTAAAACACGATAGTTTTATTATCTTGTTATTTTTTCGAGGTAGATAGGCTATTCGCTAGTCAACTTGCTCTATTTGATTGTATTTAATGAAAGAATATATGTTATTGAAGGGGCTAGGGGTAAGTTAAAGTCAATGTTTGTTTCTTTTTGATATAAAGAAGTGCAATGTCATGTAGTTAGATTATTAGTAAATTTATTAATGCTTTTCAAAATACGAAAATACATACTCTAGCTCCCTCATGAGGGATCGATATCCCCCAAATCGAAGAGAAGTAGAGAAGAGCTTAGACGCTTTGTAAATAACCAATTAGAAATCGTTATCTACATTCAAAGTCTCCGTTTTAGCGTAAACATATGAGCGGAGAGGAGCGGAGATTTCATATTTTCTAAACACGTTTGCGACGGAGTTGCGAGCGGAGTAGAGCACGTGGACGTGAGATGTGTGCGGCTAACATTTCATGACCGACTGTGTTGACAAACTAACGAATATTCTAACACCATCTACTAACTAGGCTAATCATCCTAGATCTAAATTGAGTCTTGTTCTAGGTCGGTCACAGTTTTCATGGGCAGCAGTGGAAGGGTGATGCTGCATGCTCGTTTGCTTCCTTTTTTCCTTAAAAAAATACTTTAACCCTAATTAACATATTGAGTATGTAGGTATTATGATCTAAGCATTCTGACATATTGAGGCAGGATAGCACATACTGGTGGAAACAACTTGCCCGCCACGTCATTTATCTCCGCACATTTCCTCTCTTCTCCGCTTCGTTAGCTCCTTAGCTCACCTTAACTTGGTTGTGACTTGTGACATGATCCGTTCAACTCGTTAAAAGTAAGCTAATTAAATTAAAAAAATACGTAACTAAATAAGTGATTGAACCTTTTTTAGTCATCTATAAATTTAAGTAATATTGAGCAAATCGAAATCATTTATGGTTTATGGCATGACATGGGGTTCTTCAAGAAAGGTGTGAAAAGAGTTCTCCTTCAGGGCCGGCGTTGCACTGGTGACTCCCCTGGTGTTATCGTGTCCATAGGCGACGATGACCACTTACCATCAAGTGGCTCGTCTGCGTTGAATAACAAAAATAAAAACCTTAACAAACTAAGTTTCGTCGTCCAAGTGAAAGTGATTTCGGTGTTTGTGAGATAGATTGTTTCTTCAGCGGAGAGGATATGTGAGGGTGCTCAAGAGTGATAAATTAACGTCCATTTGCCAAGGCGGACGGAACTCTGACCGACGAACGTGCATCGGTACGAGATTTGTTTTTGTAGCCTATATATTTATGGAATTGTTCATAATTTATTGTGATCCAAGTAACTAGTAATTTTTTTACTTAGTATTACTTATTATTTTTACTTAGTATTTTATTTATCAGGAGATTTTTTATTTATTCAAAAGCTAGCTAATTTCAGTGACATAGACGGGAAGTTTTCTCTACTAGATTTCAACGTGTACACTATCATGTTCACCCTAAATTGGATTACCCAATTTTATAGTTAAATATTATTTCTTATCCTACTTCCTACTTCCTACTATCCTACTAATATCCTACTAATATTATAAATGCGAAAGTTTGTAAGGATGTATGTGAGTGAGTGAGTGAGTGTGTGTGTGTTTGTTGCTCTTTCACGCAAAAACTACTGAATGAATTTTCATGAAACTTTGCAGTAATATAGCTAAGACATCGGAATAACATAGTTTGTTAAAATTTATAGAGATTTTTGAAGGGACTGGTTACCCGAAGCGAAGCGAGTGCGGGTTTGCTAGTTAATACATAAAACAAAGAATAACGCATGTCGTAGTAGTTTAGCACGTGTATCTTTTGTTTTCTTTCTAATCCAACCAGGATTTTTTTTCCACTCTCTAAAGTTAATTCTTAGTTAAATCACAACAAATTAATAAATTGCGATCAAGAATCCTCGAAATTTTTCTAGTAGGTAATTTATGTGCACCTATAATACCTACCTAATGACTGGAATAAAAATCAACAACTGCCAGATCAGCTAGTAATTAATAAAGTCTTAGAAATTCCAAGAAATCGGGTGCAAATGATTCTAACAAAGGCAACTTTCTGACCGTTTCTTTTTCTTGAATGATAAACGACCTTCCATTATTAATAGCGGCAGAAACTGAGTTCATTTGCCGGTCTGCTCAAATGATTCTTCCAAAGTTTCACCTCGGTAATTATTTCATTGAAATTTGTGAAGAGAGTTCTTAACCAGGTATTCGAGATACTTATTGTTTGTTGCGTTTAAGTGAAAATTAAGTTTTAAAGAATTCTGATGAAAACGAATAGGTAATAAAATAACTAGGTAATATAAGAACTTCCAATAAACGAATAGGTTTAATATTACGTAAGTATATATAGTATTATCCAATTAAATGGATGATGATTTGCAACATAAAGAATCAAACATTGTGACCATTGCAAAGGTATTTCAAGTAACTTTTTCACAGTTCCAAATTCGATACAATCCCGTTTTATAACGTGACGGCGCCATTTTCCTGCAGCAAAGCGATTCAGTTGTAAACAAGTTGTTCGGGACAAAGAGTGTCCCCTGCCTCGCTTTCTGCCGCTTTCGAAACAGTATGTTTCAACGCTCAACTTTTGTACGGGAAATTCTGTTGGACGCTACATTTAATTTTATTCATAAATAAAACTTTGGGAACCGCATTCATGTTTAATAACTGAATTTTTTATTATATAATACGTTTCAAAACGTGTTCTAAGTATAATCTATCAGCTAGCTTATGTACGAATCAGTTAAGCGGTACGACAGGTTTATTTTTTACTTATTATTAGTTAATGCTAGCCTGCAATTCCATTCGAAAATAATACCTCTATAGATATATCTATAGACTCTTGACTTAAAAACGCCTTACTTCTCACCCAAAAACATCACTAATGGGTCTCGTTGACATCCTTTGGGTGTGGTACACCAATAATTTCTATAAAGTAATTGTGTTCTATGTATCGAAAAGGTACACTTTATATTACAATAAGTATCTACGATATTTTATCACCGGTGGTAACCCATCTAACACTGACCGTATTTACCACCGATCAAACACAACACAGTCCACAAATACCTAAGCCGTTGAACCGAGATCTAAAAGCATTATTCAACAAGATCTCAAGAGCCCTTTAATTAGCCAAATGATAGTCGCATTAATCCATTACCGTACTAATCTGAGTGAGCTTCAATTCTGAGCGACGTCTACATTAAACACTTTTGTAAAAGGTCTTTTATATGAAGTAAGGTTACGGCGTTACGGAGCTCTCGCAATGAAAATGTTACGCTCGGATAGCAGCTGTGTGCGAAGATAGCACTTACTGCGCAGGTTGGGCAGGAAAAATGACACATTAACCTGAAATTATGAAGATGAGACGATGATTTTAAGCGCTCATAGCCCGGCGGCTTGCGTCGATACTAAAATCCTAAGTTATCGACAACATTAAGCAGCTACGGGCGCGTTAGTTTAGCACGTCTGTGGTAAAAAAATATTAAAATTTAGTATTGTGACGGTTTAGGATACTACTGTAACTAGCGCCACCTATGTAATTCGGACCTAAGAGGACATTGACGAACGAGAGGGTAACTCGGATCAACATTTCTTATCCGCTTCCGTGCTTCGAAGAGCAGGTGAAGTAAGCCCTATACCTACATAATTATCTATTATTATTCAGCTGACTAGAAATAAAGATTTAGACAATTTCAACAAAAAAAGTTGGCCAGTGTAATTTACCGGTCATGGTCATATTAACTTTGAACTAATACCCGTTCAGTAACTGTAAAGCAGAATTGATGATATATATTTAATTAAGGTGTAGCCCGGACAAAGACAGCCGCCGTCCCAACTCTAACTTTAGTGCAAAACTCCAGCGAACTGTCAAAGAGAACAAAAGTTTGTGCCTCTCATAGGTTATGTTCTTGAAACTGCCTTGTAGTTTGACCTGCAAAACGTTGAATTGTTCGGGATGTAATGAGAAAGGCACCGCTACTTAGATATTTGATATAGTTAATGAGTAGGCAGGCACAGTTGATTTGATATGCAATTTTGGGTTAATAATTAGTGAGTAGCTAGTTGCTACCATAATGTAGACATAGGCAATAACTGCGTGTACCAATGTATGTCTACTGTAAACTAAATGTCCATACGGTACAGCCCTTTTTTGGTAACACTGTTTTCGTTTATCAGCCTTTGTTATGTATGTACCATAAACGTTTAAAATACAGACTGAGTAGTTTTTTCGCCTTTTTTCCTCAGCGATATTTGAAGCTCGTTAGCGAAACGGTCGGTAACTTAACAAATTCCATGCATTATTGTATATTAGTTTTATCTCCATTTTTAAATCTAGATTGTATTGTATGGAACTGTATGGAACTGTGTAATGATGAGATTGCATTGAGTCAATTAATTAAAGAACGCTAGATCAATGTACCTACTTTATATCTTTTAAGATATAATTTTTGCGTTTTTCAATAATGAAACAAAGCAAAGCGAACTGAAAATAATAGCACAAAAATACATCCACATCATCGCTAATCTTGGGTGATAAACGCACTAACTAGAAGAAGCGTATTCACCATTGACTTAAAGACACCTTTATAATCGATTATTTAGTTTTGCCCTTCAGGCTGTAAGCTGTAACTGCCCTCTCAGTGGCCTACCTACACCATGTTATCGTAAGTAGGTATGTACCAACACGGTTTAACTGGTTGTTATTTCTGTGCAGTGCTCGGCGATACTACGGAGCTCTCGACTGTGGCTTCGCTAGCTGAACCCTCGCCTACTAAGCTTCCAAGTACGTCATTTTGCTACAATGTACAAATACAATGACCGCTCTAATAAGATCTCGATATAACAACTTCATACATTTGGTTCGATGTATACGAAACTAGCGATTATTTGCTTTGCTCAAAGATACTTGTATCTTTTTTTCTCTATGCTTTTAGCAATATACATAAATATGGTATTTCACGGCCTATTCACTTGGAGGTTAGATGAGATATAAAGACGTCATAAACATACTACACGACACTCATTTTTGCATTTATTATATAAGTTACAATTGAAACATTATGGCAATGTTATAGATCCGGTAGAAGCAAATTGTATTGTGAACGAGAATATGGGCAAGAAACATTTAACGATTAGAACCGAAAATAGCAAACCGAGACCGAAATACGAAATTTGTAACTTCCTCGAAACATTCGAAATAATCCGAAAAACCCTTTCAGTTGTCAAATTTGACTCAACTTTCGAAGGAATTAAGCTGTTAAAGTGAAAAAGTTTAAGATTGTTTGGACAATTCTATTTCCAACCCGTAATAACTTAAGATCTACTAATTTGTATTTATTTAAAGGTAAAAAGATGAATATTTATGTTTCAATTTTAAATTTTTTTATGACATAAATTAACAAAAAATATTTCATTACTGTTTTATTATTTGTTTAACTAATATTTATCTCCATTAAAACATAAAATCAGCTATGTATGTTCACCTGCTTACTGATACCAATTAATTCAACTCGTTAAAATTTTTGTTACTCGTGTACTCGATTTATTTTTTATGGAAATAATTGAAAAAATATAGATATAAAACTGTGAAAAGCTCAAGTTTGATGAAAAGTACATATATTAATTGATAGTTATTTAAGAAGAAATTAAATAATAGGAGTCATGAAAAAGTCATAAAAGTTACAAAGATTATGTTACGCACTTAATGGGTATCCGCAGAAGCCTAATATAAATTGTAGCATCCGTTCGACCATAATGGTCTACATTGTGCTAATTTATGGGACCTTTTTAATATCCTACTTATTCATAATTTCTAAATAAGTTAAGATTTATTATAATGTACAGATTACTAGGTAGTTAACCCTAATACTCGTATATTCCTACTTTTTAATAGCTAGGCAACTGACTTCGAGGTGGCTATTAGTCAATGATATTTCTTATTAGAAATAAAGTACACTCAAAGAGATCTTATTACAGCGTCAAATAAATGTTGTCATGTCATCATTGCACTACTATTATTGCGATATCCGAGCACTGATCCAATAATCCCCGATACCTGGTAACCTTTCTAAGCTTAACCCATAAATGACTACTAATCTGCACGGGTCTCCTCATATCTGAGGATGCCTGGACTATATTCCATCACGCGGCTCTAATGCGGACTGCTGAAGTGTCCGAAAATATGCCGCGCGAAAGCATCCAACATGGTTTAATGACAGTTTAAGAAGACGACAACCGGATGGCTTTACATATTTTCTTTACATACTTACATATTTACTTATAATGTACTTACAACTTTTGCCACTAGCGATCACCCATTCATCTACCAACCGCGTTAAAGCTTAATTCGAACGATCACTTAGTACCTACCGACGCGAGGCGTGCGCTACAAACGCTTATGTCTTTCATATATTACCTACCTGATAATCTATACAGCGTAGATTAGATAGGTACTATAGAAAAATAATAACGATTTTATTGCCGATACGTGCCGAAAATAATTAAAAGAAAAATTCGGTTACCGCTTTTTGTAATTGCCTGTAACGTTTATGGTTTGTAAGCATATCGTCCTTTAATATTACAATGGGGGATTTTATTACGTTTACTAGAGTATTTTCGGGTTAATTTCTTTTGCTTAGCTATTTTTCATGTGAAAAATGAAAATTAGTTTATTTTGGATAAAATATTAGATACATAAAAATATTGTAAATTTTATAAATTTAAATATTACTATAAAATATAAGGATTAATGGCAAAAGTTAAGGTGGTATTCATTTTATGTGCTTCAACGGCTGAATGGCATTATTCACCAGTCAATCTAAGAATCTAAAAATACCTAAATAAATTTTAAACTTTTATCATCGCGGATTACACTCATTATTACTGAACTGTTCAGCCGTGACCACGATCCATGCAAATGGGTCGAAATATCGGCACACCAAAACACATATCGTGAGTAACCCGTATAGTAAAAATACCTGAATAAATATATACCTACTGCTGTAAACAAGCCACTTTCGCGATAAAAATACACTTTTATAACATAAATCTGCAGTAATGAAGTTCCTAATCGAGTCTGAACCGTAACTGCCTTGGTGGTTCACGGAAAAAGTTTTAATGGCCCCGCTAAAGTCGGATGAACGCGTCACCAAAGGATACGTCCCTTGTGTTATTATCAGCGATGGGCGATAAGGTAGACGAAGTGGCTATTAAAAGTCTAGTGAATTGATATATGATTCGGTACTGCGTAAAATATATTTTTCCTCGCAAGTGTGTTGAAAAACGTCGTATGATACGCGTGTGCTTTGTTCATTACAGTCTTGGCTCTATTACAGCCCTCGCCTTGCGGCTCGGGCTGTGCAATACCGCCTCGACTGTAATGACCAACTTCGCGCACTTGTATCATAATGTACTATTATATTATCACGGTGGCAAAAACTTCCTGATGATAATATAATATTGCAATGAATAGGGATTTGGAGTCAAAAGATACAGAAAAATAAGGACATTGGCCATGTCATACGTCATAATTGAAATTGAAATAGGTACATAGCTTGAATGAAATGGATAGAAGTAGCCTTTATGCCATGTAGAGCGGTAGATTAAAGCCTTTGCTTGCTTTCATCTACAAACATTCATTTAAACTAGACTAGACAACAAATGCTAAATAATAGTTACAGATTCATATTATCTTAGTTTTTAGTGGAAGTGTCTTTAAACGTTAACTGATGCAACAGTCATACTTTTATAGTAACAGGTTGTCAAATCGAAAGCAAGATTATTCGCTTTTAGATTTAGATCGCTTCTCGTTCATAATGCAACAGTTGGTTTACGGGCTATAAAGAGGAATCTCTAATACTAGATATTTATTTATAACTTTGGCTTAGACGGCTTGTGAGCGGGAAAGTAAATAATAGATTTGCGTAATGCTGAGTTGGTACCGTTTGTACTGAGACCACGACAGACGTGCAGCAAGCTCGCTTTTTGTGGTCAACTGCGACATTTAATTATGTACAAAGTTGAATTATTTAGTTTTTCTTTTACCACACGTTTGGAGATCGCTTTGAAGTCGGATCAGTCGCGTTTATGTTTATTTTTCTGGTATAATAGATCTAACAATTTTTTTTATTGTTAGAAGCCGGCAAAGAAGTAAAGAACCTTCTAGCAACACTACATTTTATGTTAAACGTAGACGAATAGCAGACCATAGTAAACAGTTGTGAAAGACAAATTCAATTTTATTTAATAATTCAATTTAAAACGTTATAATTTTAGTAGAGTCTCATATTATTATTAATAGCTGACAACGTGTATCATTTATTTCGCAAGTTCTAGACGGCTATTAAAATAAAATATATCTATACCTTTTTTAAGTTACACTTGCAGTATTAGGTACAACTGCTAATACCGCATCAAATTTAAATCAGCAATTTTTGCGTGATGTCCGGTCCAACTGTCTCTATTGGCCCTGTAAAAGCAATCAATATTTTTCCTCTCAAATATCCTCTACTTACAAACATGACCCGGTTATATTTTTATTATATGGCATAGATACCTAATATTTTAGCTATAGCTATTCTATATTTCGTTAAAATTAACGAAACAATATCCAAATAATGGATTTACCGAAGCGTGGGAGACGTTGGAGGATTTAAAACAATGGCGTATCAGAAAGGAATTTTGCGTGGATCTAAAAGTGTTCCACGTGTTCCGCCCGTTATCGCAGTTTTTCAGCAACATTTAAACCCAGAACAAAGGAGGGATTTGAGTTGTTTGTAAAAAGAATTTTCGTCACGAGTTTTGAGGGTTGTTTCGCTCCGTTCCGACGTTTTATTGTTTTATTTTCATCATCATTTCATCTCTACGACGAAATTCAATCTTCTCGTGCTGCCATTATGTTCGACCGATGGGTTTTTATGGCTCCCAAGGATTATAAGGGAGTCGTCTAAACGGACTGATAAATTACGCTGATATTTGAATGGCCCGTCAAATATATTTCTTACATCGATTGAACTTTATTTGAATGTCTTTCGATGATTGTACGCACAACAAAAATAATTTCAACAAAAATAAGTGTGTTTTTTTTGAACACGTAGCTAGTGTCTTAATTCTATCAATTAATGCATTTAATTAAAATAAGTACCTACTGGTAATTAATTCATGTCGTATTATTTTATTTTTGGAACAATTCATTGTGCATTATGGACGCCCCTAATATTATAAAATCTAAATATTATTGTACCTATATGTATTAATATGAATGAGTACCTAGACCTACGTATCGAATATCGTAAGGTACAACTGAATTATAAGGTAATAGGTAGGTACTTATTATCTCAGATATTATCAATGATCAAAACATGATAAGATACCTTATGCCAATTGTAAATGAAATGAGGCAAATTACTATTATTATGACGACAACATAATATTACAAAAATCTTTGATATAATTTAAATTCATTTGCTGAATACAAAATTAAAATATGCAACGCTGATAATATAATCCATCTATCAGGACGAGTGAACGCGTTGACTCTCCAATAAAATTGATTGTTGTCATTGTCACAGCGTAGGTAGTTCAATTCAT
Source organism: Hesperia comma (assembly GCA_905404135.1). Lineage (NCBI taxonomy): Eukaryota > Metazoa > Arthropoda > Insecta > Lepidoptera > Hesperiidae > Hesperia > Hesperia comma. The sequence goes on from FR990024.1 coordinate 15,886,579, forward strand.
TAATGAATGATACACAATCAACACAATTCATTGTATGACGTGGTAGCGGCTAGCTCGGTCGCTTGCGGTTTTCTGCAATAAGTGTTGACGCCATTGTTTTTATGTTTAATTATACGGATTTTACTTTAACACAATTATTATATATCTATTATAGTTGTGAACTTGCGACTATGTTTTGCTTCAATGTTGTGAGTTCGTGTGTGATGTAAGTGGTGGACGATTCATTTGAACTGTGATTGTATCTAGTGATGTCTATTCTTCACTAGGTAGACGAAATTTAGAAAGTCCTCATATAATGTATTTACAATTATTTAGTTGTTGAGTACTAGATATACCTACCGTATAGAGAATATAGAGTTGAGTACTTTTGTAGAATCGCTTCGAATTGCGTCGAACGTAATGCATTGCATAAAGTGAGTAAGTAGGTATGTATGCAGGTTAATGCACGAGTGATGGGGAATAATCGTCACTATCTCTCCCGAAACTACTCTATGCGCGTTTCAGCGATAATCGAAAATTTTGTACATGGCAGTACCTACTCTGCATTTAGAGCGGTCATAAAGATAGGCGCGAATATTATCCGATTATGCAAACTTTCGCTGGGTTGTTGTTTGTGTAATACTTACCCGACTGTTGTATGTGTAATATCCGACTGTTGTTCCTGTAACATCCGACTGTTGTTCCCGTAACATCCGACTGTTGTTTCTGTAACATCCGACTGTTGTTCCCGTAACATCCGACTGTTGTTTCTGTAACATCCGACTGTTGTTGTAGAGTGCGACCGCACATTCGTGAGCCGCGGGGGCGCGGACAACGGCACGTTCCACGCGCCGGAGCTGCTCAACCCGAGCAACCACAGCCGGCAGTGCCTGTTCACGTTCCTCGCGGCGCCGGGGCAGCGCGTGCTCGTCGAGTTCCGTACGTTCGACCTGCGCGGCAAGCCCCCGGAGTAAGTTTACTGGACTACTTAACCCCGGGCACTCACGTTCGTCCGCATATGCTACACAACTAAGAGTAACGAGTAAGACGTTAGCCTACCTAACGAATGCGTTGATGTTGGACGAATACGTTGGCACGAATGTGGATACCGCGGTAATTGACATTAGCGTGAAAAGGCGACACCCGTGTTTTCCAAGCTGTCAAAGCTTTGGCGGTTTTTGGTCGCACATCAAAGCGCGCGAATCTCGAACCGCGCGTAGTCTTCCACACTTCGTGCAACTGTTCAACATTTACAAGCGTTTGTGCACATGTGAGCGACTGGGGTAGCAATCATACACTTTAGTAATGTTAAAAGTGAATATACTTACACAGATCTCTATTTGAGAACACACATAAGGTTTAATCCACAACAATAGTGTCAAACACGAATATTGTTCCGTTATTGGACTGTTTAAACAATATTCTACCCCTGGGAGAATTAGGGAAATATCTCTAAATAATTAATTTCAAATAAAACAATTCATAATAATCCCTGATTAATGGCAAAAGCAATGGGACCAAGAAATATGATCCGATCGGTATTTGTTAATTGCTGTTACAATTGTAAGGCGATTACTTATGTCTGTAACTTTTGAAATTAATGAAATGCATTTGTTATTTTTCAGTGGAGCCGCAGTGGGGGAATTGCCGTCGTAAGTATACCATTACTATTAATGATTTTAATTTAATGACATCACAGTTAGTAGGCAAATTACTAATCAATATTGGCAAACGACAATACCCATCTAGTGAATAGTGGTCTCTGGGCCACAAAAAAAACCTTTGGCACAAGAAGAACAAGAGATAATAATATGTAACCACTCAAGCATAAAACGATAAAACAACTTCTTTCTTCGCTTCGTACAAAACCGAAGTAAAAATATTTTATCTCCATTTCACTTTTGATTTTAGTTGGTAAGTAGACCTTCGCGCAATTACCATAGGTGATATTAGGTTTAGAAACTTTTCATAAAACTATTCTTTACGATTTACCTATAGGTATACGTCTGAGCCAGATGAATGTTAGGTATCCAAAGAGTTGTCCGATCTTCCATAAATCCTTTGTAAACATGTACCTATATAAACCACAAATTTATCGAGATCGGGGTCTAGTGGGACGGATGAGAACTAGATAGGGAGCCAACGGGAAAAATCCGTCTTAACTGACCTGCTCTTATTAGGAGTTATTAGATGTTACATTTGAGTGTCTACTGTTACTTTTATTAAGCGCCAAACTTAACAGTGTCCCAATATAGGCTCGAGTCACAAACAAATGGTCCAGGATAAAATCGCGAGTGTATCCGCCCAAAACATGTTTTCCCCCTCGCATAAAATAAGGATTGCTCTTATATCTGCTGGTCGAAACCACAAGGGAAACTGGGCCAAACTATTCCAAACAGACCGACACTCCTCTGACTTATTTATTGGGATTTCCGAAACATATTCAGTGATTGTGAGTGATAAATCAAAATAGACAGAGGAGGAATAAACAAAGAGATTTGTTATAGGCGTATGGCCATTAAGGTGGCTGAGATCTAGGTTGTTTTCTTTGTTTTTATATCAGTTACAACAATGGTATAAAATATAGGCAATATACAAGGACAATATTGGCCTTGCTTCAAGATATGTTTTACTCAAATATTGAGCATCGTTGCTACAAATGGGTTAAATTTATGTACTTACCCGACTTTATAAATATTTGGAGTCTATTTATTTTTGAAGAAGAAATCCGAAATGGATAAGTTAAAACATAATTCAATAAAACCCCTACTACGTGTGCTTCTGAAGAGCCTATTAAAACAAATAATGCCGAATTCTTTCCTTTTATAAGTAATTTATAGGTACTTTATAGACCTTTTCTAAAGTATGTATAAAATATTATTACCTATAACTGATATTTGGACCACCTTTATGCGTTCTTTGGCATTGCGGTAATCATAAAAACGCGTTATATTATTTATAAGAGGCAAATAAAAATAATTTTGCAAGTAGGTATATCTTACTTACATATTATATGCTTAGTTCTACAAAGTCGATAAATAAAACAGTGGCACTTTACTACTTAAATACTTGGATTACATTCTCTTTAAAAGGAATCTTCTATTAATACTGCTCTTTAACTAAGTTTGTGGAGCATGGACTTCATTGCCACTTAATATCACGATGAGAAAGTTGTTAAGCATTAACTTAAGTAGATAGCAATATCTAATGCCAGTGAGCAGAAATAGCACTCAAATGAGAAGCTATATAGTTTGCTAATTATTGGCACAATGTACATACAAAAGAATTAAATTTGAAAGCTTTGTTGTTACTTACCATGGAGTAGGAAAGGATCTGATCGTTGACAATGATGCATTGCTACCAAAAACAAAAGAGTTTCGATAGCCAAGTCGTGGACACTTATTGAAGCACAGGGCATATCTAACGTTTTTTAATCTCTGCTCTCAACCTGAATCAAGCAAGATGGTGGCAGAGGCATCTAACCAAACTGCCTTTTCTAGTAAGCAATAATATTCACCAACTCCCAACCCTCCCCAGATGTATGCACGAGTACATGGACATATACTCCGAAGTGGCATCCCTCGAGGCCGGCGAGCTGGTGAACTCGGCGTTCGGCGGCCGCTACTGCGGGCCCATCCCGCCGCGCCGCCGCGTGTCGCTGCACCGCGCGATCGCGCTCGCCTTCTTCACAGACAACACCTACACTCCGCCAACGCTGTTCGCAGGAACGTACCACTTCATCAACGCATGTGAGTTTGGCTTTCAGTGTTCTAGAACTTCTATAATGTAACCCAGGGCCGTAAGGCGTGCAAGGTGTGCACCGGACGCTGGCGACGCTCATGGAGGACTCCAAACAACAATACTGAAACCAGAACCTAAAACTATGATACGAATGTCGCCTTGTATTTTATAATATGATTCTCTCTATGATCTGTTGAAACTTGTTTGGAGTTATATTATTGCACTTTAACCATAACACTTATCTCTATGTAGGTATAACACTTAAACATGACATCTGGCATATCATGTTCAAGTATCACAAGTTGAAGTGCAACTCACCTGGCAGCTGACATACGTATCTACTACCTACATACTTATCGGCTGCAATTAATAGAACTGCTTATCCAATATGCACGCATCTATCTATGACTGGGCTTAGCTAATAGCGTACATTTTCATTACTGTCCGGCAAAAATACACTGCAAAGGTATACTGATACAGATCGTTGTCCACGTTAGCCAAGTGCGTATTGATACAATGCACTGGAGAACGCTCAGACACGCAGATTTCATGGCGATATTTCCTTTGTCCGAAATAGGACTTATAACAACTGTTAATATCAATCGACAGCGGAATTCGAGGTGGGGACGCCCGTGCCCAACACCCTGTGCTCGTTCGTGATCAACGCCAGCAAGAACAAGACGGGCCTGCTGCTGTCGCCCACGTACCCCGGAACGTACCCCAAGAACGTCACGTGCAACTACCAGTTCGCCGGGCAGGAAGGCCAGCGAATTCGGCTCGAATTTCGCGACTTCGATCTCTTCTTCGGCGGCCCCCAGTGAGTAGTGCCCTTTGTACAAATGTCGGTATTGTCGTAATGAATAGTGGTCAAACGCAAAACAAAGGCACATGATGGTTAGTAGTCATGACTAAATTCAGGAAGAACGAAAAAAATCGCTCTATACTTCTTCATAGTAGGCCTTTCCATAGTGTTGACTTACGGTGCCTCTGCAAATGTATTCCGGTGATTCGACAAGTTTTTATGGTTATCCACAAAGATATCTTGAAACACACGCTCTACTCGAACCACTCGCTTTACCACTTCCAAGATATCTCGAAGACGCTTAAACAATTAACAACAATCGAATCCAGATCCTGATCCAGGTGAGAATGGAGCAAAGTTCCTTAACAAGGGGAGGCAAAGAGAATTTTCAAGGCATTTTCAAAGGGGTATAACAACCGTAGCTCATCCAAGGTACCCTTGCGCCTACCTGGTTACATATATCCAACTACCTTTTACCTCACAGCGTCACCTGCGTACAATATTTCTTTCACTTAATCCCCCTGTTTATCTATATTGGAGAGCGAACTTACTTAAATCCCCTACCTACTGGTGTTTTCCTACTTCAGCTTCTTGTGTTCGGCTGTACATTGCCTAAATATTACACACTCAGCAGTGGAAGAGTTCTATATTGACCAATTGCTAACGTTCCCCAGCTGCCCCTTCGACTGGGTGAGGGTGTACGACGGGCCGGACAACCAGTCGGCGGTGATCGGCACGTACTGCGGCCAGCAGCGCAACCTGGTGCTGTACTCCAGCGACGAGCGATTGCTCGTTACCTTCTACACGTTGCCACGCGCCGCCAACACGCAGAACCGCGGCTTCAAGGGTATATTCGAATTCTCAGAGAGTTTTGTTAAGTTAGGTGAGTTGTACTTTATATCTATTCTTACATCTTCTTTACTTATAATGAAATTGTAAAAAAGTTGTTTGTACATTGAATGTATTTAAAAATAATATTTGAGCAGTGACTGTTACTTAAATGGTGCCCTAACAAAAATTATTGTAGGTACCTCATGAGCATTTTCTACTGATGTATATAGTAAAATCGAAGATCTGAAATTATAACAGATCTGAAATCTGAAACTCCACGCGAACGCAAGTACTAGTTGTAAAACTGAAGAGTTTGTTTGTGCATTAGTACCCAAGATATAAAATGCAAAGAGGTTAAAGTTACCTTTTCATCGTAGACAAGATAGATTCGACATATCCAGTGAAAGTAATAAATAAAATCAGCGCGACTTCTTTGCTCTGCTCGTGGTTTGTCCCATGTGAACAGATCTGAATTTTCCCTGTTTCAGATTTTATAAGTAAACAAGATGCCGAACACATCAGGGGCTCAGAGTGTGACCAGAAAATCCTTAGTAAAAAAGAATCTACAGGATTCGTGTTCAATCCAAATTATCCTTTCCCCTATATACAAAAAGTTGTTTGTAGGTGAGTAACTTTCGACAGACGATTCGAAAATCACGATTTGTTACGTTTTATTACGTCAGTGATTAATGGGTCCCTTGCTGTTTCAGATATTTTATATACGGTATGCAAGACTCACAAAATTTGGAACGAGTCCGGCTGGAGTTCCAAAACTTTTCTATACCAAAAGGAATGAATCAGTCGGAGTAAGTATCGCTTTTGATACAATTTAGAACTTTTGTACCTTTGTCCCTTACTACCTTTTGTCCGAATCTATTTAACAAATCTGTAACTGATCGCTTTCTGCACAATACAGATATGATGATATACGAAAAAAAGATCAATTATTGGAGGCCTTAAGTTTAAGAATTTTTGTCTGTGGTTTTGTACGTAATAATCGCAACCGAATTTAACAGATTGTATGTGCTCTGCAACCCTGTTTCGACGAATTTTGAAGGTGTATTTTCGCGGGCAGGAATTACTTAAACAACTTCATAAATTAAAAACGGTCTACAGATGGACTTTTCATCTCCCTCTCTCTCTCTTTCACTCCCATAACTAACGATGGTCCACTGATGCACTCTTCGCTTCTCCTATACACATAATTAAAGACCGTCCACTGACCCCTTCTCCGTTACAGAGCAAGCGCGTGCTCCGACGGCTACCTGAAGGTGTATCTCCGCGGGCAGGAGGCCACGGACTCGTACGACAAGCATGACGCGGAGCTGTGCGGCGAGGACTCGCTGGGCCCGCCGCCCTTCCCGCCGCCGCTGCTGTCCGACGGGCCGCGCCTCGTCATGGTCTTCAGCTCCGGGGAGCGCCAGGGGCGCGGGTTCAAGGCTAAATATACTTTTGAGACTGGTGAGTGCTGGTGGAAAGTGGAGGTGGGGTTGTGTCTGGTGCAGAGATGGGGTTAATGGAGTCATAGGCCAGTAGGGTTGAAGGTCATAACAGTTACATCTGGTGTAAAAGTGAACACCTGAAGGCATGGAAGTGCCCCTGCCCAAAAACGCTCTAACCACCTTTATCTAGAGGCGTGAATTTGGGTATAGGTAGGTTAATCGTTAACAAGCGGTGTTAGTATGAGCTTATACATATTATGCAGAACAGCATTTTTAAGTAGCTTAACATTCAGTGCAATTTGAGGCATCTTCTAAAACAGACGCGTTTTGAATGTCATTGACAACAGCTACGTAATAGGACCGTACATCGTTAGAACGGTAGTTTGTTATTTCCTTAGTTTAGTAAGTTTATGGGCTGTTCATTAGTAATAGTCGTGTTAGTAGTTGCTAGTAGGGGTCTTGATCTAACTCGACCACAAAATCCTCGAGGACTGAAATGTTCCCTTCGAAAAAGTTTTACTTTACCCCAATGCTATCCAATTCCAGAATACCGAGTGCCGGGCACGGCGGCGCCGGGCGGCGAGTGCGCGTTCACGTACCGCTCGGAGGCGAAGAAGCGCGGCGAGTTCAACTCGCCCCGCTACCCCTCCAATTACCCGTCGCACACCAACTGCACCTACACCCTGGACGCCACGCCCAACGAGCAGGTCACCGTCGTCTTCGACCACTTCAAGGTCAAGGCTGACGCGTGGAACGCTACTGCTGGGCTTTACAGGTTGGTGCGGGTTGTATGAGTTGGATAAAAATACGGTCGATTTTACATGATCGTTTTTACCACGATCTTGCATGTTGTGGAATGAGCTTCCTTTTGGGTATTTCCGGACAGCTATGATATCTTCTGATGGGGTTTTACAAGAAAAGTGTAAAGAGAGTTCTCCTTCACGGCCGGCGTTGCACTGGTAAATTCTCTGGAATTGCTGGTGACCATCGGCGGCGATGACCACCATCAGGTGGCTCGTCCGCTTTTAAGTCAGAGCTTCAGGTTATTTGGGGGTATCTTCTAAATTTAGAATAAACTGTTGTTCAGGGGTGTGTTGGTGTAATGTAGTTCCAATAAACTGATTCACGGGTGTGTTCCAATAAGCTCTCACTCACGGGACTACCCTCACGTTCCCAGCGGCGCGACCTGCAGCGAGGACTGGGTGGAGGCGTGGTGGACGGGGCGCGACTCGTCCCGCGTGCCGCTGGGCCGCTGGTGCGGGCTGGCCACGCCCGGCCCGCTGCAGTCGCCGCGCGGCGCGCTCGGCCTGCTCATCGCCCTGCACACCGACTACGAGAACGTCGCGTCCGGGTTCAAGGCGCGGTATATCTTTGAGGTGGGTCGTGGATGTTTGAAAATGGAAGTGTTTTTTTTGTTCTTTTTTTTGTTTAGGCCAGCATATGACAGGAGCAGATTTAAAGTTATGCAATAGGTATGATAGAATGCATTTTGCGGGAATGTAATGTTGTTAAGTATAGGTAAAAGAAAGTTTTCGTAGAATTCGTAAAAGAAAGATTTCGTAGATAGATTAGATAAATACACTAGGTATAATTAAGGTAATTAATACCTAGACGACATGCGTGTAGCTCTAACCATGTATTTTTTTATTATTAATGAAATACGTACCTAATGCTTAACCTAACTCTCACATGACTTCCTTAAAAATTTTATTGTATTGCGTACAGCCGGCGAAGTCGATATTCGGCGACTGCGGCGGCAACATGTCTGGCGCGGAGTGGGGCGTGATCACGTCGCCGCGGTACCCGCTGCCGTACGAGGCGCCCGGCCGCAGCTCCGCGTCGCGCGTCTGCAACTGGTTCGTGACCGCGCGCCCCGGCAAGCGGCTGCTGCTCAACTTCGAGCACTTCGCTGTTGAGGGACATCTCACTGGTACGTACTGACATGGCTTCGACCCACAAAATAATGTCAAGGCTACTGTACAAGTATGTGCATATAGTGTGTGAACTGAGAGCGAGTGTTTTTTGACACTTGAGTAGTTAAGGTTGAGCCAACTATGCACACATGTAAAAGCTACTCTACAAGTGTGTGTGAGATACTTTTGTATCGGTTGTGTGCACAGCGTGGGTATATTTTGACTGGTTTAACATTCAACCATTCATGCATGTACATGTAAAAGCTATCTATTTTACATGTGTGGCAATACTATTAGCTGCTCACCAAAAGTCTGTGTGACTACTATTATATCGGCAATACTGTAAACTACTCACCAATGTGTGACCACTATAGTATTGTGTTGTGTGTTGTTTAGGATAGTTTCACCAAATACTGTAATTAACGTAAATTTAAGACATTTATTATAAGAAAAATTTGTTAGTCTCGAACGCCTGACGCATGTCAATTGCACCAATTCGCATTTACGCATCTCACGCAATGCGTACAAGTACCGTATGTATGTTACCGTCTTTTATTACAACATTACAAGTCTTTACGGTGAACTGTGTGGTTGTTTTAATTTCATTGCCTTGTACCAAGTTTGCTGTAATACCTGGACAACAGCGGCTACATTGGTCCTTCGAGCCGGATTATTTACGAATAATTTGTGGTGATAAATTATTCGCGTTGGGAAGAACTGGAAGTTAAAGTTTAACCAGAGGTCATTGGAAGGTCAACCGCGTGGCGTGAAGAGGATAACTTTGAAGAAAAGGCCTAAAAAGTTGAACTTATTATGGTACTAGTGTTCCATTGATTTCCACCCAACACTCTGTTAAGGTATTATAAGTATTTTGTATAAAAACTTGGATTTTGAACAAGGTTAGTGAATATTTACTTCGATTACTTACTTTCAAATAACAGTGTAATGCTTAGTATAATCAGTTAATTGAGTGTAAAGATTAAAAGTAATCAGTAATTAAGTATTTTATTTAGTTACTTTCAAGTAAATATTGCTATAAATAATAATTCACACAGTTCCTTAAATAATTTGTAAAGATTGTTAAAGTTAACATTAGAGTCATAATTAAAACAGTTTTGTTAATTTATAAGGCATTTATTTAAATTAAAAAGTATAACATTTGTAAACATTGTTCAAATAAGTGTTAACATCATAATTAATTCAAGGTTTGGTCGTAAATTGTAATACCTAGTAGTTGTTGTTTAAAATTGTTATTAATTGTACTTAAATATTACAATACAGTTCATAGGGACATAACTATTAAACGCATAATATATTTAGACGTTTTATAAACTAGCTATTATTGTATAAATTCCAGGTTGACTACATACCAGCCCCCAAAATGACGCAAGAGGTAAAACTTATTCGTCAACGTGCAGCTTACAAGGGGCAATTAACGTCATTTGCGAATTATGTCAATGAATTGGATGCTTCTTCTCTGAACACCTTCGAAGTTGACGAGTTGCAGCTACGTATCGCGCGGATGGAAAAAATGTTTGATCGTTTCGAAGAGGTACAGTTGTCTTTAGAGTGCTTAGGAGATGAGACTGAATCTCACCTACTAGAGCGTAACGAATTTGAAAAATTATACTATAAATTACTTTCGCAAGCTCGTAAAATTCTTAACGATTGTAGGAGGGCTGAGAGTGTTGCGACTGAGGTAAGTGTACGTCGCTCCTGCGCCCACAACAACATTAACACGTTGAACGCCAGACTAAAATTCGATGTCTTGCCCAATGGGCCGCGGCGGACAATGTTGTCCGCCAACATGTCTGGTCCAGGGGGCCGCGTCGGACAACGTTGTCCGCGTGCACTCGCTCACTTTGGAAGCCTCTAATCGGCCGACGGACGGCTTTTCTTGTCTTTTTACTAAGGCAATAGACCCGCGCGGCCCCAAGGAACATCCTAGCAACTTGGCCCGAAAAAAACTGCAAAGACTTAGAACTTATGGGCTTTGAAACAAGCGGTTCATAAAAGCGTTGTAGGTACATACATTAAGTGATCAATTACGTGATGTTTTAGGTAAATATACATTAATTTTTACTCTTTATAAGATACTAGAAAGTCGTTAGAATTATAATTAATTTCAACCAAGTACGTATTAAGTACAAAATTATGGGTTCAGTAGGTTAATAATATAAGTAAGCTGCCTTTATACGAAAGTTTATGGTAAAATACAAAAACAGAACTAGATAATCAAGTATTTTAAAGATATTTCTTATGGATAACAACCATAAATGATATAAATAATAAAAATAACTTCTAAATTATGATTCCAATTCATTCCTAGACCAAAAAATTATTGCTGATCTCCACGATGGATTTTTATTTTTAAGTATTTCTCTACATACTTTGATGGCGTGCTATAGAATTGGATATTTGAGAAAAGTAGATAATTTTTAACACTTCTACCTGCTAACTACCATGCATATTTTTCGGATATTCGATAAATTACATACTTTATTTCAGTAAACTTATTTTGCTAACAATGAAGCCTTTATTGTGAAGTACCTACCTATATATTGCACAGTGACTTGGGATTCTGAATATGATTATTATATAACCCATTTATCTACTTTTAAATACCCTACAAAATTTTAATAAATTGCATAATTTTGAGACAAGAAATCTTAACGCATCTAGCTAGACCATCAAGCAAAACCTATTACTTAAAAACAGACAGACAGACAGGGTGTTTCAGGACAAAATATGTCACAAATGATGTATACTGTCACCTCCTCCCGGGTCTAGATCGATTTAACCAGTAATCCTATATAATAATGAAAAATAAGCTTCAACAAAAATTACTTTCAGGGTCTCCGATAGGTGTCAAATTTAAAAATGTTTACAATAAACATTTGAATTAAGGTGGGCCAATCCAAAGCTCTTGAGTCAATACAAAATTTACAAAATCGTAAATTTTGTCCTGCGAGTGAAACTTATACGGAATCCTAATTTTTACAAATCACGGCATTCGTCTACGCGAGCGCAAAATCGTAAGGATGACCGACAGTGGGACCCGCGCGGCGTCTGCGGAAGGAAACACGGTTTTTCATTCTCGGAGGCCGCGACGGACAATGGTGTCTGCCATTTGATATCTCGGAAAATAATGGGAACATAGCTGTTTCCATAAGTCGCCCGTTATTTTTAAGTTATTTCCTGACAAAATAAACAAAAAAACACCTCGACGTTTTTGGGCCATTTCTCGAAATATTGGTATGGCCCCGGGGGAAAGTCTGCTGTCGGACAACATTGTCCGTCATGGCAGTCAACGTGTTAAGTTGCCTACCATTCAATTGCCGAAATTTAGCGGCTCCTACGACAACTGGTTGGAGTTTCATGACACCTTTTCCAGCCTCATTCACGAGAATGACGATATAGACAATATTAATAAATTCCATTATTTGAGGGCTTCCTTGGAGGGATCTGCTGCGGTAGTTATTCAGTCCATTGAGTTCTCATCCGCCAACTACTCAATAGCCTGGCAGATACTATGCGATCGCTACGAAAATAAACGGCTGTTAATTCACAATCACGTTTCTGCTATATTTAATTTAGAAGTCACCACAAGAGAGTCATCAGCTAATTTAAAACGCCTTTTAGACCAAACTAATAAACACTTACGAGCATTAGAATCCCTAGGAGAACCCACTAAACACTGGGACACGCTTCTAATTTATATAATTACACACAAACTTGATAGCAAAACCTATCGGGAATGGGAGCAGTCTATAAAACAAGATAGGAAAATAACATTTAATATTTTTCTTTCATTTATTAAAAATAGGGCTGACTTATTAGAAACTATAGAAATGTCTACATGTTCAAGTAAAATTCATAATAGTTTAAATTCACCTAACCTGAATAAGTCTAGCAATAAGTTAAAAACTTTGGTTACTGTTTCTGATAACAATAATTGCAACAATAAAAATAGTGCACATCCTAAACGCTGTCCTAAGTGTAATTCTGATCATAAATTAATTAATTGCCCTCAGTTCTTGTCACTCACTAATGAATCGCGGTTAAAACTACTGCCCGAGTACAAGGTGTGTTTTAATTGTTTACAGTCGGGTCATTACGCTAATAATTGCAAGAAGCCAGGCTGCAAGGTTTGTCGGCGTAAACACAATACTCTGGTGCATGTCTCGGACCGCAATAACAAACCGGTTTCTACTATTACGGGTGCATCACTTATTAACTCGAAGAATAACAATATTAATGAACATCCCATTGCGCATACGCAGGTCCCAACACAGCAGCCGCCCGAGCCGGGTGCTCGCTTGTCACTGTCGGCAAGTGTCGCTGCGCAGCCTCCCTCTCACAACGGAGATGTGTTATTGTCCACTGCGTTGATTAAAGTATTGGGTAAAAACGGTAAACAACATGTCGCTCGTGCATTATTAGACAGCGGTAGTACGACGTGTTTAATGAGTGAGGAACTGTATGAGAAGCTAGGGCTGCCTATTACTAGGATAAATAACTCCATCTTAGGGATAAATAATATCACGTCGCACATTAATAAATCGTGTCGTTTACAAATAAAATCTTTAGACGACTGTTATTCAACGAATATACAGTGTTTTATTTTGCCTTCAATTACTAATAATACGCCATGTAAATCAATAGATTTGTCTATTATAAACATTCCGTCTGATATCTGTCTTGCGGATCCACACTTTCATGTGCCGGCCGCTATCGATATATTGATAGGCGCAGACGTGTTTTGGGACATTTTAGGAACACAACGGCTTAGGTTAGGAGACGGACTCCCGATACTCTGTGATACGAAACTGGGTTGGATCGTATCAGGTCCCATTACAGGCGACCATGTATCATCATCTCAAGCCTTGTGTCACTTTACCAAATTAAATAATAATAAGTGTGATGAGGATATTCATGACATTCAATTGCAATTAACAAAATTTTGGCAACTCGAAGAAGTAAACGCAGACTTTCAGTACTCACCGGAAGAAAAGGCTTGTGAAAAACATTTTGAAACCCACACTACTCGCCTCGATGACGGTCGATTTTGTGTTAGAATCCCGCTTAAACAGTCGCCTCAGTTATTAGGGGATTCTTTGTCACGAGCGAAGCAGTGTTTTCTTTCATTAGAAAGAAAACTTCACGCAAAGCCTAAACTTTTCGAGATGTATAGGGATTTCATGTTTGAATATGAGTCCTTAGGTCATATGACTAAATGCCATAGCATTACTTCGAGTCCTAATGTGCATTACATTCCTCATCACGGAGTTCTACGAGAAAGTAGTTCCACTACAAAATTGAGAGTGGTTTTCAACGCAAGCAGTCCTACTACCACTGGCGTTTCGTTTAACCACATTCAAATGGTTGGGCCTGTGGTACAAGACGACTTGTTATCCATTCTGCTGCGGTTCAGGCAACATAAATATGTAATCGCAGCAGACGTTGAGAAGATGTACCGTCAGGTAATTGTTCATCCAGATGATCGCCAGTTACAACAAATTCTCTGGCGCCATAGTCCATCTGATCCTCTCCAAGCGTACCAGCTTAACACCGTTACTTACGGTACGGCAAGCGCTCCGTATTTGGCAACGAGGTGCATGAAGCAGCTAGGATTGGAGGCTTCAGACATGAAAGTTGCCGATGCTATTATCCATGACTGTTATGTTGATGATTTATTAACTGGTGGGGACGACTTACAAGAAGTCATTAATTTGCGTGACGGGGTCACTTCCACATTAGCTTCTGCTCAAATGAATTTGAGAAAGTGGAAGTCTAACGAGCCTCGGGTACTTCCTAAGCCTGAATCTCCACAGTCATCACTGGATCTGAACATCGGCGCTTCAGAGCCTAGTAAAACGTTGGGTCTTGGGTGGTCACCCAATTCTGATCAGTTGTGTTTTCCAAGTGGCTTAGTAGCCAGTGGAAATACCAAGCGCGATATATTGTCAGTTATCGCACAGATTTTTGACCCACTCGGTTTGCTGGCTCCCTGTGTTATTGTCATGAAGATTTTACTTCAACAACTTTGGTTGGAAAAATTATCCTGGGATGAACAACTTCCGCCTGAAATCAAGAAATTGTGGGCTGAGATAGTTGTTAATTTACCTTGTTTAAATAATATTTATGCCCCGCGGCGTGTTATCTGTAACTCACAGAAATCCGTTGAGTTCCATATTTTTTCTGATGCATCTGAACGTGCATACGGCGCGTGTTTGTATGTGCGTAGTGTCGGTAATGACGGTGAGGTGATAGTGCGCCTGCTACTGGCTAAGAGCCGAGTAGCCCCGATTAAGGTCATCAGTACACCAAAATTAGAATTGCTGGGCGCCTTAGCAGCCAGTCGTCTGTATGAAAAGGCTATAAACTCATTACGAATAGAGAATATTCGCACTACATTCTGGACGGATTCCACTATTGTCTTGGGGTGGTTGAGAACATTGCCAAGTAAGTTGCAGCCCTTTGTTCGTAACAGGGTGGCAGACATTTTGGACAAGACTGCAAACTGTCAGTGGAGGCACGTACGTACCGAGGATAACCCTGCGGATTACATCTCTCGCGGAGTAGATATTAAATCTATAGCTACCTTAAACAACTGGTGGTCAGGTCCATCTTTTCTTTATTCAGATGTCTCACTGTGGCCATATAATCATTTACCTATTAATAACGACACTTTACCAGAATTGAAGCCCAGTAAAATTTCTTTATTTAATGATATAAAATATAATAATGAATTAATTGATTTTAATAGGTTTTCGAATTTTTTGAGACTTAATCGTAGTGTTGCATTTATGTTAAGATTTATTAAACGTTGCAGAAAGCAGTTATGTTCTGGCCCTCTGCTTACTAACGAATTACAATCTGCATTAAATGTGATTATTAGGCAATCACAATATGAATCCTTTCCTGAGTATAAACTGCTCATTAGTAACAAAGAATTACATAAAAAAAGTTCATTATTAAAATTTAATGTTTTCTTGGATGACAATAAAATAATGCGTGTAGGAGGCCGTTTGTCAAATTCTGATTATTTATATGAAAAGAAACACCCAATTTTATTACAGTCCGCTCATAAGTTTACTAAATTATTATTTGATTTTGAACACCGACGGTTACTGCACGCCGGTCCACAATTATTATTGTCTTCCATAAGGGAAACGTATTGGCCGATTAGAGGTCGTAATTTAGCTAGGCACTGCTGTCGACTTTGTATCAAGTGCTGCCGAATGAAAGGTCAAACAGTGTCACCTATTATGGGTAACTTGCCGCAGCAGCGCCTTCTAGCAGGTTTTCCTTTCGAAAACATAGCGTTAGACTACGCAGGTCCCATGCAATCTGCATCACGCCAAGGTCGTGGATGTAAATTAGTTAAAGTCTATATCGCCATTTTTGTGTGCTTCACAACAAAGGCCATTCATTTAGAACTGGTAGGCGACTTAAGTAGTAACACTTTCCTAATGGCATTGCGTAGATTTATCTCACGTAGAGGAAAACCTTCCAACATTTATTCCGACAACGGTACCTCATTCGTTGGTGCGTATAACGAAATTTCTAAATTTCTAAAGAATAGCTGCAATTCGCTAACTGAAGGTATGGCTGCTGAAGGAGTTAACTTCCACTTTATACCCGCGTATTCTCCTCACTTTGCTGGTCTTGCGGAGGCTGGTGTGAAGTCAACGAAGCATCATTTAGTTAGAGTGTTGGGCAATTGTCATCTAACATACGAGGAACTTTCCACGACGCTAGTTCAAATCGAGGCCATATTAAACTCCCGACCGCTAACGCCTCTTTCTTCGGACCCTGAAGACTTGATGCCCTTGACTCCTGGACATTTCATTATTGGACGTCCTTTGACCTCTCTGCCTGCGCCAGACTATCAAGACCGCTCCACAAATATGTTGACCAAGTTCCAGCGTGTTGAGCAGTTGCGCCAGCATTTTTGGATCCGGTGGAGCAAGGAGTATGTGTCAGAACTCCAAGTTCGTACAAAGTGGCTTTCCAGCAAAGGTGCAACATTAAAGATGAATGCCCTAGTTCTTCTAAAGGAAGAAAATGTGCCACCATTGAAATGGAAGTTGGGTCGCATCATCGCAGTATACCCAGGCACTGACGGCGTCACCAGGGTTGCAGACGTAAGAACTTCAAGTGGAGTACTAAGAAGATCGTTCAGCAAGATTTGTCCTCTCCCTGAAGTTGATGGTTTGGGTTGAGATCAAGGCTCTCAACGCCCGGGGGCATGTTTAGGATAGTTTCACCAAATACTGTAATTAACGTAAATTTAAGACATTTATTATAAGAAAAATTTGTTAGTCTCGAACGCCTGACGCATGTCAATTGCACCAATTCGCATTTACGCATCTCACGCAATGCGTACAAGTACCGTATGTATGTTACCGTCTTTTATTACAACATTACAAGTCTTTACGGTGAACTGTGTGGTTGTTTTAATTTCATTGCCTTGTACCAAGTTTGCTGTAATACCTGGACAACAGCGGCTACATGTGTCCACAGAGCGCGGCTGCCCGGCAGCGGTGCTGCGGCTGTGGTACGAGAGCCCCGGGCCGCCGCTGGAGCTGTGCGGCGAGAAGGCGCCCGGCGACCGCTGGCAGTACCTCTCCTCCTCCAACTCCATCCGCCTCTCGTGAGTACACACACGCATACCTACAGGAGCTGACACACACGCGTAAAATGTAGGCAGAGTCAATTTGAAGGACATCATACTTATTTATTAGCTGCGTTGTCCTATGAGGGCTCTATCCGCGCCGGCGGAATTGCCACATTTCCCAAATAACCTGTACTCAAATTGTAATTTAGCTTTCAAGCAAAGTATTTGCAATGTAATCACAAGGGCGGAAAGATAGCATTGGCATAACATCATTCTCAATAATATTGCGTGTGTGCAACTAATCAAACCGTGAATGGTTTGATTAGTTGCACACATATAACTTCAAAGCAAACTAACCCTACTCCCCTCGGCTTTAGGTTCATAATCGCGGACAAGTCGGTGGGCGCGGCGGGGTGGCGCGCGGTGTGGACGGAGGTGACGACGGGCGGCGAGTGCGGCGCGCGCTGCGCCGGCGCCTGCCTGCCGCCCGCCGCCGCCTGCTCCGGCCTGCAGCACTGCGCCGGCGCGCCGCTCGCCCGCCCGCTGCACTGTTAGTATACACACACACCACGCTCACACACACACACACATAAACACAAATACACACATTCTCGTATATAAATACACTATATCGATAATACTGTCGTATCTGCACTGTTAGTATAGACACACTACACTCACGGACACACACACACATGCACATACATACACACATACATACATATATGCTGTATCGATACTCCTATCGTATCTGTCTGCACTGTTAGTATACACACACTACACTCACGGACACACACACATACACATACATACACACTATCAATGCTCTTGTTGAGTACACCCATCCAACCAGCTGCATTGTTACTATACCCACACACACAATCACAAAGACACATACTGTACTGAAACATATATCCGATGCACACGTCCAAATGTTTACACTGTTCGTGTACATCTCCCAGTGTACACACACGCACACGTACACGTACACACTCAAACTGGATTCATACTTACTCATATCGTGTGCTTCCACCTGAATACACATATTTACCACCTGACACCTGTACCCTGCATTGTTAATACATACCACACACATGACACACATGAATAGGTACTCATTTTTTGCGAGCGTCAGAATGGCGGGTGAACAGTCGTATTTAGCTCTCAAACAGTGTCGAAAAATTGCTTCCCAATTGCTTCCATTTGCTTCCAACGTCGAGAGAATTGCTTCCTTCATAATTTAGAATAAAAACAACATTTTAGGTTCACCGGCCATTCAGACATCAGGATCGCCGGTGAACAGAGCGTAGCGTAATAACTATGCAGAATAGCTGAAATTTTCAAATACCAAAGATTGCTTCTCATTTGCTTCCTACGTTATTCGTAAACTTATACTATACATACATTTAGGAAACAAAGATACGATAAAAATTTAGTAAGGAAGTCAAACGCGCCTATTTAAATATAAGAGCAAATTGTGGGTTAGACAAATTAGCTAACTACGTTCACCAATTAAACGTTTAGATATGTCAGAAGAACTAAAATCCGAATCTGCAATCGCATATCGCAATAAGCTAGCTAATGAGAGAGGACTCTGTGCGTTTTAGGACGGGGAACTAGCGAGTTATGATTCTAGTATTCATGTTTTATTAGTCAATCTTTTAACAGCAATTAATTACATATAAGTATTAAGTTCTTAAATTGTCGGTTTACAATAAAACACTACATGAACGGTTACGTACGTGTCAAAATTTAGTTAAAAATTAAGTATTTACAAAGTATAATAGTAAGAAATATTTACAACTTAGAATTATTAAATAATATTCACACTCACACACAGCGTAGATCATAACTCGCTAGTTCCCCGTCCTAAAACGCACAGAGTCCTCTCTCATTAGCTAACTTATTGCGATATGCGATTGCAGATTCGGATTTTAGTTCTTCTGACATATCTAAACGTTTAATTGGTGAACGTAGTTAGCAAATTTGTCTATCCCACAATTTGCTCTTATATTTAAATAGGCGCGTTTGACTTCCTTACTAAATTTTTATCGTATCTTTGTTTCCTAAATGTATGTATAGTATAAGTTTACGAATAACGTAGGAAGCAAATGAGAAGCAATCTTTGGTATTTGAAAATTTCAGCTATTCTGCATAGTTATTACGCTACGCTCTGTTCACCGGCGATCCTGATGTCTGAATGGCCGGTGAACCTAAAATGTTGTTTTTATTCTAAATTATGAAGGAAGCAATTCTCTCGACGTTGGAAGCAAATGGAAGCAATTGGGAAGCAATTTTTCGACACTGTTTAAGAGCTAAATACGACTGTTCACCGGCCATTCTGACGCTCACCATTTTTTACGCAAACATACAATTATTAGTGTAATTGATAAGTCGACCACGTACCTACGCATTAAATATTCACATATTAACAGTAATAAAGTACACATATTAACCATAAAACAAGGATAAGTATAACGTTGTTTCCGCTATATTTTCCTAAAATCTGTGGTCAAAGTACACAGCTCTACTCGTATACGGCGGGCATAAGAATTTGTGTTCTTCAGACGAATCAAACTGAACAAACAATTCTCAGAAGTTCTCTACTTGCTATCAACATTTAAATCAAAGTTACATTACGACCGTTTACTTTTTCTACGTACAGTATACAATGAATATACTTAACGACCGTACACCATGCACACACACAACTCTGCAGCAGAGGTTGGATATTCCCTAGTACACACACAAATGACACATTACCACCACAAGGGTATTCACACCTCATCGGTCATCACACATACACATGACAATACATCGTCACTTACCCATTAAATAATAAAAAAGTAAAAAGAAACACACACTATAAATACAAACAGTATAGTCCTACGTTAACTGACTGACGATGATAGACAACACCCTTAACCGATAGACCTAGAAGTATGAAATTTTTTACAGGGATTTCTATAAGTTGGTAAATAAGGATTGTTTAATACCAAAGGGATTTTAATAGGTACATCGCATAAGCCATAAGATTTCACTTTCACCGAGTAGATACATTTCGTCTATGGTGAAAAGTACAATTGTAAAATCTTAGGAGACCCTTAATATGGCTTATGTGATGTGTTTAAAAAATCCCTTTGGTATTACACATTCCTTCTTTATCAACTTAACAATTATCAAAAATCAACTGATATATATTACTTATACATTGACTTTGCACAGCATAAACACAGTTCAATACACCCTCTATAACAAATCTAAATAGTTATAACTTAAATTAATCTAATAATTAATTAATAAGGACAAATTTACTAGGTTATAAGATTACTAAGTTATAATGTCTGTTGAAGTAGTGAAGTTAAAATATATTTATTCGAAAATTAAGTAAGTATATAATTGTATAATAGTGGGGCTGTTTGTATGTATAAGTATATTGTGAAGACAGGGACGATTAGTAAGCCGAAATTGATGGTCCATTTGAACAAAACCGTCAAAGGCTAGGTAACTAGGAGTAGGATATTAAATGTTTATGTACCCGAACATATCCCAAAGACTTCAACGGTAGGTACGATATTTCAAATATTCCGATCTCCTCACTCATTGGTTACTTCGAAAGAGAAATCTTTCAACGTCCGGTTTTTCAAAATTTTGCCGTTAGTTTAGCAACCATTTCTGTTCTGCTGTCCGCACTACGCATCTCCACGTAAACGATATTGTATAGTACACAGCATTTTGTGGCATCTTAAATTAATCGAGTTTGAAAATTTTAAAATAATGTTTAAAATGTAGCTTGTTGAAGGAGTAAGCGACAATCTCTAATTTATAAAATAACTAAAAAGCCACAAAGTTCTGAATGTATGCTGTGAAGCTTAAACGTAAGGTTAAATTTCCAGGTTGCCGCAATATTGCACCGTCACTGCAATAAGTTGATTGATCGCACATATTGCCGCTTACTCCTGCTTCCATCTTCTATATTGTAAGATACTGTATCTTAACACTGTAGTAGTACTATTAAACTATGATCCTTAAATGACATGAATAATGTTATATTCACTGTATTTAAACTTCTCAGTAATGACGGTTCAATGCAATCTTTGTCTCAGAGGATATTCGAACAATGTATTAATATGTTGCTAGGAGTTTAGATGATTTTAAAGAAACATTAATAATTGTTGTTGAAATAGCATAATATATTGACGATGTTGCAATATTCTGGCCGTTTTTATTTACGAACAGCGCCCCATTTAACTTTATTTTTAAACTCTATCATTGTTAAATCATTCTACATCCATATAATGCTCCACTTAAACAATTCTCTAAACGTGTCTATCCTTTTCTCAAATACTGTGATGACTCAGGAGAGTTGGAATATAAAATGCTAAATTTTTGATCAAGTTTTCGATTAGCGCAGTTGAAGTTAGTGTATTTTGAAATAGGACTAAATTCCAATGGGACGAAGCTTGCATTGAGTCATCGCACTATACGCCCGGGGCTGCGCGTCGCCCGCTCGAGTACTTTGTCAATTATAAGTCACTACTTCTTAATTTTGCCGCTTTGCTATTTCTTCTGCTAACACTGTGACTGCTGATTCTTCTCGTACGAATCCATTCAATTCGAAATTGGCCTTAATAACTCCTGCTATTACACATTCTAGCTCATTTATCTTCTATGCTTATTTCCAAATTTGTACGGACAAGAAGTATTGACATAAATTGAGCAAGTATTTCTTTACTTCTTCCTATCGACAATTTCTTAGTGCAGATTTGAATCATTTTTAAAATTGCATTAAGTAAGTCGAAGAAATTTGAGAATATTTTCTTTATTTTCATCCAAGATAAAGATGATATTAAAATAGGTCTCGCGATAAATTAAGTTTCTCTACAACACACGACGGCTACTACGGCGAAACCAACATGGATTGAGGACTATTAAACTCGTTTGTTGGGTTATAGAGAATCGAAACAAATGTTGTCTTGCCATTCTTCACTGCAACATTCTTTTTCATTCACGTCAGTATTTTTTTTATGACTTGAATCACGTGGGATTAAGCCAATTATCGAAACGAACGTGAACACCACTTTAACACAACGTTGTCAATCATGTCATGAGTTGACTCGTACCCTCTAACTATCGAATTGCACAACGAGGGAATGAACCTAAGCTCAGCATTGAGATTATGTCTGAATAGCTCAGTCGGTGGTAGAACATCACTATCGTAACCGCTCGCGTCGATCCGGTTGGTTTCGCGGGTAGTAGCGCTGGCGACGCGCTCGGGCTGACGCGGCGGTGTGCGCAGGCGGAGCGGCGGCGGGGGGGGTCGCGCCGCGCGCCGCGCTCCTCGCCCTCTCGCTTGTGCTCGCCGCCCCGCACTGACCGGGCGCTGCACACGTGAGTCTACTTACCCTCCCCACCTCTCCGGCATGACTACCGCGCGTCACGTCGTCTCGCTGATCATTGTGACCTAGTTCCTCGCTCACTGCGTGTGCTTGAACATGTGAATCTGCTTTACCTCTCGGTTCCGACCATTCACCGTACCGCTTGTCATTTGTAACTCATTGTCTCGCTGATCATTATGACCTAGTGCTCCCAGCTTACTGTGCGTGCTTGAGCTGAGCCGTGAGTCTGGTTCTACCTCTCGGATCTGGCTCTCGTGCATGTGTTTTACCGCTTCCCATTTGTACCTAACTCATGTCGCTGTTGTGTTGTTACTTAGTGCCTATCATGCTTGTGCTCGCTGCCCGCATTGTCATAGAATAGTATGTACTTACATGTAATCCTTCATTCTTCCCATCTTTCCGTCCACGGCATGACCATCTTCCTCCGCTTCTCTATCATAAATGATCTGGGGGCAGGGTAGTGCCCTCGTGCCAAGACTAGGTATAGATAGCTATTCTTCTTTCTTTTCTTCTTGTTCATTGTCCAGAAATCAGCAGATACATTTGTGTGTCAGCTTGATCTCCCAGCGTCTATGACCAACATAATATTTCTTTTCTCATTTTCATAACACATAATTTATAACCTTCGTTCGTGTGCCGACACTGATCAGGAGATCCACAGTTATCCTCTTCCTCAATCCGTCACTAACACAAATACTTACCTACTACTTTGCTTCTCGCTCTCATGAATCAAGCGCTTACGCTTCGCTCTTGAATCATTAATCATGAGATTCATTTAGTCGTTAATTCTACAAGAGACAACGGAGAACACAAGAACTAATGCTGGCATAAGGTTCTTAGTATGATATAAAGATCGGTGTCTCCACGGAATAAGTGCCTAGTCTATGCTAAATCAATTCCTGCTTTTCAAATCCCTAAAATACATTTAAGTATTTCAGCATTTGACAATTGTATTTTAGGGGAACTTAGGAGGGACTAAATTAAAGTCTTCCTAATCCTTAAAATCATAAATGAAACTAATATTTGCGTTTTAACATCGAACATTAATAAAAATTTTGTATTGATCGATGGGTTTCAAAGGTTGCCTAATACATTGACACAAAATAAAAATTCATACACGTGGGAAAAATTTTAATTCTATGTTCGCTTACCTGTGTATGCTTCAGTTGATTATATTATTTCCTGCAACTTATACCTTCATGATTATATTTATTTTAATTTGCAGGAACTGATGCAATGAATATCTTTGTGTCCTCATCGCTTTTTCATACGCCATGATGCTTTCTTTGTCTAAAAAACCTCTAAATGTTGCATGCCATAAAATAAAATGATAAAATTAAAATAATATATTAAAATGTTAAAGTTAAGGATTAATGTTATTATTTTGACGATTCTGAATAAATATTATTTTAGCAAAAATAAGTTGAACCAATTATTCAACATAAGTAGGAATTAACTTCTAAATCGGGGTTTTCATTATCGTCATTTAATAAATTATCCTTGAAGGACATCCTTTGAAAACTTAAAATTGTCGAAGTTTTTTTCATTAAAATGTCGTAGTTGCTTTGTTTCTTGGTGTAACGTTATTAAACTTTAGGTTTTATTGGATTCAAAAAGACATGAAAAAAATTAATACCTGCAGCAGTGAACTAGACTGCCTGTAAAATTTCGTCGGCCCAATGCCTCGGCCCTATAAAATTAGGTACTTGGTAGTAAGTATTTGAAACCCTTTGTGAAATAAACATTATATTTACATTAAGGATCATCTAATATTTGTTTATAAGCAAAAGAAGTGTAGGTTATTTATAACTGAGGTAGATACAGAAGTATCAGTACAAAAGTATGTTCGCGATGGTATTTTTTTGCCACACGTATTTTTTGATACCTACATTTAAAGTAACAATGTAATTTAAAAAGGGCTCTTTATTTTCACAAGCAGTCTAGTTCTTAAAGCTATCAATGAAAGATTTGGAAAATGTTTAGTGAAATTGCGGTAAATTCCTTAAAAAATATATATGTGTTTGAATAATAAATAATAAGAGTTCATATGTGAGTACGAAAATAGTGAAGGGAATTTACCGCTTTTATTTTACGAGCACATGAATGAGCGCTCGTCGTCAGACATCAAGTAGTTTGATGTGAATGTTTCAATTTAGTTATCCGGAGTGGGTACTGAGACTTGTAATTGTAAACGAATAGGCCTATTACTAATAACAACTAACTCACTACCAAAAACAGTCCCTGCCCCCAGTCCCACGAACTGACTAATTTATCATTCATAATAACATTGTTTGATGACTGGTCTCGATTTGAGTCTTGTTCTCGGGATTTGGGTCGGTAGTTCTACAGGCTTATTTAATTCCATAATACTTATCATTATAAAAAGGTCAATTAATATGTATGGGAAGAAGTATGACGGTCGCCGACAGGGTAGCCTAGCTGTTCATGGAACTGTCTAACGAGCGAAATTTTTATCTTAAATCTGTGTTAGCAGTTCTCTACATACTTATATGAAGTTAAATGTTTATACATATTTATCTACACATTGTAGAGAATAACTTTACACTGTAGTTATAAGAAAAGGACGCGAACACAGTCCATCTACCTACTATTGTGTTGTATTTTATCAATTTTATTCAAAAGATGTAGGTCGTTTACAATGTTGATACTCCTGAAACCTAAATTGAAACGCTATGCTAAGCTCGCTCTACGATTTTTCATTGTCCGCAAAACTAGCTTGCGTGAGAATTTCCTACATTCTCAACGAATCGTAGGGTGCGTTTAGCTGAACTCCGCTAACCAATTAGCTGTAAGTAACACAGCCGGTTCTCAGTCCGGCGAGTTCGTTATATGTCGTTCGGTGAAGTGCTACTAGGTGGCGTGTTGGCAGGCACCGGGGAGGCGGCGGAGGGCGGCGGCAGCGCGGTGTGGTGGGCGGCGGCGGCGGCGGGCGGCGGCGGCGCGGCGGCGCTGGCGGCGTGCCTGCGTCGCCGCCGCCCCCGCCCGCCGCGCGCGCCGCCGCCGCCGCCCCGCCCGCCGCCGCGCTGCGCCGCCCGCCTCGCCGCGCCGCACGACACCGTATGACGAGTATTACACACAATACAACACTTTAACGTAACGATGACTTTTATTTTTACCCTTACTATCTACCTTATGAATGCAGCGAAGTGTCTAACAATTAAATATCTCGTACGCTTACCTACCTAGGTGGCCTCTACAGTACTTAGTCACAAGGTTGATGGTATTTTAAAAAAGGCGACTTGCGATCACTGCACTGATCAAAAGCGCGAAGCTTTTGAGCGCTTAGTTCATCCAAAGTGGAAAAACTGGTTTACCTAGCTATGAACCTCGTAGATACTTAACTAGCATTTTAGGTCACTTCAAGTAGAAACTAGTTTGCCGATAAAATTCAACCAAATGGGCTCTGGGATTAATGTACCCACTACAAAATTAGCAGAAAGGTTCTATTGTGCCCACACCTACTTACTACGTTTCAAACAAACATACAGGATTATTTCAAGGACCAGCGATGACTAGGTACTTATACCTAACTGCAATGGACCTTGCCACTGGGTCCAGACCACCACAACCTCACAAGTGATTGTGCCCTAAGACTTTCATAATATTAAGCCGATTTTTATTTTTAAGAGCATTTGTTATACCGGTAAGTACCTACCTACCTATCGTTAAGCAAAGTAAAAAGAAAAAAATAATAAAAATTTGTTCGGTACCGCTATATCAAAAGCAGAAAATAATTTAGGAAGATACTAGGTATCACACCACCTAAAATACTTACCTAAATAAAGAAAATTAGTTAAATTTATTAAGTAGGCCTATTATGAAACCCTTAATTTTTCTTAATACCTAATCCTTAACTTAGGTAGATATTTTAGATTCAAAGAATAAATAAACCATTTGCAATATTTAAAAAAGTTAGTCGAAAAATAAGTTTTACTCTAAATTAAACACCTTTGACACTGAGAAGCCTTTAGTTTAGAATTTACATTCCTTTAGACTTTATTTTCAAATTTCCAAATTTTCAAGTGAAGTAGACAGTGTAGCACTTTTTTAAATTCCCTTTTACCCACAAAGTATCGTCACAGTAGAGAGAAAGAAATGAGAGACTGCCTTTGTGTGACACTAGGTGAACTTAATGTACCTAATGTAATGTTACTTAGTAATAAGATTAGGTTCATCATCATCTATGCTCGGTTTATTATATCACAGTAGAAAAAAGTATTTAGGGTGTTGTACCAGACCAATCGATCGATCGTTGACAGCGATCGACGGTGGGATCGATTAGTCGACTTGAATCGATCGATTGGT
Organism: Hesperia comma; assembly: GCA_905404135.1. Classification (NCBI taxonomy): domain Eukaryota; kingdom Metazoa; phylum Arthropoda; class Insecta; order Lepidoptera; family Hesperiidae; genus Hesperia; species Hesperia comma. The sequence continues at coordinate 15,913,635 of FR990024.1, forward strand.
CTATCAGAAATTAATGATCGACTTCGACTAGTCGATTCCGCCATCGATCGATGTCGACGATCGACGATCGATCGATTGGTCTGGTAACACTAACACCCTAAGTGGAACCAACACAACAAGCACTGACCAGCTTTCGAATACTTAAAACAAAAATCTTCAAAATCTGTTCACACAGTCGAAAGTTCTGAGGTATCGAACATTTAAAAAATACAGTTGAATTGAGAACCTCCTCCTTTTTTGAAATTCATATTAAATCATATTAAATTAAAACGTTGCAGAAGCGCACATAGCCCTGACATAGCCTAGTATCAATAAAGTCAACTGCGGGCGTGGACATTTATAATGCCACCAACTTATCTGTTCAGTAGAAAAAAATGGAACTAAAAAAAGACAACGTCAATTTTGAAATGTCATGTCCGCTGTCAATTTTTTGAAGTGCGAGTGCTCTATGTGTTATAATTCGATTTTAAATACAAAAAGTGATTAAAAATGCCTGAGTCTCTTAGAAGTTATTGCGCAATTAGTTATTTTAAGAGTTTTAGATTTTATGAGGGAAGAAAATCGCCTGCTAACTCCGAAAATAAAGTTTGAAAAAGTGGTATAACGCATCGCCGTTGCAATAGGTTAGTGTTGCTATTGCAAGTTAATTAATAGTCCCGCTTAAATATTTCAGTTATTTTATGTTCCTCGCTTATTTTTGCATAATCGATTAAGGTGTCACTGAATATATTTGGTATCTAATTTTATTTTATACTTCATATAATATTTTATCTTTGTTACAGGAGTTAGTGAACGATTTGTTTACAAGCTAATGAGTGAAAAGGAAAAAGCTGAATAAATTTCTCTGGCGCATTGGCATCATTTTCCACAGGGATTTCTCGTGTGGAACCCCTCAAACTTAGAGATCACGATGACAATTATTTTTATAAAATATAAAATATATAAAAATATAAACAATTATAGTCAATAACAATGGATCTTTTATTTCTCTTGTCCTGAAATTTTAATCTTACATAAAAAAGTAAAATTTGACTGTGTTGGCCTATGTAATTCTTTTATTTTTGGATGTTTCCGTTTTTTTTAAGTTATGTGCGTTTTAAGCATTTAAATGTCACTTGCTATAACGGTAAAGGAAAACATCGCCAAATCGCACTTGTTCAGCATGGTGAACTATGGTCTTAACCTTCTCAATATGAGAAGAGACCTATGCTTAATAGTGGGACCTGATGGATTGAGATAATGTTAACATCCTATGTTACTCCTGTCATTGCATGGTAGTTTAAGTTAGTAGCCACAGCCCAAGTTGTGTATCTATATTCGTCGGAAAGGCTTTGTCATCATTTACCATCGAATTATGTGCAACATCTGGTAAAAATCATAGGTCTCAAAGTTGTTGAGCTCCCTTGACAGTCGCCAAATTGTTTTATATGGTAACATTGTCGCTGCACTAGCGACATCCGTTTACTGAACAGATAAGTTGGTGGCACTATAGGTACAGTCCGCCCAACTTATCTCTGAAATGGCAAAAATTGGAACTAACGAAAAGTCATTCATAAGTACGTTGTGGTCATTCATCTGTCAGTTACTAGTGTGCAATGATATTTATTAAAAATGTAATTCATAATAAATGATATTTACAGCATTTTATGTGCAATGATTGGTCAAATGAATGTCAAATGCGTCCGACAGCGCCTCTTTCGTTTCAGTCTTAAGTTGGGTTTACTATACTTACGATAGTGGCAACAAATTCTCAAGTGCTATCTCGTAATTTTTTACTCAGCGTTCAGATTTTTATGATTCTTTTTTATTCAGAAGCTGACCCTTGCCGTGTGGTCCCATATATAGGTGTTCAAAAATGTATGCGAGCTGGTAGGTACAATTTTGTAAAAAAGACTTGAATGTAGAGAAAGACAAAATTATTCCGATTGTGACAAGACTGCGAAAAAAATCCTTGCCACACTGGGCGTTTTTTTATATCTGGCAACTTATTTTTGGCACTGTCACTACTGATAATGACATTGAGTGATAAAGATAAATAATACTGTTGACATTTTTTGATTATTCATCATAATAATGTAGTCCAGCATAGGGTTGTAAAGCGGTAATATTACCCTGGTAAATTACGGTCATAAACGATATCTATCTTACGTAAAATACGGTAATTTTCGGTAAAAAACTTTTATACGATACGTTTTAACACGTCATAAGTCGCCGGTAATATTACCGTAATTTATATAAATGACCGTAAAATTCCCGTATTTTACCAGCGTTTTCGGTAATATTACGTAATTTTGCAACCCTAATCCAGCAACATTTCCATTGATTTCCATGTTCACTTATTATTGTATTGTGTTTAAACAATTATTAAATTAATCACGAATTATGACCGCGAGGAGGAATAGGTCGACCTCGTGGTCCAACTGTCAAACAAATCACATTAATTTGGCAGTTGGACCACGAGGACGAACTCGGTCATAATTCGTGATTAATTTAATAATTGTTTAAACACATGGTCGTGGTCCAACTATGACGTCACAGTTGGACCACGAGCAATAGGTCCTCCTCGTGGTCCAACTGTGACGCCATTGTTGGACTAAATAGTTGGACCACAAGGAATCACCCAACTTTATTTATGCTAAGGACATATATGTCCTCATGGACCCCCTGGGGGAACTGAAAAGGGGAACCACCAGACCTAAACCCTTTTGACTGGGTGTTCGAATTTTGATGATTCTTTTTTTTGTTCGAAAGATAGTGCTTGTCATGTATCTTACAAATTAGCTAGAGCGACATCTGGAGAGTGATTTTTGTAAAAAGTTTTTTTTAATCAAAGGTAGCAATGATCTCAAGATTAGAGTAGCAACTAGAAACAATTAGGTAGCATTGAGATACTATGTACTAAAGTACAGCAACTTTTGTGAGTATCGGAATGGCGGGTGTACCTCACGGATTTTAATATCTCTTTCGGATTACAGACCTACCTATCCTAAAAGTCTGTGTACCTGTCTGTGTCTGTCTGTGACCGCGGGTGTACTTTTCTAATCGGCATAAGTAGCGAAGTAAACTGTTTATGTAGAATTGGTACCTCTTGTGTACCTGCAGAAACAAAATATTAAATAAATAAAAAATAGATTGCTGAGAATTAAAAAATGTAATTATTAATTATTTTAATATTAGTAATTATTTCCCCTTCGGAGCAAAATATACAAAACGCGAATGAACACGACACGCAACATTTGTACATTTTGCGTATGTTAATTTTGCGTTTTGGTGTGCATCTGGACTGAGGGCCCACTTTTTTTCTTGGCGTAGCGAATTGAAATTGATAAGGGAATTACTTAATACATTTTGCTCCGAAGGGTGATAGGAGAGCTAGGTACGTGGCAAGTTTTCAGCTTGCCTAAACTACCCAAAATTGGTACGAGCTCTCGGACCATTAGATAAATATTGGATGTGGACTTAAAAAATGTTTCGAAGAGAAAATGAGAAACTTGTCAATTTACCATTTCAAGACGTGTGTAGTGTTCAGGGCTTGGGTAAAATAGAAAAACAAAGTTTATGAAAGGAAACAAATGTATATAATAAGGCAAACACAGTTTTGCAAATTTATTCCACATTAAACTGATACAAGATTGATACAAGTCAGAGTTCTAACAGTATGGACATGCTATGTGGTCGAAATACAAAAAAAATGTTTAGTAGTACAGCGATAATAACATTACAGAAATCCTGAACTTTACAATACTACTTCCTCACACTAATGTATTTTAAAGGGAATTATGTAATAAAATAAAGCAAAAAACTAAAGCAGGAACACAGTTGGGAAATGTTATCGATTACAGGGTGTTTTTATTTTAGCCGTAATTGCTAGAGTCAGAGTTCATTTCGTTCATTAATAATTCATTCTCATGTATCCTAAGTTGTAAGTATGTCAAAAAACAACAGTCAAACTCCTTATAATATAATAATTACTGCTAAAATACACATCACATCGCAAAATGCGTTCGCAGGAATAAAATATATTGAATAACATGTATTAAAAAAACAGACAGTCTTGGGTGCCGCGACCCGCGCGCGGCCGCCAACAGGCAACCGCGGCCGCGCGCCTCACAAACATAAAGTATATATTACATATATACGGCCAATACGACAGTCAAAACATAAGCATAACGGGAAACTTACATTCGAAACATTTCATAACGTCCTACTTTAAGATTTTTACGGAATCGACATCGATGCGTTACAAAATTGAAAACGTGAAAATCAAATAAAAAACACATATATAGAAAAAAGTGGAACGATCCTCTCGTTACACAGCGAGAATCGGGCGTAAACGTAACCTTGAACCGCGTGCGACCGCGTCGGGCGCGCGAGTTGCTCCCCTGCGCAGCTTGTAGTGTCTCCGAGACAGGGGCTCGCGCGCCCGCGCCCGCGCCGGCGGCCCCGGCGGCCCCGGCCCTGGCCCCCCGGCCTTCGCCCCCCGGCCCGGCCCAGCACGACCACAGCCAGCCAGCTAGCTGGCCTCGGCCGCGTCCCCCCACCCGCACGCCGCCGCCGCCGCCGCGCCCAGTCGCCGCTTAGTCTCCCCCCCTTGGTTCTGGTGACCCCCGTCGTATTTACGTTTACCTGCAACAACCACCGCACCCACGCTGTCTTCAGAATTGCTCGGACACGAGTATAAATCACCAAATGTAATGGCCCCTCTGAACTGCGCCGTAACTGACATCCCCGCACGTTTCAAAGTTTCAAAGGGATTATGACTAATTCACATAATGTCCAGCGAACGAAATGGAACCAAATCGCAAAATGTCAATTTCGCAAATGACAATTTCGCAAAATGTCAATTTCCCAAAATTTCAATTTCGCAAAAAGTCAATTTCGCAAAATTTCAATTTCGCAATATATCACACACAGAATGTAAATTTTACAACATATCATATTAAATTAATAAAGCACAGGCAATTCCCCACGTATTATTGTAACTTCTTGCAAGAAAAAAACAACCACAACGGAAATTCAATTGAACATCTCGATCGATGAACATTTAACGAATTTGACTGTCTAGAAATTTGAAATATTGTGAATAAGATTTTGACATGCAATTAATTGGACATTGTTAAGATTGTGATGTCACTAGAAATTGCACTTTGCGCTGAATTCCGCGCGTAGGTCAGAGCGGACATAAATATGGTGAGATACTCAACTACATACTCATTAGAAATATTTTTTCAGGAAATTTACCTTTACATGAATTATTAATATACCGAATGCTATTTATTGATAAAACTAAATACAAGTAAGTGGTTGTCGTTCCCAGCTGAACCACAAATTTTCAAATATGAGGGAATTGAACTAAAAATCAACAGTTCTACGTAATAATTCTCGTAGGTAATAGGGCTCCCACAAACTTTTACTAACGACATAAAACTTGGACCCGCTTCTCGATCGAGCTCGCTCTAATACAAGAGATATTATTATGTAAAAGTTTGTGGTAGCCTATGGTAGTGGTGGTATGGGTGGTAGGTAGGTGGTAGGAAGAAAGGAACAAGGAAGGAAGGAGGATATTTACCAATTTAAAAATCTTAACCCGGATTAGACGCAAACCATCAAACACGCTGAAATAAAAGATCACGATGAGACAATTGAAGTAAAACAACTCGACCGAGAGAGAGTCCAACTTTTTATAACGTCATAATTTAGAATTTTGTATTCTATTCATTTGTTACGTAACTGCTTAATGTCTATCCATAAAGTTTTAGTCAAATTCGGCCAAATTTATGGAAACGTCTCATCTTTTTAACGGTTTTCACTAGTATCAAGTAAATAAATCTCTTGGAAATGATTAAGTACATTCGCAATTTTGTATCCATTTATAGGTAGAATTAGTAAATTATACGCTTATTAAAATAAAACGAGAAATGTCTATTAATTTATACATACTTGGGTACCTAGATAATGTTACAGAGTACCACCTACTCTGCAATTTTTTTCAAAATACAAACCCATTTTATGTGACGAGAAGTAATAGGTAAGCAAACACTATTACTATTAATTATAAACTATTATTATTAATGCAATAAATAAAGCCACCATATTTTAGATTTCACAGGATAAGGTAGGTATATTGGAAAAAAGGAATGATGATAATTAGGAGGTATGTAATCTTATAAGTATGTACCTATTCAAAGTCCTCTAGCACACAGTATACTACGTACTTATTTAATAAAAGTAAATAATTATTATGGATTATAGTAACTAAAAAAATCATTAACAGGATGGTTAAGCTCATCTCAACCTAATGTTTCCTATAATAAACTCTGAAACACTGCCTGTGACCGATGAACCAGGTTCTATCGTATCACCCTTCTGACGTTGTAAGTGACCATCACTTTGGACTAAAACTAATCCTCACATCGATACGTGGTTCAAAGTTCAAATACACCGTCCGTGGACAGTGCGGCGTGCCTCATGTAACCGTGAACATCTTTAAGCTGGGCTACTCAAAGTTTAAAACCAATACGATGGTTTGGTCATCACATCGCCTCATTAAGTTTAAATTATAAAGTCATGACGTCATTTTAACGTGACCTCATATTTACTTCTTCGCCTACTTCAACACCTATAGTAAACACTACAATCCTCAACAACACTGACCTGGTAAACTTGGCTTGGCGCGCGGGTTGCCACGCATGGCGCTGGGCGTGCGGCGGCCACGAGCGGCGCGGCGCGCACCACCACGGGGCCCAGCCGCGGCCCCGCGCCGCGCCCAGCGGCCGCTCGTCCCACATGACCCAGCCGCCTGGACACACCCACACTGGTCACTAACGCTGCTGTGGTTAGCGTGACACGCGTCACGATAGTGGCGCTAGTGCGAGCGAGCGACGTCGCGATGTCGCAATAGTGACGCTAGTGCGAGCGAGCGACGTCGCAATATTGACGCTAGGACGAGCGAGCGACGTCGCTAGTGACGCTAGAGCGAGCGTGCGACGTCGCAATAGTGACGTTAGTACGAGCGCGCGACGCGGCGACGTCGCAATAGTGACGCTAGTACGAGCGAGCGACGTCGCAACAGTCGCACTAGTGCCGCAAGCTTATTTTGCTTTTCAACGTTACCGATCGTGCATAAACCACAATGATTCTTATATTGTAAAAAGTGTGGGCATAATGGACGGTAACGTTACCGTGAATCACATAGGATTACATGGTTTATAGAGGATCGGTAATCCTATTGCGGCAATGCACTGTTGATAATCTGTAGGAATCAACTGGAGGCAGTCGCACATTCCTTTCATTTAGTACATTTTGTTACGTATTATTTTAGGAATCAAAGGTTGAAAGCTCTCTTTTTTTAAGAAATATATTTCGTAAGTATTCTTAAGTGTTACAAAATTTGTAGACTTAAAAACGTGACTAGAATGGAACAACAAAGTAATAATGAAAAAGTAAATAGAAAATAAATTACTTTTCTATTGTTATCATGAAACAAATGCCAGAAGTGATGGATTTCTGGACGAGTTTATCTGCAACTAACTTTTTCTACCGTACTACGTGGTCTGTTTTTTCTTCAGCGGTGCATTGGAGGAATGGCTAGTCATGCGACGTACAGGAAAAAACATGAGGTGCTGATAAATCTATGTCGAATCGATAGCAACAACGATGCAGTGTAGTACTTCGGTACATTTTTGGATTGAGAGATTGACAGTCAACGCACAGCCAAAACTACTCAACATTAGAAGTTGAAATTGGGCATGTATGCTTATTAGATAAAGTAGGGGAGCACTAAGAGAGGATTTTTGAACATTCTAAGGGGATAAAAATGAGATAAACAGAATCAAAAATTCTACGCGGACAAAGCCATGGGAGGAAAGCTAGTGCTTAAAAACAGACTTGTCTGTAACAGTCTCGGTTAAATGTATTGTTAAATTCCGTGCTTATTAAGCTACCGCTACTTGTTAAGTACTTCCCGCGCATTTATTGGATTGGAGCCAAAATTACCTAAGAGAGCTGTTATGTAAGATACACGACTGAAGCCTGAAAATAGGCAATTTTATGTGAAGACGAAATTGTTTCCACTCTGTTTCCCTACACTTTTCAACTTTTCTCAGACCTTCTAGACAGAATAAGCGTAGGTACTCAGGCATGTACGTGTATTCTTTCAACTTCGTACATGATAAAAACACGAACAAATTAATTTGTTAACACAATAAAATAACATTTCTTAAACTGACGTTCGATTTTTAAATACATGGCCAATCAAATGTAAGCCATCAATTTTCATTATCACCAAATAAGGTGCAAGTTCCCGACTGTCAAGATCGTCATTGGCTCTCGAGAGCTCTCGGCTCGTTATCAGTGGGTGCGTCGCGCGATGCGTCCAGTTGACCTACTTCGTGACGTCACGCTGCGCCAGCGGTTCCGCCCACTACCTCTGTCCCGCACTCGCCACGCCCCTCGCCCCACGCTGCCCCAATTGCCCCGGACTTGCAGCAAATATTATCCTTTTCATCGCGCACTACTCTAGTTTGACTTTGAAGTTTAAATGCAACTATTGTCTGAATAACTTCCCCGTGAAGTACCTACGGCAATTTCTAAGTAATATGAATCGCGCGAGATAAAAGTTGAAACAGGGTTAAGTTTGCACGTATTCGTGTCTTTACACTTCTCAAAACAATGCACGGTTAACTATTTCTAATCTTATCTTACAGTACATTCAGAATATGGACATGTATAGGGCATAGGGCATTTTAATACTCTTTATTCATGGGCTCGTTAACATTGACACGTACGAGGCAGAGTTTAGTGAGGAAAGCACAATTTGGATAATTAATAAAAACAATAGTAAATTTCAGCAGCATTTTGCGTGGATACTTTTTGACTATGTGATGTACGACAGTGGTCAGTTGTCATCTTGTATTCCCGCAAGACGCGAATAAGTAAAGAAAGTATTGCAACAGCCAATCAGGTTACATAGTTACGATTCATGCTGCAATTATTGTCGCGAGAAACTTGATTGCAAAATATTCGATTCGAGTGTCTACGAGAATTGCAAAATATAAGTTTCACAAACTCACGAATATTCGAGTTAAGTATAATGAGAATCGCAACCACACACCACTAGTGGACAGTGTGTGTCGTGTGGACGGGTTCATCACTATACAATCATGCTACACAGTATACAATTACAACAAAATTATCATAACAGTACATAGAGATAGTTGACACGCTAGTGTCTGTAACAATACAAATACTGTAAACAAAGAAACATCAGGTACCTACTTCTAAACTAAACGAGTATATAATAAAATCGATTAACTACGATTCAAGGCAATTTCGTATTCATAATATCGATAATTAAGTCTACGATAAGTATGGTAAGCTAATTATGTAAGTGTGCTCAATGTGAGGTTTCTTATTCAATACTACCCTCTACTTATAGTCGAATAACATGCATTTATATAAATAAATAATAAGCACATTGACGGAGTAAAAATTACTAACAAGAATTATTCGACTATAAATATGAGTTAAAGATACAATAGTATCTCAATTTAGACAAGTGTTCATGACGTACTTTGTAGACGACCAGCGCCCCTAGCGGTAAACAGAAGAAACAATTTGCGTTTGGCGACTAGTTTTATACATAGAACGTCAAACACGAGAAATCTCACACCGAGCACACCGCTCGCTAACATCCAACAACAGCGACTATCAACAGGTACATACACGTACACAATGCGTTAAACATATCGGTTCGGTACCTGAATGCCTCCGGTTACATCGTAGTAAAGCGAGCTGGGCCCGAGAGCGAGCTCGTCGTCCTGAGTGAGGCATTTACCAAGCGGGTCAGTAAGTCTTCTTAACATATTCTCTACGTCGTTACAACAACGAGAAATACAAACAAGATTACTTTCCGAAGCACGCGACACAGCATCTCATGTGACGTAAGCGCGGGGACGTGCGGATGAGAAAGAAGTGGGGAGGGATGAAGCTCCAAGCGTGTTACAGGTTAGTGACGAGCTAAGCGGGGCGCTACATGGGGGATGATGAGTGACTAGCGATGACGCTAAGCGAGGCAAACGTGTAATGGCAACTGGAGACAAGAGGGGGTGTGGGGGGTGAGGGGCACGTTAGTCGGAGTGGCGTCAGCGGTGCAGACCTGATGGTGCGGCTGGCCGCCACCCCGGCCACGGCCCTGCCGGCGTCGCCCGGCGCCGCGCCCTATAGCGTATCGTCGTCCACGCTCGCACGACGACTGAGCCCGCGTGGGCAGAAACGTTCCTTTTATACTCGCTCGTGGGCTACGCTTTTCAAAAACCCATTTGTTACTATACTACAATGTTCTATTTGAAATTCGCTGATGCATTTATGTTAAATTATTCGTATTCAATTTCATTCAATTGAAAAGCTAAGAAGTGCACGAACTCGTCAATTTCAAATATTGAAAATGTCACCCATTAAAACTTTATAATCCAGTTCAATAACATATTAGATACGTGAGGGTCATGTAACATATAAGTTCGGGAACGTTTCTGCGCAGGGGGGCGGTCGGACGATACGCTATGCGCGCGGCCGCTGACGCCGCCGCCGCCGCTATCGATCACCACCGTCAGGCCTACACACTACCGTATTTACCGAGTCACTGACTCCATTCTAGGATGGGAATCAACCAAAAAAAACAAAAAATATGTAAAAATATAGATAGATGAAAAAATAAAATTTGGCAACTCAAAAAACCGAAAGTAATGATGAGTACAGCGTCTAGTGACTAGTAAAATAATATGATAACATTAGTTAGTGTGTGTGGGACCCACCGGTTGCGCTCTGTTCGGGGGCTGGCGGACGGCGGACGGTTGCGGTGGCCCCGCGTAATCAAAATAGAACTCATCGTACCGATAAAATGGCTCATTGTAGCCACCTCGGTAATCCCCGTACCCGTAATAGTCGTAATCATAATCTATAAACACACAACACAGGCCTTTTAGAGGCTAAGCTAAACTAACGCTAACTTACAAGCTACCGAAGGCGGCGGGCGAGACGTCCGCCCGTATGGGCTCCCGTGGCCCTCGCTCACACCTCGACGAAACTTAAGCGTAGACATATCGACACACGAACACGCATGCATCCTCCACTCCTAGCCTGCCACCGACTGCTTTACGCGGTCCGGAGCCAAACGAACGAACAACAATTTGCCTAAGTGAAGGTTATAGTAGCTCTGACATTCCACCACCGAGACCTACACAAGCGTGGACACGGGCGATGAGATCGAACAGCCGGTACCTGCTGCGGATCAATGAACACATGAGTTTTAGTTTCCAAAGGTGCATGCAGGTTCTTGTTAAGTTGTCGTTACTGTTACATGGAGGTATCCGTTGAATTTCTTTACGTCGCTCCTTTCGCTTCCACTTAGATAATATTTAGTCCGAAACCATGCAGGGTCCTAATCCTAGCTCTTATTAATATCTAGCCTAGAATATAGCGTTAATGACACATGTATTGGTGGTTGCGACGATGCCCTTGTTATCGATATCGATATAATTTACAGTGACACAGTACAAATTAACAGGAACATCAAGGATTTCGTCGCAGCTCGTTGTTAGTAGGGGATCAGTAGCAAAGTTTGCGTGTGCGCGCGGTCCACACCGTGTACACTTTATATTATCACAAATATATGTCCAATGTCTATGCTGTGTCCAGTGTCTACACTGTTTCCAGTGTCTGTGTTGTTTCCAGTATTTGTGTTGTGTCCAGTGTCTATACTGTTTTCTGTGTCCGTGCTGTTTCAAGCATTTGTGCTGTGTTTCGTTCGATTATGTGCAATGTTAGTGATATGTCGTGAATTCACACTTAAATAGCGAGTGAAGTAACTAATTTGGCATTTTAAAGAACCCGCCTTTTTATTCGGCGGTAATATTTATCAAAACATATTTCACAAAGAATCCGTAAGTAGCTTAAATTATTTTCTTAACTTACTTTAACTATACAATTGTGTTGTTTATGTGTACTGGAGACGTTTGGCACCTACATAGTTGGTGTAGTAAAACTATATCAGTCTGTACGTATGTATGTACGTGTGAGTGTGTCCGCGTTGCGTGCGAATGCGTGTACGTGTGCAAACGTGAGCGTCCGTAAATAATGTCTTGGGCCTCAATTTCGCTAATATATGATTTGCCACATTCCGTATACTTACAAAATGTGTCAAGCATTATAAATTAGCAATATCGAGGCCCAGATGTGTGTGTGCGTGCAGCGTATACACGACGTGCTCTCTGTCAACGTGTGCTTGTACGTATACGTGTTTGTGTTACAACGTATTCTTGTGCGTATACGTATACTTATTTGTGTGGCAACGTATGCGTGTGCGTGTACGTACACGTATCAGAATCTGTGTGGCAACGTGTGCGTGTACGTGAACGTATACGTATCTGTGTAGCAACGTGTGCGTGTACGTATACGTGTTCGTGTGCGTGTACGTATACGTGTTTATGTTCGTGTAGTGAGTGGTGTGTAGGTGTGCGTGTACATTCACTGACCATAATCCCCCCGGGCCTGCGGCGGGCGCGGCGGCGGCTGCGGCGTGCGGCCGCGTAGCGCGCCGTGCACCGGCGAGCAGCTGCACCAATCAAATCTGACATTACAGACACGGCATCATTGTACGAGTACACCCTAGCTACACTAACATAGCACTCAGTATTGATAATCAACAGTAATAGAAAATCTGTCCAAGTCAGAGACTGTCTGTAATAAAATCAACCCTAGTAGCAAAACGGTCGACGTCAGAGATGTCAATCTGCGAGGGACGGCGAACGCTTACCACAAGTTTGGTGGGCGTGATCGAAAAACAGACCCCACGCCGTTTTCATGTAGAATGTTGTGCAAGATTGTTGAGTATCAAATCTCTGCTCAATTATAGAAGACTAATTGAGCGTTGAAAGTATCGAGATCAAAAGCAAAGTAAAAATCGATTGTGAATATCAAAGCTCAAAGTGAACATCGAATAATTTAGTGTGAAACGTGCTGTATCCTATTCCTAAAATGAAAGTGTAAATCGATTAATCGAATGAAACTTCCTGACATCGATTAATCGAATATAATAGATTACTCGATCAAATTAATCCATTATGGGAAAGGTAATCGATTAATCGAGTACAAAACATGGACTCACCCGCCGCGGCCGTAAATCATCTGCGTCATGCGACGCTCGCGCGCCCTCAGTATTTCCTCTTTCTTCTTCTTGTCGGAGGGCGGCTTGGCGAGCGACACTTCGAGCCGCGCGCCGCCTACCTCTTTGCCGTCCAATTCTTGCATCGCCTGAACACACATTAGAATAAATTCCTAACGAATAACATATGGCAAAACCACAGTCGAGCTACTAGCGTGTGAGAAACTATTTGACCAACTGAGTAAATATTTTACCACGTGACCAATCACGTACAGCACCTGAACAAGTTCGTGTCAAGGAGCGTGCAAACCTTGAGTAGGCTCAAGACTTCATATACATACATCTACACAATCACTATAACGAACGCGGCTGTCGCCAGATTTCTTCTGTCTATGGTCCGCTAGGCTCTGTACCTAACTGAAAAACTAGCATCCTCCTATGATTATCCACGAACATTTTTTTTAATTTTTATAGCATTTTTTAAAAGTTATTAAGAAGCTATCTTAAATTTCAAACGATTACTATATATTTGACGTCACTGACGTCCTCGGATGGTAGTCCCCACTTCGCTCGCACGCTCATCAGTTTGAACATCGGATATTTAATAATATTTACAAACAGGCGTGAAATGTCAAGCTTCAGAGAAAAAAGAAGAATACCTTAACAGCACAATCCCGGTCTTCAAAATGGACGAACGCGTAATCCTTTATCTTCTTGACTCGCTCCACGGTGCCGAAACGTTCAAATTCTTCCTTCAGCGATTCCTCAGTTATCTCTTGGGTCAGGTTTCTAACGTATAACACTTTCACCTGCCAAACAAATATTACGTTAAAAATCTGGTCTAAAAACATATAATATATGTGATTTAGGTTTGACTTAAAATGTGTACTTTTCAAAATATTTTTCTCTTGAATAAAAATACCTTCTCAGTGTCAGCGTATTAAGATTTTGGAAAATGAGCATTTTGCGAAACACTCGTTTCGCGATATGCTCGTTTTGAGACAGGTGTAGATAGATACATTTTGAAAAAGGGAAATTTTACGTCACACTCCATTAGTCTGACAGTTACAAGAATAACTTACTTTACTCATAGTTTGCTCGTCGGGTTCTTCTTGAGGATCTGCCCAGTCAACTATTATATCACAGCCCCATACCTGCAAGCAGACACAGTTAGTACCAGTGAGGGCGCAGGCACCATATCACCATGGGGCGGGGCGCACTCACCTTTATCCTGCCGGTGCCCAACCGGCGCTTAGCTAGCGACGCCGCCTTGTGAGACTCGTATTCCAAAAAACAAAATCCTCTATTTTTCTTCTTGTCATCGGGCGAACTATATATTATTACTTCTACGAGTCCGGCTGCAATCATACAAGCACAATAGAGTCGCGGGCGGCGGCAACCGGCGAACGTAATTTACGGTAAAAAGCTTCCCTCCAACCCATCGCTTAAAATTCATTCCTCAACGCTACAAATATGAAGCAAATCAAACGATATTCCAGGAGAACATATAGATATTACGGCACCGGAGAGTTCTAATTCTCCGGTCACAACCAGTGAGCATTCTCGAGGCGGAGGCCAATCGAAGGTTAACACATAGTCTGAGTCTAGTCTAGTCTACGGCGGCGCGGGCAGCGGGGCGGCCCGCGCCGCTACAGAACCGAATAGCACATATTATGAATTCGACAAGGACTTACGTGCGTGCTTAGTAAACTCCTCAAACAAATCGTCCCGATCTCGATTCTTAGGGATATTCCCCACGAATAAACGGTGATTGTTAAAGGAAACCGTAACGCCAATCTTTTTCCCCTTTCGAATTTCATAATCATTCAGCTGCAAGAACAATTGGAGGGAGGATAGACGCGGCCGGTCGCGGCGACGAGCCAGGAGCCAGCGCGCGGCGCGGGGGCGGGGGCGGGGGCGGGAGGGACGGGACAAGCGGGAGCAAGCGGGGCACCCTCAGCGGTCCACACCAAGCCCACCGCACTCAACCCAACAACTCTAAACTCCTTAATTCATTCGATTGACACTTTACCTGTTAATTTACCAAACTCTTCCAGTATCTCCTCTTTGCCTTTAGACTTGGGAATGTTGCCGACGAAAAGTCGCAGATTCGGTACGCTAATCTTAATTCTCAGAGTCTTCCCTGGTTTTATTTCGTGATTATCGAGCTGTGGGAAAAATAACAAGGGAAAAATTTTGAAAAGGTGTAATTTTGGAATCGGTCCTCGTCAGTCGGGCGCGATGTCGTCCGGGGCCGATGTCAGCGTGATGTCGGTTAGAGCCAATCGAGATGAGTTAACTGACTTTGGATGATAAGCCGAAAGTGTTTACGGAGCAAAGAGGAGAGCCTGAGATATATTCGATTCTCAGTTGGAGAATATTTTTTGAAGCCAATTAAGAGTTAACCCTGTAAGTGGACCGTTTGATGAAGTGAAAATAAAAAGAAGCGAATACAAGTGTGATGAAAACAAAAAAAATATGAAAGCAACTTAAAATTGAACGAGGTGCAAAAGTAAGAACGGGATGATATCTCAGGACAAGCGAGGCTAGATCAGTTTAAAGGTGTTATGTTTGCACATTTACACAATTCAGTGATTATATATAGATATGGGACCCCAGTGCATCGGGACGATGTTCCAATCCAATTATAACCATCATAAAAACATTAAAGAAATAAATTTAAAACTTAAAAGAAATTATTTCAACAAAGTTTTCTAAGTATCCTTCAATGCGTTCAAAATTTAATAGATAATATGCACCGATGCAAAGGGGAAATACTTAGTCTGTGGAATATTAATATCATGCTTTTAAATGATAAAGCTTAAATTTAAATATCCCAAGTGTCTGTGAATATTATTCGACAGGCAAATGATTGGGACTTGCAAAAATACTAGTGGATGATATGCAATAGAGTAATTTTGCAAGTGACGCCACAGTTTGAGGACTTCGGTGGGCTAAAATCATCATGCTCATAATACGGGGATGTCAAAGTGAAATTTGTTTAAATTGTATCAAATAAACCAATATGAATCGTAATGATTCCGCCCGATGGGGCACAATATACAAGAGGCGAAATGCCCAAACTGTTAGCAGCTAACGTGCTGTGATTCTGTATCTTTCAAGGGAATATACTTATAACAGTCGGCGAGTCACCTGGAAAGTAGACGTCAAATTAGAATTTTGTTTCAGATTTACAATGGCACCAATCACACAACTAGATGTAATGTTCAATTCAGACGAACGGACACAAATTGGCGGAACCAATCGACAGTAGAATGGTAGGGATGTTTTCGACACTGTGCTGGAAATGTTGCGTTCGCAGATGTGCTGACAACATCCATGGTGTGCGCAAAGACTGCTGGCGACCGTCGATGGGTGGACGGGACACAGACGTGCAACTACCAAGCCGAAGTATCGTGAGTTCAGCAGCACGGACGTAACTATGAAAAGCGGGAATCTTTACTTCTCCAGTGAATCAGCGATTAGGTTGCCAGCGGGGGTCGTCGATACTGAGTCGATACCTCTCTGTTTGCTTGAAGTTTAGTGCTATCACGCGAAAATTTTGAAAAACACGATAGTCGGCATCAATCTTTGCCACATTGTTTAGCAACACTATCGAATATCTCATTGAATACTGTTGCTAAAATTGTTTGAGAGAGTGGTAAGATTTAGTGACGTTGTTAATTTTAACAATTACGAATTGATTACGGAGCCTTCGTTCGTTACCGAACCCTGGACTCACTGCGACACGAGACACGAGCGCCCAAATATTTACCACACTCCAAACAAACAACAACACCCATTTCTAATCCTATGCGCGAACTTATTTCTAAACATTTAACGCGGTAGTCAACATTTTGGACAACTCTTTACAATGACTAAATACAGACCATGAACGCTCAAACTACACTGCCCTTAGCGGAATGATTCAGCGCGTCGGCATCTCTCGGGGGATAGGTAGTCGTAACGCAAAGCGGTAACCAAATCCATTACGTCGATCAAAAAATAAACAAGTATAAAAAGGGGGGTGGAGATAGAGTAAAAAAGGTCACAACATCGACTATGTATTACATATTACATAAGATACATTTAGAAAGAAGTTCGGACAGAGGCAGCACTCGTGAAGAGAGGAAAGGAAGGTGTGGGTTGTGATGGGTTACCTCTTGGACTGCGCGCTGGGTGGCGTCGCGGGTGGTGAAGGTGACGAAGGCGTATCCCCGGTTGGTGCCGGTCATGGGGTCCATCATGAGGCGCAGGTCCCAGATGGTCCCGCAGCGCTCGAACAGCGGGATGAGCTCGTCCTCGTACATGTCCTTGGGGATCTTGCCGCAGAACACCTCGCAGCCGGCGCCGGGCGTGCCCCCCTCCCAGCCCGGCGGCGGACCCCCATATTTGCGTTGGCCTGCAATCAATGTGCACGTTCGCGGGTTAAATAATGTACTAAAAGTATCGGTTTGTCAACTCGGTTCGGGTTTTTTTCGGGTGGAATTTCGAATAACTTTTGCAACAACTTCCTTTTAAGCTAGAGACTTGACATTGTGAACCGAGGAAACTATATTTAAATGTGCAACTGTGCCTTTTGGTGATAAGTCGTCGTTGATAGACTGATTCAGCGATGCGCTAAACTCCCAGCCGGAACACGAAGAGTCGGTTGGCTGCGGACTCGAAAGTAGCTAGTAGTACTGGGCTTTTCGGAAAAATATAAAGTTTATACCAGTAAAAATATGAATTACTGGTAAATTCTAAGTTAAAATTATTATTTTCTATTTGAATTTTGAATTCTAAAGTTGAAACACATATAAACCTATCGTGAATCGGAAGCATCACTCAATTCTTTGAATTTTGTTCACGGCGGAACTAACAAACAGGTATTGAACACAGAAGATTAAGATTTTAAGTATCTACATGACGCTGCCCTAGTGCTTGAATGGCCAATCGACCAATTTTATCAAAATCGTTTTTTTATTTCAAACTATAGCAATTTTGATTACGCACCTTACAATATATATTTTTTATTATTATTATTGACCTAACTTCTATTATTTAGCAAAAATAAAATATCCAATCTCCCATATCAAATTTGTTTTTAGTACTTGAGTGGTGTATCTCCTTATTTTGCTCAAATGAACGCATCCAAATATCAGTTTACGTGCTTGTTTGTCCAATCTCCATCGATTGACCAATCACGGCGAAGCATTCCGAAATCACGTGACGCAATTTTGATTTGTTATTTTTTGCTTAGTTTTAGAGTTAGCAGCATTAATTTAACAAAATTAAGCATTTATATTGTTTAAACACAATTTTTTTGTTTCAAAATGTCAGAAAAAAACGGGACAAAGTATATTAAACTAAGTAAAGTGGATTTTGATAGATACGTTGAGATTTTATCGATTTTCTGTTGTTTTAATTCGTTCATATTTATTGTATTTACTTAGGTGTTGTACACAGGATGATTTTAATATGTAGTATGTGAAGTAATAATAAAAACTAGGACTTGGATTTATATCGGAGTGTTGGGAGTCGGGGGCACAAGAGTTGTATACTTGTGATAAATCTTTTTTTACCCGTAGGTAACAGTATTGTTTGTCCCCGCCTGCAGCACCATGAAGTATTTTATGTTGATATTGTGACACTTGTTTTTTCTTCTGAGTTCTTTTGTAAGCAGTCGGGTTTTTTGTTTTTATAATAATAATTTTATTTCAGACTTTTTAGTGTTTTCACCGAAAATTTCTACTTTTTGGGATGGTTTTTGACAATTTGTGTTAAAACGTGTGCCTAGACGTTATATGATATATATATTTTTGAAAAGGTCTTTTCACGATCTTTCATTTGATACCCATATTGCTAATATAACAAAAAACTCAAGATTATCCCCGCTTTCTTCCACTTTCGGGCGCCATTTTGAAAATTCATATAGCCTATGACACTTTCACAGTTCTGACGAATTCAGCGATTCCTCATATATGTTGAAATCCGTTCAACCGTTTGGGCTGTGGGGCGTCACAAATAAATGGACATACATACAAACATACATACACTCGAAAAACATAACCCTCCTTCTGACGCAGTCGGGTAATAAATTCTTTAATTACTATGTGTTTTTGTGCGTGTATCTACGTGCAAGTATACCTACACATTTGAATCTATTACTCTAGACCTCACTAGAATTCCTCTTATACCCCCCCCCTTCTATACCCCCAAAAGCTTAAAAAACGAAATAGGACTTTATTTCGTAGTAAACATTTTGATTCAATTTATAAAACAACATAATATTATGAAAGGTCTTAGGGCCGCGGGACTCCGGGTCCCCACGACCTGTAGTTATTATTTATACAATTTTATACACGATTTTATAGTATAAAATATAGCCTAAATTCATGACACTAAACCAAGTCTTGTCGGAGTCAAGTCTTGTATTCATATTGTATAAAATTGAACATACTGTATTGCACCAATGATGGTAGTTTGGACAAATAAGCACAAAACGTGCATGTTATTCTTAGGGCTCTATCTCCATGTCACTGTGCTCAATCTCCATGAACATAAATTTGTTAGAGGCGTTTTAGCCAATCTCCAATAATAAAATGAAAAATAGTCATTACTATTATTATTATTTTAAATTACTATTTTAATACACGTAAAGAAATGATTCATGTATCTGACTAATAAAAGGTTTTATTAAAATTTTTAATATTAACCCTTACTAATTAAAAAAAACGTCTCCTGTAAAATTTTATAAATGGTCGATTGGCCATTCAAGCACTAGGGCAGCGATGAGATATTCATTCATTCGTGTAGCACTATTGGGATGTACACTACTACTACGTCGACAAAAGCACCATAAATGCTAATATCGTTATAGCATAAATGGCAAATAGGTGAATTGCATTTGCATGTCTTCATAATTATTATTTTTTTAAAGAAACACAAATATGACAGATAACAGACATTAATCGCGTGACCACATCAGTCGGTGCAGGCGTTAGCTAGCAATTACCAAGTAATAGTCACACATGCAATGCATATCAGATTCATGTCTGAAAAAAAATCAAGTATTTCATAAAATACTTGGATAATATTCATGGTTAAAATTTGTTATAGGTAGATATTTAATTTTTTATGATCTTACTAGTGTCTGATAAGAACTCTACAAGATAGGTATTGAAAAAAATAATCGATTTTCATTACTATTTTGGGACTCTTGAGAACAAGAGGATGGATGTTAAGAGAAGATTAAAAAACATTATATTGTACAGAGATCTATACAAGTTTCTTTTGCAGTTTCTCCTCCACATTAAACCACCCTTTTCTATTAGTGCAGTAAACTTTCACATCCATAAAAAAATTCACCACAATCACTGACCTGTAGTAACATCTAACGTGTAGCCGGTCCGCGCGAGGATCTGCTTGATCTTGTCCTCGTCGGGCCCCTTGACCGGGACAGCGGCCGCCAGCGCGGGCGCTCCCTGCGCGCCCGCCCGGCTTTTCTGTCTGCAAACACCAGCCACACACGGTACGTTAGCAATACAGATCCTAGACAGTTTTCAGATAGGTACAGTGCCTCTATTATGAGTTGTTGTAGTAAACGTAAAGGACGTTACTATTGCAGTTAACGTTTAGAATTTGTATGAGAATTGTAGTTCAGTATCGTAACCGCTAGAGGCGCTGTACGGATTCTCATACAAATTCTAAACGATAGTCGCTAGCGTGTATAGTAAACTATAGTATTAAAAACTCATAATAGAGGCACTGATCTCTCGGGAAAATATTAGGTACTAGAATAACGCAGTGCGAACGTAGTAGAACAAATAAAGTAAATAAAGTTATGTATTGCTAAGTTATAGATGTTAGTCCCAGACCGAAGTTACTAGACACGGGGCACGACGTGAAATACAAACACATTTCCGGAATTCTCGACAATAACAAATAACATCAGCATTTACATTAACAAATGCAAATCAACAGATCTTAAAGGAAAGCATTTCCATTAAGAGAGCTCAATATCAGCAGTTGCCCATGAGGAAGGCCTACAACCACTTGCGGACTATTAGAGGCGGATGGTTGCACTGGATTGAAACATCCGCCATACGGGAGGGCAAGCATCCTTAAATATAAATGCGATTCGCAAGACATCAACTATCTAATCTGCACATTATAATGTTTAATAATAATATTGCATACGTGCACTATTTAATTAACAATGGAATTGGTCGCTAACCTAATGTTTTTATAATGATAAGGATATCAATCAAGAGTGAGTCACAATGCGCTTTACACTTTTTATTTAATATGACAATACAATGGTCGGTTGATACACGTAAGGGCTCATTCCCACGGCATACGTCTTTGACGATTCGTCAAAAAACACGATACGTCTTGACGGATGGACGTTCACATTGAATACGGAATCGTGTTTTTTCACGATTCGTCAAAATATCGCATTGAAGTTCACATTTATTTCGTGATTTAGCTCAGTTCAGATTGGTTCAGAAACATTCACGATTCGTGATTTCTAAAAGACGTATCCGTCATAATCATAAAACATTCACGATTCGTGATTTCTAAAAGACGTATCCGTATTCGTCTTTTTTCACGATTCGTCAAGCGTGTGAACATGAGTATTTAAAAAGCATTGCCGCCGTCAAAAAAAATAACGAATCGTGAAAAAAGACGATTCGTGAAAAAAGACGATTCGTCCTCGTGTGAATGAGCCGTAAGTCAAGTGAACTTATCGTAGTTATAACAATTATCACTCATCACCAGTCATGTCATCATGATCAACAGGACTACCGATATATTCTGAAGTAGCACCGGATATGCCCTTAATTGAGAGACGGTGAAACCCGCCTCTTACCCGAGCTCGTATTACAGAATTGTCAAAACTGTTTGTCCCTAAAACTATTGTTTTACTACTAAAACTACTTTTACGAGTAGTTTTTTCTTCCAATAATGACATTCTTGGCTATCTGTCTTGGCTGTCGCCAGGTCAACAAGAGTGTCAATTTCGGAAGTATCGTATATTGTAAGTATTGTAAGTATTGTATTGTAATTAGTATTGAAACTTCAGTAAATGAAATTCACTGATGGCTAAGAAAGTATAAAAACGCTTAAACTCAGATATACCCATTAAGTATATTTTTCTCGTCACCAATCAAAAAATTCGGGACAAATGGCGTCTCAATCAGGTGTAAATTGGGACGTGGCAACAGACTCCTGAAAACTCCCGCGCAAATCATGACACATAGCAACAATATAAGTATCGTAACCCTCCGATTCAATCGTTACCAGTACCTACTGCGGATAACAAAATTATGTGTCAGAAATGCGATACCAAATGTCTGTGACCCATTTCTACTGCCGGATGGAGCGTCATATAAAAAGAGTTTAAAGTTACTTTTAAATAAAACCCATCAATTTTATTAAGCAGTTATTTTATGGCCGACACCGGCATATGAACAGACGGGTCACCTTATAGTAAGTGATCACCGTTACAGCGCCACCCATAGACATTGGTGGCACTAGCAGCGTCAAGCATTGCCAGCCAAAAAGAAAGTGATGGACCAGCTTCTTGAAAGACCACTGAAAACTGACAAAAGCACTGTGGGAACACCGATGTACGAGTAGGAACTGTTCCACAGTTTATATGACCGTGGGAGAAAATGACGTGAAAACTGAAATGTGGACAAATGCCAGGTATCCGGATAGTGTTGGTGGAACAGGTCAGGGACATACTTCGTAATGCGCTAAGGCGGAAGTTCACTGCGGGAATTAAATTAACTGAATAGTTCATCGGTAAATTCCCCATTTATTTAGGGACCGATTACGTTAAGACACGAATTTACAGTTTTCTTGGTAAGATAATAAAATTGGATTCTAGGTATATCAAGATGACTTCACGCCTTTATATTACTGGTAACAACCGGCGCGGCAATGAACCACATGGAAGCACCGAGCAATTTAAAAGGATAAAGAGTTACATTACGACGGAGGTAACGAACTGCATAAATATAAGATTCGCAGAACTATGCGTCACAGAGGATAATGACCACTCGCTATCTAATCTAAGTTGCAGCGTCAAATTGTCGACGAACAGTTTGAGCACCTTGCTCGCGCTCAAAAGAATCTCCCGAGTGTTTTAAAAAATTCATAACGCAGCCTTCCCTCTGACGTGTGCTTGACCGTTATATACACGATCCTCTGCGCTTGTAGGAGCGCTGAAATGTCACCCTTTGACGGTAGCGCCGACATGCTCTCGAGAGATAAGTCGACCTACATTTTCGAGATGCCACATGCGCCGGGCCTAGATAAGATGATTTTCTCCGGCAAAACTTTAATGGAAAAGGGGAGTCTTGGCCCTTGGCGGGTCTTTGTGCCGAGGGACGATTACCCGCTGTTAGACTAGATGGCGCCACTACATCACTCGCATCATCGCCTGCGCTTGACGCAGTCCGCAACGCCGGCGATAAGTGTCAAATCAATTTTTCAAGATGACCCAGATACGCTACGGGTGATTTGGCCATCATCCAATATTTTGATTAGGTTGCCGGGTGTAAAAAAAAACAAGTGCAGTACTCACCTATAGGTCTTCATGACTCCACATAAATAAGCACTTTTATTAGATACATGCTCGAGATTTGAATCTAAAAATTGTCCAAGAACACTTAAAGCACCGTCGGATGGAAATTCTTTTAAGGCATCTAGCGCACGCTCGTCCAGTTCTGCGTGCGCTAGCTTTCCAGTCTTGTAAATATCATCGAGCTTGGTTGCTACCTGGAAATTAAAAACATTCATATTAATATCTAAGAGTTAACAATTTCTATCAACTTAACGGTAAGACTGCAAGATTGGACCTCCGACCTTTGAAACTGAAGCTAATTAACGATGTCTTACATTTAAATTTTCCAACATAAGGTATTTCATTTGTACAATTAAGATACTTTACGCAGACAACAAAGATCTTAATTATAAACAAGCGAAGAAAGAGCATTACTTAAGGTCTAAAAATAACTAAGCACTGGTAAATTCTGTTTAAATTGTTGCACCTCCCCACAAGACAAGAATAACTGCCTTTGTAACAAAAATAATAAGTATACCTCATGTTCGCACTCATCGTATAACAGATTACAAAAGGTCACCAGACTGTCGGACCAGTTACCGCGAGTTGTCGCGGACCCTGAGCTTAATGTACCATCTGCCAAATTGCGCACGCCATTTTTGAACGTACACAATGGGCCGGGAGACGCGCGCAACAACCAAAATCGCGTGCACGCACAGTTCGAGCGGCAACTCGACGAGTTACCTTGTGAGTCGGTGATCCTTAGCAATAACGTAAAGAATCGAAACGCCAACGGTAATGAAATCGAAAACTCCACGAAACAATTGGGTTTTTACAAGTGTGTCAAAGGAATCGAGTGATACGTTGCGGCCGGCCGCAACCGCAGCGACACGGCCGCAAGCGGAACTGGACACACTTCGTGTATGATTTATGCAAAGGGTCCCTGTACTCCACTCTATACGGGCAGTGAACACGTACTTGGTAATGAAGGAATAAATATATTTCGTTTACGTTTGTCGTGATTCATTCTTTCTTAAACAAAGAGAACATCAATGTTAATTTTAGCTGCACGTATCTACATTTGCACATTGGTGGTAAATTTACAATAATTATGTATTTATTTAAGCTAACACTGATGTATTCTTAAAAAGCAAGCGCATTTTCGCTAATTGTGTCCTTTAGGAGGTCCCTGCCAGTCCTCAGGAGGACAATTAGAAACCTATTACGATGATATTTAAATAAGAAATTAGGAATACCATGTTATAGTATCTACGAAGTCTTTATCAAAAGTATGTATTTGGAAATAATATCACAAAGAAATTGGGGAAAGGGAAGGCATATTGATTTTGCAAGCATGATTCTATAAACAAACCGGCATATATATTTCAATTTACAGTCACCTGCAAACTAGATCATGCAAAAGAAAGCAAAAATTGAAAAACTTAATCAATAAAATTATAAGTAGATGTTACAGAAATCTTCAAATTAATAATAATTTGCTTTTACACGACAACATAGCAAGTGTTAAATGACGCATTCTTTCAACATGACGTACGCATTCATCCCCTTTATGAAGGTTCATTCCGGCAGACTGTTAGATGCGAGTGGTCTAAGACTATTCAAACACGGCTCAAAGGATAGCTGGCTGCATTGTTAGCTCCAAGATTCATACAAACATTGTCAGCTCGTCAAGAGCGACGGAAAACAGCTTCTACCCCCACACGCATAAAGCTCAAAACTATAAAGATGCTCATTTTCCCTGCATATCTGATAGGACAGAGACAGGGTGCCTTTACTACAACGAAAAGCTCTAGGCGGCCTATTTGTTTCAACTACTCAACGTGCAGGCGCCAACTGACGACTAATAATGCACAGCTATAAATTACTTATTAGTCACAAGAAAATTGCAAATGCTTAAGTTTCCTCCTATACAATCGATCAAGTCTTAATGATACTAGGAATCAATCAATATAGGGTAATGTAATGTTACAGCTGTATGATAAGGCCAAGCGTTTTAAATTAGGTCTCTTATGTCTATTATAGATTTCAATGGTGAGAACTTGAGAACTCACTTGCAGCCCAAGTCTGCTATTTTATAAATGCTTCAATGGGTTGGTTTGAATAGTTTGACCTGTTTGACACCTTTTTAACGCGAAACTAAACTTTTCACACGATCTAATTGAAGAAAGTCATAGAAATTATTTCACAAATTTAAATTATTAGACAGATCATCTAATGCTTTGTGATCGTCGGCCACATATAAGAGTATGTTTCCTGACACCATAGATGCCACGTTTCCGGCCGAGAAGGAAACGGTGGACCCGGGTAGCTTTATTGTATTAGGAACTGCACTGCGTTCGCGCTCAAATATGGAATTCCTTTTAATTGCATCTCACACACATGTCAGCTTTCCGCCCTTAATCTCAAAGGCACATTACAGTATAAGGTCGAGAACATAAAATTCCGAAAGTAAATTTTGGCTAAATTGAGCGGTGAGCACTGGTAATATTTTCTTATATTTTTTTTATTTTTTGGAATGAGATAGCAAACGAGCATGCAGCACCAGCACCACCCTTCCGCTGCCGCCCATAACAACTGTGACCGACCTAGAACTAGACTCAAAGGGACTAGGATGGTTAGTCCAATTAGTAGATGGTGTTAGAATATTAGTTGGTAGTTTGTTAATAAGTGTAAGGACAGGGACTGTTAGAGATAATTAGTTGTTACTAATAGTTTTTGGCGGGAACTGGAACCTAGTAACTATTAGACAGTGGTCTTGAACCCATCGATTTTTCCGTATTTCTGCTGATTTCTGCTCTCATGGAGCGTCTCCAACCGAAATGCAGAAAGTATACAAGCTTTCTACAATTTTTAAGAAAGCAAAAAAACACCCCCACTTTGTTTATAGATTTAATAGTACATTATGATACAAGTGCGCGAAGTTGGTCATTACAGTCGAGGCGGTATTGCACAGCCCGAGCCGCAAGGCGAGGGCTGTAATAGAGCCAAGACTGTAATGAACAAAGCACACGCGTATCATACGACGTTTTTCAACACACTTGCGAGGAAAAAAACAACTAGGTATCGACATTTTTCAGTCACAAATCAGCATATTATAAACGAACAAATGTTTGCACAAAATGGCGCGGAGGTTTATTTTATTTTTTCGCGCGCCGTATCTTTGGTTGAATAACTATGCGCGCGCAGGCGCGCAGGTTAAGTCCAGAGGCAAAGAACACCGCCATTCAGCCACAATATATTAAACTAAATAATTATGTATTTCTAATAGGAATTTACGGTAATTAATGATTTAAGATATTGTATTTCTTAAACGCTTTAATAGATAATTAGATGAAGTATAATCTTATTTTATCAGATTTTGACTAAGTACAACAAGTTTATTTATTTACAAAATAATAAATCTTTTGGTAACAACCTCTTTACGGATATTAAAAAAAAGTGGAATAAGAAAAACACTAGTGCGGCAATGAAAAGTAAAACGCACTAGTGTGTAATAAACCGCATTCCGGGCGTAAGAAGAAAAAATAGCAACTTTACGAGCAAGTGTGTTGAAAATTTAATTTGTCACATTCAGAAGCAAAAGGTAACGCATACAACGCATATTGTAATTAAAGTTGTGTTGTGGACATTAAGTACTATTAAGTACCCATTACCCTAATATAATTAGGGACAAACTCTGTGAAAACCCATAAAACTTCACAGGTTCACTCGGTATCATTGAATAAATAAATTCACAACGAAATCACAAGGATAAATTGAACACTGCATTTTTTAAATAATCCGGTTATTGGTCCAAATATAGGTTTGTTATTTAGTTTCGAGACCACTGATAATCCTATCCTACTTAATATTATAAATGCGAAAGTTTGTAAGGATGTAGATGTATGTGAGTGAGTGAGTGTGTGTGTGTGTTTGTTGCTCTTTCACGCCAAAACTACTGAATGGGTTTTCATGAAACTTTGCAGTAATATAGCTTAGACATCGGAATAACATAATTTGTTAAAATTTATAGAGATTTTTGAAGGGACTGGTTACCCGAAGCGAAGCGAGGGCGGGTTTACTAGTTGATAATAATAATACTTTTTATTATCAATATCATTGGACTTCAATTATCACTTCTGGTGAAGGGTAACGTCGTAAGGAAACCGGTGCAACTGAGAGATCACCATCATGTTTTCAAAGGTGTGAAGTCCGCCAATCTGCCATTGGTCTAAAATGTCTAAATGCTCGTAATGGTAATATTGGGATGATTAATTTAAATCTATGTGATGTACTTCAATCCTTAGATGTTGACTTTAGTGTGTCGGTCCTATTTGTTTTTTCTTAATATCAAGCAATATTATAACCTAATCGAAACAAAATCGTTTCATTTCTGGATATTTAAAAGATATGGATTCTATTTAATAACCAGTAAACCCGTCCTTACTTTGTTTCAACTAAGTTATTGCGTGTGGCCCTTATCGCCCGGCGGCTTGTATCGATCCTAAGTTATCAAGCGAATCACGGCTCCTCTTAATATTGCATCCGTCCATCCTTAATTCAGTTGACTTGAAACTGTCAAATGCCAGATTGTAGTTTTATCAATAGTCCAAAAATTATGAATGGATAAATTATTGAAAACGACTGTTATGCTAAAGCGGGCACGGTCAATAGTTGGATGGCTGACCTTTAGTACAGTTTGCATAGATACTATCGGCCTACACACAACACTTGTTAATTTAGGCTTAAAGTTTTATCTACAATCCAGAGATTATGAATAGATAAATTGTTGAAAACGGCGGTCATGCTACAGCAGGCATGGTCAGTAATGGTGGCTGAACTTTAGTATAGTTTGCATAGATACCACTTGACTGGACATACATTTGCTAATTTAGGCTTAAAGCTTATTAATGTACATAAGTTTGCTTAAGTAAGCTTCAATTAACTCTAAATTCTTTCGAAAGCATCTTGCGTTAATCTAAGTTTCACTAACAAATATTCAATTGGACCCACTAACATTAACTGAACTAACAATCTTAGTCCCGATTTGCGTCTTGTTCTGTGTCGGTCACAGCTGTTATCCTCGATGGTAGCAGAACTTAACTATCTTGTCCTTACTAATATTATAAATGCGAAAGTCTGTCTGTCTGTGACGTTTTCACGGCCAAACCACCGCCACCGGTCCGATTTGGATGAAATTGAAAATAGTTTAAGACCCAGAGTCACACACAGGCTACTTTTCTTTTAAAAAATCAACCCTTGAAGGCTTGAAATAGCGGATGAAAGTTTGTATGAAAAATCTACACCGCATGAACGATTTCGATAAATTTTCCCAGGAAGATAGTTGATGACATGCCCCCTCTCCCACTTTCCCGGTTCGAGATATAAACGAATCCCACGCGGACGAAACCGCGGGCAAAAGCTAGTATTCTATAAAAATCTAAGTTTCTAAAGCATCCAACATAATATTATGCACTTCATAACATGCAATGCAGCTTCTTAAAACTGAAATCTCGCGCTGCGCAGCGTTTACTTATTATATGGAACAATATAAGTAATTATAAAATTATACACAAGCCGTTAATCAGACAACAGTTACCTAGTTTAAGCTAAGCGATATGTTAGTAATTAATGCAGTTAATAATGCAGTTTGAGGCAACATTTAATATTAAAAATCCCATCTAAACAACATTAATATTGGAAATTTCAATTTCTCTCCCAAAACGAAGTAAATGTTATTTAATAAAATTAATAATCTGATATTTAAGTAGGTACTTTACTACTTTTATTACTATTTCACGGCTCCGGTCGCGTGGAATTTGTTTATATCGCACCTTTAGAGAGGTTTTAATTAGAGGTGGAACTGACACGCGAACAAATCTAAAAGTTGCCCCCTTGTTTTATGGGGGAATTTCCAAAAATTATCTCGGAGCACCACTCCCCTACATTCCCCATGAAACATACATACATACATGCCAAACAGTTTCTTGGATTCAGTAATTTTTGCTATACGTTTTGACTACATTTTAATATTACACTACAAGGTAGGAGCCTTCAGGAGCCTGAATGAAATATTTGTGGAAATTCAATGTGGCAATAAACCCAGTCTTGGTGTCAAATAGAAAAAAAAACATTTAAAAACATTGTCAAGGGTTGTTTGCGCCAAGTCTCAACATCGACTACGTTGACTGCTAATATCGTGATTCTGCTTATTAACTCTTATCCCCGCACAGACATCCCATTTTTATTAAAACACATAATATGGCCATTTCTCACCAGGAGCTATGATATGATCCCTCAAGTCTGCCGGTAAATGACTAGAAATCCGTTCCGGCCTCGACCGGTAGCAAAATAGCAATGTAGATGCGTGTATACCACCTACAATAAATAAAGCTTCCAATATGTTACACCGTTTTTTATCATACTAGCATAGACATAGATTTATTTGTTATTAAATACATTTGATTTGTCATGAAATTGCGCCATGATGTAATTTAACGCTTTTGTGAATGAGCGAACTTGGGCCCCATGTAAGCCCATGTCCTATCTATTGTTATGCTTGTAATTAGGGTTGAAAATGGCAAGTAAAATACACGACTGTATTTTTCAATCGGACTTTTTATTTTTCAATAAAATACAGAAACTTTCAATGAGTTCTTACGATGTATCTTTCGCAAGTTTCCGTTTTTTACATGTATTTTACATTGTATTTTCGCTGTTTTTTAGGAATAATAATAAATAACTTTATGGTTAAATCAGCATCCTACTTTACTTTATTAAGAACTGTTTATTCGTTTATCCATTTCAATCGACATAATGATATAATCAAAATGATTAAATTGTTAATAACATAAAGTATGTCGTGTTTTATATTTTACGGCAATTCCATTTTCTTGATAACGATAATAATTATAATAAACAGTGCCATTATCATTGGTTTTTTTTTCATTTATAGTAATTTATGAAAAATACATTCAATAATACCTACACGTATTATACGGGGTGAGGCAAAAGTTCCGCTACCATTTTGATTGCCTATAAGTTGTAGGCTATAACTTTGTTCAAAGAAAAGATAAGTCAGTTTGGTTTTCATAAAAAACTTATTTGGTCTACATTTTTTTTCGTTATGATTGGAAAATTATATCGGCTAAATGGTGACCTCGATTCGCTGATTCGCTATGCAACTTTCGCCTTTTTTTAAGGCATTTTTCATGACATCCTGCAATAGCTCAGGCTGAATTTCTTCAATTACGTGACGAATATTGTATTGTATAACAAACGAGTATCTTTCGCCATTTTCATCCCTACTTGTAATGCGTGAAAATGTTTGCTAAAGTAGGGCCATTTTACTAGGCCACATTTGACAACTGTTTGTCTTTGCTGTATAGTGAGGGTAACCTGCTGAAAAACATCGATTAATTTAATTAATCGATAAGGACTTCAAACATCTGTAAATTGAATGCGATTGTTATAAAAAGTATTAATAAGCGCACAGTTCACACAACGACTAAAAAAAATGACAAAAATAATGCGTCAAATAATGGCGCGAAATTAAATCATGACTTTCTTGTAACATTTCACGTTTCTAGATACTGACTTGTGAGCCAGACGTTATTATATAAATGAATGATTACATATTTTTTGGCCTAAAATGTAATAAAATAAATTTTGTTTGTATTAAAATACATTTTATTTTGTAATCGTAAAATACTTTTTGACGATTAGTTCGACTTCTCGAATTCAACTTATCTACTCATCATTTTCTTTCGGTACCATCCCTGATATTTAAAAAGAAAAAGAGTTCACTGACGTAACTTTGTAACGACGTCAGTTCCTTACTTTTAAGTGTAAAAAGTTTAACAATATCTAGTATGGAATGTATTAGATACTATGGGGTGCCTCCCTTACAAGGTTACTTTGTAAAATTTTGACGAACTGTCAAATGTGGCCTATTAAAATGGCCCTACTATAAATTATAAATGTTTACTTCAAACATATTATGAATACTATATCACATCTTCATGCTTCTAACACAGGTAGTTAAATATTTAAGTGAAAATAAGGCAGGTAGATACAGAGATACATTGCAGCGCGTGAAGATGAGATGAGGGGTAAAATAAAAATTTGAGCTTGATCTAGATCAAAACTATAACTGTATCTGGTGGATGTCTAGTTACAAAACATAATATATACTGTGATAAATTAGAGAATAATTGTTAACATTACAATGAAAATAATGAATGAAATATAAATAATGAATCCTACTAATATTATAAATGCGAAAGTTTGTAAGGATGTATGTGTGTGTGTGTGTGTGTGTGTTTGTTGCTCTTTCACGCAAAAACTACTGAACGGATTTTCATGAAACTTTGCAGTAATATAGCTTAGACATCGGAATAACATAATTTGTTAAAATTTATAGAGATTTTTTAAGGGTTTGGTTTCCCGAAACGAAGCGAGGGCGGATTTACTAGTGAAATATAAAATATCACGCATTTTAGGTTGGTGTTAGTGTTTGGTAGGATTGTTCTTGCATGCTATGGCAACCGTTACTATATCGAATCGTGGCGAATCTGGCTAGGTAACGTAAGATTATTGAGAACGATTAATTTATTTCACTGCAAAACTCAATAGATATTAATAAGTTGCGTATTTTCTATAATACACCAAAATTAATTTAAGATATATTTTTTTAATTTTATTGTTATTTTGTAACATTTGCGTAAATAATCTCATCCTATCTCATTATAATCTGTGTGTGATTACTGGTCCCCTAGGTACGTTCTAAACCTGACTATTGGTAAAGCGATTCTTCTGATCGCCTCGTTCTTGTCTTATTTATAAGGTATCCCACCTGTGTACTAAAGGGAATCAATATAACATTTATCGCCGACGCGACCTCAGTTAAACTGTTCTCAGTGAGATTTGTTAGGTTTAAACGAATTACAACTTTTCACGACCACGCGCTCGCCTTACCGTTACTATTAGAGCTTCAATTTATTCGAAACTTCCTTTTTACAAGCTTTTAACTTGCAATGTTTACATGTACATATGTTCGAGGCAAGTTTAACAAACTAGTTTACATGTGCTTCCTTTTTAGGGACGTAAAATCTATTATCTATTACATAAATTATAATAAAACTGTAGCTGATCGTCGCTGCTTATGCCCGCTAATCTCAGAAACGACTGAACGTATTTTTAAGGGACTTTCCCTGGGATATAGAGGAGGCTGTTGGAGCAACATATAGGCTACTTTTTATCCCGCGGGATCGATTTTCACGCAGGAAAAACTCCTATGTACGAACGAAGTCCAATGACAATTCGATTTCATGACAAACATGATCGGTTACTAAGCTCAGCATTGACCAGGCAAGAGAACTCCTCAACGTTAAGAGCAAAGTGACGAAATTTTATTGCGTAAAATTTAAAATTTTCGTAGCATTATAATTGTAATGAATGTAATGTATCATTGATACGAGAATAGAATATTAAATGCGAAAGTATAGTCGTTCGATTAGCATTTTACGGTTAATTTATTCAATTTCTTTAGATGAAAAGTCCTAGGTACCTAAAGCCCTGGAAGTCATAGGCTAGTTTTTATCCCGACAAATATTCCTCGGGAATAAATTGAACGGTACCTATTTTGCTGTTTCCCGAATCTCGCGCGATCGAAACTTTGAGTAACATTTTTTTTATAATAAAACATTTTTGTAGTTATGAATATATCTACCTATACCTACAATAAAAGTGTACTTTGTCTGTTCGTAGAAGATATTTGAGAAAAAATTAATGAAGTTCCTGCATAGAGTCAATATAAGCCAAAAATATTTTTTTAGAATTTTGTCGGTCACGCAAAATCTACTGAATGAAATTCTATGCGATTTTGGCAATTGTAGGTATTTCTGGAGGCTTAACTTAATGACTGGCGTAGGTTGCATCTTGATACGGTGCTTGGAACATGAGGTATAAATATAAATAATAATTTTGTAAGACGTTTGGCAGATCAGGTAAGTAGTCTACCTATTTCACAAATTAAGAAAATTTTGTTAATATTATTACTGGAACCCACGATAAGCTATATCATCACGACAAACGCTATCGAGTCGAAACATCGGCAAAATATAAATCGGCAGAAATATTGCGCCGTTATCTTATCTACGAAATATAGATAGAAATGTTGCTAGGTATGTTTATGTGGCCATACACTGTGCATATACTATGGTGTATCATTAAGTTTGTTGTTAGCAACAGCACTGCACTTAAATATGATAAAGGTATGTCAGAGGCCATATACAATCAAGGAGAAAGTGCAAGATTGCAATGCCAAGCATAATAATAATTGCAATAATTTTGTAAACAATTCACTGTGTATTATCAAAAGCAATAAATAGGTGGTACATGCATATTGTGATAAAAATTGCAACCTTACAGTTTCCAGAATTGCCAAGTGTGCATTAAAAGGCCATCCAGTCAAGGAAAATACTCAAAGGCAACTAGGTAGGTACATTTATATTATAGTTAAGTGATTTTTAAACTACCTAGACTTTTACAGTTAAGTTTGTAGTTTCATTTAAAATTATGTTTAAACTCACATACTGTGTAGTCATAAATAATGTGACAATGTAGAGGCCAAGGGTAAATTATTTTGCAAAGCATGATAGACAGGATGATGATTTGATAAAAATTTGATATTAGTAATGGTCTGCTCATAAGTCATAACCTAAATTTTAAATCATTTTTATACTGTATGTTTAACATTGCAAGGCTGTGTAACCAAACTTTAGTTGCAAAATTAGTTAATTAATAAATGGAATAATGCTTTACTTTAATCACATAATAACTTAGGCTACGGATACATAAAAAAATATTATATTATTTTACTAGGGTGTAAAACTCAACATTATTGACCATCAAGGGGATTTTAAAATCCAGTAAAATTTTTCAATCTGATTGGGTTCTTATAAGAACTTTCTGCTTGCTTCTGGCTGACTGGCCATTCCAACAAGACAAAACTATAATAAACATTGATAATTCTCAGGTTAACTACAATTGGCCTCTTTAACAACCATATAATAATACTGGCTTTGTTACAACCATACTTTTGTATTATGTCATCAAGTGTATTGGTGTGCACAAGCGGCAAGCATTAATATTTTAAGCGATTCAATAAATTATAATTATTACTTTAGAAAATACTATTATATATTGTGAGGAATACATAACAGTTAGTCATGTAACCAATAGCTTTGTTGTTATTGATAATTTGTGGGAGAAAAAAATTAAAATTTCTCTTCTCGGTGAACTGGAGTGGGTTCCAAACCAGTACAATTTCTCACAAATATCTATGTTGCTGGTTATAATATCATCATGCATTTATAAACATGCAATAAGCACTTGCAATTAAGGTTTATAGAGACTCACCTTAGGGTCCAAGCCATATTCAATAAGTTTGCGGTAATCCGGGGTTCGGCCAACGTCGGAGTCCTTGCCGGGGACATCTTCAATTGATATTTCTCCATTGCCCTCCGCCATTCTGCAGTTATTTAAACTTTGTACACTCACTACACTAATATTCTGAAACACACTATTTTTCAACAGTCCCAAATGAAGTTTACTTAATGGCTCTGAGCCTTTACTGCTCTGGGGCTGCTCACAGCCCAGTAGAGATGATGTCATACATCACAATCGAGAGAGCCACGCGTCTCAACCATGCCATATTATTTTTATTGAGTACTTATTAAATTTATACTTTATAAAAACTTAACAAACAGCGATATTTACCTTATTTTGTAATTTTTGTAATTTTGGGAGAAAATGATAACGCTCTAATCGTCCGAAAAACAAAAAAACAAATGATAGTCAAACATATGAAAATATGAAACAATGGGAATGTACACTCCTCATTCCATCCGGGTGAAGGTAAATTTCAAAAACCGAATGCGCGGGTCATTGTATTCTTCTAGTGATGTAAAATAAATTTTGAGCCTATGACTGAAAATCGGTAATATCAAAAAACTTAACACTACTACTAACAATGAAAGAGATGCGAAATCCGGCGGTCAATGACCGAAATAACACCGAGTATATACTTTGAGAGTTCTTTAAAAACTTTTATACACAACACTTTTAACGAATAAACACTTTAAAACACTTTTAAAATCCTTCTATAACAAAATACAAACACTAGTAACTTTCCGCGCATGAAACTTTACTGAATGCGAAACTGCAATAAGTTGAGAGTGCAACTGCATTGCACCCGATAAGAACCGGCCGGCGCGCGCCTCGATTTCCAAATAGAATCCGATTGGAATGAGCACAGAGGATGCCAGAAGATGAAGAACACTTAATCACTGAATCACTTTACGATAAATTTGACCTAAGGCACTGTACACGAAAATAATTACCTATTAATTTTGCTAGTTGGTGGCCGAGACAGATATGGCGGCACCGCGCGACGTCAACGTGACCGCCAGTCGGGGTTCTCACGGGACGACGCGCGCGGGACATGCAACGAGGAGTGCATTCAAACTTTCAAAGGCACTAACAATTTATTTCTAAAGTTTTAGAGAAGCTCTCTGTGTAAGACTAATAGCGACCGCAGCGAATGATATTTTTATTGCACAGAGAGTTTTTGCAATGGTTGCGAATAATTTTGAATGTGAAAGAGCGCGGCGCGTCGCGCAAGGCTGCCGGCCGCGAGGTGAGACAGGCTAGCGGCAAGACGGCGGCGAGCGAGAAGCCGAGAGCGAAGGGGGGAGGGTGTTGCAACCGGCGGTGCAGGCGTGCAGCAGCGACGACGCCGCACCGAGCTCGCTTGCATACTTGCATACATACATACTCACACTTGCAAACCCTCTGACCTTCGTTACTTACTCGTAATCGATTCACTGTCAGAGTTTCGCCTTTGTTGTAATGTAACAATTACTATCTTTGACCAATTATTAATTATCACATTAAGTTTTAAATTTTTATAAAGTAGATAAATCCAAGATAATATTTTAAGGGACTACCTATTTAAATTGCATGAGTCCTTATCAGAACACGTTATCTAGTAAGAAATAAAATTTGCGCGCGAATATAAAATTTGCAAATTAGATTCATTGAATGATTTATTTTAGGCACTAAATCAATTTAATTTTAAAGTAGTATTTATGTATAACTAAATAACGCCAATTGTGTATTGTTTTACTGTAGTGCCAAATATAAAACTAAAATTACATGGAACTTTATTTGCTAAAAAATCACACGGTTTCTAATCGACATTGTCCAATAGTGGAACAAGGTTCATTACTCTTTGATATGGAAACGAAGGGATAAAAGAGTTAATCGCAATAACCCCTTGCTTTAGTTCGCTTCACCTGCTGATTATTGAAGCCGTATGTATTCACGACACATACACAAAACTGGCCTTCGTACTTCACGTGTATGTGTAAAGAAACTCGGATCTGTATCCGCCGCATGATGCATATGTGGGTAGATAGGTAGAGCGGCTACTGCGGGTGTCTCGCTTTGTGCGAACAAAGTTCCAAAGCGACCCTTTCACCACGAATATGAATCTTACACGAGACCTGTATCGCGTCCAAAATCGCGTTGCAGATTCATGCTTTACAAATAAATCTGGTGTAATATGTTATGGGTAGCGGCATGGCAGACACACTTCCTTTCTCACATTTTTTTGATATCAATAGCGTTAAGTACAAGTTTTAAAACGAACTCTCGCCGAGTTTCCGGCCGCATGGTTAGTTGTCTGTTTGAAAAAGAGTTAGCACAATCACAATTACTTTAATTTTCACGACAATTCATACCTACATGCTGTCCTAAACTAGGCCAGCACCAATATAACAAATATAAACCGTAAAATCGCTAAACATAAAAATATAGACATCACTATTTTACAATGTTGACACTTTGAAATTTGCCAGGATGACGAACTGTCATTTTTCGTTCTTCGATCGTGAGTGACACATTCAAAAGACAATACAAAATATTATAGGCCAGTGTACTGTGTAGTTGTGCGATCTATTCATTACTCTACATATTTGTGTGCGCGTACGCAAAATACACATTCGCTATTATTCCCAACCATACTTACAGACACTAAGAAATTCTTATTCACCGATTCTCGTAAGGACCTTAGAAATAGCACGAATCATCCGTCACGGACACTCACGTCTATAAATATCCATTTTGCAAACACACATAGCAGAACGAGCCCGCTCCGCTCGCCTCGCGTATTACATTCGCGAATCGCGATAAGGCACTTAGTGCGTATTTTAAATACGTCAACAGTTCATTGACCCGCGCCGATTCGCACCGTACGTCGTCGAATTTATTGTGTCTGTAGTTTTGTAGGTCGGTGTCTTCGGTCTGCTCTACCTGACGTCGAGTCGAGGGCCCAGATGACGGTGACGTCACCTTAATAAATCCCACTAGCCGGTGATTCTAGTTCTAGTTATACTAATATCGTATTCAAAAAACGCGCTCTATCCATTATACTCGCCCTAATGTAACCTGTCAGAATGAATAGCAAATAGGTTGGTTGGTACTTATTAGTCGCGGCTTTTGAACCTCAAATGTATCGAGGTCATTGCTATTTGTTTTTTTCGGTAGTTCAAGGGCAATTTTATTTATAAACCTTGCATTATAGTTCCATGCCGGCTCGTAAACCTATTTTACATTTAGTATTACGTCCTTTATTATGATTTTAGAGAACTGGTGTTAAATTGTTACTGACGTGTGGAATATAAATGAGATCTAATCATATCGTGTATACAGTAATATACCTTCTTCGAGCTAAACAAACTTGGCTTTATACTTACAAAGAAAGAAATAAAATGAAAGAAATAAAAAATCTGTATTACTTAATTCCATCAACTGGAAATTGCTACTTGTAGTAAATCATAATCTTAAGTACATCGATGTTAGTTGCAGTAAGTATCATTCATAATCATAGGTACATGGATACGAAAGCGAGGACGGAAGGAATCGTAATTAAAAATATTACAATTTTATGTTTCTCAGTAAATCGAAGGTCAACGTCACATGCTTAGTCAAACGGCAGTAAAAATTACAGGCTCCTTCTCACCTCCTAACGTCTTTGTGGATGCTGTAAGACTTCGTTCTTGCCTATGTTACCTGGGAAAGCTAGTCATCGGTAACAGGCTTGTAAGGTGTTTTCATTTGGGCTTGACGAGACGTCTATAGCCCGCAAAGCCGTCTATTATGATCTGCATTTTATCTAGCTTTGATTATTGCGACGACTGGTACTTGGTTCATTACTTAAATATTATTATTTTGAAATAGATAATTATTATTAGCGTTTACACATCTCGGAGGTACCTTCGCTTTTTAAAATTGAATTGTTTCGGCCAACGTATCGCGTCGATGTGAACTTACCCATGGTTATCATGGTGAAGTTTATTGCCCCGTAATTACCGATGATACCAATCAATTGACTGTTAGAGTTGTTTGGCTTCGGTATCCTTCAGTTTCGCCCACTTTACGTGGTGCTCAAAATAACTATCAATTGCCATATACCTCGGTAAGCATGCTTGGGTTTACGGCCATCTTCAATCCTAATTCCTAAGGTTAAAAATTTAAAAAAATGTGGCCAAACTTTAAATGCTTAGGACACAAATCAATCGTAGAGTTTTAACTTGTATTTTTGTCTTATAATTCTATTCAAATTTGGAAGTAAGTCAGAGTGACTCTCATTTATAGCAAGGTAATCTTCTCATTAGCTACTAACAGCCGGATCCTGTATGAACCTCGTGATCGAAGCATGCGAAAGTTACAGAACCACTTCATTGGGAATTGGTACTTATAGATTCATCATTTTCTCACCTCTCAACGTCTACAAAGAGCACAGGAAAAGATCTTGTAACGGTCTGGTTACTCCGAGATCGCTACAGATACTCTAAAAAAGTATGAGGATTTCTTATTGTTCTACTAAATAAGAGTCATGATATGAAGCCGGTCGAATAGCCCACTACTTTAGGGAATTTCAGGCGCAATTAAACCGTGCAATCTGCTCCTATTGTAGTCGGGGTTCTCGACCTTTCAGAGCGCGCCATCGCATATTCAATAGACAAATTGTGTTTTTTACGTCCGTCTGCCGTTGTGTCATAGGCTAAAAGGTAATTGAGACGTGATGTGGTGTATAACGTCTTCTAAACTCTTTTGAATTTGAGATATTCTAGACGCATGCGGGTGTTTAGTTTTGCGTTACCAAAATAACGTTTTTAATATTATAGCTATAGGAAATAAATTGCACATAGTAAGTACATCGTTCTTTTTTAAATTAAAGAGTAGGTAGTACCTACTTTGTATCGGATAAATTTTGATTTTATTCAGCTGAATAGGTAACCTATGATGAAAAATCATCCACACTTTATGTGTATTTATGGTATTTTTTTAATTAATTTAACTAATTCTACCTCTGCAGGCATTTTAAATATTATATCCTGAGCTGGTTTGCTGGTTTGGAGACCAAAGTCCAAAAAGTCATAAGAATTAATAAATGCACCAAAATGAAAACAAAAGAAGCCGCAATAGCATGTCATAATAATAAATTGAAAGCTGCGCGATGCAGTACCAAAAATGCTTTTCAGCTTTTCCTCGTTGTATGACTTAAATCCGTAAGCTTTTACGCTGACTGAGAATGATGGCAGATCGGGTGATGGAAGTCTTTAAATTCTTATTCATCTGACAAAAATAATGATCATTAGGATTTAAAAGTCTCGATTCCAAAACTTTTAAAAATATTTTACTAGCATTTGACTAATGGATTAGTATTACCTAGTTATCTGTATAAACTTTTTTGGATTAAGGGGTCAATTGGTCACCCAAAAAATTTGTTCTTATAGGTAGCGTACATACCTATATACGTATGTATATGTTTGTTTATAATCTATTAAAAATTATGTTTCATTTAGCTTACTTCTCCAATTATAGTTCTCTACCATCTGTACTGTACGTATCTGTAGTTGAAAACTGAAAATTCAGCAGCAAACGATTGGAACATGAAAAGTTTGTGGTGCGCTATACATCGGGCGTTGTATTTATAAATGAGCAGACGCGGAATTAACGCACACTGACAATCAATACTGCGGTTTCCGCTAGACGTGCAGAACTGCAGACTTGCAGACTTACGGGAGCGACTGCCGCCATCGCCATGCCGCCATGCCCGCGTGGATACATTCACCCGCGCAATCTCATAAACGCAATGCGATTCTATCTACAGTTAAGTACTAGACAGACGACCTATCGACATATTGAAAATATGTATGTCTGGAGTATATGCTTTTATGTATGAAATGAACTTAAAACATAGACTTTATGTAATGTTTAGTGTGTTCAAAAGTTACATTTGTGGTTGCGTTTCTCACGCACGGATTTTATTTTTAAATGTCGTTTTAATAGCGTTGTTTTTGTTTATTCTGTGTACATTACGAAGACTAATATTTAAATAGTTTGCCAAATAACCCA
The DNA here is from genome assembly GCA_905404135.1 of Hesperia comma. Classification (NCBI taxonomy): domain Eukaryota; kingdom Metazoa; phylum Arthropoda; class Insecta; order Lepidoptera; family Hesperiidae; genus Hesperia; species Hesperia comma. The sequence goes on from FR990024.1 coordinate 15,954,836, forward strand.
TGAAAACCAACTGCACTTTTGAATCCACGATGGCGGACGCAGGACGACGGTTGCGACACCATAAACTTGCATTTATCTTGACACCTAAAGAATTAAATACCAAATACACGCTAAGCCAATAGAATAAACATTTCGATAGCCTTATTATTACAAGTAGACATTATGATGCTCGTAAAAGCATTCTTTGCCCGCCAACCTTCAGACACTAACTTAACGATTCATTTCCTCATCAATTACACAATGGTATTTTCTTGTGTTTGACAGTGCACTAATATTTTTTTTACTTTGCCAAACCTACTAAAACACTTTAGGACCCGCTGCCGCCCACTCCGAGCCATCAGCGCCCACAATAGGGTATTATCGTCCTCTTTGATTGACCGATTTAGTTCTTTGAATATAATCGTATATTCCTATCCGTTATTATCATGTAATGAAGATTTTTGTTATGAAGTTGGAGTAGCAAACGAGCATGCAGCACAACCCTTCCGCTACCGCCCATGACAACTGTGACCGACCTAGATTAAAACTCAATTTAAGGCATGGGATGGTTAGTCCAGTTAATATAGAATATTAGTTGGGTAGTTAGTTAATAAGTGTGAGGACAGGGACTGTTAGTGACGGTGATCGAGTCCTGTGTTAGTTATTGTTAGTAATAGTCCAGTAAGTAGGTACTTATTTGTTAGTATGAGTCTCGTTCTAATTCAGTCACAGATGTGTTGCTACTCGTGAGGACTAAGATGGTCGCCTCTAAAAAAAGTGTAACCGGCTCCACACCTTTGTATCCGGAACACAATTATATTATATATGTATTATATTTTTTTCTCTCCCACATTCCTACCATAGTTGCTGCTCACCTGACACTACGTAAACCTTAGAGACATGAATATTTTACAGCATGGAAATAATAAAACCACCTGTTACTATTACAATTTCCGGGTTTGATAACTCTCTCAGGACGCGGTCCCGCCGGAGAGCAAATATTTGTGGCCTTCACAAATATTTGGTTTCAGTCTGAATGTGATTGTGTGCGTTTCCGTAGGACTGTCTCCGATGTCTGGTGCGGCGTGGACATTCACTTGAAGGCTTTAACTTACAAATACTATTTGGAATTCATCGGTTCTGTAGTTATGACATACGTACGGAACCTGTTGCTTCGTATCGGGTATGTTAGAAATTTGTACCCACATGCATAAATTGTTAGGCGTGATTTACCTGATATCATTTTTTATTTAAAAAAAATGTCAAGGGAAGTTTACTACAATGTCGATATTATTGCAAATCGCAAAAAAATGTTAAGCGAACATTCTAAACAAAAATTCTAATTCTAATAATAAACTGATCTGAGTGACTGATACCTACCGAAAAATGCATTTTCAATAATTTAAATAAGTAAAATTAAAAGCTTCTCAATTTTTTTACCGAATCCTATTACCTGTCATTTTTAACATTATGACTTGGTACTTTTATATTATGAGTCCATAGACCCTTTGAGCAGAAGATCCTTTCTTTAACATAGACTCATTGAGATCTTTAGACAATCCATACATTTACTTAATTTTAATTAAGATGAACTACCAATTCTTGGTAAGTGTAAGTACTTATATTAACAAACAATGTAGGTATGTATATGGTTATGTTATGTATATCATAACTCAAAGACACTCAGAAAGGTATAACTTCTCATATTCTAGTAGGTTATGTATACCTATAATATGTATATATTTCAGAAACTAGCCGCTTATACAATATAAAAAACTTAAAAAGCAACCAACGCATCACGACCGAGTCAGACATCGATGCCGCGTCAAAATAATAGTACTCTTCCCCATTAGGAATAATAGCGATGTGTGTGTGTGCAGTGCCAAGCCCACCCTTCCAATAGTTAAAACTACCCAGACGATAGCGCCTAGCCTAGGGCGCATTTCAAGTGCGCGTCGGGTAAAGGGGATCATTATTCCATAAAAATCTATAACGCACGGGGGAAACGGGGCTAGACTAGCACGTCGGCGTGATTGTGTGATTTTTCATACTTTTTGATGAATGCCTCGCTTTTAGCGTTAATAATTATTTTAACTGTAAGCGGAACTCACGATATTTTATATTTTTTAATTACAATTAATATCGTGGTGCCCGTTACAGTTAAAATATCCGCGATGATAAAAACTTAAAATCTTACGTATTATTTTACGTAGCGTTGCCTTATTTTCATTGACATGTAATTTGCATAAATTCCAGTCATGATAATAATAGGTAGTAGCAAGTAAGTATCTACTTAAAAATTACTTTAGTAAATGAATAAATTTATGACATGCAATTTACATTAAAAATAAAATTGTGATTTAATTCATAGCGACGTGTCGATTATGATCCATTCTTGTTTCTGCCAAGACATCCATTATTACTCAATAGAGTGGGTATTAATTTTACCATAGATTTAGCATACCGACGTACACTATTAGCATGCCTACAATTTCATAGCGACGTGTCGATTATGATCCACTCTTGTTTCTGGCAAGACATCCATTATTACTCAATAGAGTGGGTATTAATTTTACCATAGATTTAGCATACCGACGTACACTGTTAGCATGCCTACAATACAGTACAATACAAATATTATTTATTGTGCACTAGCAGGACATTACAAAATGTCAAAATAAATAAAATGGAAAGAAGTTTCACAAAAGGCGCCTTATCGCTAAGCAGCGATCTCTTCCAGACAACCTTTTTACCCACATTTTTTTTAAAAAGCAAAGGTTATGATTGATTGATTTTATAGGGTGCTCGTTTATCAGAAATTAACTCTAAGTAGGTACCTACCTATTTTTGTAAATATCATTACTGAATTCACAAAATGCTTGAGTTTTTTTATGTCTAAGGTACCTCGTAACTTTTGACTTCAATTTTTACTAACGTTAAGTAAAACAAAAGCATATTTCTTTCATATGTGCAAAATACAATACGATAAACTAGCCCTGGAGGCGTGTAACCTATTTCACTAAAATAACCTGTTCTTCAGTTCCTCAAAGTTCAAGCTCGCGCCCGGCCGTTACTCCCGAGCCAAGGACATATTCCAGGAATCGAACTTGAAACTCTTTGCGTAAGGCCGTAAACAAGGGTCGATATCACTTGACAGAGTCTCCGATTACCTTAATGAATTCTTCAAAATTCTTACAAACTAGCTGGTGAAGCCACGTTATTTTGACAGCTACTGAACGGTGTCAGCTATATGGAAATGAACATCTTTGAGTCATATATGAGGCGCAATGGTTACAGTTACAGTGCAATTTGAAGGGTCCTGGGTTAAATTCCCAACGAGGCGGAAATTTATAATGACATTCATTCCTGGTCTTAGTCAGGGTGTGAGTATTTTTTAGGTTTTCTTGGCAACCACGATACAGATAGTGTGAGACAGAGCTTTGAGTGTATTTATCTATTGATATTCAGATCGTAAATGCAATAAATGAATGAATGCAGTTTAATGTCTTTTCTCGTCATTTAGGAAAATTCCGTTGCAAAATAATTCTAAATAGGGATATTTAGGTATTAGTTTACCCGTAGGTACTTCAATGAAATAGAACTTAATAATTTTCAAGTAGGTATTACTTGCATTTATTAAGTTACAAAAAAATCACGACAGGTTCTTAAACTAATGAGTTCGCTGTGTTGTATTTTATAAATATTTATAATAATAATAACTGTATTATAATGTTATTTCGATTTTTATAGCAAAATTATGAAGCGACGCATTGTAAAGCTATGTTATTATCCTTTCAATCAGTGAAGGCTTTCAAACGTAGGTAACGATTAGCAAAAAAGGTAGGTAGCGATTCAATATTGTGATACTCCGTATGAGCCTTAATTAATTTGTGCCCTATTCATGACAAAGTGACTGTCAGTATTTTATCATTAGCGTAAGACAGGGTAAGGTGGGCTCCATACAATCTGAAGTTTAGTGTAAGCTCCCCCACTTGCTCCATGATAGTTATCTACACGCGAGGCAATAGCGCCAGGTCTATATTAATACCTTGGGCTATGTAAGATCTCTATGTCGTGCAGTGGCAAGATTCTCACCTGAACTGATACATAATATTAAACTGTTCATGTTTTGTGTTTATAATTTGTTAGCGAAATGAATACTATCTACACTTCCATTCTATATTATAAACGCGAAAGTCTGTGTGTCTGCGAGGTTTTCACGGCTAAACCACCAACGAATTTTTTTGGAAAAGCTTCTTTTTTTTCAAATATCACCCCCTAAAGGGTTGAAATAGGGTACGAAAGTTTGGATGAAAAAAGTCTTAAACTTTTCTTATCTTACAGAGAAAATTGATCGATTTCGATGAATTTTCTCTGTAAGATAGTTGATGACGCTACTTAACTTTTTTTTTAATCTAACCCTTAAGGGGCTGAAATAGGAGAAATATTAAATTTTTCGGAAGTGAAGTGAAGGCAATTGCTAGATCCTAATATTTTTTTAAAATTTTACCTCTATTTTCTCTGGTTTGATGTTTATCGAGTTATAAATGCGTTTATAAAGTCCTAACCGACTTGAATAATGGTTTTCAGTGATGCCTTGTTTTAGTTCAATGTGACAAATAAAAACAGTTAAATAAAACGAAATAGAGTCTGCACAGTGGCAGGGCTGTCTAGTTTTTTTATAAATTGGCACATCACAAGCATTATGTATTCCACACAAGCCGACGAATTGTGCCGTGAAGCGGGTGATCGTGGAATGCCGGTTCTCAAGGTAACGCTATGTCGTTTTATAATCATATATTTTAAGTAACTTAAGCCTGTACTGGTTTTATTACTTTTTTATTTTAAATACGTTTCAGAGACTTGCATTCATTTTTGTGCACTTGTTTACCTCCGGGTGGAAGAATATATATTTTTTACTTAAACAGACAAGCCGCCTGATTATACGGTACGTGTAATATGGCCTTCCGCGTTATAGGGGCGCCGTCGATACTTTCCTAAAAAAGGCGGAACCCATTTTGATGCGGTTTGCCTTTGCGACTGTACTAGCTATACCGTTCGCGTTCGATATAGAATTCGTTTTAATGGCAACCCACACAAATACCACCTTTCCGCCTCTATTATTAAGGTGCATTGTTGATTCATTTTACAATTCGCAATTCACAATTCCATATTCTCAATGGCTCTATCACTGTTAAATTAAGGTTGTTACATCTATGTTGAGTCAAACCTATCATGCTTGCGGAGCACCTGGTGAATCAACAGAATGTAATGCCATGGCGTGGATGTAAAAGCATTTTTGCCTAATGCAATCAATTAGCCTCACTATCTTTTGTAGTCACCCGAATATTATATTATGCTTTGTACGAAAATCGAACGCGGCACGACTCGCTTCGCAGGCAGGGTCAACAACAAGGCTACGGCGACGTCGACAATTTCTTCAGCACTACATCTTCAGGGCTTCTTCGATCCTTTTCTTTTCTATCTCACGTACCTAATTGCCATTTCTGCACGGCACCTGTGTTGACTAATCTCTGAAAGTGCCGCATGAATTTGAAAAAAATTTTGTTCTGTATAAAAGTTGGTAGGTACATTCAGGTGCACCGTACATGAATAGGTGTAGCCTTACAGGCCAATTGGTCCTATGTTGCCATCATTTTCCTGCAACAAAGTAGGTAATATACTAGGTATAAGTAAGTATATAATAGAACTTTATCTTTTTGCCTGTGTATGCCTACGTAGGTATAGGTACCATTAAGTAAGTAATGAAGAAGTCTATAAGTTTATCAAATTTGTGTTCAAAAGTTTATGTTTTTTAAATTCGAACTGAAAAGGAAGGAATTGAATGATATAGCACAATATTTTGTAACTACCATTTGAAGTAGTACCTACAATTTTTTGGCACACTTTCAGTAACTTTATCCTTCCTGCAAGTGACAATCCCATTTAGATAGGAAGAGGCTGCGGAACTCTTGCGAGTACAGAGACCGATTGATATCTTATAATATACCTACATGTTTAGCATTAGGTTTGTTGAAATCAACATTTTTAAGAATTTTACACATTTTATTATTGTATGAGTACCCACAATGGGTTATGAATGGACCCACGTGATGATGTGGACTGTGGACCCACGTCCAGTGAGTGTCAGTAACCACAAAATATTGTAATCACATAATAGTACCTATGTCACTGTAATGGTCGAGGATGTAGGTGAATTAATAACACTTATTTTGGATTGAGGCCCTCAATTTGAGGGCACTAATATATTTTTTAATTATTATTTTACACACGTCTTACAGAACTTACTTCTTAATCCGTTTCGATTCATCTATTTCTTTTCATTTATAAATACCTACTTCGGACGCTTTTTCCGCTAACCGCTGCATCAATCCGCTGGGTAGCGTAAAAATAAGATAATGGTTAGATGTTTGACCTTGCGTCATCAACTATCTTTCTGAGAAAATTCCCATGTACATCCCCAAATCAACCCTTTAAGGGTTGATTTTTTAAAAAAAGAAGCCTACGTGTGACCCTGGGTGTCAACTATTTAATTTATTCCTAATTCATCCCTAATCAGGCCGGTGCGGTAGTTCAGCTATGAAAGCGTAACAGTTACGTACATAAGTATGTACGTATGAAGCGTTACTGAAGTAAACAAATGTATATCTACCCCTCCAACGGCAGCCACGTAAGTACCTACTTATTAAGTCGTTGTGTATGTATGTATGTGTGGGTGTGTGTGTGTGTTCGTGTGTACATAAATCCACACAATTTCTTGGCAGTCTCTGTTTCCTGAAGCCCTCGCTTCGTTCGTGAAAGAAACACTCCGCCACCACAATGCAGTTTTTAATAACGAACCAACAAAACAAAAGCCATTTCTTGCGAGTTGGTGAGGTTCGGTAAATACCTTCATATCTTTTCATATTTTCTGCTAGGCATAATAATGGCTCACTAGCGCAGGTCTCTCTTCATTATTGGAGGGCTAGAGCATAATCCACCACGCTGCTCCAGTGCGGATTGGTGGAAGGGTTAGTGGCCAACCCAGTATCGGAATTTTTCATTTCTTCCGAAGGCCTCCGACACGGCTTAACGTCTGCTTCTATCGATAACAACCGGGACCGACCGCTTTACGTGCCCTCCGTAGCACGGATGCGCTCACTTCATTTAGAATCGATGCAAACCGCAGTTATGAAATGTAACGATAGGATATTTTTTTACTAGCGGCATTCTGCTGGATGAAGATCTCTACTGGATTGAGCAGGCCATAAGTTTCCTCTTCTAAGCTGCCCCAAGAGAATTCAATGTAAATTGATATAAGAGTTGAGGTAAGTCTATATTAGTCCAAAGGACATAGAAGTAACATATTTGAAAATAGCGATGACCCATTTACCTCCAGGCTGGAACCGATGTTACTACGGGAATTATTACGAATATTAAATTAGGCATCAGTCATAACGCGTCTTCTTTATTACGTGTTTTAATTAAATGTGAATGTATGTTCGAGTCAAAACTGAATGTGAAATATTTCCTCTTACTCTATTTGCATAAGTTCCGATGACACTGCAAGTTATTACAAGAATGACAGAACCTCCTCAAGAATTAACATCATAGTGTCAAAATTAATTGCTTTGCTTTATAATCCACTTGTTAAATAAAAGCGTGTTTTAGTCTTTTTACCTAGGTAATCACTTCTTAATTTTCAAGCCGCAAAAAACTCGCCGCTCTTAACTTTATAACATGTCTGAAAATCCCGCGGCGTTTCTTACATAAATCGAGTACATTTTTAAGTTTCAGTAAACTCACGTCGCGGTGTCGTATATTTCCTGTCATTTCTTCATGATATGGCAAAAGAATTATAGCTCCAACAAAGGACATGTGTCTGAACGGTATTGATTAACCCTTTAAGCACGACAACAGGAATTATAATAGAAAGTATTGTCGCGGAAGACCGCTAGCGACCCGCGCCAAGCACACGTCACGCCCTAAATTATAGTGTTGATTTTATCGGTTAAATTATTGTACTTACACTTGATACAGGCCAGAAGGGTTGGTAATTACTTATTTAAGAAAAAATTATTTGTATTCGATATCAATAGGTGCATTAGAACTATTAAATGCTTCGATTCGTTTCGGGAAACATAATGACATTGCATAGTGCATACGTACGTAGCCACACTTGATTTTTTAACATATCCTGTTCATCTTTTAAATTCATCTTCTTTTTGTGGGCCGTCTGAAGTAAAATACACACACTAAAGATTATCACTACTTACTTACAATATTACGTTAGTGAAAATCGTTTTCAAATCAACTAAACCTTCAAAAAAAATGTATATCGAACGATTTGTGTTTCTTACCAATTACATTTTTGTAGTAAAGTTATACTACTCACAAAACATTTATAATGACGTCTCTTTTTTCGCGAACTCTTTGAAGAATACATATCTACAGATACGAGCACACACTCGAGCAATTTTCTAAAAATTCCCCGAGCTATTCCAACGTTTGATGCTACATTTTCTTTTCTGCACTACCGCAATACTTTTCAATCTCACATTTCGTTGCGAAACAACCAGGGCACAGCGCCGGGTGATAAGCCGTTGAGAATTGCTCAAAAACTTTATTTTAAACAGCGCTTCAGACTTAGGTAACGTGCTAGGAGTATACAACAAACTGCCTCGGAAATTCGGCTTCTGCAACTTGTCTAGATTGTTGCTCCGTAGTGAGTAGTGACCACTTCAGGCTGAATAAAACTTCTTAATTGAATGATGTTATACAATGGCGATCACCAGCGGAACATTTCATTACACCCAGAATTTATACTTAGCAAAATTAGATTTTTTGAGTATTTTGATGAAACTCAATAGGTACTTAGGTACTCAAGTTCCCTACTTAATGTTATAAATGGAAAGGTAACTTTATGTGTCTGATGAAATTTTGAATGAAGATAGCTTAAGTCACGGGAAAGAAGAATGTAGGTATATCCCGATGCTCCCTTGGGATAATTTTAACGGTGTTTTTGTTACATTTTTCTTTTTGTTTCATTTTGCTACTGTTACCTTTTATTTACATACGATTTAATCACTTAAAAATTTTAATACCTCCGCAGCAAGTTTGCCTTTAACTAGGTAATGGATGGGATTACGCAATCAGACGTCACAGACAAGCCGGGTCCAGCAACAAATATCTATCTATTACACGAACATATTACCTACTGTGTACCTACCTAATGCATCTGTCTCAGCCAATTTATCACACCCTCGGTTAGCCATGCCACTGTCTTAAATAAGATCGAATCGAACCGCTAATATAACAAGTCAAAAAATCTTAAGAGACAGGCTAAACAATAATTTCTATGTGTATAAATCGGCATTCCAAAGCTTCGAATGTCTTAACACTCGTCACTTGTCACCTAATTATGTCTTTAGTCCCCCTAACAATAGACAGGTTGTTCATTCACCAAAAAACTCACCCCTCACCTAACGGTGTTTATCTACTCATTTAGACGTTCTATAAAATCATAGACGCCGTCAAGCGGTGGTATAAGCACAATAGATAACAATCATTACTTGATAAAGGCCGTAATCTATGGCATTGTGACGCCGAATAAAATTTTAAAGTGAGGACTAGCAAGTGATGAACTGAATGAATTTACAATTCAAAATTCTGCCGGACGGGGTATACTGACCCTATTTAACCTCAACATTTGGGGGTCTACGGGAAAATAAAGAGACGCATTCGACCACTGCAAAAGATTACTCTCACCTATCACAATTTCTCCTCATTGTTCGGACGACCATTAATTTTTTCTTTACACTGTAGCAACGGGTTCGCCTTCCCTTCGGACAAAAGCATAATGGATGAAAAGGCATGGTTAAATTATATTCACAGGATCCATAACGGGTCAGACGTCTATCTTTAACAGGGTAGAGGTGAATCTATGGGTTTAACGGAGTATCCGTTGCACAAAACGCATCAACAATTCCTTTTTGTGCGTCGCGATGTCTGCACTATTCTCTTTTTGTCTCCAATACTAGCATCATAGGCTACTGGATACATGCGTGGGAAAATAAAAATGTGTTCAGGGATGCTGGACTATTTTCGCGAGCTATGATGACGTACCTATACATATTGCGGATATTTCAAAACTTCAATAGGTATTGGTTTCTAATTAAAATTCTTATTGGAATAAACGTTGCGGTATAGAATAATAAATATGTTATTGATAAAATCAAGGTCATTCAATGTAACAGAATGATTCATGCTCAAAGTGTAGTAGTAAATGTAATCATTTGTTAACACGTTCGCTGCGTTACGAGATCTATCAGATCTCTTACAGGTTTTCGGAACTGTGCGTCGACTAAAATCGTGTTCTTTCACTCCGTGCGGGTGGGTCTAACTTGTAAAGTTCTTTAAGTATGAGAAAGACAAATATACATATTTGCTTCCTACTTAATGGTGAATTCCAGGACATAAAAAAAAGAATAAGAGATGGTTTAGGTCCCTAACGCACAGTATTATAATTATTTTAATTCCTTGCGTTACGAGGCATGTTGATACTCGTAAAATCGTAAGCCTCGTAGACGCAAGAGAGGGAAGGTGGGCGGCGCGGGCGCTGCGTGACTCGATTTAGTGTTGTCCTAGTATCGATGTGAGAGGTCGCGCGCATGTTTCGCAAATAACGTCAATTTTTTGATTCTATCGCCGTTTTGGAAAACTGCTTGAGGAGAAAAAACGGCAAAATAACTTAGCTTAGCTTAGCATCTTTTAAAATAAAAATTACAATATTACTTAATTGATACAGGTAAGCACTAACCTAGCGGAGCTGGTTGCAGACCTGGTAATTTCCATGCCTTTTTAACCGACTTCAAAAAAGAAGGAGGTTCTCAATTCGACCGTATATATGCTTTTTTTTTATGTTTGTTCAGCGATTTTTTCGTCGTTTATGGGCCGATTTTGATAATTCTTTTTTTGTTGTAAAGTAGATATGCGCAGTGGGGTCCTTTTGAAAGTATCATCAGGATCTGATGATGGCATCTTGGAGAAATCGAGGGCAACTTTCGAAAATTGTATGGAAGACTAGTGTGTTTGTTCATGTTATCATAAATACATTAAAGCGCTACCATTTCAAGAAGGTCTGGAGTCGATCTGATGAAGCCGAAAGACAGTCGTGGGAACTCCTCAACGATTTACTGCAGTTATCTAGTGTTTGGGCTTGATTAATTTGTAGTGACGAGAACTTTACACATACATGTTGAATTGAGCGCCATCTGGCGAGTAGTTTTTGAGTTATCTCTACTTATCAAGGTTGAAGTCGGTTATTTTTTTTTGTAAAAAGCAATTATTGTCATTTAAATATTCCTGTATACTATAGTAGCTCTTGTCTACGAGTTGTGCTTTTACATGCTTCTTAAACAACTTTGAAGGCAGGTCATGGATTGCCTTAGGGACTTTATTATAGAACTGTAAACCAAGGCCCATAAAAGAACGCTGCACTTTACATAGCCGATATGAAAGCGTCGCCAAATCATACATCTTTCTTGTTAAGCGATTATGATAATCGCTGTTTTTTTTATATGCATTTATGTTATTTCACATACTACTATATATACATATGTACTGTGAGGCTACTGTAAGTATACCTAATTCTTTGAATTTATCACGGCACGATTCCCGATACCGTAGTTTATAAATAGCTCTAATGGCCCTCTTCTGCAATACAAAGATTTGTTGTATATCGCTTGCTTTACCCCACAGTAATATGCCATGAGACATAACACTATGAAAGTATGCGAAGTAAACAAGCCTAGCAGTTTCTACGTCAGTAAGCTGTCTTATTTTTCTAACCGCATAAGTAGCCCTACTAAGTTTCATCGCAAGAGTTGCTAAATGCGCGCCCCATTGTAGTTTACTATCCAGGGTAATTCCTAAGAATACTGTGGATTGTTCCATTCTTAATGCTTCATTATTTCATTTAAGCGTCTTATCGACATTCTTTACATTTGGTAGGATAAACTCTACACATTTAGTTTTACTTGCATTTAGGAATAAATTATTAATTGTAAACCACTTTAATACATGCGACAAAGCATTGTTAACATCGTCAAAATTACGTTTATTTCTATCCGTCTTAAATAATAATGATGTGTCATCAGCAAACAACACAATGTCCGCATGTTTTTTTACATAATATGGTAAATCATTTATATATACTAAGAAAAGAAAAGGACCTAAAATTGAGCCCTGTGGAACACCCATCACAGCCTTAGACCCTGATGATTTAATATTATTTATACTAACTTTTTGGACTCTATCACTTAAGTAAGACCTAATCAGGCTAAGCGACTTGTTTTTTACCCCATAGTAATTAAGTTTTAATAGTAATATTTCATGCTCAACACAGTCAAAAGCTTTAGATAAATCACAAAATACACCAATGGCATTCTGTGATCCCTCCCATACATCGAAGATATGTTTTAAAAGTCTAGCCCGAGCATCAGTAGTACTACGACCTTTTGTGAAACCGTATTGTTCGGGGTGTAGTAGGTTGTTGCTGTTAAAATGGGCAAGCACTTGATTTAAAATAATCTTTTCAAAGATCTTACTGAGTGTTAGCAATATAGAAACTGGCCTATAATTATTAACATCGGTTTTGTCACCAGTTTTAAAAAGTGGAATAATTTTACTGCATTTCATTAGATCTGGAAAAGTACCTAAATCGACACATTTATTAAAAACTACGGCCAAAGTTGGAGCTATGACATATATTATAAGTTGTATTATTTTTGTTGAAATGCCCCACAAATCACCTGTATTTTTTATTTTAAGCGACTGAAAGGTCTTAATTATTTCTCTTGCGGTAGTATACTTAAATTCAAAAACAACATTACATTCACTGACATTACTTTTTAAAATAGAAAGTGCTTTCACCGGCGAAGAAGCTAATGAATTGGTTGATTTTATTGGTATATTACGAAAATGATTTTCAAAAACGCTTGCTACTTCTGTGTCGGAAGTGATTTTATTTTCATTATCTAATATTTCATAGCTGAAATCGCGAGACTCGGCGTTACTTGTCTCACTGCTGATAATCCTCCAAGTAGCTTGTATTTTATTTTCTGAATTAACAATTTTATCCTTTATGTACATTGACTTCGCCTAAATACAAACGAGTTTAAAAATGTTGGCATAATTTTTTACGTGGTTTTGGAAGCTTGGAGAAAAATTATATTGTCTTTCGCCATAGAAAATACCTACAGTAGCCCAATCACTGAATTTACAATTCTTGTTTTTATTTATGTACCTACACTTAAATATTCGATTAAATTCGTCGTTGATATTTTTATGTAATTTATTATAAAGATTAATAGGATCATTATGTTCAATAGTAGCCGGTTTAGTCATTTTAGAGTAAATGTTATCTTTAAAAATTGACAATTTATGTTTTGTTATAGGCCTACATTTAATTAAATGCTTTTTGTTTGCGACCATAGTTTATAAATAAACTTTAATAAAACTTTTTCAATCGACAACTGAGATATTATTTTATTCCCATCACTATTTACTACACATATTGAACTATCTTCGGTTGCGGTACGAGATACAATCGATACCTAATTTTATTTTATTATTTGTAGTTTATTCGTATGTCATAACTGCGTCCGCAGCTAGCAAAATATACAGCAATAGGTTATTTTTGACCCATAAAAATTTCAAAAATATATCATTGGTTTTTTGGAAGATATAAATTATTTTCAAAACTGTATTTTTAGGAGACTGATTAGGTCTCTAACGCACCACAGGCCAGGTTAGTTAGGAGATCTTTTAGGTCTCCAAAGCTACTAGCGGAAAGTTCTTTGAAAATGAAGACGCAGCGAACGTGTTAAAAGTACTTACAATAACTACCTACATATATTTTTTCAATATTTTTAAGGTCCAATTAGAATATTTAAGTAACTTTTCATAATAGATCAAAGAATAACTGGGTAATGTAACAAAGTTGCAAAAACTGAACGCAGTATCCATTTCGTAGTCGTAACTTGCAAGAGTAGGTAATTATGTTTATTAACTCTTTTAATGAAGTGCAATTTTCATTCTCAACCACTAATGAATTTAATATTATGAGCATAATTGTTCATCCGTTTTCTTTATTTAGGTGTAAAACGTCTAAGTACTGGGGATTCGTCGACAGGTGGATTGTGGGCTTGTGGGTTCATCACCGCACAAATAAAATATTCCCTTTACAAAGCAGGTTTATTGTGAAAGCTATGCACGACAAGGACGTATGTAATCAATGCAATCGTGAGAATTTTATTTTCGATGTCTCGTTGAAGCATGAACTCATAGTTTCTTATTAACTTATTTTACCTTGGTAATTATTTATTAAAACGATGAAATGTACAAGTTTCAAGGGAATTATAAAGTTTTAAAACTGCATCATGTCACGCTATCGCATCGTAACTCTTCACAATCGCATGGTGCATTGATGGATATAAATTCAATATTGGAAAGTGCTTAAATTCATCAATTTCTCCGATGTCGAGTATCCTACGTCCGCAACTCCCGTGAAAGCTAGTCTTAGAAATAAAAGCTAATAAGTCCAAACACACATTTCAAAGGCCTATTCAGCTCTATAAGCGTAGTACCACCCTACCATTAAGAAAAATCCAGTTGGACCGCAAGTTAGCATGGGAATGTACGAGGGGTCAACGTCATTCGTTTCGTACTTGTCCTGTGTAAGCAGTACGTATTATTATTTCGATAGATGTTTTTATTTTAGGGTCTCGGATCCGGTCTGCGCGCCCCCTCCGCGGCCGCCAGCCGGCTCCATGCTCCATTCGATACATGGCCGCGTATTCAATGTGCGAGACACTCGCCTGCTCGCCTCGCACTCTGAAATCCGATGCCTTGCAAGAAAATCTTGATGCATTTATATAATACCGAGCCTTTCTGCACGCCGGAGGCTGGCCGAACAATTTATTTTTGAAATATACTCAATACCAGTCGTTTATATTTAAAACGACTCCGGTTCAGCGTGGAATCGTGATCGAACACCATCGTGGCTATAAGGCTATAACCAATCGTCTCGACGACGGACGCGGCGACGCTAATAACTATGCTAATAATGACAGCAATTAATCAACTCGGAAGCTACACTTATTTAAATAGATATAAAACGTTCTCAACAATTAAAGCGATTCATTATAATATTCAAAACAGCTCAGTCAATAGACGAACATGTGCATCGGAACCTGTTTAATTACTAGGTACTTGCAGCTGTAATAATTTTAATATGGTCTTTCCCAAACGATTCCCGCACGAAACAATCAAGGTCCGGCGTACCGACCGGTTCTCCTCTCGCGGCCATTGAAAACGCGAAACTCGAAAGCGATGCCCGATGCGAATTTCACACCAGTCTAGACTAGACTTCGATAATGTCGCAATGTGCCTAGGTCTTCTAGCGGCTAGAACTGTGAGAATAAATAACGGCGCTCGGCGGCTCGACGCATGATTGAATTCACAGCTCTATTGTGAGCTAAGTGCAACTAGTATGATGTAGAATCGCGAACGCACACAGACACAACAAGTCTGTGTGTGTAATAGTTATTATTCATCGCACATGCATTCACTTTGCATATTTGCTCTTGTCAACTTTGATTCCAACTTTAATAAAAGTTGGTTCTCATTACTCTGCGAAAGAATCATACTTATTGTGTTCTATTCAAAATACGATGACTTTAATATACTTTGTATAACTCGGCAAATGGATTTTATGTTTTAAAATTTCATTACTTAGCAGGACACACAAACACTTCAGGACTGCGCACACTAGGTAGGTACACGCGGTACCCGACCAACTAATAAGAAAGCATTCAGTTATGATCTTTATATCTGGCTTTTACGGTTCAATTTCGATTCTGTACTTAATGTTGGTTCCGAGTTGGTCAGGATTGGATGGCGAGTAGTACCTTCCTACGTCTTTCAAGTCCAAAACTTACCATCAATGGCATTATATACAGGTAGGTATACTTGTAACTAACTAATATTAGTATAATTATACTAATTTACGTATTAGGTAGGTACCGAAACTGTGATATTCAATTGAGGTTTTTTAGCAAATAAATAAACAAATAATCGATTTATGTAGAGTAAATGTAGAGTAAGCTTTTTCTATCGTTGACCTATGCAGTTTGGGTTTCATCAATATGTAAAATGATTTCACGTCAATCTTTTTTCTTCATTGACCACGACATGATTTAATAGCTATGTAATTCAAATTTTATTTAAACTAAATCCGTCTAAAGATAGAGCTGCTCTTTGTGGCGTAAGTTTACCTCCCCTACTCGAATTATTTCTTATTCACTGGGCTCTATACCACCCACTTTAATTTTATAGTTTACAACTAGGTTCTTAGTTATTCTTATTATTTTATCAAATACGGTGCTGCCCACTTAAAAAAATGTTATTAAGTTTTCAAATTTTTAAATTTTTTTTACTGGCTCAAAAAAAAGGAAGAGATTCTTAATTTGACAGCATTCTAACTTTGTACTTGGTAAACTGACTCTGACTTCGGTAATTCTTTTTATATTCGAAACGGGGTACTTGTCGTGTGGTCCCTTTTAGCGACAACCAACGAGTAGTTTTTGGGTTATCCCTAATAATATGTATTCACTTGGCTGCGACTAGGCATGTTGATAATATTTTCATATTATTATTGTACTTGTCAATAATGAAATCGGGTTATTTGTTAAAATTAATAAGTTCATTAAAAACAATGTGTTTATAACTATGTACCTACATATTATGTTGTTTTAACTTTGTACCTCTATTACTATTAGGTATTGATATAAACTATTGGTTTTTAAATTATTCAAGTTTTGCACCTCTACCAACGATTTTTTTTAACGTCTGTGTCCTCTGCCTTAAGGTTGTCTGGAAGAAATCGCTACTACAGCGATAAGACCGCCCATTGTGTCATAATAATCTACACTATATTGTATAACTTTTTCTCTGTGTGCACAATAAAGTATATTGTATTGTATTGTATTGTACCTATTAGGTTTTCTATCATCGGTTATTCGAATTTAATAGCAATTTGAAGAGAGATCATAGTATATTTTTACTTAATCTTTGATACAGTCGAAGTACCCTACTAAATTGACATGTAGAGTCGAAACATTTGATTGTTAGCATCGATCACTCGATGATTGATACATTGGGGAGGGATAATGAGGGGCGGGATCACCCGTCGGATTTTGTGAGCCCATTTACTGTTGTCCAATAAATCATTAAGCTGAAACTAAACTGTACAAACTGGCCGATTACTAGGGTTTCTGGTAGCTCACCCGTTTTTATATCTCAAGCCATGAACTCGACCATGATTTTTCGAGAAATTTTCGAATCATTCAAAAAAATTTAATGAAACACAATGTTATTTTATAAAATTAAAAACAGAAACCCTATCGATTACTTACGCAACATTTTAAACACTTAAACAATCATACTCCTACACTAAGATGCATTGTGTTTCGGGTGGTATGGACATAAATAGTATAAATACTACACCACTAACACGCACGACCCGGAAACAAACATCTCACATCACATAAATATCTGCTTTGATTGGGAATCGAACCCGGAACCCCTAGGGGTTCACTAGCAGCGTTACTAAAACTAAGCTAGGGGATCGTTGTTCATGCAATATTGTTTCAACAAATAAAGCACTACAATTAAATTCAAAATGTTTCAAATGATAATGTCTTTGTCTAGTGTAGGAATGAGTGCGGGCAACCCTGCTGAAATAATAAGTTCTAGTAAACCTACATACTTATTCAAGATTAAAAACAACAAATATATTCAAGTATTATGTACTACACTGCCAGAGCAGATATAAAGTTTGTTCCTAAGGATAAGACTGAAAGTTTCTTCAAGTGCTGTAAGCAGGCATGGAGAAGGTAAAACATCCACTTAGCAAACAGAATTACGTAAGGATATGATCCCAAGTCGTCCAAAACGTAGTTAGACTCTACCATCTGTAAAGTACGCTTGCACATTATTTATCTACACCTTGTTTTTTTCTCCAAGTGTATTTATATCTACTTAAGTACACCTTTTTTATGTTTTGACTTTAATTTAGTATAAGTGAATAAATTGTTTATGTAATCACAAAAAATATTTTTTACAATAATTACAATACGAAACATTAAAACGCAGCATTTATTTTATTCCAAGTGTTTGTTTTGAAAGGAAAGTAACTATATGCTGTTCAGGGTTAATACCTATATAATCAATATATATTATGTAGTTTCAGTCAAATCTGTTGAGTAGTTCCGGAGATTAGCGAGTGGATACAGACAGATTCTTTTTGTTAATATCTGTATAGATTGGGAAACTAACTAAGTATATATTTTTTTAAGATAGACTGATGTTGCAAAAAATCTGAAGCTGCCATAGTAGACAGTTTTTATTAATGCAAATCACAGATTGTTGCAAAGTAAATGAAACTTTACTTTGTTATTACAGAGTTTCGCAAAGTTAACGTCTAATACAATGAATAATTTATATGTTTATTATATTCCTTTGTAATTTTGTATTAAACGCTGAATGTCTAGCAACTACGCCGTTCACTGTCGTTTTCTTTCCTATGGAAATAAACCTTACCTACCTACTTAAACAATTTGTGGCGCTAGTTACATCCGGCTATATCCAGAAAACGCGAAAACGCCAAATCTTGTCCATATAGCCTACTAGTAAACCCGCCCTCGCTTCGCTTCGGGGAATCAGTCCTTTCAAAAATCTCTATTAATTTGAACAAATTATGTTATTCCGATGTCCAACGATAGGATAGGATAGTAGGATATGATATAGACAGGTATTTCTTAAAATAAAACAAAAAATATTTCGTCGCGAGACTCGCGAGTGATGCTGTACAATATTAAAATCCATCTAAAAAAACGTATCTATTTAAAGTTACATCATATTATTATACGTTGCTAATTCCTTCTCTAACTGTCTACAGTCTACACCAAAGTTTTCGTCTTTCTCTTTGACTATCAGCGAATTGCAATGTGATTATTTTTAAGAGAGTGACAGAATAAG
This sequence comes from Hesperia comma, assembly GCA_905404135.1. Taxonomy (NCBI): domain Eukaryota; kingdom Metazoa; phylum Arthropoda; class Insecta; order Lepidoptera; family Hesperiidae; genus Hesperia; species Hesperia comma. The sequence goes on from FR990024.1 coordinate 15,973,916, forward strand.
TGCAATTTATTTATTGTGATGACTATTTATTTATTGTGATACTATCGGATTTGTCAAAATTCGACAAATCTGATGATTCATCACAATTGTTGAATCATGTCGAGGTGTACAGCCCACCGGAGCGAGCGGAGATTCAAACCTTAACTATCGCGCCATCTCATCATAATTTCTCAATTAACCAACCTGTTTTGCTAACGTTTGAAGCGATATAAAACTTTTTTTGCCGACTTTTTATAAATATTCTATATTTAGCGTCACCCTGGTCCTCGCCATAGGTCTACGGTTACGGAGTACTCGACGCGGTACGCAAACCTGTTTCATCTACCCTCACGACGTTTTGTTCACGACAGGTCACATTTTGAATGTATAACGACTTCAAGTACTACTTAGTGGTTGCTCTGAAAGGATTTCTTATCTTTCTTTCACATCAATTTTTTTTGGGTGGCGACGTCATCTTTTATCCGTCTGACAAATAAAGTTCTCTTACTTTTACTTATATAAAAGCTGAAGGACTATTTGTCGAAGTTAGAGCGGGCTGCTTTACCTGGTCACGTTGCTGTGACGCTGCCGATGGTCGAAATGTTGAACAACTGAACGCTGAACTTCTGGGGCCAAATCTGCTAATTTTAAATGCTTCCGTTGCGTCGGGTTTTAAATGATGTGATTTCACATGCAAAGTATGTCAAAATTATGTCAAGTAACTAAATAATTTATGTGTATCAAGTAAATGTAAATTGAAAGATTTAAACGCCTGATCGTTTGTTAGCAGTTAGGGAATCGAACCAGGACTCTTCGGAAAGCCCTACATAGTAATTAGTAACAGTAACTGTACTAACTGTAGCTTCATATGGTGCAATGTGGTGCAATTTTTACCATGGCCAAAGATTAGAAAATAGTTTGCCATGGCTTGCGGTGGTTCAAAATATGTACGCTAAACTAAAGTGACTAACTAAACTATAATGACATAAACGTCTAAACAAAGATTATTTATTATTCGTTCTTACGTTTAATTAATATGATTTTTTACAACATTTTTTAAACAGCGTAATTTTAAATGGCCTTAAAACTATGCTGTAGAAAGAAGACATACTTACAACTTTTTAGTAAAAAGTTACTAATGAAATTAAACGCCAAACATAAAATAAAGAAGCTAAATTCAGAAAGAAGATATTTATTAGTCTCAATCTCTTGTGCAAAGAAGCGGATATCAGGAGCTGAAAATACCTGAATCAGTATAAAATAGACTGCGCCAAAATGTAGCAAAGTATCTGTGCCAATGACCGATTGGTGCAGTGCGTATAATCTTTAGCGTAGTCGGTGGCTGCTGCAACACCGGCATTCCGAAGCCGTAGCCGTTAGCGTTACATTGATCCTACGATCATCCTTTATGAAGACAACATAGCGTAACTGTGTCTGTATTAAAAAAAAACACATTTGAAAAGATTAATTCGGTATATTTTTTTTCTGTAAAGTTGTAAGTTTTTTAATTTCTATTTTTTATCATTAACTTACGTTTAACGTTTCTAGGAAACTGTTGGATGTAAATTCATAAAACGCGAATGCTAATTACAAACTTTTTCAAATCGGAGTCTATTTAGAGGTAGTAAGATGGAATGCCATTATAGCTGGCACGTGAGTGTCGTCTTTAATTTAATGATACGGTTAATCGTGAAGGAAGAACTTTTTTACTATAGTAAATAACATTTACATAAGTGTACATAAATTGGGATATACATATATAGTCTAAGATCCGAATCTAAGTCGACATTCACCGGGTTGATAATAGAATCAAACTTATTTTATAATAAATTTCGTATCTTAGAAAATATATTAAAAACGGGTTGACAACAAAAATCCTGGACAGAATATTTTTTATTACTTTTTTTAAATAATTTTAAAAAATATTGCATGATGAAGATAATAATAAAATTTTATACTGGACTTAAAGTATAGAACATATAGAATGTGCAGATTATTATCAAATCGAGTGAAAAGTAACTAGTATTAACATACCTGTTTATACCTGTCTACCCAGTAGTTCGTCCAGGTAAATAATAGTCAACCCTACGTCTGCACATTCTATATGTTCTATACTTTAAGTGCAGTATAAAATTTTATTATTATCTTCATCATAAGTACAACATTTTATGAAAATCCTTTTTTTAAAAATAATTAAAAATATTCTGTCCAGGATTTTTGTTGTCAACCCATTTTTAATATATTATCTAATATACGAAATTTATTATAAAATAAGTTTGATTCTATTATCAACCCGGTGAATGTCGATATAGATTCGGATCTTCTACTAATATTATACCTATAAAATTTTGTGTTAGGTATGCATAATCCACGCTTGAAGAAGTTAAAAATTATAGGTTAATGATTACTGTTATAATAAGCTCTGTTACTCTTAAAATATTTCCAGAATTAAACGAACATGAAAAAAATTTTTTTAAGAGTATACAGATATTTTCAAGAGCCATACAGTACGTTTAACTGAAAACGTTTTTGAATCCGCCCCCTCGTCTAAAGTAGCGGGTTGTTTACATAGGTGTGTTTACGCACCGGCTTTGTAGAATGTTATAATTTCCCTAGCAAAGAACAGTCTCTTTTTACATAGGATAAATTTATCAAGGAGTTTGTGCTTGACACAATCTTACCTGCTGGTAAGAGGCGATGAAGTCCTTGATGTTGAGCGCACTATAGAGTAAAATTCAAATTCAAATTCAAATAACTTTATTATCAGGCAACTAAGGCCCATAGTAAAATACACACATAAAAATATAACAAACTAATACATACAGGTTAATAAACAAAAATACAATGATACTATACAATGTATAAAAAACTTACAAACTACTTACAAATACTATACATAAACAATATATAATACTATGCTACACGATTGGACGGCGTCGAGTCCGGTAGCCGGCCTCGGAAACGCCGGAATACCACACTTTTCGGCCAGAACTCTTCTTTCATGAAGGTCGACAGCTGATCGGTTGGCAATCTCACCACGAAAGAGTGAAACTTACATCATGGCGAGACTCCAACCGCTCGACCCTCACTCTGAAGGTGGTCTTTAATCTGATGTACTCCACGACGTCTTCAACCTTCGTGGAGTAATGCAGCCTGGACACGTAGAGCAACGTTGCCGGCACAGCCGGCCGCAGCGTGTGCTTCGGTCCTGTAGGTGCGGTACCGCACTGGTTCCGACGTAGGGGCTTCCTCCTCTTCCTCTCGACCTTGACGAAGCTCTCCTCATCACCCTGGTCTTTTACTGGACCTGGCTGTGGCTGATCACGATGAATTGCTCCATCATGGTTCTGCCGTCCCCTTTTGGTCTGCTTGGCCTAAGCCAAAAAAAAAGCCTATGGTAAAAGCCTATTCACTGTTTTCTTGAAGACTCCAACATGTTATGTAGGTTGTCCTACTATGTTGAACATCTGGTCCCTTCATAAGAAGTTTAGGCCCTGCCCTAGTGTCTCACAACATATTAAAGAATAATTTTAATATAATCTTTATTCTTAGTTACAAATAGTTTTGCTAAAATCTATCATTTCTTTTCTCCTCTTTCTTGGCAATCAGCTCACTTGATGTTATCGATGCTCGTGGACCACTGTGACTAGATATTTCTGCTCTTGTCAGCTGTATGTTAGCATTTTACATTAACAAACGTATCGGAGGTATAGGGAATTGGGTATGATATGAATAGTTTTGTCCCTGTTTATTGTACCTACCTAGAAATACTATACATAAAGGTATATCTAATAGATTTTACCTTTAAGTAGGTATTGGCTTGAATCCATTATTGATGATTATTGGCTTATTACTGAGCATGGATCTCTCTCTCTCCCCATTATTGAGGGGGCCTAGGGCAAAATTCATCACGCTGCTCCAGTGCGAATTGGTATTATAAATAACTCTAAGTGAATAGAGTATTGTACCTGTATAATGTACTTAGCAATCGTATTTACATAAATTTTATCTTTAAGTAGGTATTAAGTACTATTGCTATTTGCTTCATGGTCAGGGAATAGAATTTTGTGCCTGCTTTATGTACCTGGCAGTCCGTACGGTACAGACTTTGTGTCACAAGTGACGTCATTGCTGTTCGTCGTTTAGTAATGTACCACTCACGGTGCACCGTGTCGCAGTGTTTTAAGTCGCGTGTGTCGCGACATCACCATTTGTCACTTACCCGCGAGTGTTCGTTTTACAGAATACATTCCGAGCTATAGGTACATATCTGATATTTTTTACCACAGAAATTCCTTTCGTTGATATCTAGATTCTACAAGTACTCGTAAGGTGTCTTCATGTTTTAATATTGCTTATGCCGTTTTGATACTTGATCTTAGAATTTCATACTTATCTACCACCATTACCTAGATACTTAACCACAACAGTAACAGCAGGGCCGACACTAACGCGTAGCCGGCCTAAAGAAAGTTAAATTCTATCCATTCATTTATACGATTAAATCCGAAGGCCTGTATTCGATTACTCATAATTTTTTATCTCAGTAAATATACAGGAAGTACTTGGAATATTACATACTTTTGAAAATTATAATTTAGCTGAAACCCCACTCAGACTTAAGCTGAAGAGCGGACGCGAGTCGTCGTATCGTCGAGGCCTCTTGCTGCAAAAAGAAATTTAGAAATTATGAGCGTTTAAGAAACAGCTGCACTAGCTAGTTTTAAAAGTAGCGCAAAAAAGGTTGAATTTTCTTAATAATTTAGCTCAAACCGTGTCAAGACGCTTGGTTGCAGGCGCCGAGGGCTCTCCGCGCGGAAGTGTTCATTACGCCGCACGCCGCAACGGAATCACGGAGACGGTATAACGTCATACAGCCAGGAAATTGTAGGGACGTGAACTCTGCCGAGGTTTTTAAGATCAAAAGCAAAGAGAGTTGAATCTCAGTTATGCCGCAATGAATTCCGACGCATCGCGAGTAAATCCTTTCGTCCTATAAGTAGGTATCTCCGGTACGAATGATGCGTTTTGTTTAGCCTTTTATGATACCTACTACGGATACTAAACTTATTCTGTGATAGCTACGTCTACGTACTGCACAGGAGTGGAATTACTTGTATGCAGAAATAATAGTTTTTTACGCACTTTACCAGCTAAGGCAGCGATCGTCATGCTTAGTTTTGACGACCATGGATCTAAGGGTTACGTTTCTACTTATCATCATGGATCGTGGTGCATATTATGGTACTAAAGCAAAAAACAACAAGAATAGTTAGTCACCCGGTGCCGTGCAACTGACAAGGGATCGGTGTAGGGGATCGGACCGGAGTAAACCCTTGCAACAACTAAAATTTGGTTCTTGGTTTTCAGTGCATTTCTTTTTCGAGTACTGTTGTACAAGTACAAGTGGCTACTTGGTAGTGTCAGATGAAATTATCTTATTTATATAAGTATTTAAATTTATAACCGAAACTATGATAATGTAAAATATGATCTGGTTATTATATCTGTGTAATCTAATTGTGTATGATAGATTTTTGCTTTATTTTAGATAGAGGACAAAGAACTTGAATATATTGGTATATAAAATACTAGCTGTTGCCCGCGGCTCCGCCCGCGTGGAACTCAGTGTGTCACAAAGTTATTCCTGCGTTAATCCCGACCCCACACATATTAAGACACACTCCACACATCTTAAGAACAGTTGATTTTTTACTACGTTTTAGTCATACCGTACAAAAATCCGTTATGTAGATCTTGAGAAAATCGATAAAAAGACTTTAAGATATAAACGTCGGGGTTTTTTCATTCCAAACTATTATATTTTTAAACTACATTGGTAGTTTTTCATTCGGGTGCCAAAACATAAAGACCAGCTAAAGCGATGCTGACCCTCGAAAAACCAACATAAAGTTGATCATGAGAAAAAAAGCCGGTTCAATTCCCGATATATGTATAGATATCCCGATATATAGATATTAATGAGCCCGCGACTTCATTCGCTCATGGAAGCTTTTCCCGCGTAAATCTCGATCCCGCGGGAAGTCCGGAACAAAAAGTAACTTATATAATGCTCCATAACCTCCTCTACCTCCCACTGAAAGTCCCATAAACATCTGAACCCACGACCTCATTCCCGGGTATGAGTTTTTACCGCGTGAATCCTAATCCCGCGGGAATTCAGGGATAAACAGTACCCTATATGTTGCTTCAAAACTTCCTCAATCTCCTAGTAAAGGTCGCATAAAAATTTAAGCCCGCAACTACGCGCAGGAGTTTATTCCGCGTAACTCCAGATCCCGCGGGATTTCCGGGAAGACAGACTTGTTAGTTTTATATTAATGTTTGTTTAGAAGCTATTTATACCCCATACGCGAAGAAGGTTTTCCCGCGTAAATTCCGATCCCGCGGGATTTCTGGGATAAAAAATATCCTATATGTTAATCTAAGTTGCCCTCTATGTGTGTGCCTTTCATGAAAATCGGTTCAGTACTTTTTGCGTGAAGGAGTAACAAACAAACAAACAAATACACAAACTTTCACATTTATAATATTAGTAGGATAATAGATATTATGTATAATTTAAAGATTTTTTTATTTATTTATAGGACTTTGTCGCTGAGCGACCACATCGTCCCGTAAAGTCCACTTACAACTAAACAAAATGAACACAATGTAAGATTAATTTAAACACAATCAGTTATTATTTTTCTTTAAATCTAAATCAGTGATCTGATTATTATATCAACATGTTAATATCTAGCTATACATTTTTAATGAAACGCTAATGTGTCGACAGCTCACGTCAGAGGTTGAATACCTGTTATTGCAATATTTTATCACAGATTCACAGCTTGATACGTTGTCTCGATGTCGACAGTCGACAGTTATCGCTGATCGATTGCAAGCCTACCGGGTATTAAGTCCGATGACCGATCAAGTTATCTGTTGCATACAGTGTAGCAGTTGTTATGTCGTATCGACTCCCAGCAGCATGAGAACTAACATTTTACTTACAATAACTCATTTACCAATCACAGAGAGGAATTAAAATTATAAATACCAATCACAGAGAGGCACTTATATTATTAATGCGAAAGTCAGTATGTATGTTTCTCTGTGACGCTTTCACATACCTAGTTATAAATCACAGGCCCGATTGGGATAGATTTCGGAATGAAATTAGTTGAAGAACCAGGGTCACGCATTGGCTACTATTTTTCAAAAATCAACAACCCAGTATGACCACCGAGAAATGCCCCACCAAAAGGGTTCAAATAGGGGACCGAAGTTCCAATGAAAAATCTAAACCGTTGCACCGATTTCGCTGAATTTTTTCAGGAAAATATATAAGAGTACGTAAGGTCAAATAAGTACGTATAAGTTACCTATTTTTTTCAAAAACCAATTCCTAAAGGGCTGTACCTAATAGTAATAGTATTCACTGGTGATTACGTATTACAATGTCTAATGGTGCATCATCATCATCTGAAGACAAGGAAGAAATACCACTGCCAAGAAAGTTCTAATTACCTTATTTCAAAAAGCGTTTGCGAGGGTATTTCAGATTTCAGGAACGTACCTATTTGTAATCTGTACTCTGTAGTTATGGTTGAATTTTGCCCACCTGTGATACCGCAATTCGCCTTGAAAGAAGTGCTTCGTGACGAAGCATAATGAAGCAGCTTATATTGTAAAGACAGCTTGGATTGCAGCCATATTGTAATATAATATGTCACAAAATATCTCAACAAATATTGTAGCCTTTTAATAAAGAACAATTAACCAGTGTGTATTTTTAAGTTTTGTGCCAATTCCGCAACGAGACGGGTTGAGTATTGTCGCTGTGTATGACCAATTAGGTAATCACTACGCAATAAAACCAAATGTTGCGTAAAGATATTTTTTTCAAATACCAGACGAAGACATTCGTTGGCCATGAATATTGGTAACACCAAAGATGTCACTAATGCGTTGCCGCCACACAAATTAAAGAACCCGCATTAGGTACCTATGTATGTAGGTATATGTATTTGCCTGTGCTAAACTGGGTAGTTCAATAAAACACATTTTATGGTCAATTCTATTTTAATAAAATGAGAACATTGAGATAAGGAATAACTCAAAAGTTAGTTGTCAGATCTTGCTCTTCATCCCAGATTATTCAAATCGTATTAAAATCAAGTACGAGTAAGTAAATAAGTGGGTGGTACAAAGCCCAATGAATTTCCACTTTGAAGGACCTGACAGCCTCGTCCATTTTACAACAACGAGCGGCTGGAGCCTGGAGCGGAAGCAAACTATCCTTATTTTGTGCAATTAGTTTGGACACAGCAAGTCGGAGGGAGGACAGTAAACCCTCACACTATTATTTTCTTTACATTATAGGTACCTTTGGGGTCTAGTGGTACGAGAGAAAATGGAAATGGGAGGAATTACCCGTGTATCTGGGTTACTTACTTCACAACCATTATCAAATTGTAACTTTTACCGTCGTATGGACAAAAAATTATAGGCTAATAGATCAAAAATCTAAAATTCATGTTTTGGTTTCTATTGCGACCAATTGCGCTTTTCTCATAATATTGTGTTTTCGATAATATACGATACATTAAATGTCAACCCAAGGAGTGCAGTCCTAGCAATGCTCCCCATCATTCCGCGTATCTTTGCAATAAATTGTCTCGTACAAACCAGTGGCATTTTTACACGGTAAATGGCGCAGTCGCTGGCGTATTATCTTTTTGGCAAATAACCAACAAGCCTGCGTAATGCAGTGGCACTCGCAGTCAACATATGGGGCGTAGTTAGCAAAATAGAAGCCTTAAAACTGAGTTCCGGTCGACATGCGGCACACTACACGTGTGACATATGCTTGTGGTTTTAAATTCTAACGTGGCCATTCACTGCCGGTCACGATACGCGTAAGAAATAACTGCATTATTCACTTGGTTCATTGTGAAATATGATGTACTTTACATTCCAAAGTCTATAGTGAAAACTTTCCGAGAATTCAGAAGGTATTGGTAAAATGTGGACTGACTGCATGTGGACTGTGGTCTTCAATCCAGACCTCAGTCCATCAGTGATGTTATGAATTCTTGAAATGTGGTTATGGATCGTGGATATTTGTTAATGATGTCTAATTATGTTTTGGCCATGTTACTCGCGTCTGAGTGAATAACGGTCATAGTACTGCACTGTACGTAATAAGATTGCAGCACTAATTACCCTAATCCGAACGACTGCGTAGCGTTCAATCAACTACAGGTTTTATTCTATTTACCTGCTTAGTCCAACTATTCAATCACAGTGTAATCTATCATAGCGTGGGGGTCAGAAAAAGGGGTGCATGTGAAAAACCGTTCAGTTGATCAGACTGTTGATGAGACTCATGATTTTTTAATCTTATTTAATTTCCCCTGCCAGATGTCTTAGTGATTTTTTAACTATCCTCTCAGTATTAAACTGAAGTAATTTTTATATAACTACCTACATGAAGTAAATCCAATAACAATAAAAATGCAAATGTTTTAATAGAGAACCATGATGAGTTTGATCTCGTTTGATTGGTCTTTAGAAGCGCTTTGGTATTATACTCGTAATATAAGATAATTAAGGTCTGGTTATGAAGCGGAAGGAGGCATATAGATCTAAAGTAACCTCAGATGTTTCCGGAGCAATCCCTGAAACGATACCACACAGAAAGAAATCGATGGCGACTTCGGATCTCTGTCCTAGGGTCCTGGATTCGATTCCCAGCGAGGCGGAAATTTAATGTATGAGTTCAAATTTCTGTACTCGGCCTGGGTGTGTGTCCTAGTCTTGTGTGTTGTCGATGGCACCCATGACACAGGGAATCCTAGTGTGGGGCTATAAGTGTGTATCTATGCAGTGTTATTATTTTTGTTGGTGCCGACTTCGAGGTTGGAAGGGTGGTTACCGCTATTTCCACTGGTGCTAAAGTTTAACCAGCGACATCATCTATCGTGCTTATTTTGTTATTATACTAACATACACGAGTGCATTACGTAGACAGGGCACAGAACAGTCGTTACATAGCTGTCTATCCGTCCGAGGTATCGAGTATCGTGAGCCGCCGGTAGAGTCATTTGTGGTTGGAACGAGTATGAGTATCGTATGAACATGAGACCACGGATTGATAGAATTGATCGTTGTTCAGCTATTTTATAGACTAGCTTATGACAAACTTGTATTGCAATGATGGATTAGAGGTAATCCCGGAAAATCACAGTTTTGAGCCAGATATCCCTTAAATTTCTTCCAAGGATCTACTGGACCTGTGCTATACTTATTATAATTGGCATTTTTTAAGGTTTGCTCGTTGATAACTAAGGAAATACTTAAGTAGATAATGATAATAGAAATACCTACGCCTAAGTAAGTAGATACCTAATAGAAATATTCATTACTTTACGGAATGTGACATTAATGAAATTTTAAGAGTTAAGAGTTTGTACTTATGTTACATAAGTATTAACTCGAAAGTTGATGTTTTGGGTTAGGAACTGTTAAGTGAAGAAAATTTTCATCACAGCACCGAGCGCCGCGCGCGTTTCTCAAAAGTTTCTAAAGACTTCTCGTACTCTTATCTACAAAGTAGACATTTCCCTCTTAGTTTTTGAGGGATGACCAACATTTTTCAGTGCCGGTAAAGCCTGATCATTCTTAGTGGTAAAAATATCAAAATGTGTAAAAATCATATCTAATCAATGACATCAGTAAGCGTAATCATGACGCTACTGTTTCATAGTTTTACGTCATACTAACCCTTTATTTAAAGTATGCGTGTGTACCACCCACGGTGTACCCAAGCCAGGCACGGCATCCGACGCACGACGCAGGACGCCATTGAGATACTATTGTACTAAAGTACCGAGTTACCGACGGACGCACGAGCCGCACGACGCACGACGCACCTAGCTGCAGCCTACTCTATTCCTGTAGTGTGGTAGGCTCGAACACACACACACACACACACTAGCGCGGCCGCCGCGTTGCCCCCCGCCCCCCGCGCCGCAACGAAACACTGCAAACTGCATTGCCGGGGTGGCGCGTCCGTTCATTAAAGTTGGGTGCGTCGGGGAACAGATGGACCGGTAGTAATTGCTATTAAAATATTTTCATTATCGATCACCGATCAGCTCATACAGAACATACTGTTATTTCCGAAGCTCATTGGTAACACCAAGCTGTTTGGACGCATCAGAAATATTTTCAGTACTAAAGTAAGGCCATTTTAATAGGCCACATTTGACAACTGTTTGTCTTTGCTTTATAGTGAGGGTAACCTGCTGAAAAACATCGATTAATTTAATTAATCGATGTGGACTTCAAACATCTGTAAAATGAATGTGATTGTTATAAAAACTATTTTAATGACCGCACAGTTCAAACAATGACTAAAAAAACGACAAAAATAATGCGTCTAATAATGGCGCGAAATGAAATCATGACTTTTTTGTGACATTTCACGTTTCTGGATACTGGCTTTTGAGCCAGACGTTATATATTTAAATGAATGATTACATATTTTTTGGCCTAAAATGTAAGAAAATTAATTCTGCTCCCATTAAAATATGTTTTATTTTGTAATCGTGAAATACTTTTTGACGATTAGTTCGACTTCTCGAATTCAACTTATCTACTGATCTGTTTCTTTTGGTACCATCCCTCATGTTTAAAAAGAAATAGAGTTCACTGACGTAACTTTGTAACGACGTCAGTTCCTTACTTAAAAGTGTAAAAATTTAAACAATATCTAGTAGGGAATCACTACATAGTATAAAACAAAGTCGCTATTTTTGTCCGTCTGTTTGTTTGTTTGTCTGTTTGTCTGTTTGTCTGTATGCTTAAATCTTTAAAATTACGCAACGGATTTTGATGCGGTTTTTTGTAATAGGTAGAGTGATTCAAGAGGAAGGTTTTTATGTATAATACATGCATATATTCCCACGAGAACGGGATCCACGCGGGTGAAACCGCGGGCGGTCCGCTAGTATTAAATAATATGGAGTGCCTCCCTTACAAGGTTACTTTGTAAAATTTTGACGAACTGTCAAATGTGGCCTATTAAAATGGCCCTACTATATTAGCAATGTTCAATCCCTTCACGTCTGTGTTTACGTACGCAAATAAAGTGACGCTCAGTAAAATTCAATCGAAGATACGGCGTAGGGCAGCCGCTCAGAAATTTATTAGTCCATCAGACGCTTACCAAAATATTTACTCTCACAGAGGTTGCCAACATCGCCACTGCAATGCAACAAAAACCTGCAAACTGCATGCCTATGCCAAGGTGGTACAAACTTACGTAAATGAATTGTTATTTAATTAATACCTAACATGAAATTTTATCACCAGTATTAGCAAGCTATATTCCACGACCCTAAGTAACCCTAAGTTTCTTCTTAAAATATTTAGCCAGTTCCTTATGGATATCTATTTGTAATTTGTAGTATCTTCACGTAAATATTTTTATTTGTTTCTTAATGTAGATTGCAAGTGTTTATGTAATTACCCCGGTACACTCTTTTTCTGTTCTTATTGAATAAACCCCGAGCTCTGCTCTTTAAACTACTGAAAAAACACTTCATTAAAACATTTTACGCTAGAGTACTGCCCGCAGCTTAAAATATGCGCGAAAACTGACCTCACTTTTAATTACTACACAGCAACCGTACTACAAACGACGATGAAATATTTTATACACACTTTGATGTTTTTTATCCGAGCGCGTGCAATTACTTTGATTTCTTTAATTAATCACAGCTACGTGAGCGGATGTCTTTTCTAATGCAACACACTTTTCTGAACCAAATACTTTTACCAGTAAACTTTTGTAAAAAGTATTACCTAAATAAATTGGGTGCCTATGTCATATTTTGTGTTGTATCAATACATATCGATGCAATGTAATCTCACGGCTAATTAAGTGGAATCGATAAATTGCAAATATCTTTTTTTTAGTTACCTAAACTTTAAATTATTTAAAGCTGTCCTTTGACTGTTGTGTTCAATTAATACACTACTGGTGTATCTTTATAATAGGTAAGAACTACTAGTAGGTAGTCTATAAAAGTAGGTACTTATATAATTTTTGTTTCCTGTCCCACCTCCGAGCATACTGAAGCTAAGTACTTAACATACGTAAGTAATGTGTAGGTACTTATTACCTCCGTTATTATGACATTTTTTGCCAAATAATTCCGTTGCTTCTTTAAAAACGTTTACTTGCCACGCGATACACCTGTTTAGTCCCATTAAGGGAATAATTAAACTGGACAACTTTCAACAAGGAATTAAAAATTACCAAAATGCAAACTAAAATCGTTGAAAGTTTAACTAGCACTGCGAGAAGTGCAGATGTATTCTGCGTCGCTTTTTTCATTTACATAACGAACCCTCAAAAACAACAACCAAATCTGCAGCATTGCAGAGCGGGCCGCAGTAAAACGCGATGGAAATGCACTAATCGGATCGGCACCTAGTACAACACCTAGCAGTATGACAATGTGAGAACTTATACTGTTATCTGCGTTAACTTATAGATACTATTATAAGTATAGTTATCTGCGTCTGTGTGGGTGCGGACCCGTGCTCCACCTAGGTTTTCCACCTCCAACTGATGGCGTTAGTACAGTGAAACAGTAAATTGTTTTCCTTAAATGATTCAAAAGATCTAAACAATTATAATAGGCTAGCTATGGCTAAATGTAACCTCTGTGTGTCTCGTTTTGTCAGCGATTTAAAGAAATAAAAGTTGAAAAGCAGAAAGCAGACGCGTTGAATTTATTTTTAATTAAAAATTGTGCACCAAGAAAGTTTGTAAATAATACTTAAACTCCGTTCTGTGCACCACATTAGCTAGGAAAACAATTTACTGTTTCACTGTACTAACGCCATCAGTTGGAGCACGGGACCTTATAAGGTCCCGTGCTCCACCCAGGTGGAGAACCTAGGTGGAGCACGGGTCCGCACCCGTCTGTGTAGATATTTTGGCCTTTTGACAAATTAATTACAGCAATCAAATATTAAATCAAGTAGAAGGCTTTCGAGTGTCATGAAAACTTTCGATACTTTGGTTGGCAACTAAACTTTCCACCAATCCGCACTGGAACAGTGTAGTGAAGTATGCTCTAAGGTCATATTTTGTAACAGCTGTAGGTACATATTTTGAGTGATAGAATGTCAATAATATAACCTAATTATTGTTAAGGGATAGGTATGTGGAACCGATGGTGTAGTTTGACTTTTGAAGTGTTTTTAAAAATCAAGTTCGAATAAAATTCATTTAATTTTAATTAATAAGTATATATTAGTGACATACATATAATTTTAATGAATATCATCAGAAATTATACTTATTTATAACTAGATTTTTACCGACGGCTACGCCTGCGTTTTTAGTCTTAAGAAATAAAATATTTCAATTTACCCCTACAGAGAGGGAGAATTTTGCGCTCAGTAGTTTACTCTAAGTAGTTCTTTGTCAGTTATTCACTCAGTCAGTTTTTCTGAAACGGAAAAGTTTTACATTATTCTAAAAATATTTATCGGGACACAATAAATAAATAGTTCTGACCACAGCCGTAACTAACTGCATGCTGTGTACTGTGGCGGCGCTTGCATCACGCACCTGGATACTCGGTGAAAGCAGTCTAGGCTAGCACACACGGCCCTTCATACCAGTCGCGATGCCTTTATATCGTTTAATAACTGGATTTTATTAATAACTAACTAGCCTTCCGGCCGCTTTATTCACTTATTCTCTCGGACCGTCTCTCCCTCGGGATCCCGCTTCAGACTGAAATTCTCGTTCGCTATTGTAATACGACGCCAATTGTGTGATAAATGAAATATATAAAAGTACAAAGAATAGCGCATAGTACTCTTATAGACTCGATAACCCATTTTAGTTACGTCTCGCGAATAATTGCTTTGATCAACGTGAATGCCCGAATAGTTTCTGTTGCAGTAACTAGTTGCGATTGTCTTGTACAATGGCTTTGCTATTGTGCTCGAGGGGGATTCTCTTTATGTAGCAATTCATTGTAGACTATTTCATTCTTACTGGCTTGATCCATCCCGTTTATTTTTTTAATTGTAGTTAGCAAGTGAGCCTGTGGGACTCAGGAAGTGCTTAACACTGGTGTACATCAGCTACATACTAGAAACATGCAAACAGCTGAGATTCAAGGATTAGAGTTCTTGTTACATGCCCCCACCGCAATCAACGCACATGTGTTTTTAAATCTTAGTGAAGAGGGTTTTTCTAAAATGCCACATTACCACATAACATCAGGTGGGATTGTAGTTAAACGCTAACATTTACTAAGTAAAAAAATATTAAGATCCTTATAGGGAGGGCCATAGTTTAGGAAAATACATCTACGAAAATACTTTTTTTTTTTCAATTGATGAAAATGAATTATTTATTGTAGAATATGCATACGTTTCTATAAAGAATTTGGATTTCAGGATAAGACGTGAGAGAACCTGACTACAACATTTTAATCACTGACCATCCTACAAAAATGAAAAAGAAGCCTCTGAGAATATAATCTAGGACGAAACTCAGATAAGTACCTACGTAGGCCTTATAAACTATGACTGTATCTAAACATATGATAGCATGTCAAGCGAAGTTCAGCAAATTACAGAACTGGCCAACAGCACCGTGTGATATTATTACACAGTCCATTTGGAGCCACTACTTTTGTCCCCCTGATAAATCAAAAACTATTAGGCATAAATGTGTAAAATTTGACGATTACTTCATCATCATTATCTCAGCCTACTATTGATCATGGGTCTCTTCTCAGAATGAGAAGATTAAGGCTATAGCCCATCACGCTGGTTAAGTGCGGATTGGCAGACTTCACACACCTTTGAGCTTTGCGAACTCTCCGGCATGCAGGTTTCTTCGCGATGCTTTCCTTCACCGTTTGTAGCAAGTCACATTTAAATGCTTAAAACGCACATAACTACGAAAAGTGAGAGGTGCGTGCCCTGGGATTCGAACCCGTACCCTCCGGATGAGAGGCCGAATTCTTAATCACTAGGCTATAACTGCTACTTAACATGAGGATTACTTAATAGGACGTAGGTATTTCAGGCCAACTTAATTATGTAGTAGGACACGCAATTTCCACAGGAAATTTATCGCTATAGAAAACTAAGCACATTATAATTTTTTATGCCATCCATCCGTTAAGACATCAAAGGAAGTGTTAGCAGGCAGATGAGAAGAAAGGGGACTACCGCGGCGGGCACCCGGGCGGGAACATTGACGCAGGCAACGGAGCATCACGAACACAGCATGGTTAAATCGCAATACTTTAAGTAAAATAATATTAATAATATATTATGTTCTAATAATAACGCTACACACTCATCGCCTCACATTGGAATTCCCCGCGTCGTGGGTGCCACGGACAACATACAAGACAAGGACATACAACCAGACCGAGGACGGAAATTCCCCTTTTTTTTAAATTTCCGCCTCGCAGGGAATCGAACCTAGCACCATTGGAACAGCAGATGGCTGTGTTAATCATTCGGGTTCGGGTCCAATGAGGGTAAAGGCGTGTGAATTCGCCGCTAGAGGCGCTAATGTAGAGTGAGGTCTGGCTGTCAGTGCCACAAAGTTATCTGACCCGATAAGAAGGGCTCTACTGTCTTTGTCTTTGTCTGACAACAGAATAAAATTTGCATTAGTTCCAATTTTGGCCACCGGGTCAGATAAGTTTGTGGCACTGTCGCTTCTCACTTGTCTGAACATCACTTGTCACTGTTTATGTATGGGTGGGCTTTGACAGCAGGACCTCACTCGCCCGTGACGCCAACTGGTGAGTACAAAAACGGCGACCCTCATTGCGGCCATCAGTAATTTTCAATTCAAGTAATTTTATTACACGATGTGTGTAATAGGTTCTCTGTGATGCACTTCAGTTTCACTGCACTTCACTGTTAATTTTTAGTCAAAAGAGCAGTATTGTTATCATGCTGGGTTGCCCTTAGTTGTTATTAAAAATTGTTCAAAATCGCTTATTAATCATTTTTTGATACTGCAGAACTCATTAAAAAAAAATGTTATATTGCTTTTGAAGTAAAACACTTTAATATGAACTCCTTATTTCACATTCTTTAAAATAATATGAATACCGGTATTATAGAAAAGTTACATATGACATACCGGTAGTAGTAGTGTTAGGCGAGATTTGTAAAATTTTTATACCTTAGAAATACCTCAAATAAATTGTAGCCTTTTTGCATATAAGCGCTATTTCTAGTAATACATTCGTTATATCCCAACGTAGGTATGGAAATCCAAGTAACCAAATATTTTTAAACACTTTTACGTCTGTATTTGTTACGTTCCTGAATGTTTAATCTGTGTATCAAGGTCAATGACCTACAATCAACACAATGACCTCAGTATTTCCGAACTGAACATTTTGTTATCTGTAGGGAAAATTAAAAAAAAAGTATTTGAGTCAGTCATTCTCAAATAAGGATGCTGTCAAATTATCTAAAACCCAGTTTTTTGGGTTTATTAAAATTTTTAAACAGTATGAACTGGTTTATAGTGTTTTTTAGTTTGATTAATCTGTCTGTGTGCATCTACGAGGATCAAATTGGCAAATTCGATTGGTAATGACTTGTTATAGGTTATGCCATTTGTACGCATTCGGAGTGCTAAAGTTCACAGAATAATTGACTATTATGTTTTTAGGAGGCAAACTTACGTCGGGAGGATAAAGTTTGCACAGTTTGACACAGTCTCCACAGCTAAGAAAATAATTGTCGCCACCGAAGAGAATGTACTCGCTGCGCTTCATTTAAAGACTGGTTACTTGATTTTTCACTATATTTACCGAATATGAATGGTTGTAAGTTCTCATTTTTAACATTTAAGGGCTTGCAATGAATCACTTATTGGAAAATGAACCTCAAATGTCATTCGAATTGCGAAAATATTGTATTTTCAAACAAATACATTTACAAAATTGTGTTTGTGTGCACCCTGTATAATTTACATTTCGTGTCCTTGACACAAACATACATCACTATACTGTATTTAAATGTATACAGTTGAAGTAAGTTAAGTAAAAAAATACAAATATTCTATATTTTGCAAATAGAAAATAGCAGTCATATTGCTAAACAGCGATTTCTTCCAGACATCCTTTGGGTAGGAGTTTTACCTATGAGGATACGAGATGGCAGGTCACACATATACCTATGATTCCAAAAAACTATCTCATTGGTAGAACTAGTTATCACATGCAGTACAATAGTTGTGTGGTAATAAAAGATGTAAGGTACCTAATGCTGTACAGTTCTTAAGGAATATTTTTGTTAGGTTCCTCTTCAAATGTTAGTGTGGTCCAATACTACCTGGCAATACTTAACAATAACATTAAAAAAAGTAATATGGAAATTACATAGAATATAGTAGAAATTGATGTAAGAAGTTGCTTTTTTATGACAACTTCTATACTCAATTAAATTGGTGAGTAAATTAAAGTTTAGGTATTAAGATTCTAAACTTGTTTTCCTAAGCCAAAAATGTTATCTACCTACTAATACCCGGTTCTTGTATTTGAAATAATTTGCCTTGCTTACAGATAATAAAATAATCTACTTGCCATAATTAAAAACATTTGTTTAAGAAACAATTATATATGATTTTTTTAACAATTAACCAGTAATGATTGATAACTCAAAAAGGTTATTATTATTTATAGTACCAGGGGATAAGCTATTATGTATTTTGTTATACAGTGGTTTAATTAGTTTTATTTGCCAGGCCAAGCCGTGGGCAATACCCACGTCTTGGCCTACATTGGGGTACTTACCTATAACTGGTTTTCAAACAAAGGTTCGTCCCCTAAGGGCCCAATATGACAAAATCTGCCCTTTGCTAACATATTCTAACTTTAAACTACCACCAAAGGAGACCAGCAACTTTCTTAATGACCTTGGGCCTGGAATATGAACATGCATGAGACATTGATTTGTAGATCGAGGATATTGTTACCACATATATTCCGTTTTTGCGAAAGATAATGGGAGTAATGAAAATATACTTAGTCTTCTTACTTAGGCCTCCTCAGTAATGAGGAGAGACCCGTGCTCAGTAGTGGGCCATTAGTGGGTTGTAGCTTAGCTTATTAGATTTTTAAATATGAAATGGATGTATTAAAATATGCAAGATTATTTGAGGGTATTGAACGAGCTGTTCGCTCCAGGCCCAAATCTGATGTTCTCCTTTGGTCTTTATACATAGAAGACTTTTCAGTATGTTGTGAAGAGTTTGTGACCTTCTCTTTTTATGTATATGATATGGTGTTCAATTACAGGTGAGGTGGTATGGAGGCATGTGTTTGAGAGTACATCTGTGGGCAACATCCACTTGTTGCATGTCAGTGACAAGGTTGTTACAGTGAGCGGGGCCAACCCATACCTCGTCAGGGGGTGGAACACTGATACAGGTAAGTTTTCTGGTCGAAAATTATAAGAAAAGAAAACCACCAATTGTTATGATGAGACCCATGCTCAGTAGTGGGCTATAAATGGGTTGATGATATATTTTGAGCAAAATACATGCATCTTTAAATTTTCTTGGGTATTCAATAAAAATTGCATATAAAATTCTTATTTATTTCAAACAATTAATGATTAATAAGTTAAAGTGGAATACCAAAATTTCATAAATTGTTGAAGATATTTTGAAATTGGATTGAACCAAATTTAAATTCAAACTTGATAGCATGGTTATGAGTCTCACAGTTGTGCTAACTAGTTAAGATAACAGGCAAAGTTGTCAGAATGGTATTTACTGTTCAGCTCAATATTTACATATTTAAACAAAACTCATACTCGAATCATAATTATATTGCATGTAGGAATGTTTAAATACACTTACAAACGTAATTTTTTTTCATGGCCTGCATCCAATTACTTATAAAAATGTTTCTGTAGTAACTGCCAAGCAAGTTCTAGACACTCGTACATTAAAGAAATTTGTCATCAGGTGTTCTTCTGTGGGAGTGGTCATTATCACTGAACGATGAGCATCGAGCGGAGCTGTCGGAGTGGTGGGTGCAGAACAACATGCTGGTCCACTTGCTGCCGGCGTTCGGCTCCCACCTGGAGGTCACCATGTACAACGTGATGAAGGGCTACAACCGAGGGTCCACCTCTAAGTTGCCTGCCGCTTGGTGTAATGAGGGGTAAGTAAGGATATGAAGGGTTATTTAATTGTATGACGGTCAAGTGCGGTTTGTTCTCTGTACTGTTTACAATTTTTGAAATGAAAACATTTATAGCATGTCAGACGATTTTTTATACACGATGACAGTATATTTGCTTCAATGAGATTGATTGTAATATTGTGGAGTTTTACCTAATCTGTGAATACGGAAGCCACACACCAGATTTTTAAATGCACGATTTTCTATGGAGTCCCTAGCAGATACTAATAATTAAAACATGACTAAATTTAATGGCCAATTTGATTTACAATAATTAGATTCCGATATAAAATCAATCATGTATTTAATAGATATTCATGGAATTTATTGAACCATTTATTATATTTCAGATGTGTGCTCACACCTCCCTACTACACCTGTACATCAATGAATAATGTCATCTCAGTTGACGTAACCGCCAAGGCTGTACAGCTGATCAGTAAGCCATTATCTGACCTCGTCAACGTGAATGACGCGTTCGAAGGCAGCCTCAGACCCCTCGATGGAAACAGTACCATACCAGGAGTTATTATTGATGATACCAAAGTGGTTTTGATAAAGGATGATAAATTTCAAGTTCTAGATGTCAAATTGTCAGACCGATCGGCGAGCGCTACCGTAGTGGAATCTGCTGGGGAACAAGTGTTGCTGCAAACTTGGGATGTTGAAGGGAAGGTAAGATATGAGTGTCTTGTTAAAATTATAATGTAATAGTTACCACTCTTGTTATACTTAATTCATTTTGAAATTTTTAAATGCACTGATCATAAGTTCAGGGGTACCTGATCTACCTAAAGTATCAGC
Organism: Hesperia comma; assembly: GCA_905404135.1. NCBI lineage: Eukaryota > Metazoa > Arthropoda > Insecta > Lepidoptera > Hesperiidae > Hesperia > Hesperia comma. Next base: position 15,994,981 of record FR990024.1, read on the forward strand.
AAAACTGTTAAAATTTTGCCATCATACAATATGTTTGAATACATACACAATCTTAAGTGTCATGGCTGAAACAATGCGAAGGCAAATCTTTTATTTTTTATGACCTTTACTGACTTTGTAAGAGAGTTTGTGAGAAACATCAAGAACGCTACCCTAATTACTGCTCTCTTATTTACTTGTGGATAACCAAAATTTACCAAATCTTCCAGGGCCTGCAACTCTCAGGCTACAGCATAACCAAGCGCCAGCCGGTACCAGAGTTCCAGTCGTTCGACCAGAGCACCAGTATCCCTGAACCAGAGCTGATGGCGGTGTTGTGCGCGCGGCGCGACCAGCACGTGTGCAGACTGCTGGTCAACGGTGATGATGATGCCGTGCATCTGCTGCAGCAGAATGGTGACTTTGTTTTTTATTCTTTTTTCTGTGTTGATTTTTGATAATGGACTTTTCAAACATTAGGGCATGGTCGTGGAACAGTGACGGATTTGCGTTTTGTGTAATTTGTGAATTTTTTAGGGCAGCCATTATAATGGCAGATCCTGAATAAAACGTAGATCTGCGACTGTCTTACGACTATGACGATCAGGTGGCTCGTCTGTTTGTTTGTTGCTAAGCTAAGCTACAACCCACTAATGGCCCACTACTGAGCACGGGTCTCTCCTCATTACTGAGGAGGCCTAGAGCATACTCCACCACGCTGCTCCAATGCGGGTTGGTGGAGGGGTTAGTGGCCAACCCAGCGTCGAAAGTTTTCAAGCCGCCCGAAGGCCTCCGACATGGCTTAACGACTGCTATCAATCGATAACAACCGGGACCGACGGCTTTACGTGCCCTCCGAAACACGGAAGCGCTCAAGAAATTTTTGCCACTAGCGGTCACCCATCCGACTACCGACCGCGCCCGCTGTTGCTTAGCTTTGTCGATCGCATAGGATCGACGCAAGCCGCCGGGCTATGAGCGCTTCTTGACCGTTTTTTGACCTTGCATCAAAAAAAAAATCATGTTGAATGTTGAATTTCGATCAATTATAGTGTTTCAGGGTCTAATTTTTAGCAGTAATCATTGTGAAAACTTTGAATTGCATTCACATACATGATGTTACATTTTACAACTATGTTTAGGATCAGGAATCCATGTTAGAAGGATATAACATGGACTCTCCCATGAAGTCACGTGGTCGAAATAATATTTATAATGTTAACTTTGGCAGGTCAAGTGGTGTGGACCCGTGAAGAGGCACTAGCCAACGTGGTGGCGGCGGAATTTGTGGAGCTGCCCGTGTCGCCCGCCGACGCCGCCATCGAGATGGAGTTCGACCAAAAGGAAGGTACGGCTTAGGATGTTACCAGATCGATCCTCGATCGACGGCATCGATCGACGGCATCGATCGACGTCGATCGAAGTCCATCGACTGGCCTGGCAGCTTTAATCGATCGACGGATACCGTTCGATTAGGTAATCGACCGATTGCGTCGATCGATGTAGTCAGTGTGATCGATGTGATCGTTAACACCGTTACACTGAGTGCTACGATGTAATTTATCGTACAGCTTGTTCCATATGGCAGCTATGGACGATGGTACTGAGTCGTAGTACATAATTTTTGGATGTCACTGCTACTTCCAATTGCAGTGATCTGTGAGTCCTCCATGACTTGAATCTAGCCCAATTTTTACGTCGCGAGAGAGTTTACCGGCGCGTTGTGAGAGACGACATAGGTATAGTTTTTAGTATTAAGTGTTCACAGTCAAATCTTGTCATAATATTACTACAAATTGGATGCAAATCGGAAATCAAAATGGTATTCATTAATATAAATAATTGAATTTTTAGAACTTCACTATGTGACCACCATAAAAGACAACTAGGTACATTGTCGCGTCATCTCACAAATTGATTTAAATAAGTCAATAGTATATGAAATGGCTATAATGAAATGTCAGTAATAATGTTATTTATTTGTCCCATAGCTCACAAGATGTTCAGTAAGTATTGTAGTGTGTCGTAGTGATGTCAATAATGTTGCAAACGACAGTTTTATAGCCGTGTATTAACAATTTCGTGTTTTATTAACTGTGTCAAGTCACTAGTTTTACCTTTGCACCGCTTGAGTTTTAGTGTATTTGATGCAAGCTGTTATTGCCCTCATTAAAACGGCAGGGCTTATATGCTCACCCTGACAAAACTTGTTTCACACTGACATTTTATAAGTACCAGTTATTAATTGTTGAAGACTAATTTCGTTTACATTTAAAAGGGAACATTCGATTTATAATTTTATAAAGTAAATTTTAAAAGTCGGAAGTATTAGATGTTATAATAAATTGTCAAGTAATTTTACTATGAAGTTTCCAGTATTTTTGACATTACAAATATAACATCAACAAGATATCGAATGATTTCTAAAATGGCGAGAAGAACCATCAATTTCATCATAAAAACATTGCCTTTAGAACTGTCAGCCCTTCCTAAGGTTGTTTGGTACCAGACTCATCGATCGATCGATTGCTGAATAGAAAATATCGATCTACGTTGAGTAGTCGATTTCACCATCGATCGATGGATTTGTCTGGTAACATCCTAACCAAACCAGTGTACAGAACCATATTATAGTATAATCTGGTTTCCCAGGCTCGGTGTGGGCGGCGTTCGTCCGTCGTCTGCACACGCAGTACACGCAGCTGGCGGCGCTGGCGAGCGGCCCGCCCGCGCCGGCGCACGCGCCGCTCGTCAGAGACTACTTCAACCTACACAAGATCGTCGTGCTCGTCACTGAGGTTGGCAAGGTATGGTTGTCGTTTATTTTACTGTTTTTTAGGTTTAAAATAATATGTGAGAAAGGATTCTATTTGTAAGTTTTTTAATTGCTCGAATACTTTTAACACAGTACATTACATGTCATTGAATTAAATTAAACTCATAAATGTACGCTTACGATGATGATGAGACGGTGTCTGCAGATATTCGGCATGGACAACCTGTCGGGCGCGCTGCTGTGGCGGCGCTACGAGCGGGCGTTGGACCCGCGCGCGCCCGCCGTGTTCACGCGCCGCTCCGCCCGCCACCCGCCGCACGACGCCGTGCTCACTATCGTCGGGAAACACGAGGTGAGATCATGAAGCAAATATAGAGAGGAGACGTTGTATGTAGATTTCCTAAGAAAGAACGCGTCACACTTTGCGGGGCGAGGGGGTGTTAGATCCCGCCCACTTCTTTATTTTCCATCTAACGGTCAATAGCAAAACTACTCGCATCGTTCTATATCGATTTTATTATGTAGTTTAACTATCTCACACTAGATGTCATAAGTTTAGGATATAACAGGGACGTACTCAAAATATAAGAATAGTGTCGCCATCTTATGTCGAGTAGACAGCACTTCATCCTTTTCTTTGAAAATGTGAACGTCCATAACGCTGTGCACAGGACGGGTGCCGACGGTAGATTGACTTTAGGCCGCGCCTACTGTGATGACGTCGGGACCTAGTTGAGTGACAGTGCACAGTTACTTAGGCCGTCTGCTCTCTATATTTGCTTCATGGGTGAGATAATGTTGGGGACGGTGGGTCAATATGTGCGGTGGAAGTTGTAGTTTGAGGTGATAAAGTGTACGCAAAGGTTATCAGATACGGGCGCTCGTACGCTCACGCATGCACACGCAAACGCATACGTATGTACACGCGCGCGCGTATGCACACAAACACACCGCTGTTATTTTGTAATCTCATTACACTAAAACTAAATTCGAGATTAATTTATTAAGTTGACGAAAATTGTTAAAGAACAGCCCTGTCCACCGACATATGTCATATAAGGTTAAAAGGGCATGTATATTTTGTTACTATTTGCAAACATATTTTATGACACCATGTAGTATTAAAATGAAAGATGCAGTACTTTTCACTGTTCGATTCTACTCAATACGAACCTCATCTTATGAGAACAACAACGTCACACGTCCACAGTACACAATACTATATAACTGAGCCTTATGAAAACAACGTTCGCAGGAGACAGGCAACGGCTACATCATCAGTCTGGACCCGATCCGCGGCACACTAGTGGAGGAGCGCTCGCTGCGGCTGGACGCGCGGCTGCTGCAGGTGGGCGTGGCGCCCGCCGCCGGCGCCGACCGCCTGCACGCGCTCGTGCTGCTCGACGAGGAGGAGAACGTGCAGGTGGGTGGGTGGTCTGATCGGTCCAATGACAGGATGGATTGATCGGTCGAGTGACGGGCGGGTGGTTTGATCGATCTAATGACGGATGGTTGGTTTGATCGACTGAACAACAAACGGGCTGTTCAAACGATCGAACAACATACGGGCAACAGCTACATAGTGAGCCTGGACCCGATCCGCGGCACACTAGTGGAGGAGCGCTCGCTGCGGCTGGACGCGCGGCTGCTGCAGGTGGGCGTGGCGCCCGCCGCCGGCGCCGACCGCCTGCACGCGCTCGTGCTGCTCGACGAGGAGGAGAACGTGCAGGTGGGTGGGTGGTTTGCTCGGTCGAATGAAGGGTGGTTTGATCGATCGAATGACGGACGGCTGTGTTGGTCAGTCGAATGACAGGGTGGTTTGATCGATCGAATGACGGACTGGTGGTTTGATCGGTCGAACGTCGGGTGGACGGTTTGATCGATCGAACGACGGGCGGATGGTTTGATCGATCGAACGACGGGCGGGTGGTTTGATTAATCGAATGACAAATCGCTCGATGTTTTACCTTCATAATATTATCAATTCATGGCTCCACCATGTATGACAATGCCCACATAACATGGCTCAGCTGCTATTTAGTTAAAATATTCTTTTTATACATATTGTTTTACGCAGGTGTTCCCAGCGTCCGCGGCGCCATCAATAGAGAACATGTTTATGTACGTGGCGGAGAAAGAGACGGGGCGCATCCAGGGATACGCCATCCGGTATGACGGGAAAGTGAGTAGATTTCTACTACTCTACTCTTCTATCAATCAATCATACACTCTTGACAGAGTGCTCGTGCTCCTTTAATGACGATCGTTGCGGTCCATCTTTGTCTTCTTTGAAAATTGCAGATGTTACAATGCGTCTCCATCGAGTTTTATTAATGGGATAACAACTAAATTTCCAACAACATGTACAACTACATGAACGGTAACATGTACAACCACATGTACAACAATATGTACACCAACATGCACAACAACATGTACAGCCACATGTACTACTACATGTACAACAACATGTACAGCCACATGTACAACAACATGTACAACTACCTACACAACTACATGTACAACAACATTACTCTTCAAACCAAATTAAACCAAACCTCGTGTCCTATACACCAGGAGGTGATAGCCCAGCGTCTCTGGTCGGTGTCGCTCCGCGGACGGCTGGCGGCGCTGGCGACGCGCGCGCGCGGCGAGCGGCCCGCGGCGCCCGGCCGCGCGCTGCCCGACCGCTCCGTGCTCTACAAGTACTGCAACCCGAACCTGCTGCTCGCGATCGTCGAGCGACACCAGCCGCCGCACAAGGGTATGTAGGGTCGACTAGTGTACTAGGGTGTAAGGAGGTGGTAGCACAGTGTCTATGGTCGGTCTCTCTCGGCGAGCGGCCCGCGGCGCCCGGCCGCGCGCTGCCCGACCGCTCCGTGCTCTACAAGTACTGCAACCCGAACCTGCTGCTCGCGATCGTCGAGCGACACCAGCCGCCGCACAAGGGTATGTAGGGTCGACTAGTGTACTAGGGTGTAAGGAGGTGGTAGCACAGTGTCTATGGTCGGTCTCTCTCGGCGAGCGGCCCGCGGCGCCCGGCCGCGCGCTGCCCGACCGCTCCGTGCTCTACAAGTACTGCAACCCGAACCTGCTGCTCGCGATCGTCGAGCGACACCAGCCGCCGCACAAGGGTATGTAGGGTCGACTAGTGTACTAGGGTGTAAGGAGGTGGTAGCACAGTGTCTATGGTCGGTCTCTCTCGGCGAGCGGCCCGCGGCGCCCGGCCGCGCGCTGCCCGACCGCTCCGTGCTCTACAAGTACTGCAACCCGAACCTGCTGCTCGCGATCGTCGAGCGACACCAGCCGCCGCACAAGGGTATGTAGGGTCGACTAGTGTACTAGGGTGTAAGGAGGTGGTAGCACAGTGTCTATGGTCGGTCTCTCTCGGCGAGCGGCCCGCGGCGCCCGGCCGCGCGCTGCCCGACCGCTCCGTGCTCTACAAGTACTGCAACCCGAACCTGCTGCTCGCGATCGTCGAGCGACACCAGCCGCCGCACAAGGGTATGTAGGGTCGACTAGTGTACTAGGGTGTAAGGAGGTGGTAGCACAGTGTCTATGGTCGGTCTCTCTCGGCGAGCGGCCCGCGGCGCCCGGCCGCGCGCTGCCCGACCGCTCCGTGCTCTACAAGTACTGCAACCCGAACCTGCTGCTCGCGATCGTCGAGCGACACCAGCCGCCGCACAAGGGTATGTAGGGTCGACTAGTGTACTAGGGTGTAAGGAGGTGGTAGCACAGTGTCTATGGTCGGTCTCTCTCGGCGAGCGGCCCGCGGCGCCCGGCCGCGCGCTGCCCGACCGCTCCGTGCTCTACAAGTACTGCAACCCGAACCTGCTGCTCGCGATCGTCGAGCGACACCAGCCGCCGCACAAGGGTATGTAGGGTCGACTAGTGTACTAGGGCGGGTGTAAGGGTTTGTACATTGTGCGGTCAGGCGACGCACACATAGAAACCGTTGACAGACAGTTTCTAGCTCAGTGAATGTGATTGGTGGATGTCAAATGCATCTTTAGTAACATAGTTTAGCTCTAGTGAAAAGGCACCCTTATACGATCAGTTAAAACTCTGAGCCTATTTCGAAAGCATGTCATTTCATTAGTTTCATACATACATTTCCATGTCATTCCATTCATTCATTCCATTCACTCATTCATTCATCCCATTCATGCGTACCAATCATTCCATTCATTTCTTCATCCATTCATTCAGTCCATTCACTCATTCCAGTTATTCATGCATTCCATTCATTCGTAAACTAATCGATCGAGTGGATGTAACAGAGGAGGTGTCGGCGGTGGTGCTGGACGCGGCGTCGGGCGCGCCGGTGACGGCGGCGCTGCACCGGCGCGCGCGCGCCACGCCGCTCGCGATACACGCCGATAACTTCTTCGCGTACGTGTACCGGAGCGAGAAGCATCGACGGCTGGAGATCGGTACGTGTACATTGTATAGAGTAATAATCGGTGTACACTAAGATCATTATAACTCGGCCGCTCTGAACTTCGTTTTCCGAGATGTCCGCGCAGGTACGGTAACTGACCAATCAAAACACGGCGGCCATGACAGTGTTTTGTGATACGCTACTTCGTATTGGCGAACCAATCCTACCGCCTGCACTCCCCGCCTCCTACCACCATTTTGGCCTTAAAATCGATATCTGCGCAGCTACTCGTAGCTTCATTCAGAGTGGCCGAGTTATAATGACCTTACTATGATTATACTTAACATCTGCAGCTTCAATTAACGTAATGACGTCACTCCCTAGCAACGCTGGAGCTATACGAGGGCAAGCAGCGCTCACTCGCGGCGGGCACGGCGTGTAGTTCGTTCTTGCAATACCGTGGCTCCAGACGTAATTGTACTTTACATCTGCGACTCCAATTAACCTAATGACGTCGCCCCCCTCCCCCAGCAACCCTGGAGCTGTACGAGGGCAAGCAGCGCTCGCTGGCGGCGGGCGCGGCGTGGAGCTCGTGGGCGGCGCGCGCGGGCGCGGGCGCCCCGGCCGCCGCGCGGCAGGCCTACGTGCTGCCGGCCGCCGCCGCCGCCGCCGCCGTCACTATTACTGAACGGTCGCTGACGGATCGGCATCTGTTGTGTGAGTAGCTTAGAGTATTTTTTCACAGATTTTCCGCGGACAGACGGTGATCAATTTAATTTTTGCGATGTTTTTGGCAAAGGAAGATTTAGGCAAGACGATATGCCTGAGGGACGGCTGAGGCCCCGAACTGTCGATGTTAGGACTTCCGTATATTTGCGAGCGGTGTAGAAATCCTCAATACATAGTGTGATTCAGACTTCGGTGTCGTCACCGTGTGACGTGTGTATGATTGTAGCTATGTCGACAGTAATTTTCTTTGTTTTTGTTTTTAATTTTTATACACTTTTACCAGATTAATTGATTGATTGATTGGGTAATTGGGTCGTAAATATTGACTCCTTTCGTTGTATTTAACTTCATGTTATCGTACATTCCAGTGGCCCTAACATCGGGCTCGGTGGTGGAGCTCCCGTGGGCGCTGCTGGAGGCGCGGCGCGGCGCGGCGGGCGAGGACGCGCTGCCGTACGCGCCCGAGCTGCCGCTGCCGGCCGACGCCACGCTCAACTACAACCGCTCGCTGGCGCGCGTCCAGCGCCTGCACGTGGCCCCGGCCGGCCTGGAGTCCACGTGCCTCGTGCTCGCTACTGGACTCGGTGAGGGTTATCCACACACATATAAACACAGTACACACAGACACACAGTAGACACACGCTGCCGTAATTAGTATTTAATTATTTTATGTTCCCATATGCAAAAAAATTACAGTTACGCTGTACGAGCTCTTGTTAACTCAGTATATTAGTAGAAGAAAATAAGAGACTTGTTTGTATGATAGTAGACTGTATTGAAGTAATTTTATAACTATGTGAACTTGAATGGATTTTAATGAGAATGGGAAGACAATATCTTGATATATAGCGAGCACGCGCGGCCCTTGCTGGCTAATTGCGAACTAACTAAAAAATATATTTATTACGATTAAATTGGGTCGCGCGTGTCGCGTAAAATAGCTGACCCCAGCAGATGCACGGTTGCACCGTACATACGCAAACTGACGAAAAATTCTAAAATCATTGTTTTCAGTTGGATTTTGATAACAAAAGCTCCAAATATGTTTTTCATTTATCTTTTACAAAGTCTGCTAACTAATGATTTTGTATGTTATATCGATATTTCTACTAACAGATATGTTCTACACACGAGTGGCGCCATCTAAGACGTTCGATCTCCTGAAGGACGACTTCGAGTACTTCCTCATAGTGCTGGTGCTGCTGGGCTTCCTGGTGGCCACCTTCACCTCCAAGGTCATCGCCTCGTGGAAGATGGCCAAAATCGCCTGGAAGTGAACATGCAAGGGAATGTGGACCGTGTGCCGAGGGAGTAGAGTCCAATCGATCCGGCTACGAGTTTGGACGTTTTATCTCAGACCAGTAATTCCAACTCAAGTGGGTGACCTGTCAAGTGATGCTGATATAAGCTGTTGTCATGGCAACGCGGCGTATTGGTAAGTGCTTTGTACTCTCCACAGAAAACCCGTTAATATCAATCAGTTCATTAATTTAACAAATGTGGACAAGCAACCAGACAAACAAAGATAAAATTTAAATAAAATACGACTACTTTAGTTTTAAGTATCGTGAAAATAAGTATAAGCTTAAGAAAAAGCTCTTATATTGTAATCTTAAATGGAGACTTAATTTTTTTTTGTATAGATGTATAAATGAATTGTTAACGTACAGTCGCTTGCTCCGCGTAATTATTGTTCTGAGATTTTATAAGTCGATACGTGTTGCCGCTTTGTAAATAAAGACTAGTTTTGTACAGCGATATAGAACAATGTGACATAAGACATTTAAATTCAATTAGTATATTTGGTAACACTAATTCAAAAACAAATCAGGAAGTATTTTAACATTGCTATGGTCATGAATGTAGTATGAATGACGCCATATTCTTTTATTTGAAAAAACTATAGTTATGTGAATAGGAAAACAGAACTTTGTTTCATATTTGGTTTAGGGTCTTGTCTATTCCCTATTTAGTTACGTTTTTAAGTTTTTCCAGAGGTACCATCAGTAGATATTGTGTTCTGAAGGCCTAGGGGGAGCGCGCATTTGGATGATGCATTTACTTAGAGATTCTGTAGTGGCATCTGAGACCAGCCCCCTTATTATGAACTCTTAAATTCCAGACAGTTCACGTTCAAAACATGTGGGTGACAGAGACAGCGCCTTATTACCTGTAGGGCGCTGTCTCTGACACCCACATGTTTTGAACGTGAACTGTCTGGAATTAAGAGTTCATAATAAGGCCCCTGTTCTGTGAAGTTAGTGACAGTTGAGCTGTGTTAAGTACGAACAAAATAGATACTAAAGACATCTTAGAAAATGAGCTTCAAAGATTTCCAACATAAACAATATACCTTGATTCAAAGTATAGCAAGGTATAGGGCATCATTTAACATAAATAATTGAAAAAATCAATCTACAACTTTTTGTGGTAGATAAAATATGTTTTCAATTATCATCACTGCCTGTACATGATTGTGGTGGTGTTATTATCAATATGAATTCTTATTCCAAACTGCACACGGCCCATATTTGTCTATCCTTGGACGTAGATAAATTTATATAATTATATACAATACAATAGCTCGTGATCGTGTAGTGTGGGGCGAGCGGTGAGCGATGAGCGATGATTGAATGAACGGTACGGGGGTGTTAGGGATATTATTACATCACTCTTCTAGTGATGTGCCGATACATAATTATCATAGACCATGCACAGAGCAGCTAGCCATCAATGTCTTAGTTATGTTATCATGTAATACACCATTTATCGTAAATCCGCAATGTTGCAGCGTGGTGGGTTTAGGCCTCGTCAGTTGCGAAGAGAATCCTGTGCCTTGTAGTGGGCCATAAATGGGTTGGAGTCAAATAAATTATTCAAATATTCGTAAAATATATTTAAATAAGGTTGTGGCGCTAGGTTTTCATTTCTATGTATTTATCATATTCTTAAACACATAATAACGTATGAATTATTGATACTGTAATTTATCTAGTATCGGCACATCATTAGATTTAAAATAATTAGATGGTTATACATAATCAGGACACAGTCTGTTTGTATAGACACTTCAGAGTAGATCAACACTATTCAACACATAAAATGTATTCCGTAAACTCTCAGTGGATAGCATACTATTAAATTAGATGATTTTTATACTAATTATTTCAGGTGAAATTTTCATAGAAGTAACACATGTTTCAGCAAATTTTAGATCCAAAACGACTACGCAGAACAGACTGTGACTAATATCAAATTAGATAGTGCAATTTAGAAATATTATTTATTCAAAAGACTTGTTTAAACAAAAAGAGTTTTTATCATAATTGAATAACTTACACCTGAACCTATTACTACCTATTGTCTTAGGAGGTATAAAATTTTGATTATGCTCTATTTGCAATTTTTTTTTATTTACTCAATAATATAAATCAGTGAGTCTCGAGTCGCGTTTACTCTTTCTGTGTAAATAAGTCTTAGGGTGGTTTTTATCTATTTATAATGAAGTAAAACCATTCCAGAACTCGTCATTGTATTGTTTCAATTGTTATTTATTTCATAACGAATGTTTATTTTGCGTGTAAAGTTATCAAACTGTTTGTTTGAAATCAATTGTTTTAAGACCAATAAGCAAGATACACAAATAGTAGAAATATCTGCAGTATGGGAGAGGTGTTGTGTAATATATTGTATTTAGAGAAACTTTTGTATTCAAATATTCTAACTTGTTCCTCACCAGTATGTTATTATATTTTAGGTATTTGGGGACTTTTAATGGTCATATCAATAGGATTACATCGACTTATTGACAGGACCACGAGATGTCCCGATTTTCGTGCGAGGAATGGTGTATGGTCAATATTAATTTACTTTTATTATTATTAAGTATGTAAAAAAAGGTAACAGTTGATCGAAATAAAACAACCTTTCGAGAAATGAAATAATTTATTCGTACGACACCGAAACGTTGTATTGCACACCGAGTACTAGACACTGAATTCACATACATGTAGTAGTGGAACATCGATTACACAAAGATATTGACGACACAAGTCGGATCTGTGCGATATTTGTTATGATAAGATTAAAATAGTTTCATATAAGTGTAATATACTTAAGTATTGCGTACTTCATTCATTCGGTACACGTAAATGCATTATTGTATTCGACACACACTTTGTGCTTAATTATTCCTCATTAAATCTATTATTTTTAACGATTGTTATTGAATGTGAAGATCTTACCCTTAATTCCGTTGTTATTCTTGAATCACACAGATCAAAATATTGTTGTGATTAACTATTTTAATTATGATTTACTTTAACCATTTTTCGCCATTGTGAATACATGATTTATTATTGTTTTGTCACAAATTAGTAAAAGCTTCATATTAGCAAAATAATTGATATCTGTGAGATTCGAAGATTACCACGCATATTATGTCATTTTGACGCGTTTACGCATTTAAAATTGATGTGGGAGAAGGAAATTTAGTCGCGTCTACGTGGCCTTATACTAAACACGGACTACAGGTTTTTTAATTTTATAATTACTCGAATTATTTAATCTATAGTCAAGTTATATTGTTAGATAGACATCGCTGAACACCGAGACGAGGAACGATAGAAGTGTATCGTTTACATAATCGAGTATCAAGAATATATACATAGGGAAATGGGTTTGGATGAAAATCCGTAGCCTTATCAGTAAGATATAATAGGGCGGAGGTTACCAATGCAGTTAAGGTTTAATAGTAAGTTAAAAATGGTGTGGTCGTTATATACATACCTAGTGTTATGTAATTCTTATCTTACAATACAGCTCACGAAATTGTAATATCATAGATGAATTAAAATTGTTTTATTTTTGTAGGTAAATGGTAGCTGTGTTTTGCTTTGTTTTAAACAGAGTGAGATTAAACTATTTTTTTTTCTCGGGATAATTTTTTATTAAGTAATATTATTAAAATATAAATTAATTAGATAATATAAAATTAGACACTATCTTGCATTTTTTAATAAACGAATTAAAATACGGCTACGATTTACCAAATAAAAATCAATTTGTGGGCTATGTATTATAGCAATATAATTGTTGAAACCTGTCAATCAGATCTTGTTCTGTTTTGTCATCCACCAGTTACAAATTTAATATTGAGCATTGTATGTACACTTTGACGAGCGCTCGAAACTACTGAATGGTTAATGTTATTCGATATATTTAGTTGAAAGACGGTTATATTGTTTTCAGTGACAACTTTGTTTAAATAAAAACTGAATAATCTATGCCAGTGTTGCGTTTTATTATGAAGCCCCTTCATTTATCATTTATACAACCTCAATTAATTTATATACAATATTAGTCAGACTACCTCACACGGGGCAAAACAATGTAGGTTGATGTTAATAAAAAAAGTTATTATAAATATAATATTTTGTAATTCTTCACGGACGAAGGAATATTGTTGCTACAGATGTACCTAAAAGTATCAAATAAGAAGCACCGTTAAAAATACTTCGTAAACATGCTCAGAGAAGGTCGGCGTTTAAACAGATACCAGATATATTAGGATAATAGAGCGTGACTCAGCGAGAACTCTCTATTGTAAAAAATGACTTAGATATATATCGCATAGAGTTGCGAATCCAACATCAAGGGTCGCATATGGTCCCTTCTTACAGGTGCTCCCAGCATTACGTCACCACAACCCACCGACTAGTATTTGCATGTGATTTACCAATCCAACATCGAAATTACAAATGGTCTAAATCTCGGTGAAACTACGAACTGATCTCGGTTTCACAAATTCAAGACTAACGATCTGGATGCCATAGACGTAGGATATTATATGATGATCGAAGCCAAGAGATATCTTTAAAATCGAAAAGTCTTGGTACCAATGTGGATGTACTTTACAATTTTTTGTATTAAGCGTGATTATATAAGTACAATTTTTTTCTTCGCTTGCATTGTATTATTTGTATCCTATATCAATGGCTGATAAACATTGCTCAACTTCGCTATGACACGGGTGCGTACCGCTGACCATATAAAATATTTTACCATTACTGAGACATATACTATACTATAGCCTCTACACGAAGTATTATTTATACAAATGTTAACTATATCACGATATGGAGTGACCTCCGTGGATCCCGCGTATTGTACCATCATAGCCAACGACGCTAGACTTCAACCCTTACAATCCTTACAAAAGTAAGTAAATCTTGATACAATGAAGTTCAAGATCTCAAAAATAGATTTCGAGGTTCAAGCTAAGTCACGCCCCTTACAAGAGAGTTAATTTAGTAATGGCGTACTATTTTATACTTACGAATATACACATACAACTAAGCTTGCTGAGCGGCTGAATATCTTCAATATAATATTAGTAATCATTTTTATATAGTTGACGACACCGTTATTCAGTTGGCAGTGACCGTGTTTAGGAAATTAAGGGTCTAGGGTTCGATTATCGGTAAACCGATTTAATCGATTATGCATGGGATGCTAATGGGTCGATAATACCCACATTCCCATCCGTGCTTCAGAGGGCACGTTAAGCCTTCAGTCTTGATTGGAAACGTTAAGTCTTGTCAATTTTTCTGGCAGCATCTTGATGAAACGTCTGTAGTAACTACCCATACAGATACAGAGAATCGCTAGCACAATCTAGTCCCCGCCTACTACAGTCCAGTCCAGGCGCTCAGCAAGCCTCGCTACAGACTATACACTGACTACACGGCGATACAACATCACACACTCAGGAGCGCTAACACATTCGAATTAACAATGACATATCACTTAAAAATTACAAATGTTTCAATACGCTCCCTGCGACAATATTTCCATACGACAAAATTTCGCGAGTCGCATGATATTATTGTGCGTCTTATGTATTATGATAACACAGAATTAGCGACAAAGTATTTAACGATCAAAGTGAAAATATACAATCACTATTCAGTTCCAATCACTCAATTAGCGCTCTTTACACTACGACATATAGTACACATTTGACTGTCAGTGGCACCAGACACCACCCAAAGAATTGGAACAAATCAACAAATATGGCGGTCACTTAATCTTGGAATATGAGCCGGATATTAGCGTCGATCTCCTTGTTAGTAGCACGGTAGGGGGTGCCGCGCAACGGACGCAGTGTTGGGTGACGGGCCGGCGGTAGCAACACGTCGTCGTTGGCACATAGTGTCCGTAAGTAGTACCAGGTGGCACAGTAGTCGTGGACCAGCATTGCCTTGTAGAACTGCACTGCTAGTTGCTGGAATACAATGTGGTTTGTTTGTTAATGTTTTGTTGTCAGGTAAAAGTTGTTGAAAAATTGATTGCCTGTAAGATGACACATGTTATCACTCGCATGGCGCAATTATTATCATTTCGGACTTTCGTTCAAAATGTTTTGAGTTTGATGTCTCCTGTTCTTTATTTTTATTAAAGAAAACAAAGATGTTGGTATTAAGAACACGCACTTGTATATGATTTGTGCTATTAACCAGACCGCATCATCATCAAAACTCCCTGGTATTATCACACCTGCCGGTAATTACATAACCCCATCCCCCACTATCAGCCAACCTGTAATATATATAGCCTTGGCTGTTTATCCCGTAGATACGGCGCAACAGCTCCCAACGCATCCTCTACCTGCACCCCAGTCAGCACCAGGTCTCGGACCAGGGTCGGCAGGGCTGTCAGACACGTAGCCTGCAGGGTATACCCGGGCGCCAGACCTTACTGACCGTCTTTGTCTCACCTAGTGGCAACTATATAACCCCGTCCCTTACCAACCTGCAACTACTGCTGTTTATCCTGCAGGTAGGGTGTGATGATCGCTAGAACCTCTCCTACTAACTAGACTACAGTCTCATTAAAAAAATCTACGTCCTTATCAGACCTAAACATAACCCTACAATTCCATACTTCACCCACCTGCAACTGCCGCGGCTGTTTATCCCGTAGATACGGCGCGACAGCCCCCAAGGCATCCTCCAACTGCGCCCCGGAGAGCACGAGGTCTCGGACCAGGTTGGGCAGGGCTGTCAGACACGCGGCCTGCAGCGTGTAGCCGGGCGCCAGACGGTACGCCGCGCCCGCGTCCTTCCGGTAGCTGTGGCTGGCGGATTGATGCAGGTGCTTGTAGATTTGGGGGAGCGCATCCCTGAAAAATTCAATGCGTTCATCATCATTATCATCGCAACCCATAACGTCGTAACTAACGTCGTAACGAGTCTCTTGTTAAACTGAAAAGGTCAATGCCATAGTCCACCGCGCTGGCGAAGTGCGGATTGGCGGACTTCACACACCTTTAAATTTCACGAATTTTTTTTGGTATGCAGGTTTCATCACGATATTTTTCTTCACCGTTATAGCGAGTGACTCCCGTGACGCACGTAACTCTTCAAAGTAACCCCCCAGTAGGGAGCCGACTTCTTAACCATACAGCTATCACCACTTTTACCGTTTCAATCAAGTATTTTTAATAAAAATTATCACTAGCTTCCTTATAGTTTTCTCAAAGTAGGGTGAAGTCTGTCAATCATCACTTATCTAAGCTAACGAACCTTAACCTGTACCGCTAACATTGTGAGAGGAAATCCGTGCCCACACTACAAATGCGTTCGATTGTATCGCGCACAAATCAGTTTTCCGTGTATGAACGCATTGCTCGTGCGCGCAGTGCATGAAGCTTTACTTCTGTACTCATTATGATTTGTGGTAATAGTAAGCTAGTAAATGCTTCACTAACTTGACAGCGCGGCTTCGCACGAAGTCCCCGGCGGCGGCGGCCAGGCCGGCTAACAGTTCCACGGCCTTCCGCATGAGCAGCGGGTCCCGCGGCGACAGACAGACCACCAGCGGGGCCCACGCGCCGTGCACCAGCGGGAGTAGCTCGTCCTATACCACAATAGAGCATCGGTCGGTAATCAGAAAAAATAAAAAAAGAAAAAAAATGTCAGTTAAAATGATCGCTGGGAGGTTATTTTAACAACGATATTAATTCTAGATCACACCACGAATAAAATTCTGAAATCATACACCAAACTCCAGTCACGGCGTGACGTCATTATTAGGCGCGGGCGAGTCGGCGAGAGCATCCCGGCTATTTATTCGCTCAAGACACGTACTAAAAGATATGAGATTTCGTGTGATTTCGTGTATCCAACTGTTCACACCGCCGGCGAGTACTCACTCGCATAACATGCATCTCTTTTGTTAATGCGGAATGTCATATTTAAATCCCTTTCTTGGGCGAGTAAATAGCCCATAGCTTCTCGCTGCTCGCCGGCGGTCGGACACCTGCCTACAGATTTGAAATAAACGCTGACCTGATAATCCTGCAGGATGGGCAGCCCGAGCGCGAGGATGTGCATGGCGAGGATGCTCTCGTCGCGGTCCCGCGTGGCTATGAAGTGCGTGGCGCGCTTCAGCACCGCCACCGTCACCGACACGTGCTTCGGGAGAGGGGGCTTCTCCTCTGGAATATAACACGTTGTTGGTTCAGTTTCGACTGTGTTGGAGTCGACCGTAGGTATATATTGCTTTAAACGCGCGTGAATTATTACTTTATGTCATTGAAACCTATAACTGTCTCACTATTGAGCTTGGGTCTCCTCTCACAGTTAGTGGGTACAGGATTGACTATTGAATATGCCTTTGAGAATACACCCTCAGGTGTGCAGTTTGCCTCATGTTTTCTTTCACCATAGCAAGTGATAATTACATTTTATTATGCACATAATTTCTGAAAATTAGAGGAAGGTGCAGGTTTTGAATTCGCACCCCCCCCCCCCCATTTTGGATATCCAATGAACAACTTTTCAAGTATCACTGGGTACCCTTTGTAGTAAATATTGAAAGTTTAACCGTAAAGAACACGACATAAGACTTGTATCTCAATGCTTTCGTATGAGCTGAATCTGGATTTAGTCAGAGTAAAATTGATGTAACATACATAGATATAAGTCAGACTACACAACACTACAACGACTAGACAATAACTTACTCGTAACAGTATCATCATAATCCAAATCATCTTCCTCCTTTCTCTTCAGATCTTCTCTATACATCTCCTCCGCACTCTTGCCAGTCTCCTGTTCAAACTCCTCAGTGCTGAGCAGTTTCTCCACCTCCTCAGTGTTCTCCACATACTCGGTGAAGTCCTTAAAGTAATCGGTGGTCTGCTCGACAATAGGCTTGCTGACAGGGAACCATTTGTGGATGCAGGACACGAAGCACTCGAATACTTGCAGGTACGCGTATAAGTCCTTCCGGTGATATTTATCACAGCTTTGGACTAACACCTGAGAAGATTAAAGGTATACATTAACTTGTGCAATCCACTTTGTTTTGAATAACTTATGCTAGAAATCTTTGTTCTCCAAAAGAGTGAATAGGATTTCCACTAGTTAATGTGTTTACCATCTTTAGACATCGTGGGCATTTAGGCTGCCTGCCCACCGGAGAGGAGAAACGAAGAAATATTAACCAATACCTAGCACGCAATCCCTGTCCACTGGCGCTAAGCGAAAATTTTACGCAACCTTATTGGTTAATTTTCTCCGTTTCTCCGCTCCGCTGCCTCGCTCCGCTCCGATGGACGGGCAGCCCTAAGATCAGGTGGTTCTTTTTCTGGATTGTTAAATGTGTTTTCTGCGAAAAACATAATTTGTCACTTTCCACCCCTTCAACTGTCTCCATGTCAAAATCACTCATAAATCCCTTGTTCCGTTGGATTGAAAAAAGTTCCCTCAACCAAAACACACAGACACTCACATCCTCAACGATGGCGTACAGACAGTCCAGGATGGCGGCGTCGCTGTACGTCATCACCACCGACAGGATCTGCAGCGCCGACTGCACGTTCCATGCCTGCCCGATGGGATCGATGTTGGGTTAGTTTGATGAGGAAATCGATTTTTATACCGATTGTTACTGATTTATGGATTGAAAATACATTAATAAAATTAATGATTAAAACAGAATATTATATTGATCTTTAAAAACTGGAATCGAAACATCTTAGTTTTCTAGATGGAGTCCATATTTTTTTTTAATATTTTAAATAATTTTAATTTCATTTTAACACTGATTGTATATTGAGAAAACTACAGTTACGCCACTGTAGAGCTTTCATTTTCAATTCGAATTATAATTTTTTAAGATTATATTTTTTATGAATTAATATTGTTTTAGAACTTTCTACTAGAACAGTATGTTCACAAAATTTTTCCTGAATTAGGTGAATTCCTGCTTATTATGAAAATCGGATTTTCGTAGTAGATTCCGGGACATCCAGTGACGTACCTTTTTGAGTCTCCGCGAGATCTGGCAGGTGAGGTAGTCAGCGTTGGCGGCGATGAGCGCGGGCGGGCCGGCGCACGCGCACGCCGCCGCCACGTCCGCCAGCGCGTGCGCGCCCGCTTGGTGCACCAGCTCGTATTGGCTGCCTGCCAGACATCAATACAAACATCAAAACATATCAGAGGTCACGTTAGTTGTAAGTTATCACTTTTATGTTAATAGCTGGAAAACGAGCGAACAAGAACGTTCAGTACGCGCAACTTATCTTGACTGGCCTTAACTTCGTTTTCCAAAACATTCGGCCAGTCAAAACTCAGCGGCCATGATGGGACTTCGATAGAGATGCGCACCACTAGGATTCGCATGCTAGCAGGCAGGCGAGCGCTAGATGGCGCTAGTAGTCGCTAGTCAACGTATCATATAACCTCACCGACTCGCTCGAGCACCATACACAGCGTCCGCAGCAGGTAGGGCTGGTACTCGTCCCCCAGCCGCCGCGCGAGCCGCCCGAGGCCCTCGGTGAGCAGGCAGGCGAGCGCTAGATGGCGCTGCGTGTGCGCGGGTGGGCGGCGCGCCCGCCTGGGGTGTCGGTAGCTCAGGTCCGTGTAGCGGACCTCGGTCGCGCCCTCGTACAGACCTGTGATATTTTGTTTTCTTTTGGGATTTTAGGATGTTTTATGTTTGTTTTACTTAATTTTTCGGATCGATTTGTTTCCTAGCATAAAGCAAATAAAATATTATGGTCTTTCGAGTCGACTTTATAACACTAAGATTTATCCATTACGATTTGCACCAACCCTAAAAAAGCATTAGCCGTAACATAATATCACTTCATAACGATAAAAGACAAAACAAACTGCCATACTCCATGCAAATAAGGTATAAAGTTGACGAACCTGGCACACTGTCCTTAACCCAAGCCCTAGGGTTGTACACGGTGGGGTCGAGGGTCTCGGCCGCGGTGAGGGGCTCCTCCTCAGCGACCTCCAGCGGCACGTACCACACGTCCTCCTCTATGTACGTCTCGATGATGCGCTTCGCCAGGCTCGTGGGCGCTTCCGGGGCTGGTGGGGGCAAGTGGTTTATGTTAGTCACTATGCCGTTGGAATCAGTAATGTAGGTCACGCGGTTTAACAAATTATTATTATTTTAAACTTATAGAAAGAAGTTTCGTTATGCATGCATGAAGTTTGAGTATCAGTAATGTTTCATTTGCACTTTCCGTTTATAACATCCAAAAAGAAAAAATATAACCAGAGCACTGCTCGAAGGACCATCAGCGGCCGCCCGCCAGCAGCTGCACTGCCACCGAGGTGACGTCACAGTGTAGCAGCATGACGTCACGCCACTCACCCGCGCCCATCCAGTTCATGACGTACACGAGCTCGGGGTCGCGCCGCAGCCGGAACAGCTCGAGCAGGCGGTCGAGCAGCAGCGCGCCGCACTCGGCGCCCGCCAGCAGCTGGATGATGCCCTGCAGCGCTAGCTCGCACTCGCGCGTGTCCAGGTGCCGCAGCCGCAGCCACGGGCGTGTGGGCGCTGGGGTCGTGGTTAGCTCTGGAAACAATAATTATGGAATGGGTTCGTTAAGTCCAATTGGGATAGGGCCGTGGCATCGTGATATACGTTACAGTGACGACACGGTCAACCTAAAGCGCGCTGTCGAAGTTCTTTTATACCACTCGCATATTCTCAACCCGCAGGTTCTGAACATTTTACCTCTATCCAAACTGTACACGCTGACACAGAGTACTTGACTGCTTAGAGCCCACGCTCAACTCTGTGGTCGGCACCGCGCTGCGCGAGGGTATTCGCGTCCCAGACGTCAATTGAAATACGCCAGTCAATATGTAGGTTAGTGACAATATTAATAATTGTATGGACTGTAAACTTGTGGAATATAGTATTTTAAAAGAACAGTGTATTATTATTACGAAGCCTGTACACAAACTACTGAACCAACCTCGCCCACAGCGTCTAGTGAACACGGCGAGCTCGTGCTGCACGGCCGCAGCCGCGAGCAGCGCGTCGCAGAGCGCGTCGCCGGCCGCCGCGGCCGCCGCCGTGAGCCGCTGCGGCCGCGCCTGCCCGCACAGCACCTCCACGTAGCCGCGCACCAGGTTTAAAGCTGACAGTTTGCGGGTTGAGTCTGTTGGGGCATTAGTGATGTAAGGAAGGGCTTTTGTTATCAAAATATGTCTGCTTTTATTTCAACAAAAAACATGATGGAGCACAGCATAACTAATTTTAAGTGTAATAAGAGGTTTATAGGCATAAAATAGTCGTTTAAAAGAAAGTCAAAATCAAATTCAATATTATT
This sequence comes from Hesperia comma, assembly GCA_905404135.1. Lineage (NCBI taxonomy): Eukaryota > Metazoa > Arthropoda > Insecta > Lepidoptera > Hesperiidae > Hesperia > Hesperia comma. The sequence continues at coordinate 16,016,491 of FR990024.1, forward strand.
TTAATTAAATCATGTGGGTAATTCTAAAATATTCTTGTGATGTCACGACAAGCTTAAATCGCGTTATCACGCTATCGAAATTTTGTACACCGCTCGCATGTAAATAATTTTGGAACGAGATCATTTGGAGCTCGACCGCACCTCAAACATGACATCCAGTAGGGGGAGATTTTCCCTTCCTTAGCACGTCATATAAACTTAATTTATTGCTTTTACATCATGGTGGATAAAACAACCCTTCATACACCATGACACCGACCCGACTTAAACCTTAACACTATACCTTAACCTCTTAACACCCTAGAACCACCGTAAACACGCAACTCACCAATATTATTCAGTATCCGCGGCAGGTTATTGAGCGCTACGAAGAAGTTCTCGCACACGCCGTCGATGATGACGAGCCGGCGCTCGCGCGACGACTTGCTGAACAGACTCTTCACCGCCTTCGTACAGTACTTCGACACTTCGGAGTACTCGTCCTTGGATAGTGTTATCAGGATGTCCAGGGACAACGGAACCGAGGATGGCATCGTTCTGGGAACATTTCAGAATAATATAAATTAAGGCAAAATGAAATTTGCAGCCTGCAGCCCAGTACAGTCAGTCATTCACTCGCACACAGCCCTTGCGGCGCTCCCGTAAGTGGTCGTGTGAGTCAAGCATTAAAACATAAAATACTACAATTTCCATTCAGTGTCAACCTAAAATAAACCTTAAACAAACACAATACGGTATAATTCAGCCCGCAGCCCACCCTACCAGTATAGTGAGACACTCGGTGAGCACGGCCAGCTCGCAGCACCCCCGTAAGTGATCAATCTAAAATGAACCTTTACCAAACGAAATACGGTATAATATAGCCTGCACTCACTCGCAACACTCGCGCACTATGCGCGCAGCCAGCACGGCGAGCTCGCGGCGCACCAGACAGTGGTCGTGGGTGACCAGCGGGGCCAGGCTGCGCGCCACCAGCGCCAGCTTCTCGCCCGCCGCCAGGTACCACGCTACATTCGTACTTTCGTAGCATCAACGTAAAATAACCCTTTTGCAACTGTAATACGGTATAATTTAGCCTGCAGCCCCCCACCAGTATAGTCAGACACTCACTCGCAGCACTCGCGTACTATCCTCGCAGCCAACACAGCGAGCTCGCGGCGCACCAGACAGTGGTCGTGCAAGACAAGCATTTAAACATAAAATACTACTATTTCCATTCAGTGACAATCTAAAATAAAGCTTAACCAAACGCAATACGGTATAATTTAGCCTGCAAACCCCGCCCAGTATAGTCAGACACTAACCCTCAGCCTACGACCAGTATAGTGAGACACTCACTCGCAGCACTCGCGTACTATCCGCGCGGCCAGCACGGCGAGCTCGCGGCGCACCAGACAGTGGTCGTGGGTGACCAGCGGGGCCAGGCTGCGCGCCACCAGCGCCAGCTTCTCGCCCGCCGCCAGGTACCACGCCACCGAGCGCAGCTCCGGCTTAGCGCTCTTGGGCTTCTTCGAGCTCTTGCTTGACGAGCTCGTGTTTGATGATCCGTTGGTGGCTGGCGTGTTTTCTGTCGACGATTCAAATTAAGAACAGTTAGCCCCCGTTCCGTAACTTGACCAAAATGCCCAAAACGTTCAAATTTCTGTGAAAAAGTGTCGTTTTGGTCGAGTTACCGAACGCGGGGTTAGAGTAAGTAGTTGGCGCGTTTTCTGCCGACGATTTAAAATAACACATTTGGTTAGTTGGTGACGCATTTTCTGCAAGACAATTCAAAACAACAAGGTACTGGCTGAATTGATTTATGATAATGGGAATGTAAAGATGTAGGTCCAGGTTACATTAAGCTTATATTAGATCTTTAGATTTCATTCAGTTGGAGTTTTTTAGAAGGCCCACAATTTGCTCATATTTAAGTTGACTATTAACTCTACCATCAATTATGACTAGAGCTGTGTGTCAAAATATGCTTCCGGCGTCATCAGTTATAAGGAAAGACCTAAGTGGGCCATAAAAATGTTGAAAACGTAGTAAAAATAGATATAATACGAAATTACCCTTATCCTCAGCTTCAGCCTTGGTGCTGCGCTCGATCATGGCGGTGAAGTCCTGCAGCGTCACCTCCGGCTTCTGCTTCAGCCGCTTGTTGTTCATCGTGATGCACAGCACGCGGTGCGTCGTCTCCAACGCCGACTGTCACCATAAACAATTGCTAATAAACAAATCGATAATGCCTAGTCGACAAACAGACAGACAGATAAGTGGTCATTTTCGTAAATATACGTAAGTAAGCCTACCGTATCACCGACGCGTAGTCGAACGAAGAAGCGAAGGATACGATATTTTACCGACTCCTCAACCAACCCACTTATCAAAATTTTCAAGGATAACTTGAAAATGGGTGTACGTTTAAAGTAAATGATATGTCATATTTAAGAAAAAACCCTCAGGTTGAACTGAGCAGTGCAGAGTTCAACGTCATCCGACAGTCCGAACCTATCACCATAGAATCGTCAGTTATTCAGAAGGGTGCACAAGCAGAGTCGTTACAGCTTCGGACTCCACAGCCGCTGAACCTTCCTACACCCCACCCCACTCCACTACACAACACAACACACTCACAACAACAACCGCGTGCCCCGGGTTGTGCCGGCACATGGCGACGTCCTGCAGCGCCGCCAGCACGCCGGGCAGGATGCTGGCCAGGTACTCCGCCGCGGGCTCGTCCAGCGCCGGGTTCTTCAGATACATCTTCGAGTCCAAGAACTCACGGTGCGACATCGTGTGCGCGCTCAGACAGTCTATGCTTATCAGTCTGAAACAAATGCAATATGTGTTTAGGAAGTCTAACAAATTATTTATTATTTATTTAATCTTATAATATTTTTTTATATTGAAAGGAAATACTACATAGATAAGTATAACAGTGGTGAATGGTCACAATTGTACCACTTATAGCCTTGCAATGAAAATGGGAAAACCATTGATTAAATACAACTCCTCCGTATGTGGTAACTAAATAATTCAGCTTAAAGCTTTTCATGTAAAATGCACTGTTAAATGCGCTGTAACGAAAAATTGCAGTTGTTATTTCCTCACCTCAATTCTCTCAACCTCTCCAGCTTAGCGATATGCACGGACACAAACACAGCCTGTGCCAGTAGAGGCACCTGTGTCTTCAGGATCTGGATCTTCACATTGTCGGTGGCACCCAGCATCAGCGCCGTCAGACACTTCATCACGCTCAGCTTTAACTCCTCTGGTACTTCTGCCACTATAGTACACATAAATAATATTGATATTGATATAGCAACATTTTTGACAACTTATACTCCAAAGGACATAAACTGGGTATGAAAGTTTATATGAGCATAGAGGCTGAACACATTACATTACCTAAATTTCGACTTAAATCCAATACAACAAACAAAGGAGCAGACATATGAATTTTATATTACTATATGTCTGTTATGGTTGAATTTTTAACATATTCTTAATAAATCCAAGTATGATTGAGCCATCTTACTCCTATGACAAACTTTGAGCTGGTTGTAAATTTGATTGTAGTGAAATTAAAGTTGTATTCAAATCAAATTTGAGTTTAGTCACAGAAAAGTTCAGGACCACTTCAAAATCTTACAAAACACATACATACAAACATACATACTTACCCATGCCTAATTTTGCTCTGTCAAATACAAGGCTGAGCAGCCCAATTTCAGCTTTTACAGCTACGTCCAATGTTGTCACCTTTATCCGTTGCAATACTGCTGTCATTGCATCAATTATTTGTATCAGCAAATCATATTTACGCCTGGAACAAATGAAGATAACATAGATTTAATTTGGAGTCCATCAAATTCAACTCAAACTCCATTTTTTTTTCAAATTACAATGTGTATACTCTTGTCCCCTAATTTCTAACTTTTTAGTGTTTTTTTGCAACAAAACCATAAGAGATTAATTTATGTTTTCATAACTCAATATACACATGACTAACACCTCGTCCCAGCTGGGAATCAAACTTAGGGCCTCTTCATTCACAGACATGGTCACTAGCTGCTATACTATAGGATCATCAATAATAACAAAATTCTTGCTGTTGATATTAGTTGGTAACAGGGCATGTAACGTAATCATCTGGGAAGGATCTTTCCAATATCACAGTAAGGACAAACCAGATGTGGGCAACTAACAGAACATTTAAAAACAATACTTACTCATTTTCAGCAGACTTGATGTGTGTTATGAATGGAAACAGAATGTACTGCTGCAGCTCCTGAAGAGTCTCTGGCTTCACGGTGGGCACCATAGCCATGAACTGGGCTATATGCTCCTTCGTAGGCTGAATCATCACGGAATCGCACAATGGCTTTATACGGAAAAAAGATTCTCTTAAATGGGACTTCACACTCATCTTCATCATGATAATTTCTCCACGATCGTCAATTTTGCCGCAGACACCGAAACGCCGCTAGGTTCAACAAATACAAAACAGAATCACTGCGTTTTCTGCATTGCCGTATTAAAATTTGCGCCCATTATGATTAATGCAGTTTCCCAATTCCCAAAATTGTCGATATTCTTGAATTTCTTGAATCTATAATTCTATATTGACATTATTGACAAATGAACAGAGATATAAATGTCATTATGTCATTCATATAACTTGATATTCCCTATTCCCTCAGGTTTGTTTACAAGTACAATAATCCGAACGTAGCAGTTCGAAATCAGAATAAATAAATCTATGTGCTAGCAACATTGTCTGGATTGTCATATTCCTTAAATTAAATGTCAAAATCAGCTGTAATGGTTGTATTGTAATCTGTGTTAGTGTTTTGTGTCAAACTAATCAGGCGAAAAATAACTGTATTTAAATCTAAATCCTTAATTATTTTACGAGACGATGCTAGCATAAACGATTACTACTACGAAAACTGGAAAAATGTTCACTTTGGGGGGCCAGCGAGTCTTACATAAGTGCCTCAAGATTTTGAGGTTAGCAATTGTAGATTTCAGCAGTTTACCCGATATCAAGAAGTTAAACATTGTCAGAACTGTGGAAAAGACATTAGAGAACAATACGAGTATATTTATAGAGAGCCCCATTCACGTTAAAGTGCAGCCGATCGATGTCAACGATTTGAAAGCTCACAACAAGTTAACAATGACTTTATATAGCCAAGGAAAAGACACGAGCGACTTCACAGTGAAACAGACGTCGAAGCGCTTAGAGTTGCTCAACAAGAACACATCTTCCGACCGGAACGACGTTTGCTTAATACAAGTTCCATATAAACTGAATGTGCAGGTCACAACTACAGATAATGCTTCCGTGCACTTGGCTAAGCTGGAAGCTGATGAATTCATTATAAAGACGCAGAAAGGCGACGTAAACGTTGCTGATATTAAAGCTGATAATTTAAAAGTTGAAAGTGTATCTGGAGATATTCAAACCGAAGGAAGATTGCAAGCTAGTCATATTGAACTTAAAACCGGTTTGACTGCAGGCATCAAGTGTAATAATATTATGGCGAACGCATTCAATGTCTCGACGCACGCGGGCCCTGTGTCAGTCAAGTCCTGCTACAGTGACAACTCTCATTTTACAACTCTAATGGGCAACATTCGTTTGGAGAATCTTCATAGATCTGTGACAATCAATGTTATTCAACAGGGAAACTTGCACATAACAGGTTTCTCAGGTAATTTGCAGGCTTCCTTGAAGAGTGGAGATGTTTACATGCATGCCTCACAGCTCACTGAGAAAAGTAGTATTTTCATTCATGAAAAAGGCAAAGTGGAGTTATTAATACATGATATTCTCAAAAACTTGCCATCAACAAATCTAATAGCAGAGAAAATAAAGGTTGATGAGAAGATCCTTAAACTGGGGAGGTTTATGGATGACTCTCATCCAAAGAGATTTAGGTACGAAAAGGAACCTCATATTGAAATCCACATAGTCTGTAAGAATGGTTCCATTGAGTTAAAAGAAACAGATTTACCGTTTATTGTGTAAACAAGCAGTTTCTTGAACAATATAATTTTATGTATATTGGGTAGATGTCAAACATTAATTCTAGATGATAAATATAATTGTCTATTTAAATACTTATTGGATTAAATGTACATAAACCAAAATTTTATTGTTGAATCTTCATTGAGTATTTAGTCATTTATTGGTAGTATTTTCAATTTTGATAACTTCTTCACAAAGCAGGTCTACTTTGTCATTTTTGAAAAAAGTTTCTCTGTAATTAAATATACATTTGAATAAGTGTTTACACTATATAATATTATTGCTGTTTACACACTGATTAATATTATGTAAAAATAATAATATAATATCATGTTTTCACTTGCCAAGATAAAGAAATATTATCTCAATAACACTGTTATATTGCTCCATAAGGCATTTACTATGACTATGAATAACATAATTATATTATAGTTAATTGTAAATTTATATTTATCTGTATGTTCACTTGTTGTTCATTAATTATTATAATATACTCAATGCATAATTATCTATATCACTTTAATATAATGACACTTGCATTCTATGGCTGTTATAAAACTTATAATAATATGTAATTATATTTGGCTAGTATTACAAAGTTTAAATGATATGCATTGTAATGATCAATTTATGACGATTTTTTTTTCTTATAAGATAGTGCTTGACAACGATCCCACTCCCACCTGATGGTAAGTGGAGATGAAGCCATAGTGATGAGCACACTAACTTAGATAAAGCCTATTCACTCTCCTCTTGAAGACTCCCACGTCATATGTAACGATTCCCAATATAGTAGTATGAGTAATTATACACTTCAAAATTATATATATAAATATTATAATATAAATAGCTGGTTAAAGGACTATAAGTTAAAAATATTTTTATGTTATTAGAGTGATTTGCTTTCACTGTTATTTTAGGCTTTATTTAGACAGTTCCTTCAAGTAATGCGTAAATGTCTGTATGTAGTCAGTATTCCTAGTCTATAATTTTTAATTATTGTAATATTATTATTTATAGACTTTAGTTTCAACCAAATATGGGACTCTGGGTACTCTCTCGGGACTTTATTCTTTTTTTTCAGTTGTTACGCATTTGAGTATACTTTACTGACTGCCGCTTTGTATATTTAAATATTTTTAATCTTCTGTAAATAAGAATAATATCCTAAAGTTTATTACATAAAACATGTGCATGATTTCGAGGATTATTAAACCATACTCAGATTCGACCCAGTTCATCAGTATACTTAGGCTTATGTTGAACTAATAACTACAATTAGTACTTATTTATTCCTTGGCAATCTTTAACTGGGATGCAATGGATCTTCGTCACTGTAAACTACCTATTATTCATTGTATGGTTTTAGTAACATACTTTATTTAGTTTATCGTTATTTGTAAGGCTTAAAGAATGTAACAAATTGTGATTAGTACTGTCTCGTGTTAAAGAGAATTTAAAAAGCAAATGTCTTTAGATGACTTGTAGTGTAATGTATAATAATAATTATTATTTTTCTGCCAAAAAATCTTTAGTTCTTTTATATAAATAGATATGTCTCGACAAGTAAATAAACGAGTGTAATTCGACTTCCTTTACCACCAGTAACCGCGTTTATTTTTATTCTTATTTTTCAGTTGTTTTTTGTGACTCTAAATTATCATTTGATTGTTTCTCGGAACGATCCTTATTGTATGTAAGTATAAATCCTAGCTAGAAGAAATATAGTTGATCATTCAACTATATTTCTTCGTGGTTTCTCGTTCGAAAGATAAAAATAATATTAAATGCAATGTTACCGTTGTAAAACTTATTTAAATATTTATGTGTAAAATACCTACGTATTTATTACGTAATTAAAAATCAACAATTATTTGTTTGCCTTTGCATTAAGGAAGTAGTAAAAAAATTAATTAAGAATTTAATGAAGTACATACCTAAATAATATCTACTTTTTATTGGAGTCTCTACAGCGGATGAATGATTGATAATGATCCAAGCAAGTGTCGAAATTTCAAAACGCAAGTGACCGTTTGCATTTAAAATGTCGTTCGTCTAGTTAACTTGGTGGGTTGGTTTATGGTAGGAAATAATAATAATGTTATGATGGTAGTTCTATATACCTACTAAAGGTACCTAGGTACTTTGTTGTTGCTCTTGTTATGGATGTCTGTAAAATGTTAAAGATATTAAAATTAACGTATTTAGACCATGGTTTCATTTTTATAACGTGTTGTATTTTTCATTATTATAAAATTACTAGTAAATCCGCCCTCGCTTCGCTTCGGGAAACCAGTCCCTTCAAAAATCACTATAAATATTAACAAATTATGTTATTCCGATGTCTAAAGCTATATTACTGCAAAGTTTCATGAAAATCCGTTCAGTAGTTTTTGCGTGAAAGAGCAACAAACACATCCTTACAAACTTTCGCATTTATAATATTAGTAGGATAGTAGGAAGTAGGATATTAGAGCCCCTTATAAAGACAAAAATGCAATCATCTCTCTGCCAGTTTAATGTGAACGATGGTATGAAGTTACGATCGCGGCCATCAGTAAGACAAAGAAAAGGGTGAAAAGAGAGAGAAAGTAACTGACTTTCAAAATCCCAGCCGCACAAAGAAAGCACTTTTATAAGCCTTTATAATTGCAAAGTTTGTATTGACGATCCAAGTGATTAACACGTCGGATTGCGGTGCCAAAGGTTCTGGAATCCATTCTCAGCGAGGCGGAATTTGAATGATAAGTTTTTTCCGTCCTGACAGTGTCCTTGTCTTGTGTGTTGTTCATGGGAATCCTAGTGTGCTGTGTGGGGATATGAGTATAATTATAGTGTTTTAATGTACATATGTTCGGATCAAATCTTACACGCTGACTGCTGACTATTTCCCGTTACTCTGACTTGAAAATTTGCATTTTGCCGATAAAATGCAATTTTATTACAAATATGATGATGATGGTATAGGTACTATGCTCAGGATTGGCTATAGACAGGAAAACTTCTCAACAAATTTTATTATTGCTTTAAATTTTAATTTCAATAGCAGTTTGTGTTTTTGGTTTTTGAAATTATATAAGTAGATATTCATTTCTTTTATTATAGTACCTAAGTACCTACTTATGTTTAGGTCGGAGTTGGATTAAAGCTAATGTATGATGCTGATACCTGCAAGTGTCTAAATAGCAACAGCTCACAACTACGTAAGTAAGTAAGTATGCGTTGATTTAAAATTTGCCTCAATTTCGTTTCAGAAAAGGCAACTGTAACAGAAATTTAAATTCTGTAATCTCGAGTGACATACCTATATATATTTCTGCCCTTAGTTTGTATCCTTAGTATACCTACTTATTCCGACCGGAAATCGAACCATACATACCTGTCAAGGATTATGTTGCCGAAAGAACGCCACCAACATCACCGTTACAAAAATAAACGATAGAAAAACTTGTTTCTATTGAATGACGTAATTGCTTAATTACTAAATAAGTACATAATAATTAATTGAAGATATCTTAAATTCGATCACGGACCAATATTCCTGTTTCAATTTGTTTTATTTTTTAATTAGGTGCAAAGATGTTTCTGGGAACGGCAGCGGAGATAACGAGGCAGTTTATATGCAGCGGCGGGCGGCGCGCGCGCCATTCTACGTGTGACACCCGCCATGCCGGCCTGCGCGCCCGAGTACCGCCTCGCGCGAACCAACTCCGACTTAGTGTTCGCCCCGCGAGTCAAGCGATGCGCTCACCAGCCTTCAAACTTCACCGCGCTCAGGAGATCCTTCTCTTCGACCTTCTCGCTGATCCCCGAGGAGCGCGCCATCTCGCCTGAACGACCACCGCCTTTGCCTCGACTTACACGAATCATCACCTGGGGCCCCAGACAATTCCTGCGGCCGCTGTTCGCGCTGCTCAGCCTCATCTCGCACCCGGCCTGGAAGCAGATACTGGTGGTTTTACCTACACTATGGATCGCTGCGTCCCTGTTCATCTTTTGGAAATGTGTCCAGTGCCCGATCGGCGTTTTGAAAATGGTTGGACGAGCTATATCTAAGAATCCGAACAAGCCCCGGACGGTCATGATCAGCGGCGGCAGTTCAGTACAAGCCCTTCACCTCGCTCGTAACTTCCACTCTGCTGGAGCTAGAGTGGTCGCTTTCGAAATAGAAGGCCAGTTTGCCCTACTGAAGTATTCGGCGGCTGTACACAACTTCTATACAGTGCCTCGACCGAATCCTGCAGACCCGTTAGCGTATGCTCGCGCTTTGAAAGAGATCGTGGAAAGAGAAAAGGTGGTGTTCTACATACCTGTGAATTCTTCGACTCCAGCTTACTATGATGCCTTAGCAAAACCGCATTTGGAAGTTATCGGTTGCCAGTGCTTCGTACCATGTGCCCGGGATGTCGTCGCATTGGATGACCCTCTGGAATTAATAAGAGTGTGTCGAGTAGCTGGTCTGTCGATACCGCAATACTGGGCAGTGACAAGCGAAGAAGATGTCCGAATGTGGTACGAAAGTGGAGCTTCCAAGGAAGGTCGACATTTCATAGCAAGCGCTGGAGCGCGAGGGGCAAGGGATCGATTACGGTTCGTCATGCCTGAAGAGAAGGCACAGTTCAGATTCCCCCGAGAGATAAGTTCAGAAAAACCATGGGTCATTGTGAGGGAGCCAAAGGGAGAGAGGATGATCACTTGCACTACTTTGAAAGAGTCGCGTGCGGTGAATAACGTAACTTGTCGTGTGGATTCATCGAAAAGAGGACTAGTGCCGCAAAAAGACGAGGAAGCCGACGCTTGGGTCCAGAGATTCGTATCCTGCCTTTCACCGTCACGGCCTATGACGGGACACATCTCGTTCAGGCTCGTGCGGGAAGAAGGAACAAACGGGCACGTGAACAGAATCGTAGCGATGGGTGCCCGTGTTGGAGTATCGCTGCCGTACTTGTGTCAAAGTCCGACCAGATGCGGACATACGGCAACAGTCGGCAAGCTATTGAACACTGTGCTCGATACACGCGAAGCACTGTTCGCATTCTGGGATCCTTTGCCGTACTGCGCTTACTATCAGTCACGATTACCGGAAGATCGCCGGCTGCCGCCGCCGGAGCCTTGCAAGACGCCACCGAATGTGCCTCTTTGAGTCAGGCGTGGGTTCGGCTTAGGTTATTGTTAAAACACTCAAGTACCTGAAGCGTGCGTGAGTGGATGCTCTCTGTATGGCGACACGCCTGCCACGCTCTCTGTGCATGTTGTTCACTGTGGAACTCGCACAAGGTCGCGGGGTCAGGGGACGATATGAAACGTTCGTAACTACTAAGTAGATATGTATATGAGTACAATCGCAAAAATATAGACTTTCTTATTATTCTTATAGATAATGGAGTAAGTACTTGGTCGGCTATTGTTACTGTTATTTATACCAGCGGCGATAAAGATAATAAATTTATTTATTGAAGCGACTGTTATTTATTATTTTCTCGACGTTTCCCCGGCGCAATGTTTATTTGGGAATTCTTTAATCTTCCTGTGCTTTGTATGCTTAATAAAAGTGCAATGTAATCTGGCCTCAATTTAAAATCTATGCAGTCATAAATATGAAAGTTGATATCATAATAAATATAAGTTACTTAAGTATCTTTATAATGTCTGTCTATCATTATGATCATTAAAAATGCACTTATTCTGACTGTATTACCTATATTTGTAGTTTTGATTAAACTTTCATGTAACTACCTACACATTTAGTGAAAGAAGAAAATTGTAGGTACCTAGGTAGGTAGACACAGTAGTTTTACACATTTTCTTTTATCCGATACAATTCCATTTAGTTTAGGTAGGTACCTACTTATTCTTTGCACAGATGACAGGCACATACTGTAAACATTGAATGACCCATAAACTGGTGAGTGAAACAGTTATTTCATTATAGATATACCAATGTACCACATTCACGTGTCTAAATATTATTCTAAATAATTTTCTGTTAAAATTGGAACCCATCGATCCCAAGCGATAATTTATTTCAACAAGCGATAATTATAATTTCACACACGTCTCAGTTGTAGGTACTCATACGCTTCATGTTTGGTAGTGTTGTATATTATACAAAATTAATAGTTAAACTAGGTAATGTAAAAAGTCTTAGTTAAAATTAAAAATATATGAATCTATGCTTAAGAAGGTTATACTTTGATTAGTTGAATTATTTTTAAATATTTGAATCGGTCCTTTACTTTGAATTGAACTTGAACGGGAAATCGACTCATCGATGAGCATAAGAATCATCAAAATCAGTACACGCCTTAGATTCTTTTTGTTCTAGACCTAGCTAGCTAGACCTTCACCAATCAAATATTCATACTTATTAAGTACTTACTTACATAAACTGTTGAACGCTGTTGACATTATTGGACATTATGGACAAAGCAGTGATAAGTGAGTGACTTACACACAAACAACCAAACAAACTTACTAACTTATTTACTAATGAATGAACTATTCGTGAAATATTCATTCAAGAAATCATTAAACAATTTCGCATCTCATTGCATGGTACCTATTTATTTTAACAACTCGACAACTCACACAAATGCCAACTCTCCGCCGCGCCGCTTTGATCAATGTTCATTTTAGATTGAGGACGAGAATTTAAAATTCTCAAACATTTTTGGTTACACTGGCACTGCCACAAACTTATTTGACCCGGTAAGAGGGGCGCTACTGTCTTTGTCTTTGTCTGACAACGGTATAACATTTTGCATTACTTCCAATTTTGGCCACCGGATCAGATAAGTTTGTGGCACTGTACAAGCTAAATTGTGCACAGGTAATAAATTTGTTTCGACTCGTCGACTCAAGTATAGAAAATGTGGCATTTTGAGGTTCATCCTACGATACCATTAAGGTTTAATTACTGTTATAAAGGCCTGTTAATGAAAGTATTTCCCATCCAGTCTACATCCGCGAGCAAAGATCACTTGTAATCGATATTTGTCCTCGTTAATCGGATATTAAGTGCGACAGAACACTATGTTAATGAGCATTAGATATTATTATTTAGTGATAGTTAAGTAGTTGACAAATTTAATAACATAAATGATCAACGGAAAAGTTATGTAGATTCATTATATTATGTACTACTTGCAGGTATGCAGGTACATGAGTCTTTCCTGGTTTGCTGTAGGTACTGTCTGCGCGAGTCTGTGAAAGCTGCTAGGGCCATCAGAAAGAAAAAATAGGTATATATTATTTAAAAAGGAGAGAGGTTCGATGGAGCAGTAAATATAATACGAGTAATACTAGCTATGATTCAGTCAAAGCCCATGGTTCCAAATTATACTTTTAGTTTAACAGAATGACTGATTAGCTCAATGCAGAGGTTCAGGGGCGCCACTAGCTACATGAGCGTCCGTGTTTTGCAGTTAAGTATAATTTTTGGTATCACCACTAGCTGGTGATCTGTGATTTTTCCTTCATTTTTTTATTAAATTTAAGGTAGCAAACGAGCATGGAGCACCACCCTTCCGCTGCCGCCCATGGTAATTAATTATGACTAACTTGACACAAGAATCAATTTATTGACTGCGATAATTCATTCATTTAGTAAATGGTGTTAGAATATTACTTAACTAGATTGATAATAAGTGGGAGGGACACGAGGGCAATGATAGTTAGTCCTGTTAGTTAATTTTAGAAACTCTAGCTAGGCTCTACCATTTGTAGCAGTTGGTAACTAAGTTATTCAATACATTTTACGTATATCACACGGCTTACCTCACGTTACTATTTTGTCGGATTCGCCGAAGGAGTATGGAGGAGCCGAGGAGGATTTATTTCCAAGGAATCGGTTCGAAACTAGTCGGGCGAATCCGACAAAATAGTAACGTGCACAGACATAGTAACTGTGTGTGGTAACGTGAGGTAAGCCGCGTGATATACGTAAAATGTATTCAAACACTCACGAATCATTCAGTACTAAAATAAGTTATTCAAATAAATGTTTTTACATGGATGCTTTACATTCTGGTTTACTTGATATTACCTAATGATGAAATTATTTTCTGTTCAGATTTTGTCAAATCCCGATGCCTCATTTATTGTGACAACTGAAACGTAGAGTTAAACAACTTCAAAAAAATAACCTAAATCTCTACTATATAGGTTAAGTACCTATATACATAATGGTATTACTTAATGATACACAATAAGGCAATATGTATGTAGGATTAATGTCTGTTAAAATCGTGTGTCGCAGATAATACATTATGATAGAGACGGCAAGTGGACTTCGGTCACAGTTCGTACCACATTATAAGTTTTAGTTTGATTTCTGAGCACAGTGTCTATTTTGGACCTATTGATTAGAATGGATTATTATATTAGCAGGATTATTCATGCCACTTCATAATTTTGACTTCGGAATATTATAACACGACGGCAACGCTTTAGGGTCATAGTAATAAATTATACGAATTTACGAAATTACGAAGACTTTACTAGTCTGGCTGGATAATAGGCAAAACTACCCTAGAAAGCAAAATGTTAGAAATCAATAAATAGTTAACTCTCCATATATTTATAAATTATATTATAATATTTAAGAAGTTAATATTCTGTTTTAAAAGTGGTAGAGCGGTAGTGGTAGAGTGGTAGAGAGTTCTTCCGGGGTGGTTTAATTCTATTTCGAAGACAGTAATTTTTATTTCTGACAAATTATCTTTACCAAAGTGTAGCTGTTCACAAGCTCACAAGCGAGTTAAAATCAGGTGCATTTTTCTAACAAACAGTTTGCATGTTTGCATGCGCCGTCTGAGTCGAGTGATAAGGTGTTGTTGTAGAGTGAACTGCACTTAGTTGATACGGTTATCGCCGTCCGGGTCACCGGTCACTGGTCAGCAGACGTGACCGCCCGTTGCCGCCACCGGACAAAGATCACACCTTTCTTGCGGGATAAAATAGATCTAGGCATAAATTGTATTTTGCAAACTGAAAATACATTTTTATGGGTGGCAAGCCTAGAGTTTACCCGGGGGAACAACCGTACGTCACGGACTCACGGTGATTGTACCATTACTATCGCTATAATACATAATAATTGCTTTAACAGCATTGTGTTGAACAATGTGTTCCGAAAAGAAAGGGGTGGAGCCGATTACATTTTTTAGAGGCGACTATCTCAGTCCTAAGGTGTAGCAATGTACAACGCATCTGTGACCGAATTAGGTAGAACGAGATTCGTACTAACAATTACTATCTGGACTATTACCTACGGAAATTAACTTACAGGACTATCAAAAACAGTCCCTATCCTCACACTCATTAACAAATTAACCAAATAATGTTCTAAAAACATCTAGTAACCGGACTTATCATTCTAGCCCCTCAATTGAGTCTTGTTCTGGGTTGGTCACAGTTGTCACACTTAACACCATAAAAAACCCTAGTGAACACATCCGCGTGGCCTGGACAGCACAAATATGACGTCAATAACACCCACGAAAAGGGAACAAACATTTATCTTTCCTTGAGATTCCTCTATTTAAGTAAGTAGGTACAGTCAGCGTCACAATAGTGAGATAGTATACTATCTCGGCTACGGTGTCGTCAAGGGCGAGGGATGATAGTTGACGCGGTATAAACTGTACAATAAATAATCAACAATACTTCCAATCGGTCACAACAATAAGCAAACTCTTTGTAAAAGGCTAATTTAGTCTTTCGAGGTGGCATGCTTAGCATTCGAGCTAGTTTTTAGCAACTTATGGAGATGGCAAGTGGCAACAGTATATTCTAAATCATAGCAAAGATATACACGACGAAACCCGGTGATGTCTTGTCGGCACAAGAGCGTGTCGGGTGGAGGCAGATGCCAGCACCAACGGCCTGGTTGTAGATCGCGTCTTTGTGCAAAATAATACGGGATCAGGTTTACTTTTCTATATTAAACTAAACACTTCAACAAAGTCTAAGACTCTGTGAATAGTGAAAACTGTTTCGTATAAAACTAATCTAAAGACTGTACTGGCCACTTAGTTACTTTAAAAGGAAACAAGAGCATGATAAAGAAATTCAATTTTTTTTCCCAAATTCAATTTTTTTAAGATTCACGCTCATTTTAAGATAATACCGCCTTTTTTATAAATTTGTGATTTCTTTACATTGTTGTAATCGTGTTGCTTTGGTGTACCTACAATAAAGAGTATTGTTATTATTATTATTGACGGCTATTTGACGTCCCGGATGGCGCAATGGTTAACACGCCGGATCGCTGTTCCGAGGGTCCTGGGTTCGATTCCCAGCGAGGCGGAAATTTAAATGATGAATTTGAATTTCCGTTCTCGGTCTGGGTGTATCCTTGTCTTGTGTGTTGTCCATGGCATCCTAGTGTGGGGCTATGAGTGTGTAGCGTTATTATTATTATTGATATTATGTGAAGTAAGCGATAAACTTGGGGCTCAAGTAAATATTATGCTAATTTATTGATGCTTTTGCTTTTCTATCAAGATCAAATCGATACACAATTGTAGGATTTTATTAGCAGACTTCGGCTCTGGATTATCGACTCCAAAATTTCCAACATTATTCATTATCCCCAGAGAAGCGAGGTCAGGTTACCAGTAACAAGTTTGCACATAAACATCGACTTCAATACAAACAATAACCTACTTCCATCGAATTATTCCGACGATTCGTTCGATTTGTAATACTTTACAATAGGGACGAGATAAACTACGGATATTGGAAAAAATATCAAGGGCGATTGTAGTATTACCGACGAGTTGGGTGAGATAACAAGTGAAAATTTAAATATTGAACAGTGAACAGAAAGTCTACTAACCGCTACTTACAAACCATACTTAATATTTTATTTTTTATTTATTCGACACTTTTCAACGTCGCAGGTGGCACGGACAACATAAATAACGCAGCACGAAACTAAAACTGGCCCGGTAGTCAAGAGAGAGTGTCAAGAGGCGAATTCAGGACCCTTTATTTTGCCAGCACCCAAACTAGATAACATCCTAGTTCCTACTAATATTATAAAAGCGAAAGTTTGTAAGGATGTGTGTGAGTGTGTGTGTGGGTTTGTTACTCTTTCACGCAAAAACTACAGAACGGATTTTCATGAAACTTTGCATTAATATAGCCTAGACAACGGACTGGTCCTCCGAAGCGAAGCGAGGGCGTGTTTACTAGTTCTTTATAATGGTGCCTCTTGATCGTCTGAAACCTGAATGTATCAAAATAACCCTATATTCAGTGTTGATAACCTGAAGCCTGGCAGCTGTCGTACCAGGGCTATGAAGTTATCGCACATGGATTAAAATGTATCGTAAAATAGGTATATATAGTGATTTCGGGATAGATGACGTTGAGGATGGAGAGAAGTAAAAACGGTGGACATTACTATTTATGCAGATATGAAGTAATCGTAAGATTTGGAGCGCTGTCTGTCAATTTGCTAACGGCCAGCGAGAATCGTATTTGATATGTCTGTGACGATTACCACATGTAACATAAGATCTTCTAGTTATAGAGCGGGGTTTGGCATGAAAGTATGCATTATTATACCTAAAGATTAATAACGTTGTATCAAAATGGTATCCGAAACATGTGACATCCCTAGCGCAGAGATATTACCGGATACCCTGTCGTGAGTGGAGCTCATGAAGCGTACGATGCGAGGGCGGAAGATGTTCTTTGTACCGATAAGTGGTTGCCATGCGCCCAGGACTATTGACGACTGAATTACTTAGCTGGCTCTTCCAGCTTCGCTATTTTGTACGTTTACATACTATTTTCCTATTGTAGAGACAGCTTTCATAGTTTTGTTTTGCTAAGTATTTGGGATATTATCATTAATACTTAGTTTTAATTCGGATATAGATGTTAAGGTGTAGGCTGCTTCTTAGGATTAACTATAGAGCAATGTTCATAGGTAATGTCCTTGTAAAATATTTCCACTAAAGAGTACCTACCTACCTTTTGATGAATATTCTGCAAAATCATAAAGCTTTCCAAAAAAATAAAAGGAGCAAAATAAGCATTGTTGATTAACAAACAAACAAACAAACAAGGTGTGTATGTGTTGTGTGTCAATGTGTGTGTGAGTGTGTGTGTGTGTAGGTGGGTATGTGTGTGTCTCTTTATGTATGTCCAAAATACTTCCTTAGGTCCAGAAATTTCCAGTGGGCGTAGTTTAGATTTTCTGCAGCAAATTGTTTATTCATTAAAGCTAATTTGTATTTTGCTCTGAATGCTTCAGTACCCATTTTTTGTTGCATAGGCGGGGGTAGGTCGTTCCATATTTTTGCTGCAGAGAATCTAAAACAGCCTGTATATCTCTTTTACATATTTATTTATTTATATTTATTCACATAAAAAATTACATCAGAAGAAAAATACGGATCGTTGGTCCCACACTAGGATTCCCTGTGTTGTGGATAACCAATAATCAACACCTTCCCAAAATGTTACAATATTTTGTTCAGTATCAACTAGTAAACAAAATAACTCAAATAAAATCAAAAAAAAAAAATAAACAAAAATATAGTAACAGAAAAGAGAAAAGAAAAAAAAAAGAACAACATACTTACAAAATTTTATAATAATAAGGTTATTGTTCCACTAGCATAGAGGCTATGTGTGTGTTTGTGTGTGTGTGTGTGTGTGTGTGTGTGTGTGTGTGTGTGTGTGTGTGTGTGTGTGTGTGTGCGTGCATGTGCGTGTTCGTTCTGTGCTTGCGTGTTTGGTTTGTTTTATATTACACTAACCATATTTTTTTCTTTGATTTATGTGAGGTATCCTGAGTTTATTTTCTAAGTTTTTACGTAGGCTGCGTTGCGCGGAATCCTTGACCCAAAGCAGCTTTTCATATAAGTACTCTGGCTTTTTATTCCAGATTACCCTCTGGACAAGACAGGCGTAGTATAGTTTCCTTCTACCACTCATATTTAAAATCCCCTTACTCTCGGTCTCCTCGGTATGTTATAGCTATAACGAATACATGCATTTTGCACTCTCTGTATCGCTCTGTCGGAACTGGTTGACAGACGGGGACCGTAAACAGAACTGCAGTAATTAAATTGTGAGAGAACTAGAGCATCACATAAGAGTACACGCAATTGTTCACTGATGTAGCTTCTGATTTTATATAAAGTCTTTAATTTAAAGAATGCTGTTCGAATTTTACTGTTTACATGCTCCTCATACTTTTGTTCCCCATCCATCAGTAAGCCGAGATTTCGAGCCGAAGTCACTCGCTCAAGGATGACATTGTCAATTTTTATTTCTGGCTCTTTATCTAGCACCCTTTTTATTTGTGGTTTGGTGCCAAGGATCAACATTTGTGATTTGGTAGGATTAAGGACAAGACCGTTATTTTGCGACCAGATCTTTATGTTTTTGAGATTATCATTGACTCTCTTTACTGCTTCACGCGTGTCTTCACTGTCGAATGAACAATACAATTGAGTATCATCTGCATATAGGTGGTATTTACTGTACTTTATATGGTGACGTATATCAGCAGTAAAAATTGTGAACAGCAAAGGACTGAGCAGTGAACCCTGCGGGACGCCTCGTTCAAGTGTCCTTAAAGAAGAGAATCTCTTTTCACCAGTTATAGCTTCTGTCACAACCATTTGTTTCCTATCTGTAAGAAAGGTTTTAAACCAGGCACAAGTATTATTATTAAGTAGGTACTTACTTAAGTTGTGCTTAAGTGTTTAAAACGGAAAAGAATTAAGTGATGAAATTAAATAAAAACATTGCAACAAATAGAACATAGTTAAACTTATTAATATGATCTTTATCTACTTAAATGAAATTTATGTATTGTTAATATAAAAATAATTGTCTTCTTATTTAAAACAACTGCCTCATAAAATTTATATTTATAAAATGATGACTTATAGATCGTTCAGTGATAAAGTAACGCATTTGTTTAAATGATAAGCCACAATTAATGCCGTCTACATAACGTCTGACCTACAAGCACTAGCCTTGGACCGTATCAATTGAGATTTTTTATCACTAAGTTTGATTATGACAACAATAGCGTTATACTAAATACATACGTATTCCTATAGAAACTAAAAATAATTTCAAATATCCGTAATTTGAATACTTATTGATAAGATAGAACAGGATTGAACAGTAAAATACTTTATCTAGAAGTAGATCAATAATCCAACAAAATATTGAATAATATTATAATTATTATACCAATTATTTTAACGAATCGACATTACTCGAGACTCAGATTATAGAACCAAAAGGCTAGACCTCAGTTTAAATTCGTCATTAAAATTTCAACAGTTCATCAATGAGAACGACTCCTCATTTGCAGCCCAAGCTACTCGACTCTGGAATGCACTGCCCAGTCGATTAAGAAAACCGTCCAGCAAATGCACTTTTAAGAAGCACCTATTCTCTCATCTGCTCAATTCCCTTAGTCATCACTAATTTGTCATAATATGTATTTGTATACATATTTATTTATATTATATATATATATATATTATATATATATTTTTTAGGTATATTTAAGTTTATGTATGATATTATTTTAATTACATGTATGTTTATTTATGATATGTATAATATATATTCTTTTGCCGCCTTCGTTGTTTTCCCACTGCCCAAAGGTTGACTGGCAGAGAATGCTTTTAGCATTAAGTCCGCCTTTTGCTCGTATACATTGTATGGTGCAAAGAAGCTTAAATAAATAAATAAATAAATAAACGACTGTTAGGTCTACATGTTTCCTAGCAAGTAATAATTTAATTTAAATACGCACATGCATGAGATTCGAACCGAAGCCTTCTGGAAGAGTCCAACATTTCAAACCCTTGGTTATCACTGCTACATTTGGTTCGGGAAGTAATAAGGTACTATTGTTTAACCCATCGCTGTAGGTACCAAAGGTTCTGGATTCGATTCCCAGCGAGGCGGAAATTTGAATGATGGGTTTAAATATTCGTTCTTGGTCTGCGTGCGTGTCCTTGTCTTGTGTGTTGTCCATGGCACCTGCAACACAAGGTATCCTGGTGTTGGATCATCTGTGTATAGTCTTATTTAGGTAAAACATTATTTCATAGAGGTACTTTTAATTTTTTTGTATTTCACAGTACAGTACTAGCAGTTCATAAATGTTAATGTATATAATTGACTTGTTTATTCTCGTGAATTATTGTGTATACAATCATAGACATAGTAACTATATACTGTTACGTGTCAGGAGTACTGGGTTCGAGAAAATGCCAAAATGTACCACAAAGACTTTATTGAACTCGTAGAAACACAATTACACACTGTACACAGTACACACCACAACACTATGCACGTAGGTACTCGTAAACACACTCGACGAACACTGTATCACTCGTAGAAATCACAACTTCTCACTGGTATCGCTCGTAGGTATCGCTGGTATCTTCCTGGTTCCGCTTCCGAAACTAGAATGTCTGCGGTTGGCCGATCGCTCCTTTTTATACCCCTCACGCACCATTCACGCTAATCCAGAACTTTCTCGCTAATTCCGGACGGACCAGATTCGTCTAAAATTCGAGAACGTTCCTTGCAACCGACTTTCGCCCGTATGACTATTGCCGTAATGGTCGAAGCGTCGTGCGTACTTTTGAAGACGGGCAATCGCGCTTTTGTTCTATTGTTGTCTCGACATGTTTATGGCCCCTATTGTTTATTGTTTAGCGAGGTACGCCAGGGCTGTCACATTGCCCCCCTCTTAGTCATGCTCGTCCCGAGCATTATTCGATCCATGAAATGGTGCCAATCTGTCCACGTGCACGATCTTCGGCTTTCTTCTGTCCCCCTGTCTGATCCGGTAGGTCACGTCATTAATCCTCGTGACAACTGTGTAGGGGCCTTCCCATCGTGCTTGTAGCTTCGGAGACTTCCCTTTCTTCCGCAGTGGATTGTGCAACCATACAGAATCTCCCTCTTTGAAACCATGTTTCCGAGCATCGCGATCGTAGCGGGTTTTCATCTTTTCGCTGGTCTTCAAACATTGCTCTCTTACAAGATCATGTGTCTCGTCCAATTGTATCCGTAAGTCCGCGATGTATTCAACGGTTGGTTTCGGGGCATCTGGCGGTGTTCCGGTAAGCAAATCCAACGGCAGACGCATTTCTCTTCCGAAGTTAACTTTAGCCGGTGTAAATCCCGTAGACTCGTGTATGGCAGACCGATATGACATCAGGAACAGAGGAATGTACCGATCCCAGTCTCGCTGATGTTCCTCGACGACCTTGGCCAAGTGATTTTCCAACGTTTGGTTGAATCTCTCCACCATGCCGTCAGATTGAGGATGCGCCGGTGTGGTACGTGTCTTATTTATTCCCAAAAGTTCACACATCTCCTGGAATAACGTCGACTCGAAGTTCCTGCCTTGGTCGCTGTGTAACTCCAATGGTACACCAAAGCGGCATACTACCTCCTGGACAAGTTTCTTGGCCACGGTCTTCGCCTCTTGGTTCGGAATTGCAAACGCTTCCGGCCATTTACTGAAGTAGTCTTGAACCACTATGATGAATCTATTCCCGTCTTCCGTCTGAGGGAATGGCCCAGCAACGTCTATGGCGATTCTCTCCCAAGGGGCTCCGACGTTGTACAGCTGTAGTTTCCCTTTGGATCTAGTGCGGGGCCCTTTCACTGAAGCGCACACTGTACACTTCCTGCACCAATCTTCGACGTCCTCTCGACACCGCACCCAATAAAAGCGTTCTCGTATCTTTACGAGGGTCTTCTTGATGCCGAGGTGCCCACCAGAAGTGCCATCGTGTACGAGCTTCAGCAAATCAGCCACTTTACTTCTAGGGATAACCATTTGCAGGGTTTGTTCCCTTCCGTTGAGTGACTCCCAGATCCGGTAAAGCACGCCATTCTCTAGTGTAAGGCTGTCCCACTGAGCCCAGTATGCCTTAGTCGTCGCGCTTGATGTTGACACGTCACTCCACAGGGGCCTCTGTCCTTTGGCTTTCCATTCCATGATCAAGCTGAGGTCTTTGTCTTCCTTCTGAGCTTGGCTTACTTGCTCCGTTCCCCAAGACTCGTCTAGGTCCTGCATCCTTATTACCCTGACCTCTTCTTTAGCCTCATGCTTGATGCAATGTCGACATTCTTCGGAGCATGGGCGTCGTGATAGGGCGTCGGCATTCGAATGAGCTCTTCCGTTACGATGCTCTATCACGAAGTTAAACTCTTGAAGCTGTTCGATCCACCTCGCAACCTGGCCTTCCGGGTTCTTGAATTGCAACAGCCACCTAAGAGCGGCGTGGTCCGTTCTTATCGTGAACTCGCGTCCCAGCAAATATTTGCTGAAGTGTTGAAGGGTCTTCACCACAGCCAGTAATTCACGCCGAGTCACGCAATAGTTCCTTTCAGGTTTCGACAGGGTCTTGCTGAAGTACGCAATGACCACCTGCTGGCCGTCCTGTTCTTGCGATAACACCCCTCCGATGCCAGTATTGCTAGCGTCCGTGTCTACTGTGAATCTCCCTTCTCTTCTGGGGTAACCAAGAATCGGAGCCGAGCACAGACGTTCCTTTAAGCGAACAAACGCATCTTCGCAATCGGAATCCCAACTGAAGATTCTCTTGTCCTCCGTGAGACGATGTAACGGCTTGGCTATCTCGGAGAAGTTCTTCACAAACCGACGGTAATAGGCGCATAGTCCCAAGAACGCTCTTACATCGGTCTTGTTCTTTGGGGTCGGCCATTCTTGAACAGCTCTTATCTTATCTGGATCAGTGCGAACACCTTCGTCCGATATGATGTGTCCCAAGAATGATACTTCCTTCTTGAAGAAGTCGCATTTCTTCGGATTGAGCTTTAGGTTGGACTCACGGAATCGTCTGAATACCTTCTCTAGGTTTCGCTTGTGTTCCAGAAAGCTTCGTCCCATGACTATGACGTCATCGAGGTAAACCAGACAAGCGTCCCCCAAAAGTCCAACTAACACTCGCTCCATGAGACGCTCAAAAGTGGCAGGAGCGTTACATAGCCCAAAAGGCATTACGCGAAACTGCCATAAGCCATTTCCGGTTCCGGTGGTAAAGGCAGTCTTCTCCTTGTCTTCTGGTCGTACTTCTACCTGCCAGTAACCACTCTTCAGGTCGACCGTCGAAAACCACTTCATGCCACCAAGCATATCTAACGTGTCGTCAATCCGGGGCAGAGGGTAGCTGTCCTTCTTGGTAACGGTGTTAAGCATCCTGTAGTCAACACAGAATCTAGTACTGCCATCCTTCTTCTTCACGAGTACCACAGGTGAACACCAAGGGCTAGTTGACGGCTCGATCACCTTGCTGCGCACCATGTCGTCGATCATTTCTGCAACTTCGTGCTCCTTTGCCAATGGTACTCGTCTCGGTCTTTGCTTGATCGGTGAAGTATTGCCGGTATCTATTGGGTGAGTGACAAGATTTGTTCTTCCAAGGTCGCTATCTCCTCTGGTAAAGATGTCCTTGTAGTCCATCAACAACTTTGCTGCCTGAATATATTCTTCAGAGCTCAAATTCCTCCTGGTCGCCTCCAGCAAAGATGTCATGTGAACCGTTGATCCAGGTTTGTCTGAGTTTTCTTGGATCTTCCTCAAGCTATCCACGGCTTCACATCGGCCAATGACTGTATTCTTTCCGAGATGTATCGGCACGCTGCTAAGATTGATGACCTTTAACTTAGCGTCGCGTTTGGTCATGAGCAGTGTCCTTGCCGTGATCCAACTGGGATGATCTCCATAGTCTTCCACTACGACACATCGGTCCAGCTGTATCTTTTCGGGAAACCTAACCTTGACCAAGGTTTCCGATCTGGGTGCCAGCTTCACTGTCCTTAAACA
This sequence comes from Hesperia comma, assembly GCA_905404135.1. NCBI lineage: Eukaryota > Metazoa > Arthropoda > Insecta > Lepidoptera > Hesperiidae > Hesperia > Hesperia comma. Next base: position 16,041,378 of record FR990024.1, read on the forward strand.
GTACACTGCTCCTGAACATGAACCGTCCAAGAAGACTTCTTGATCCGGGAAGCTTAACACTCCTTTCGCTATGTCAACTATACAGTGATGTGCCCGTAGAAAGTCCAGTCCGATAATGCAGTCATCAGTTATATTCGCTACTAAAACAGACTGCGTGTAGATGTCACTTCCGAGTTTCAGTCTTGCTTCCGTAACTCCAAGGACGGTCACTGGCTGGCCTGTCGCTGTCTGCAGATTGCATGATGGTCGTCCATTTTCCCACATGATAGTCCGCTTGAGTAGTTCCGGTCGAACGATGGATTTCGATGCTCCCGTGTCAATCGTAAAGCGACAGGGTATGCCATTTATTTCTCCAGTAGTTACGAGGCTGTTCCCGTCACAAGCTTGTGATACCAAAACAGTAGGGGCTCGACGAAGTCCAGCCAGTGCCCGCCCCGCGGCGCTGGCGCCTCTTAGTTTAACGGCTCCTGGGTGTCGACTTGGGTGGCCGTCGACACCGATTTTGGTTGCTTCCGAGTCCGGCAGTTAATCCTTATATGTCCTCGTTCACCGCATCCGTAGCAGATAGGCCCAGTACGAGGTTGAATAGCCGCTACAACTTCGCGCACCTTACAACTTTTGTAGTCACTTCGCACCGCTTCCACTTCGAGGGCATGCGCCAAAGCTGCTTCCAATGTTGCGTGATGCCCCAAGCGCACCGTTGCTCTCACCTCGGGATCCCGTATTCCGCTGACAAACGCCTCTAATACTTTGTCTTCAACTGGTGTGGAACTCGACGCATAGGCTCGACGTACGAGGCGCTCGATCTCCGTATGAATGAATGAATGAATGAATATTTATTTGCTTTGATTGTGGTTATTTATTTGCTTTGATTGTGGTAGCGTAGCCCATTGCTGCAGTCCTTCGCTCGACTTCTGTACTCGGTCTTTAAGTTGCGCGCGATATACGTGCTCTAGGTGCTTCTCCCCGTATCGAGCTTCCAAGGCCTTGAATAGCGACTCCAAGGTGCGTCGATCGGCGGGCAGGTTCTCAAGCACCAGCAGTGCCTCCCCTCGAAGAGCTAGGGTGAGCGCCGCCAACGAGTGCTCGTCCTCCCAGCCATTCCCATTAGCGACTATCTCAAACTGGTGCCTAAACGCCGTCCACGAGGTCGTGCCGTCGAAACTTGGGACCTTAAATTTCGGGGCCCCAGGACATGGACTGGTTGCTGCCGTGCCCAAAACCTTCATCTTTTGCAGCTTATTGTCCAAGTCCACGAGCCTAGTTTCGTGGAAGTTCACTGACGCACTGAGGCTGTTGATTGATGCGTCATGGCTTTTGAGGGCTTGGTCGTGCTCGGATGTACGCGCCTTTACCAATTCCAGGTCCTCTTTCACGACGTTCAAATCTCCCTGGAAACCATCCAGCTTTGCGTCGATTGCCTCCATGGTTTTGCGCTGGCTCTTCATGTCTTCGCGCAGGCTCTCCGTTGCTTCGCGCTGGCTCCCCAACAGTTTACTTTCCAGGCTCTCCATTGCCTTGCGCTGGCTTTCCATGAATTCGCGCTGGCTCTTCTGTAAGGCGGCTAATAACGAGGCCATATCCAATGCACTCGCTGATGCAGCAGATGTAGTCGGTGGTCCAGCGGTGGTCTCCGTTTCCATGCGGTCACGACCCGGCGACTCCATCCGCGCGGCATCCAATGCCGTCTGCCGTCGCGTACGAATCCCTTCTTCACTTTGCGGTACTACAGGCATTCCGCTTCTGTCACCAATTGTTACGTGTCAGGAGTACTGGGTTCGAGAAAATGCCAAAATGTACCACAAAGACTTTATTGAACTCGTAGAAACACAATTACACACTGTACACAGTACACACCACAACACTATGCACGTAGGTACTCGTAAACACACTCGACGAACACTGTATCACTCGTAGAAATCACAACTTCTCACTGGTATCGCTCGTAGGTATCGCTGGTATCTTCCTGGTTCCGCTTCCGAAACTAGAATGTCTGCGGTTGGCCGATCGCTCCTTTTTATACCCCTCACGCACCATTCACGCTAATCCAGAACTTTCTCGCTAATTCCGGACGGACCAGATTCGTCTAAAATTCGAGAACGTTCCTTGCAACCGACTTTCGCCCGTATGACTATTGCCGTAATGGTCGAAGCGTCGTGCGTACTTTTGAAGACGGGCAATCGCGCTTTTGTTCTATTGTTGTCTCGACATGTTTATGGCCCCTATTGTTTATTGTTTAGCGAGGTACGCCAGGGCTGTCACAATACAATATCCTAATTATAAACTTACCCAATTAATAGCGCATGTTTCCAACACGCTACTAATACAAATTTGCTTAGTTAAAGCGCAGTTTAGTCTATCGGGGTCAAATGTCCGACGATAATGTGAGCTACACGGAACTAACACTAAGTATTAGTTCAATTAACAGTATAAACGAAGGGTAAACTTTAGCGACGAACAGGGAAGTGCCTGTGAATTACCATAGCGGTCTATAACTTCAATCAAATAAATAAATAAAGCTACACAATCATAGCCACACCTGTGTCCATCTGTCGACACAGGGAATGTGTCGAGGGTGCTATGGACAACACACAAGACAAGGACACACCCAGACCGAGAACGGGAATTTAAATTCATTAATCAAACTGTATAATTGGGAAACCAACTCAGGGTTGTTGAAACAGCGATCCAATATTTAACCACTAGCTTCTGCCCGCGGCTTCGCCTACGTGAAATTCATTTATATCGCGAAACGGGATTTTTCATACAAACTGCAATGCGCAATGGCCTGATGAGCCTTGGATTCGATTCCATGGAAAAGAACAATAAACCTGCCATAGGACATAGACTACAACATTTATTGGCATGTAAAATATTAAATCTTTTGTAATAATAAAAACTTATAACGACTTTGCGTAGCAAGTGACTAATTCATGTTATTCATTCATTGTTTAATCACCCAAATCGACTCAATTACGCACGAGACTGGAATATTTATTGTCTTGAAGGCGTTATGAATTTTATTTATTGACTAGCGAACCGCCCTCGCTTCGCTTCGGGACCCGTAAGTATCAACCGCGTAGGTCCCGCTCCCGTAGGAATTTCGGGAAGATAATAAACTATCACCAAAATTAATTGAGGTTAAATTAAATTAAACTTACAAATAAAGCTTACGACAAAATAATAGCAAAGTAGCAAAGGATCACAGCAAGATTAATTCAGATTAAACTTGGAAACGCGGCAAGTTTGGTATGGCAGTGGGTTCGACCAAATTTGATTACCATAAAAACGGTTCTAGTGTGTTAATCTTAAAAGATAGACATATACTGTCGTGGACATTTTTTTAGATCATTTCAAGAGAAATAATTCTTTCATACATATATTTTTGGTATCTTGAATCGTTTTCGCAACGCATGCAACGAAAGCCCTCGAGAATGAATAATTTTCCCCGTTTTTTCCACATTTTCCATTATTTCTTCGCTCCTAATTGTTGCAGCGTGATGTTATATAGCCTATAGCCATCCTCGATAAAAGGTCTATTCAACACAAAAAAAAAATTTCAATTCGAACCAGTAGTTCCTGAGATTAGCGCGTTCAACCAAACAAACAAACAAACAAACAAACTCTTCAGCTTTATAATATTAGTATAGATTAAGAAGGATAAAAAGTCCAAAGAGCTATCTTCTTGCTACAAACGCATTTGCCGTTATGTATTTAGGTAATCAATTCTTCTTTTTAATATTAATTAGGCATATCAAAGCGAAACGTAGATAGATAGATAGATCAACTCTTTATTGATTGTACACCGGAAATAAAAAACAAAGAAACAAAAAGTATAACAAAAGCACAAATCAATAGGCGGCCTTATCGCTACATAGCGATTTCTTCCAGGCAACCCACCAAGAGAAAGGAGTTACAGAATTTATTTAAGGGTAGCGGCGTACATAAAGTTAATCAAGACAAAACTTATTAAATAAAAACGTACATACATATAAATCAAATATTATAATAATGAGGAATGTAGTGAAGAATGACGTAAGAAAAAAGATTGGGCTTTAAATGACGTGATGACCCGGTGCGGTTACTAATAAAACTTATCTTCATAAGTAGGATTTAAAGTCTACAAAGTCACGAATAAATGTGTGTAAGTCACACACAATGACGACCCCAATTTTTTATTGAGTTCCGGTTGGAAAATAGTAGATCCGATTAGGTACATTTTTTTGTGGCAAGCGGTAGCAAAAAATACGTAGTAACATGTCTGAGAACAAATTAGAACGATATTCTAATTAATAAATATTCATTTACTCGTCTAATTGTTATATCGATTCATCATCGATCGACGTCGATCGATCGATTGTGTGAATCGACGTCGTCGACTATGTCTTTTTTTATGGAATTAAGATAGCAAACGAGCATGCAGCACCACCTTCCGCTGCCGCCCATGACCACTGTGACCGACCCAAAACTAGACTCAATGAGTCTCGTTCTAATTCGGTCACAGATGCGTTACTACCCCTGGGGACTGAGATGGTCGCCTCAAAAAAAGTGTAACCGGCTCCACATCTTCCTATCCGGAACACAATTGTTCTTGAAACAATTATTACACGGTAGGAATGGTACTAAGTACCGTGGCGGGCGGTGGTACTTCCCCGGGTGAGTTCTAGGCCCTACCACCTATTATACCGTATGTCATTCCAACATCGATCATCGCCGTCGATTGGTCTGGTAACACCCTAACATGAGTGACTATCACTAATAAGCCCTCATTATAACATGGCTAACTAATGTTCATAATAGCACCCTGGTAGCTTGACTAACCAGGCTAATCTCGTTTTGAGCATTGTTCTGACACTAGGATGTTTTGCGTACCAAAAGCTACAATAATTAGTAATTACTTAAGACATTGCGACCGGTAGTTTACCGCCAGACGTACAAAGTTCGCACTGGCCAGACGGAACGACCCATATTTAGAGTTACGACTTGTAAACAAAGATTGTACACAAGGTATACTCATTATATTGTAGTGAGACGGTCAGCGCTCCGACCGCCATCGAAGAAACTAGAGAGGAAAATTTATATTTGTATCCATTCTCGGGATCTCTTTTCAAGTATCAGACCGGAATACTTAACTCGCATATATATATGGTACGAAATGTGAGGTGTTCGCTCACTCATTGTCTGAACAAACATAGCGTTGTTTATGATTGATAAAACTTTGGTTGATAATAAGGATAAAAATATTACATTTATATACTGGCGAGTGAAGACGTCTTTCTTTTTGAACCGACTTCAAAAAAGAAGCAGGTTCTCAATTCGACCGCGTAGGTACATGCTTTATTTATTGCACTTATCTTGTGTTTGGGCTCGAATAATTTGTAATACGAGAACTTTACACCCAGATGGGTTGAACTGAGTGTTATCTGGCAAGTAGTCTTTGAGTTATCTCTGCTTGATGATGTTGAAGTCGGTTATTTTTTTTAAAAAACCAATTATATAGTTATATAAAGTTTCAGGTCTCATTTTCTCCAATTCAAGAATTATTTGTTCTGCCCTTCACAAATACCGGTTACCATACGCACAAAGTCTCTACGGTGATAACTGCCTTCAAAATTAAACGCTTAAATACAGTATTGGACAGGCAATTTTACTCCGACTTCTTGCATTCTTCTTGTTATAAGTCTTCTAGTCTTGTCGAGTTTCCTAAATGAAATTTGTTGAAGCAGGAAAATATTTTTTTTTTCGTATTCATTTACATTAAAAAGGTTCGATGCCAATATATATTTTTAGGTATATATACCTGTAATTTTTTATAGGGTCAACAACAATTTCATTGCGATATAATATTGCGATTTTTTATTATTAGTATTTATAACCTTGACAATAACATGATTGAAAATGTTTTTTTGTGATAATATGCAAATAAAACCTGAAAAATAATAATTGTTAGATGTAAAAATTTCACAGTTAAAATTCATACAATATTTGTCACTGAAATAAATTAATCGCAAAATCAACAGTCACACATAAATACATAATATGTAAGTAAGCGGTGCTACGCCGTAGCTCTTGTTTCGTAGCCACGTAGTTACGATAGTCAAAATAATGATTATGAATCAATGATTTTTGTACAAAAAATGTGTTTTATTTTTTATAAGTAGAATAGTGTTACAGGTTACAGTAAAAAGTAATACTTTAGCTTTATAGTTTGACCTAAAAAGAAAACGAGTGCAGAGACAATTAATTTTAGCACAAAAGATGGTTGTGCTGAATCATTGAGAAACTATTGGTTAGTTTAACTCTTCTTTCCTTTAATGTGGGAAAAGGACACACATATATTTCATTTTACTGTGAAAATTGTATTACTGACTTGCAATTCCATGGACTCAATAGGTCACACGTATTCTTTGCAATCAGTTTTTCTTACACCTTCTTAGCAGTTAGATGTGGAAACGCTTGGAAGACTTCAAATTTTTTTAAAATTATCCTGACCTCGATGTCATAATGATTTAAAATAATTTATTTTCAAGAATATGAAATGTCAGGTAAATTAAATCCCGTTCTAAAGGCAAGATCAAGAGCACCAATCGACGAAGGCGGTATCAGATGTTGGGAATTATTAGAACAAAATAACAGCCGACACCAGGAACCAATCGCAAGCTATAATACAAGTGACGAAGGTACAGAAAACCTGGAAATTGTTCAGAGTACAGTTAATAACACCGCAAGTTTCGAAAACAAAATATTCAAAGGCGATGAAGTCAAGAGTGAACGGGTTAACGAAATCCCCACAAATATAGTACTCAAAAAATGGAGAGAAAGTCAATCGAAAGCCAAATATGAACAAGCTAGAAGTGCTATTATTAAATCACTGAAAGACAAATTCAAAGACAAAAGCCTTATCAATATAGACTCTGTTGTTCGTATGAATAAAGACGACAAGCATAAAAAAGACGGGTCGATTATTGTAACTAGTGTAAATGTCGAAGACACATCAAATGCGAATGCAAATCGTGATGGGAATATTCAGTCAAATAGAAACTCTAGCCTTACTGAATCAGGGTTTGAAATTGAATGTGGGGAAGCCGATGGCGTTGGTCACGCGAGGAGGCTTCAGATGGGGCCAGGTAGTGAGCTGGCACAGTGGAGGCTCGGAGCTGGTGGCAGTAGGGCGGCGAGTGCAGAGGGCGGAATACGCAGGGAAGAGATGCCGGTAAGTCAATATAAAGCCTGAAAATTTTGAGATTTTTGCATAGCAGTTTTTAAAAGGATGAACTTAAAATGTGATTTCATACAACTTTAAATAGGTATTTATAAAATGAAATTCAACGGTCCTAATAATTCTGCTCCGATTATGATTATGTTGTCGTCAGTCGATGTTGCCAGCATCTTTTTATGTTCGTTCTTTCTATCTATTAGCGGCTTTCTTGGAGTGTATTGTACACTACGTTTTGTTAGTTTTTCATTGGCATTTAGAGTTGGTGGTACTCTTTTAGACGTACGTAAATAATCTTGCTTTACTTAGACATATTATATTCATAAAGGGGATGAGTAATTGATAATACGTAGTACCTTGTATAATAATACTCGTAATGACTACGTACATTCCATGCCAACGAAATTTAAGACGAAAATTAACATGATTTTGGATTGTGTGTGTGACGTGTGATGGACAAATCAAACAGCTATATCTATGCATAGAGCATCATTAGAGTGATTTGTGTAATGCAATAGGAATAGTAATACAAACCCTCAAACTTGTTGTTAGCTGATTTGGCTGGTGTTATGGTATGGTTTTCAGAGCACTTATGGAGCCTGGTAGTCAGGGCTCTTACTTGAGTCAGCCGCCAAATTTCTCGTCTTGTTTTGGTTGTGAGCTTGAAAATCAGTTTATTTCTTTCCCCCTCTTTCTTCCTTGGCGGCAACAAATCAGTAAAATGCCTTTAATGTTGTTGATGTTCATGGACTACGGTCATTACATAACATCATGCCTCGTCTATTAAAAAAAAATCGTTATACTCATTCGTTTTTCAGTTATTAACATTATAAGCGTAATGTATGAAATAATAATTATAATTTACTGGCTTATTTTATAATTTATGGTTATAATTTTCGTGAATACACAAAGTTATCTACGAGTATAATTTCGTGTACAAAAATTCAGATTCACAAAAAGTGACTTTCAAATTTTGGCAATTTATTTCATACCACACGATGGAAAAGCATGGTGCCGAACGCTCTGAATTGATTTCCCAATTTCCCGAGACATAAAAAGTGGAAATGAAGGCACGGAAGGGGCCTCTGCACGCAACAAGCGCAACCGACGATGATATACGGACATACAAAACTTTACTCCGTTAATATAATTTGTTAAGTATTTAGAAGTTTTACGGGATGATGAATTTGAGGGCCTACTTATGAATATCAGGATACTATATAGAGGCATCACAAAGAGTTACCAGCTTAAGAAGATGGGCCCACGAATCATCTTAGTTCACAGGTTGTCCAATACGGTCCGAAAGGAGTCAAATAATTATTACAATTGCTTTATTAAACCAGGATACTATTTTAAATTTTTCTTTCGTCTTTTCGCCTCCTTCATGATAAAACACCTCCAAGACAACTGCAACGGTATGATGTGCATAAGTTTACTGACGAAATACCTTCGAGTCAAAACTTTTTGATATTAAGTGCTGTATTAAGTAGCAAAGTGTTCGGCGTTAACTTATTTAAAAGGAGAACGTCCATATTTTACTTTCCATTAATGAATTACGGGGGAATCCCGGTGTTACGATCTGCTCGGTGTCATCGGTAAACTAAATTAATGACGTGTCATTATTGAGTGTGAAAGTACTAATAATACTTCAAGTTAGGCGGATACGGCTGTCCTAATAATTAGGAGTGTCAATCATCGCAGCCTTTAACTATTCTACTTTTGGCATGGGTTCCTTTTACGATATCAGTGCCTCTATTATGAGTTTTTAATACTATAGTTTACTATACACGCTAGCGTCTATCGTTTAGAATTTGTATGAGAATCCGTACAGCGCCTCTAGCGGTTACGATACTGAACTACAATTCTCATACAAATTCTAAACGTTAATGCAATAGTAACGTCCTTTACGTTTACTACAACAACTCATAATAGAGGCACAGGAGTACATGCCATAGTCCACCGCTCTAGTAAAGTGCGGATTGGCATATTCCACACATTTGAGAAGATTATGGAGACCTCATAAGTAAGCAGTTTTCTTCACACAAGAAAGTGATAATTCAATTCTTATTCGCACGTAATCTACGAAAATTAATGGTAATACACGATTCGAACACAGGCCCCGCTGAGTCCAAGGTCAGCTTTCTGTTAGTAGCACGTGAGTAACCCTGCCCTGTTAGTAGTGAGTTACAACATTCAAGTTTGAAGTAAGACCGCACTTAGACAAATAATAACCTCCGGGGCCGGCCCTATAGTACAGCGAGATGAGAGGTCGCCATTCCAATACTACTCATATGAAGACATAAGGTGTCTCAGGTCTTTGTCTAAAAATTACTAGGGGCTGAAAACCGAATTAAAAATCATGTCAAGTAGAAGCATCGATTAGTGGGCCGATGATATAGATCTACATTGACCAGGAGCTCGTCTCTTGCTTCATTTCCTTTCTTAATACCAATTTTAAATGAGCTTCGGGGGACAAAATGTGTTTTACAAACTTATTCTAGAAGGAAAGTGGCAATAACAGTGAGCATTAAAAGCATAAGGAAAGGGTAAAAAATACAACACAACAGAAAACAGGAAAGTTGATCCATGAATAATACTAAATTCCGCATTAAATTCCACTTATCACCACAAAGCTTACTGTGTCGTAAGAACAGCAACCCATCCCGTGTCAAGTGGAGCCAAAGTCCATAGTCCTATCGTTAATTTTAAACTACTAATTGATTCGTGCGCGGGAAATTTCCGCGCGTAGGTATCTTATTCATTGTAAGAGGAAATGTACGTTCAACTTGGGGAAGTTGGGTTTATTGTAACGTATTTTTAGGGCCTTATTAATAAACGCGGGTTAAAGTTATTCTAGGTTTAAAATTTTTGGTCCCTAGCTGTCATGCGATTCTCTAAAGTAAAAAAAAGAAAAAGACAAAAAAAACCTGGAGTAAGTTTAAGCCGCGTTTATTAATAAGGCCCTGAAAGTTTAAAGCTCGAAGTTTTACCAAGTAATATTCTAATACCATTCGGTTACTAGGCTAACCATCCTAATCAACAAATTGAGTCTTGTTCTAGGTTGGTCGCAGTTGTCAGGGGCGACAGGAAGGATGGTGCTGCTCGTTAGCTACCATAAATCCATTAAAAATTTGCTTAAGATCGACGGACCTATTTGGCGGGGTCGATAAATAGCAAGTGCCTGTTAAAAAGAAAGCGAGAATTAGACCGTAGAGGCTCTACAATTATTATTGGCAATCGTGTATAATTACGAGTAGATTTTATGCTATTTTTGCGAACAGATTTATTATAGGTAATCGAGTCAAGCCTTGATAGATATCAAAAGCAGAATAAAATCGTTAAATTTGCATCAGATTAACTAAAACTCAAACCGCAGTAATCAATAACGTAAAATAAAAATGTTTTTTTTGTTGTTGAATCTGACGGACGGGCGGAAATTCAAATTGCTTTACATCAAACATTTCGCAGACTTTTAATAGTCCGCTATCACGTGAATAAACTGTGAAATGGACGCTTTTGTTGCGGTTCAGCAACTGGGAATTAGTATAACCTAATTACCTCGCTTGCCGTTTTGGGTTCAGTAAAAGCGATGTGCCACTGCACTTACGAGTTAATTAAACATTCTACTAAGGGCCTATCCTGATATTTTCTTTATTTATTAAACAGTTCTCAGTACATTAAACGAGGATTATTAGGTAACAATCGGTATGCTGCAGATTAAAATATAATCTACTTTGCAACAATCCGCGAGCAATTGTTGGTTTGCAATTATTTTAGTTTTGTACACTTCTAATAAATGATGCATTCTTTGAACACAAACAAAAAATGTTAATTATATTTGAACTATAATGGAATGTTATCTCTAGAATATTTCATAGAGCAAGTTTGTTATCTGTGACCGTGAAAAGCGAGATACGTGACTGCTACCCCGTGTCGCCTGCGCGATGTCCGACCCAAATTACTAATTTAAACAAATTAACTAATTTAAGAACAAACAAGTTTGTTTGGAGACAAGCAAACGTATTTGAGGAACAATTTATACTTAGGTGGTAAGAGTTTAGAGTTTATCCGGGGAAGACGTACCTACCACCGCCCGCCACGGTACTTAGTTCCGTTTCTACCGCCATAATAATTGCTTTAACAGCAATCATAATTATAACCATCTTAGTCCTCAATGGTAACAACACATCTGTGGCCGAATTAGAACGAGATTCTTGAGTCTTTTTCTAGGTTGGTCACAGTTGTCATGGGTGGCAGTAAAATTTTCCCCATAAATGTTAAATTGCCCAGCCTGGAAATCCAAAACGGGTTTACTCGGTTTTTACAAAGGTTAAAGTTCACTCATAGCCCGGCGGCTTGCGTCGATCCTAAGCGATCGACAAAGTTAAGCAACTGCGGGCGCGGTCGGTAGTCGGATGGGTGACCGCTAGTGGCAAAATATCTTGATTTGATTTGAGCGCTTCCGTGCTTCGGAGGGCACGTAAAGCCGTCGGTCCCGGTTGTTATCGATAGATAGCAGTCGAAGCCATGTCGGAGGCCTTCGGGCGGCTTGAAAACTTTCGACACTGGGTTGGCCACTAACCCCTCCACCAATCTGCATTGGAGCAGCGTGGTGGAGTATGCTCTAGGCCTCCTCAGTAATGAGGAGAGACCCGTGCTCAGTAGTGGGCCATTAGTGGGTTGTAGCTAGCTAAAGTTCGCTCCGTGTAAAATACCTATTCGACCTGGCAGGGGCACTACCGTGCCCCCAGAAATCTGCATTGCATCCATATCAGATTCCTTAAAGGCTAAAAGCTTCTTTCTTAAATCTCAGATGAATGAACCGCCCTAAATTAAAGTTCAAAATAAACGCTGAACTGCCTCTATACTCCGCGAGTAGGTACCTTTCAATTTCTGAGTCAGAAAATGTTTAATTAGTCCATACTTAAATTACGTAACTCCAACATAACAAATTTTTAAATGACATTCCATCATTAAACTGATTACATTACATAAGCATAACACAATTAGATTGGTTGACCTGAGACGATCACTATCTTAACATTATCAGAAATTACACAATATGTCCTTCAGTCCGTCGTCTAGGATTGATGAATGGGCAATAATAATAGAAAACTTAGGGCAAGTTTAATATATACAAGAACTGCACCAATATAGAACGCACTTATTGTAGACCTAGAGTCCCTCTAGGCATGCATACTTCCCCTAATTATAATACATCCGAACTCTACCCCCTTCCTATTCAATTAATTGCTGTCAAGCTAAAGTAGGCAATATGATGAATCACGGCGCTGTCGCGTGAGCCACACGGATACGTCGAGGCTGCATGCGAATGATAATTATGATACCCAATTATGTACAACTAGAGAACCGCCCGCGCTTCGCTTCGGGACCCGTAGGTAACAGACGCGTAGGTCCCGTTCCCGTAGGAACCTCGGCTAAAAAGTAGCCTATAATTATGATCTGGAACATCAAATATAACGTTTGCCTATGGCTTACGTAAATTATATGTAGTATTTGATAGCGTAATTAAAAACTCACAAATTGCAAATGAACTAACGCCATCTATTAACAACATTCGGAACTAAATATCTAGCAAGTAACAAAATATCGATCCCATGGGAATGAAATGTTTTTCCGCGGTAAAAGTAGCCTACGTCGTTCTCCACACCCCTAACTATCCCCACACACATAAACCATACCATATAATAGCCAAGTTGCGACGTGAAAGCGTCACAAACAAACAAACAAACACACTTTCACATTTATAATATTAGTATGGATTACACACTTTTGGCAAATAATAACAATCTTTATCAAAACAATAAAGTTCGGTTTAATTTTTATTTAGCGCTGATATTAAGTGGACTTTACACCTCACGAGTACCTATAGTTGGATCTTGGTCAGGGCTGTCAATAACAAGACATCGCAAATATTTATCGATCCGTCCGTTATATAAAATAAACGATCCGTATTTTTTTTGTATATTATATAAGTATAAGCGAAACCTTTAAAAGACTGATTATTTTTCGGTCCCAATGGAGAAAAACAAGGCAACACAAAATTTTCACCACATTTACCTAAAAGTGACTAAAGTCTTGTCAGACATTTTTTATATATTTATGGACAACTAAGTATGTCCAATAAACGAGAATAGTTATTCCAGTTAATAAAGAGTGTTAATAATGACGTTAGTCAGTTGTTAGCAGTTATGAAAACTGCGACAGAGATTTTGAGGGACAGTTCTGTTAATTGTTGTAACAACTCAGTTAGGAATTGACAGTCGGAAAACTTGTTTTAATTCGATCATAAACATTATGTCGTTATCCTTGAGGAATAATATACGAGTATTATGATCGCCTATAATAAGTGTAACTAGAGCATTCGATAACGATTAGCTTTGTTTTTCTCAAAGATAAAAATATAAAGAGTGACGTAATTTTGCGACTCTTACCTGTATGCAACCCTTTAATCGATTTTCAACTCATTCGTAGTTATATAAATAGAGGTTGTATACCCACATTTGTTATCTATAAATATAGCTATATGACGCCCTGAAAACCTAAAAATAAACTAAGCAGTAATCTTTATCAGAAAGCTGAATGATGTGTCTTGATAACTTAATGTGTTTTATCGTATCAAATGATAACATAAGTGGGATGAGCGTACTTTATTTTATGCTCTCGTAAAATCCTCGTCTATCTTCAAGGTTGTTTTCATCAGCTATACCTAGGCTTTTGAAATTCAACGATGCCAGATTATTTCTACTGTTGTTGAGACTGATGATCTCTCTTTCATCGTTGCTATGTCAGTTTTTCGTATAAAATTATATCCCCTCAAATAGAAGTTCCGAGTATAAAATGTCTCCATAAAATAAAAAAGGTTGATACAACCAGGGCCGCCGCTACCTTTAGGTATGGACGGTCGCGTGCAAAACCGTTATACACGTGTGCAATTACCTCTTCGTTTCACTGCCAACCTCACATGGATTTACTTTTATGCCACATCGCCGTGGTCTATTTGTCGCCACCACGCTTGCTGCCTGCGTGCGACCGTGCGACGTGAATACAACTTAGGCCTACTGTCCACGGACGCGGACGCGTCAAATGACGAATGCATGACGAATGCATGCAACGTACAAAATGAAGGAAGGCGGCGCAAGGCGACCGGCGGACGCAACGCTGCCGCTCCGTGGACACAGATTTGATTATTTCTACGCAAGATGCAAGCAATCGGCCATTGACGATAGCGTGTGTATGACGTGCATCTTACATGGACAGTAGGCCTTATTTAAAGATCGGTGCTTGGACGGAGTACTTCAGCAAATACGACGACACGGGGATACAGCAGCCCTAACCTTGCCGGATGCTAATTAGAGGCTCGTCTGTGTTTATGTTCGCTAATTGGACTGTACAAAATAATGATAATATACTATTAACCTATTGACATAGTTCTAGTTATAAAAAATAGGCACGATTCTGAACTTGGAAACCTTATGTAAGCTTCCGAGATATTGCGTGATTTTGTATCTATGTCTAAACTATTGATAATGTGTAACAGGCTCGATCCATCTTGAATCAGAGTTAAGGTCTCAGCACACATATTAGCTCGGAAATGGGTCGTCACCGTATCGCCTCGAGTCGTTCAGTATTGTTTGTAAACTCCATACTGCAACACACACTATTTGGAATCGTAACCGCCTCGCCCCAGAATAGGCTTCGAACGGCGATGCGGTGCGTGGTCAACTTGCAGGTCCCGCGCTTACAGCTCGTCGTCCCCGCGCTTACGTCTCTGTGTAGTCGAGCCCACGTCTCTTCGTCCACCCTTGCCCCGGTCCCCTCCCGCGACTTGAATACTGATTGCGCCGACTGACTTGCCTGCTGTAAGCGCGGTGTCGACTAGCCGTAGCTGAGTTGACGTACAGGAGCTGCTGATACGCTTTGGTTACGTGCGTACGTTAGGTTGACACCTAGTTGACGGCAAGGTGAAAGGCGATACGGTGACGATCCCTTTCCGAGTGGATATGTGTGCTGAGACCCTTAAGCGTGGTGCATTTTGCTAAATAACGGAAGTTACCAACGAACCCAGATGCCAACCTGTACTACCAAGTTTAACCCTAGAGTTAAACCCGTCTAGCTATCTTGCCCACTATCAACTTTCTTGTAAATTGAAAGTAAATTGTTTTAAGTGTTTCAATCACAGTGTTGCAGCTCTCGAAAACGTCTCTTGTGTTACTGATTAGCGATATCCATGGGCTGCATAGATGATTTACGGAAGGTTCACACATATCAGTGAAGTCACCATTCCGTCACAGTTCCGGCAAATCTTTCATACATTTTCGGCATTGTCAGCACTGACACTGCACTGACAATGCCGAGAAAGTATGAAAGATTTGCCGGAACTGTGACGGAACGGTGACTTTACTGATATGTGTGAATCGAGCGTTATCCTAATCTAAAAAATCAAAAACCCTAAAAGACATTATTTTTTAAATTATTGCGTTACCACAGACGCCCACTTCAGTTTTTCTTAAAATACCCCACCTGTTTCTTCCTTTTATCGAATAAGATACTTACGCTGTGCAAGTTTGATTATTGTATTAAGCCAGAAATATCTTGTTAAAAATATTATCGTATACTGCTTATACATATTTATATTATGTTTAAACGCTAAAAATGTCGATAACTAATGGCGTAATAATGCATAGGTACTTTTGGTGTCCGAGTGACAATGGTCACAGTAGGGTCCCTGCCGAGAAGGGGACACTATCTCCCTTTTTTAACCGATTAAAAAAGAAGGTTCTTAATTTCACAGTATTTTTAATTAAATGTGTTTTACGACATAACTTTATTGGGTGACTCGATTTTGATAATTATTTTTTATTCCACGGGTGTGCTTGTCGTGTGGTGTCTTAAAATGAATGAATTTGAGCGAGCTAACGACTAGATTTTAAATAATTTCTACTTGGCTATTTTGATGTTGGTTTTGTAGAATGTTAAGTTATTTCGAAATTTTTCGTCTTCTCAAACCCAAAAGCTGAGGTCTCGAAAATGTTAGGTCAAAATTATTTTTATATTTAATCATGACCTTAGTCGTGACATATTTTATATACTTATGCGCCGGCGCCGATTAATGGGCCGTAGTCAATAATAGATAGCGGTAGTCTGTAGGTAGGTCTGTAATGTTCCTACTATCACTATCATTCATGTTTATTATAGGTCGTTGCTCCAAAATAATCAATGGAATAATTCTTTTGTCACCAAACTTATCTAACAGAAAGCAATATAAATATTATTAAACAGAGTTAAGTTAATACAAACTGTATGTATGTGCAAATAGAGTCGCGAATTACATTTAGTTCCACTGATGCACAGGACGCATGAGTTTCCTTTACGCGGCTATCAACGGATGCAGTTTTATTGTTATTTCGTAGATAGACGTTTTTAGAATTCATATCTTAAAGTCAGATAGCAACCCATCCATCTTTCTTAAGTCCAAGCCACCTTCTCTTACATTATCTCTCCACTAGGAGAGGTTATCTTGGAGATTTTCTTAAAGATGAATTGGAATAATAACTTCTAAGTTTAGGAGTTTCTTTCACAATGACAGGGGCCATGGGCTACCAGACTGGCCATGTGCTGGTTTACATACCTTCAAAACATAATGAATAAAAAATTCAAAATACATACATGATACGAATCCAGGTCTTTACCTTGTCATTATTATTTTCTTTAATAACGGAAAGATGCTAGGTCACGGGTTTAAAATAACATGTTTATGAAACGTTAGTAATACAAATTGTGCTCGAAGGACCATACATCCTTACTAATATTGTAAATGTGAAAGTGTGTTTGTTTGTTTGTTTGTGACTCTTTCACTTCGCAACATGGCTATTATATGGTATGGTTTATGTGTATGGGGATAGTTAGGAGGGTGGAGAGTGACGTAGGCTACTTTTTACCGCGGAAAAACATCTCATTCCTATGGGAAGATCGATGTTTTGTTAGTTGCTAGATATTTAGTTCCGGATGTTGTTAATAGATGCCGTTAGTAAAATTCATTTGCAAGTTCTGAATCACGCTATCAAATAGTAGATGTAATTTACTTAAATCATAGGCAAATGTTATATCTGATGTTGAGGAAGCTGCCTCTCGCCTACCCTCTACTCGTGCTACACGAACGATATTCCAGCGGAGGGGGGCGCCATGCTCGCCCTCTACGCGGACGACGCGGCGTACCTGACCACCTCGATTAAGTCAGCACCCTAATTCACGTAAGTTAACAAGTTCGATTGCAGTGCAGTTGCAGTGCAGTTCCGACAAAAGAACACTTTCCGTATTCTCTTAGCCTTGGCGACCGCTGTCAAACACGCTCGCGTCAAGCTCGCGTCACGCGAGCGCAAAAATCTCTATGAAAACGGTATTCTACTGATGCGCGTCAATTGCGCGTCAAGAAAGCGTGTTTCCAAACGCAGGTTGATGGTATTCTCTTAAACTTTTGACGTTTCAAATGACATTTCGGTGCGTTTTTATCAGTTTTTATGCAGTTTTGTTGACGCTTTCTTTAAGTTACTATTTACTTACTTTTGTCGATGACACGTGTGGTAATTGTGGATAATCGAAGTATGTGGAAGTAAAATTATATTTCGTAAGTAAAAGATTAATTATTTAACAGACGTTTATCATTTTTAATTGAAGTGAAAACTTCTTTAGGCGCGTTGAGCGTTTTGGTAGAGGGTAAAATGTAAAATCCTCGGTACGCGTCACCGACATGCTAATGATAATAGTATATCTATAGCTATGGAGTTTTATTTTAAATATATTTTTGAAGTGAAACTTCTTTAGAATCGTTGTGATTTCAAATCTCAAAATCTCAAAATCTCAAAATCTCAAATCTCAAAATCTCAAAATCTCAAAATCTCAAAATCTCAAAATCTCAAATCTCAAAATCTCAAAATCTCAAAATCTCAAAATCTCAAAATCTCAAAATCTCAAAATCTCAAAATCTCAAAATCTCAAAATCTCAAATCTCAAATCTCAAAATCTCAAAATCTCAAATCTCAAAATCAATTAATGTTTCGTTATACGGTATGCAACGACTAGTCTTATTGGTAAAATATTTAAGAAGTTTCACTTCATACGTGTGTACACTAGTACACGCATTCATTTTTTATTAATTATCGAGTTTTTGAAAACAATATGTACCTCATTTTAATTGTTTCTAGTGAAAATGAGTTTGCGCCTCGGATGGAGGAACGAAATCGCCAGGCTACAGCGCGAACATGAAGGCTCGCCTTATCGGATCGGGAACTTGAAGTTTGGATTTTTCATACATAATTGAAGCACAAGTCATATGATTTTACTATAATGGTGCGTACACATTATGCAACATGTTATATAACTTTTGTTTTATAACACGTCCACACTATCTAACATTGTTGTCTAACAATGAAACATGTTACAAGACCGTACACATTAAAACAACATTGTTGTATAACAATGTTTTATAACAAGGCATGAGTAGGTAACTCGTGTGCAAAAGTTATATAACATTGTTGCAAAAACTAGTAACATGTTGTATAACTTTGTTTTGTAACACATAGCGTCCACATTTGTAAAACATGTTATTAAACAATGTTTTATAACATGTTTTGTTACATAGTCTGTACGCACCATAAGAAATATCATTAAATCACTGTTGCCATATTAAATAACCATTTTCAACGCTTTTTAATGAAAACATAATACATAAATTGTATTTCATTAAAAATAGGTAGGTTTAATTTTTTCTCTCACATAACAACACTGACACAGAGTACTAAACAGCCGGAGAAGTTTGGCTGGCATGCAGGCGACGGACGTGAAGCTCACGCGCAGTTGACGCGCAGTTCAAAAATTACGTGAATATGTCGTACAAGGATCGTTGGGCGCGTGGGTGACGTGTGGGGGACAGAGACAGCACCTTACAAGTACGGCAAATTATAAGGCACTGTTTCTGTCATCTAGGCGTCGCCCGCGCGCAAAAAGATCTTTGTAAACTTCAACTTGATTGCAGCGCAGCGTCACCAAAGCGTAACTGCAACTTAATCGATGCGTCTTAAATTACGTGAATTAGGCCCCCGCCGTTAAAATGCAAAGATGCCTCGACACCTTCCCCAAGTGGCTACACGAGTGGAGGATGGCGATCAACGTAGGGAAGACGCAGGCCATCCAATTCGAAGGAACCACGATGTGCGACCCGGACCCCACTCTAAAGCTCCTCAACCAAGACATTGCCTGGACAAGACAGGCCAAGTACCATGGGGTAACCCTGGACTGTTCCCTGACTATGAAGCCCCACGTGACCAACGTCGTAAATCACGCCAAGGCAGCAGCTGTAGCGCTACGTCCAGCGCTCTCCTCGAGTCTCCCGTTGAGGGTCAAACCACCATCTGGAAGACCTACATCCGCCCCAGACTCACGTACGCGGCCCCAGCCTGGTACGCGCTCCCGAGTGAACCACAACGCAGGCGTCTCCGCGTGGTTCAATCGACGACGCTGCGCCGGCTGACAGGGGCGCCGTGGTGCATGAGGAACGCCACCATCCAGCGGGACCTCAGAGTTGAGAGCCTGGACGCCCACGTGGAGGACCTAGCGCAACGGATGTTTGCGCGCGGACGCGGTTTCTGCACCTGCGGAAACTGGCGCCGCTCCACGCCCGCCCCCCGGACCGTTGGGCACTCCCGCGCGACCTACTGCGCGGGAGCAGCCCGACATGAACCACTTCGGACAAGACCGCAAGCCGCCGTCCGGTCGCAGATCGGCTCCTGCTGGGCTTCCCACCAGCGGGTCTCACCTGGTAGGGCCTGATCGCCCGGGCGGCGTGAAAATCATCATGACTCCCCGGACTAGACACCCATACTCCACATCACCATCTGGACAAACTTCGAGGACCCATACAGGGTCCCAACCCAATGACCGGTCCGTTGTTACGGACCGCGGCAGACACCTCAGTCAGGGGGCCACCGGCCCCGAAACTGAATCCCCACGGCTATGTGTGAGTGAAGACAGGACGGATACTGATGTTGATGTTCCAGTATGTCATATTATAGGCCGAGATTCCTACGGGAGCGGGACCTACGCGGCTGTTACCTACGGGTCCCGAAGCGAAGCGCGGGCGGTTCTCTAATATCTTATATTATAGGAGGCAGGTTTAATGTCGGAAATTAAAACCTTTATGTTTGGACACATATGTACACGTATCACTTACCTAAATATAACATTTTGGAGAAGAAAAGGGGAAAATAAATTAAAACTTATTTACACTTCAACAGCGTAAGCGGTTATTTACAGAAATAGTTTTTTGTTAACTGCTTCACAACTAGAGAGTTATCTTGAAGGTCACAATAATATTTTCTGTTCATAGTTTATCATTAGACTAAAGAAAAACATCATTTCGCTACGTAAACACAGCAGATTGTGACTTTATCTATGAATGAATATAACTGCCATTTCAACAAATATTTGGTAGCAGAAAAAAGGAGTTTTATATCAGTTAGTAGGGCAGTTGTAGAGTAGGAATATGATATTTTATTAGGTAATGTCTATCATTTTAATATACAGAGTCGTATTTGATACGCTTGGGTGGTACGCTTGGGTGCTTGGCAGAAACTTGCTAAAAACATTTAGTTTAGTAGTCGAATAAAATATTTAGAAAGTAAGTAAAAAATATTTTAAATCCATAATTATGAATTGATTAAAAACAAACTTTAAATATATTTTTAATACACGTACATAGAATACACATACATACATACATATACGAAGGTTCGCATTATGGTGCGTACAGACTATGTAACAAAACATGTTATAAAACATAATTAAATAACATTTTTTACAAATGTGGACGCTATGTGTTACAAAAACAAGTTATACAACATGTTATTAGTTTTTGCAACAATGTTATATGCTATATTTTAAGAAATGACACGCATTGAATTGTTATATAACATTGTTATACAACAATGTTGTTTTAATGTGTACGGTCTTGTAACAGGTTTCATTGTTAGACAACAATGTTAGATAGTGTGGACGTGTTATAAAACAGAAGTTATATAACATGTTGCATAATCTGTACGCACCATTATGACAATCATTAAAATCGGGTTGGGTTGGTTTGCAGTTTTTTCCATCGATTTTCCATCTAATCTCTTATTGCTGTTTAACAATAAGTCTCGATTAGATACCTTATCTAACCAACTGTTTAATAAATGACAGATATTGCATCCGTTAAAATGAGGCGCATTTTAACGGGCCGCTGCCGTAATATTGGTTAATATCGATTACTCTTATCATAGGTCAGTTCCGTGAGAGCGAAGGTTGCCGTGATAACTGACACATGGCGGCCGCGTGAGGTGTGGACTTAAGGACAGCTACTAAAAATTCAAGCTTCTAGTATCTATCCACAATAAAGTAAATAGTGTCGAAAATGGCCTGATTTGCTTCGAGAAAAGCATTGTACGGCCTTGCCGCTTATTGCTCGACTGCCGTGCCCCCAGATACCGATACATGTACACCGTGGGCTATTTTGTAAGGCAAAGGTAACTAGTGTAATTGATAGTGTGGGGTAATTGAGCCTAGTGGGTACTTTGTAACACGAAGGCGCTAATTGAAGCTAGTTTAAAACAAACTCGGCTATGAACTAAAATATAAAAAAAATTGTTATACAGCAGGGTAAATGTTGAATATTACCCCATATACTCCTCATCTCGCTGAGGAAGATTTGGTATTTGAGACACCTACTTAAATTCTAAATTAATACGTTATTTCCTGCAGGCGTTTTAATTATTGGTACCTACACGACTTGTGAAAGTCGTTTTGTGATTTATGAAATACTTTAATGTTTTACTTAATGGCATTTAAAAATAAATTACAGTAAAATTAATAGAACAAAAATTAAACTTGGCCTTAAATCATGCGGTGTCCACGTGCAGGGAATCATAACAGAGTACAAAGTTAAAATCAGTTGTTGTGGCGTCCTGTTAATTATTATACGTAAATAATATGTTGACTCTATCTGTGCGCGGAGCTGCCCCTCAGATTAGTGTAATAAGCTTGTTTACTAGACGTAGAATCTAGTTTCTATCGCCTCTTATCAACAGCAAAGTGAATGTCGGACATAGTCAAAGGTTTGTGTAGCCCGCCAATCGCACTTGGCCAGTGTAGAGCCCGTGGAGTATGGCATGTATCTTTCATAAGACCTGTGACCAGAAGGGGTATTTCCCGTTGGCTCCCATTCCCGTTCTCACCCGTCCCACTATACCCCGAAAACGATTAATTTGATTTATGGTTATTTAAGGGATAGATATGGGTTACCTACGATAATGATAATGAAGTGCACAGTACCTAAATGCAGAGCAATACTTAAGCAACAAAAGCAATTAAGTAAGTAGGTACTACGAGTAAGTATCTAATATACCTAGGTAAGTAATGAAATTCGCCGAAGCACGATTACTGCACTATTTATCCGCTTGTTTTAATCGAAGTAGATATTACAAAATATAAACAAACCAGACGTACGCGTAACCCTTGCGTGTCCCATAAAACTTTGGCAAAACGATTCCGGTATTAATCGTCAATTTTCATATCTGTACGCGATCATAAAAACAGTTTCCAGGCAATTTATGAAATTAGTATTTTGTGTTGTCATTCACGTGTAAAGTGGCTTTAGGCGGGATCGGTAATAGTTGCCTATATACGTAAAAGTTTGCTAGAACTATGAATGAAACCTAGAGTTTGTAATAAATCACTAGTAAGTGGTATTTACGTGCGTACAATTTTTGCCTTTCTTACATAGAGAAATCGTTCTTAAATCTTTCATTCTTCATGGTCTGTAAGTGGAGATGCCAGAAAGTGCACACCAACTTAGTAAAAGTAAATAATATATACTTTAGAACGTGGTAAATGTCTATTTCCTCTATTCTTGAAGGAAGTAATGAATGAAACCATTTACGAGTAATACATTCGAAGTTTCTAAAACAATTCGTTACTTTTAGCGATTGCTGGTATCGAGTAGGTACTCGATTGCCCGCCGATAGCCCACGAATCGAGAGCGGCGGTAAGCACCAGTTGGCACAATCGATATACAGACGACTCCCATTTTTATAAACTGTATCTGCCGACGAATTTCGCCAGCCTACGAACAAACTTAACTTTCATTTTGAGCTCTAAGTCAAGGGCATAACGCGTTGGAGATAAGCAACAGATTTCTTTATCAGCAAAGTTTGTGTTGTCGAAACCCAGAAAAGTAAGATGGCGGCTTTGACACGTGACATAAAACGTTATTTACGAGCTGGAAGTTCGCGAGTCCTCATGCAACAACGTCACGAACCGCGGAAATATGGATTCAGGGAACAATATCTATTCATGAAGGTTTTTATGAGGTTTCGGGCAATGAATTGCCGTATCGACTTCACTCTGCAATTCATGAACCGAGTAGGTATTGGGTACTTAAGTATTTCGAACTAAGGAAGTACAATAAATGGTTTGGAATTTACTTTACTTTGTGTCTCTGAGTTCGTGTCAATCAAAATTGGTTACAGTGATAGTAAATTCCTATAAAAAAGTTTGGGTAAACACATTCAGCGATGTACGTGTATCTACCTACCTATGATGAAGAACTAGTCTCTATACTGGGACACCCTGTATTGTGAGTTATTTATAAAGATCAATAAACTAATGTTTTAGTTTGTTTACGTATTCCACGTAAACCGTAGAGCTTCGAATAGACATGTTTTCTATTCAATGTTACGATATTGTCAATAATTGTGTTATCAAGTTATCATGGTTATCTAGTTTGATAACGATGTTATGTTTTCGTGCAGCAGCCCTTGCGTAAGGTAATAAAAATATAATATTTAGTTATGAAGAGCTCTAAATAGTCATTATAAATAGACAATAGTTATCTATATGCCTAGTTAATAGGAGGGTACGTTCCATTGATTTATATCGTCCATTTAAAATTATGAAATTGAATATTCCGTCATGTAATTACTAAGGTAGGTGCATTAATAGAATTTAAATAGGTAGTTAATTGGATATTAATTAAAGACATTACTGACTTATTTCACTTTTCAGTAATAATTTGTGTTGTAGGTAGAGTTGTTCTCTATCGAGGTAGGTTTTTGTTTATACTTAGAACTTTAATAGATAACGATGCATTTCTTCCATTACGTTTTAAATACCGATAGAAAACGATAAATATGTTCAAGATACTGGAAAATACGAAAACAGCAGTGTCTCACGTAGCAGGTAAGTATACATAAAATTTTTTGTTTGCGTAAATTTAATTCTAGTGTAGCGCCGATAAGGTGTGGGCTTAATCTTTAATCCCGGATACACGTGTATGATAGGAAGAATCCTTTCTTGCCTGGCTTTTAAACCGGGACATGGTGTTTAGTCTGTAGATAACTAATATTATGTTCACGGCTAAATATTGCCTGATAAGGCATGGGTTATAAAACGGTGAACTTTGATTTAATATGTTTCACTCCTAGTATCGACTCGATACAACGGTATTGGCAAACTTTTCATTCGACTTCATCAGAGCAATAATTAAGTGAACACAATTTTTGGAACTTTATTTATTTCCCGTATCAGTTTCAGCCAAGTTTGAATTAGTCTACCGAATTCAAATAAATTTTAGGGTGTCGTCATACCATTCGGCTACGACTAGGTTACAGCTCAAGGCGAATAGGTAGGTACCTACACAACGTTTTCTTTGTATAGCGTTATACCTGAAAATCTGGAAAAAATGTACGGATGTTCTTATGATCTTTGTGCAAACTTTGACAAATGCATTTAGAAAATTTAACACATCTTAGAATTAGGTAATCTCATCGGAATCGATAGCAGGTACATCTGATATAGTATCTTTAAACGAAAACAGCATTTTAGCGCATATACCTACTCGTAATAAGTTGTTGATGCCGCTGAAATTAACAGGGCAACGTCGTTCAGCTGGGTTTAGGGCGAATGACGCCTGGTGGGAGACCTCAATTAGGATGCGTTGGGAAGTCGCGTGACGGTGATCGTATCTGGGTCACCACAAACCTTCTCATCATTTACGACCGAATATTTAACTGCTAAATTACCTCAGTTTGGTTCCCTTGGAGCGAACCTTACCTGTGAAACAAGTTGCCTCAAACAACGTCCTGTTTCGGATAAATGTGTTTTCGAAGGTGCTAAGACTGTCTTCGGCTCTGTTTTTTTACTACTTAGCAGCTCTAAGTGGCGTCGTCGTTTGCTGAAAATTCCAAAACAAATACTGTAATAGGGTTGATGACCCCGTGATCCAGTTAAGAATTACAATATCTACCGATAAGATAATATGTTATAATGTAAGATAAGATAATTTGATTTGCATTTGAAAGAACTTAACATGGGGTGTTGAATTTGGTTGTCGATATTCAATTAGATGATTTCTTAAATGTGATTGGAATTTAATTGAGACAATTTATTTGATCAAAATTGTTATCATCACTATCGTAATCCATGGCTGTCTTTTCTGATAATAGTAGGGGTGCAGACCATGGTTCACCATGCTGGCCACGTGCAGATTGGCGGACTTCACACGCCTAACTTATCAGTCTTTGTCTTTGACCTACGGGCAAAATCAAAGACAAAAGCCTACCAAGTGATAATTAAATTCTAATACTTACGCATACCATTTTTGAAAATTATTTTAGGTATACTCGAAGCTACAAAAACTTATAGGCGGTTGCAGTGCAAATTCAACTTCAAAATCGACCCATCTTAGAAATTTTCACAAACGCCATATAAAAACATTAGGTACAGTGTTATTTTATTTCAGAGTAAAGTAATATTATTGTGTTTTAATCAAGTTCATAATTTTAATCAACGGTTATGAGTTTAATTCTACCCGAAATAAGTCTAAATTAAATTATACCCTACGCGTAACCTACGCGATGTTCCACCCAAAATAATATTATTTTTATTTTCCTCATTACACAAATAATTATCCTTAATAAACTTTGCTGTGCCTCGATAATTTGGGCGCGTTGCGCGTTGCTTTCTATCAACGATATTTGCGTGAATTCGGATTCGGATCAATAACAAGCGATAAGATAGGCGGGGTGAACGGCCGCAAGATGATCCGGGGAGATCAGAGCTTGGCCACACACTTGCGTCAGTGATAACGGCTGATACGGGGCTGCTGCCCACCGCCCATCGGCTGACATTGGGCTACTAACACTGAATCCTCCCCTAATACCCTCAGCAACATAATACTTAAAGGTACTTTATGTACCTATTTACTTATGTACCTACTTAATTATTTGTTTTATTTCTATTTAAAATTGAAATGCTTACGGTGTCATTTTTTATCTATTCAATTTCAGAACAAAGGAAAATTAACTAAAAAAAATAAGATGAGTTTGAATTTCTGTTCTTGGTCTGGGTGTATGTGTCCTAGTCTTGTGTATTGTCCATAGCACCCACGACCCAGGAATGTTAATATGGGGCTATGAGTGTCCAGGCTGCAGCGTAATTATTATTTTTTTCAATACTTTTAAAATCTCTTCACTGCGTAGTGGTAGTCCGTCTGTTTTATGTTTATCTGTAGTACTTAACCTTTTTTTACAGTTTGGATGACATGACTTTTTACCATAAAATAACCGACTCCAGGTCGATAACTATACATATATTACTCAAAAATTACTCGTCAGTTTTCACTTTATATCAGATCAGACAAGACACCAGCTTTCGATAAAAAATAATTATATAGATAGATCAGAACACCCAGTCAAAAGGAATGATGTAAATACCATAAATTAAATTAAGTAACTCAAAAACTACCCGTCACATGTCTCTCTTTATATGGAACTAGGTACCTTTCGAATAGTGCAAAAAAATGCAGATATGTTCACCCAGTGCATATATTATAGTAATGAGGTAGCGCTATCCCATAATAAATACAGTAGAATTGAGAACCTCCTCCTTTTTTAAAGTCTGTTAAAAACGAGACAGGGACCTTTAGCCCTAGCTTCGTCTGGTGTTCAGCAAGGTGCACCGCGAGCAGCCAATACCGTGATAACTAAGTAAATAAATAATAAACGCTAACACACTCATACCCCGCAGTAGGTTACTAGGTACCTGTGTCGCGGGTGGCATGGACTACACATGTAACACATTACAATTACACCACCCATGACCCGAGTGCAAATATTTATCTGCCACATAAATACATATCTGCCCCGGCCGGGAATCGAATCCGGGTCCGGGACCCCTCGCGTCGCAGGCAGGGTCGCTACCAACTAGGCTACAGGGTCGTCAAACTGATAGCATAGTAAAGGGGTCATAGTTACTGCCGCTTAAATAAATATTTTGTACTTTATAGATTTAATACGTAGAGTGATTATTGAAAACTCTATGCTCGATACCCTAATAATTTTAGTACTTTTCTAAATTATTCTGTCTAAGCGAATCTGTTCTGATTTTGAACTTCTAAATGGTTCAAAGAATAGGTATATATATAATATATAGAGAAATGGACGAAACTGAAGTGTAAAATAAAATATTGAATGTCAGCGTATCAAGGTTAAAAATTGCTAATTTTAGCGGGTCAGTAAGTGAGATAACTGGAGTGCATTCTGTTTTCACAGATAAATGTATCGAATATTGTTTCATTTACGATATTATAACTTTTGTCACAACAAAAAGCGCAATGCATTAACAATTTCAACAGCTTTGCGATAAAACTAACGGAATTATGTACCTACAATAAAATTTATTTAAATTAGTTCTTTAATGTTAGGATTAGTGACCCGAAACTCAATCTAAGTACATTGTGAGGATAGTTAGAGATTTAAACCAATCTTCTATGACAAGGCCGTCTTTCATCAAGCGAAATCAGTCCGTCTTATTTTTTATTGTGAAAATAAAATATTTATTTTAAACTTAACGATTTCATTGTATGTTTTTATTTAACACGTTCAAAACAATACACAAGAATTCATACTTTTGGAAAGTAGCTATTAGATTATGCCTATAATTTAGGTTAATTATTTAATGTCCATCCGATTAAGCATACAATAACCGTCAGATTAAGCATACAATAACGATAAATCTATGTTAATACATTAAATTATATTATGTTCTACAGCCGTTGTAAATTATTATGTCACTAATATTAAGAATGCGTGTGATTGCAAGTTGCGAAGTTACTAAGTAACGGCTGTTATCAGCGATCGTGATATCGGTCGATAACCCCACGCGGCGCTGACGTCAGCCAACGTCGTTTGATAGGGTGTGTTTACACTGCACCGAGCCTTAGCAAACGACAGTCTAAATAAGCTACTTCTTCGTCTAATTTGATTTTGATATGATATCTTTCATAATATATTCTGATAGTGTTACAAACTAGGTCTGCATGTATGATAAGTAGGTGCTATCGTCGGTATTCTCCACATTGTAAGAAACATTGAGTAATATTTATTATTACTATGTATTCTAAGAAAAACGCTTTATCTGTATCTACTTACTTATAAAGTAGATAATATAATAGAAACGGGGCTAAGTCGTTGGATTTTTTGTAGGCATTACAAACTTAATTGTCTATCGTTCTGTTTAAGTATCATGTGGTTGATGAATAGATTTAAATGGAAATTTTAATTTTTACGGCCTGGGAAAGATTGAGTTTTAACAATAATTTAAAGTAACTAGGTACTTAACTAATCATTTAAATTTCCACCTCGCCTGATGTTGAATCCAAGACTTTTCGAACGGCAGTCCTTAATTGTAACAACTGCGACATAAAAAATGTTTTGTTTTTTGTGGAAAAACCCCAAAAAAGTTGTCGTACATAAGCTATGAATACTTGTTAACATTTTTAGTCGCACGTATAAATAAATGCGTAAGTGTAAAACAAACTTTAGGTAAGATATGATTCCATAAATTAAGAGACTATTATTATGGTAGAAAATATGGTAGGAATTTATTCTACTACTTAGATACGCAGTGAGGAGTTTATTGACATTAACGACTTTAAAATTTTCTAATAGTAGATTATAATTATTATTTATAAGACTTACCTAATACGCACAATTGTTAATGTATTCTAAGGATTAGGTGAGATTATTCTTGCAATTTTCTGTTCAGGTATTTTTCCTATAAGTAGGTAGTACTTATAGGAAAAATTCTAATAAACAAGTTGACGTACCCAAGTGCCCCATGTGTCCATTAAAATTGCAGGTGAGATCCTCCAAACAGTCCTCTTTAACAATTCTCCATAACTTCTGATAACTATAGATATTTCCGGAAACTCATGACATTCAAAAGTTACAATATTGTCGTTAGAGAAAAGATTGTTATTTTAGGACTATCATTGCATTAGCAATTCTCACAGAGGTGAGCATGCGCCATCACTACAGCCATAACGGAAACCGATGGCTACAGACAAGTTGTATAATATACTTATCAGGAAATATGAAATTCGACAGGGAAGAAGTTTATAATACTTATTAGTAGAGTAAAAAAATTGCATTTACACTAAGTAAATTGGGATAGGAGATAAGCTAGAAGCTTTAGACTTTAGAGGATACTTTGTAACGGTACCAATTATTTATTCTTGATTATCGACAGCAATAGGTTTGGAGGTTTTCATGCAGCATCAGAAATTCAGATGTGAGAGTCTCTCGTAAAATCTCAACCTGCGATTAACGTTTTTTCGTTTAAGTCATTTATGGACATAAATTTTTGTGTAAGTATTTCTAGCTCTACATTTTATAAAAATTACATATCTGCCAGAGATTTTCTACTGTCCACTTCGAAATAACTTGATTGTTAGGTACCAATTTTTTTACATAGCATATTTATGAGTTAGTGCTTAACAACAATTCCATCTGACGTAAGGTAGAGACGTAGAGCGCACTAAGTAAAAGCTTTCCTTGTTCTCGAAGATTTGTATAAAAACACATCCGTTACCGCAGTATTTTTCTTACCTACCTGTATTCGTAAATATAGGTATCTATATCACACACTATCGTAATCACCAACGCAACTATATTCACTAACAGGGGGTTCGCTCAGGCGTAACGTTACCCCTAAAAATAACATGAATCGTAAATTTTGAAGCAGTATTGCTACCCCCTTCCTTGTGACTACACGCGAATGAAATAAAAATGTGAGTGGAAAGTGTTTACTATTACCTACTAATAAAATTTATCGACTAAACTAATTGTTGCTGTGCTCTTTGTATTTTATGTTAGACAAAACATCTAATGTCGTAAAACTTTTACGGAACCGAGACTTGGTAACTGGTAATATTCTTCCTAATGCTAACTGCACCTTTGTTTCATTTTATTGGTTATTTGAGCACATATATATGTACCTAATTAAATGTTTACTTAGTAAATATAGCCGAATGTCATTTTGTGTTACGCTTCTTAGGTAGGTATTCACTATTCAGAAAATAAGTAGAAGTAGGCACTACTTATCTATTAGTATGTATCTATCTATTAGGTCGTTGTTGTTACGTACCAACTGGTAGATTACAGTTACCCGTATTTAACATCTATCTACTGATATTCTATTCTATCTATACATATAATAAAAATGTACTGTTTGTGCACGCTAATGTCAGAAACGGCTGAACTAATTTTTATGTAACTTTCACTGTGAATAGAGGCCGTGGAGCACCATATAGACTACTTTTTATCCCAGAGTTCCCGCGGGATCGGGATGCACGCAGGAAAATCTCCTATATACGAACGACTATATACGGGCAACGGCTAGTAATACTTAAATTACTTAAAATTTGACTTACCAACAGACATAATTACAATTTGGTTTTTCTATAAAATAAAATTAAGGTAGCAAGCGAGCATGCAGCACAACCCTTCCATTGCCTCCCATCCCATGACCTAGAATAAGTCTCAATCAGGGACAAGGATGGTTAATCTAGTTAGTTAGGTAGAGTCAGAACATTCGTTGGTTAGTTTGGTAGTAAATATGATGACTTGGGCAGAAACTCTTCTATTTTAGTAATTGTTAGTTTAAGTTCGGTCACAGATGTGTTGACTACCCTTGAAGGCCGTTAGTTCACCAACAAAAAAGTGTTTCCCACTCAACATAATATTTCAGTTCGGATTATAATGGTGTTAAAACAATTATTTTACGGTAAACACGATACTAAAGTATCTCTACCTACCCCGGATGAACTCTAGGCTCTACCACCTATTGAACGAGGAGTTAGAATTCTGCCTTGAGATTTGGTATAATTTTTTAATCAAATTGATCAAAATGGTTCTTAATAGAGTAGTAACATAAAATTGATGGGATATTTAGGGAAAGCGTCTGCCCTGATTACGTTGCTAGGACACGTATTATCAATGAAAAGGATTTTGCGTGTTCCTAATGATATTAATAGCTTCGGTGACCCATTTATTAGAAATTTAGTTTGTGTTTCAGCAGGATAATATATTTATCGTTGGGAAAAATTGTAAGTTGTCTTGTACCGAAACGGTGTTATTTGGCTGTGTAGGTACGTACGACCTGTCTCTATGCTTCATTTAAAGACATTTAACAGGTAGGAACCTATTATTTATTTGTTTTGTTGATCGTTTTCCAAAGGAATATAATTTCCCTTTCGATTATTTACGAAGTTTATGAGTAAAGTATTGATTTATAGTTATGGTTTGACGCTCTTTTTAAAAAATAACATGAAAAGGTAGAAGTCTAGTGACTTTTCATTAGGTAGGCTAGTACTGGTGGTAAAGAAGATGAATACTGAAAGAAGTACCTAAGTAAAGTTTACGTAGGTAAACATATACGTTAAAAAACGTATAATACGTTTTAATACGTTCAAAACCAGATCGTTGCGAAAGGATATCTAAATACATTTAGGTAAGCATTTGAATAAAGATGGATGCGTTAGTTTAGTTAGAGTTTATAGTTAGAGTGTTTTGAAGAACAAATGGACATTATTCGGTTTTGTTCTGTCTTTTGTCAACATTCAGTATTAAACATTCAGTATCTACTAGCAAACGACCAAGCTATTTTCCCCTTCACGTAATTAAGAATTAACTCCTTATGCTTGCCATACGACACGAATGTTGGCTCACTCAGTTCATTGATTTCACCTCGTAGCACCTACATACCTAGGGACCACCTATAACAAGTTTGTTCTCTATTAAGGTTTTCTTCGTGCGATTCAAGAATTGTTGTCCTTGTTAACTATCTACAGTTGAAAAGGGACGGGTTATTAACCTCAGGGGTGTAAGGGTGTAAGTTGGTATTAGTGCAACGAGCGTTGGTAGGTAATTAGATGCCGGGCCCGATAGCCACAGAGCCCCACGAAGGCATCGTCAGTCCGCGGTGTAACTCGGTGCATTTCCACCGCAATTTGTAGTTTTGCGATAAAAGAATAACCAAAAAAACCTTTGTGACCTATTTAACGTCTTTTCTTTTTTGTGGTCTTCTGAATAATTTGTTCACGGTTGGAAACTTTCGCAATGTCTTTTGAATTGAAATCTTATCGGCATTTGTTTTACGAAGTGAAACATAAAAGGAAGTCGAAAAAGAAAGTTACTTTTCAGGTTAATATTTCTCAATGTGGACTGAAACTTTCTTCATTGTGAGACTTTGTATTCTTTTATGATTTTATGATTAAAACCCGGGTAACTTGAAGGTAGGTAGGTATCTTAGTACCTAAGTTGTACGGGCTCCTCAGAGGTAAAATGGCAATTTTAAAAGCACTTCAAGACTTCGGAGGGCGGATTTTGTACCAGCTTTGGGTTTGTTTATGTTGACCAGGTAGTTGTTAACAAAGAACAGACAGAAGATAAGTGATGGTTACTATTAGATAGGTACCTATGGACATCCGTAACACGGCACCACCAATTTATTGATGGTGGCAGGTAAAATTTGGAGAATGTCGTAGCAACTGACTCTCCAAATAAATTATAATGAGATACCTAGTCTAGACAGATGGAGAGGAATTCTGGAAAGTTTAAACCTTCAAGGATGTTATCATAATGGGATAAGTTTCGTACCACATCGGTTGTCATACTACATAGGTTGGTACAAATTGTTTACATATTTTTTTCTGATTTCAGTTGCCTGCGAGGGAAGGCTTGCCAACGCCGCGGAGCGCTCGTGCTCCGATCGGCCGTAGACCAACTGGAACGCTTCCACATCAGCGTTTGAAAAAGGAGGTACTTACCTACTTACTTATTTAAGCACTCTGACCCAAAAATAACTTAGTTGCACTACTTAAGTTCATCTCCCTACGTGTAAACGTGGTTGAGTAAACGGCTGTTTCAGTCATGTGGGGAGAGTCGTGGCCATTTATAGGTTAAAGCCTAGAGGTTTATTTTGGGTAAACGTTTGGAATGGGTACTTCTGAAAATACTTTCTGTTCAAAGTTGTCAACTTAAATCTTGTAAAATTCTACCCAGAAATCTCCAGAGAGTCCACCGGAAATGGATTCTCCTGTTGGCAGCGTCAGCAGCGATTTGCGGCGTCAGAACGAAGAGCTTCGAGCGCGCCTTGCTGGGGAAAGTGCAGACCATAAGCGTAGGCTGGATGCCTATCGACGGGCTCAACAAGGCCAGGCTGCGTTGGTCTCAAGACTGCAGGCAAAAGTACCTACATGATTTTTAACTAATTATAGTAATATTAATTAATCGGATAATTGAAAAAGACCTTTAATTAAATTTTTCGTCTCGCCAAGGAGTGAAACAACCACCATTATTTACATATTTCATATTTTAGATTTTTTATGGCACCTAACTATAGTCTATGTGCCACGCGTTTGTGGTTATTGTGATTTTATCTGTGGTGTTCTTGTGTCAGACGTCCTCCTTGTTGTCAATGTCAAAAAATTGACAATGACAATATGAATGTAAACAAATCGATAATCTAAGAAAATAAACAAATTCTAATTTAAATCTTCACGTTATAATAATAACACGAGTGTTAGTATAATTGTTTACATCGAGACACCTTTCCACCAGGTGCTACAGTACAAGCAGCGATGCTCGGAGCTCGAGAGCCAGATGTTGGAGACTCCCCGGAGCGAGCCGTCGTACCGCCAGCCGAAGGCGGTGCCGGCGCCCTTGCCCTCTTCCTCTACGGACAGCCGCCGGGACGAGCGCATCAACGACCTGGAGACGGCGCTGCGACGGTTGGATGAGGAGAAACGCAAGTAGGTTGAGTATTGGCCCTCGAACAAATTGTTATGAACTAATAGAGTCCAGTCACTCTACTCCAGTAGAAACTTGTTGCTCCGCTCCTATAGGTCGTTACGTGATGTTATATAGCCTTAAGCCTTCCTCGATAAGTTCTGTCGAAGACAAAAAGAATTATTGAAAACGTACCAGTAGTTCCTGAGATTAGCCTGTTCAAGCAAACAAACTCTTCAGTTTTAATTTAATAGTATAACAGTATAAGATGTTACTGTGTTTATAGGTGTTAAAAAACCTTTATATATTCCTATTGAACTTAATTATATTTATTTCTATAGTTTACTGTTTAACCTGTTGCAAACTTATGTAGATATGAAGCGAAACATGTAACTTAAACTTTGAAATATTATGTGCCAATTAAAAATAAATGCTTTCTTGTTTTGATGAAAGAAAACTTGAAGAAATGTACATTTTAATAAATTATAAGTTAAACTTTTGTTGATAGTAAATTTTAATAACATTAGACACCATTTACTTTGCAGATGTGAAAAGTTGGTGGCACAAAACAATCTACTCCGCGATCAACTAGAGGAATCCCATCAACTGAATGAAGCCCTCACCAATGACCTGCAGAAGCTCACCAACGACTGGGAGGCCTTGCGGGATGAGATGTCTATTAAGGAAGATGAGTGGAAGAATGAGGAACAGGTGCATAAACTCTTATACTGTGTATATGTGTACCAATTTTCCTGTCTGAAATCAATGTCATATTTCAAAATGGGTTTTCAAAAATGCAGGCAGTCTTTTTTAACTAATTAAGTGTTAATATTTGATTACAATCCCAACTGGACATAATTTATGATGTTAACTTATTTTACCCAGCTACAGGAACAATATTTCTCAACACAAGAAATTTTATTTCAAACAGGCATTCAACGACTACTACTCAAGTGAGCACAACCGTCTCCTGAGTCTCTGGCGCGAGGTGGTCTCCGTGAAGCGGTTCTTCTCCGAGCTGCAGACCAGCACTGAGAGGGATCTGTACCGTGTCAAAAATGACATGGAGTCCGCCTCCAGAGAGCTAGTCGGGACGCTCGGTGGATATTCTATCACTGCTTATGCTCAAGGTTTGAAGGTGGGTGTATCCACACAGATTACTTGTTTCTGAAAGTCAACAGTATAATTATTTTTACTTACAATTCGGTATGTCAAGAAAATCTGATTGGATGGTAAGGCATGTATAGTATGTATATACTAGGATGTTGTTGTAATTTCACTGCATAATGTCATTATCTATAGACAGCCAGATAGTTACTAAAAAGTTGTGTATTTTCTTTTCGCAGTCTGAGCCTCACCAAGGACTCCCCGCGGGTACATCGGGTACTCCAAACGTCACAGTAGAAACTATGCGCATAGAATTGCGCGAAGTGACGTCACAACGAGACTCCGCCATATCTGAGTTGCGAGAGCGAGACGCTCGCATACAGCGCTTGTTGGGAGAGCTGCAAGGGCTGGTGAGTTGAAAAAAAAAATAGTAAAGGGTATAGGACAAACTTATGAATGAATTTGTAACTTTAAAGGAATCATTAAGGAATGCTTTAATTTCTAAAGATAATTATATCTTTTTAAGTTGTTACAGAGTTACACTTTTTAAGTTGCGATGATGTTATTGTTGTTTTATGGTGCGAAAGAGAGTTACAAAGTGTAACATGAAGAGTCAGATAAAAAAATTACGAAAGGAATTATTATGAACTTATTAATTTAAAGTTTTCTAAAACACAAAATTAGCAGTTAGCGCTAAGTTGGTAACACCGCAATCAGGTGTCAGTGACGCTAACTTCACGCCGTTAAAAAATGGGCAACTTTACGCACCGTATCGTAATTTACTATTTAATACATTTATTTATTACAGGAATATTGCTTTATTAAGCAAGCAAATTAAAGAAAAAGAATAAACCTACCAAGTATAATGTTTACTTCATATAGAATTGTACATTAAGCCCCATAAAAACGCCCGTCATTGACAAAACCTGTACGCGCCGTAAACTGCTACATATCCTCGCACTTCCACAGGAGGAGCGTTGCGAGTGCGCGGAGACGCTGTGTTCGGAGGCTAACGTGATGCGCTCGGCGCTGGAGGAGGTGGCGCGCGCGCTCATACACGACTCCGAGACCGACATGCCCGCGCACTTGCATCTGGCCGATCGGTGAGGAAAATTGCTATTTGCGACGTTTTCAAATTAATTTCAACCTTGTAATAATATATAGCAAATACCTTGTTGAATGGGACAGAGCTGAGTACTATGAGTTTAGTTATAGGTAATTGCTGTTAAGCAAATAATTGCTGTTAAGTTCAATTGTTTTAAATACAAGCATAAGAAGAGCTGCAGCACAATGATTATCACAATGTAATATGATATTTTAACATAAACAGTTTCCTGACTTCACTAAGTTTTATTTTGAAATAGGTAGATTTACTTTATAAAGTATATTCGTTTCATTTTTAAACGTTAAACATCTTTATATTTCATTAAAATAATACGAATAATTTTTTAATCAAAGCACAATACAAAAGCCTACCTCGTCGCTTACAAGCGATTTCTTCGAGACGACCCAGAACATATCCGACTACTTTGTAACAAAGCTACACCCACACACACGACAGCTGCTCCAATCCCAACCGTTGCAATGGCAGGTCGCCGAAGCGCGGCGCGGCGGCGGGCAACGCGACGGCGTTCGCCGAGAGCACCATCTCCGCCGTGCAGGCCGCGCTGCACAAGTACCAGATACAGATACACGAGCTGCAGGTAAGTGGTGGATGATTGGATGAGTGAATGGAATGTTAGAAACACTTTGTAAGTCAAGCTGTGCTATTTCTTTAACAATATGGTTTGTATACCAGCACATTCAGCTCATCAGCAGACTTGGTGATCGGTTATTTACATTAATAAATACACTTCAACAACGAACAAAAATAAAATTAGAAGATTGTTAAATAGGAATTTTTTATCGGAATAGCTCAAGAAACAATCGTCATGCAAGTTGAGCGCCATCTAATGGGTACTTTTTGAGTTAACGCAACTAATCGATTTTGAAGCAATTTATTATTTTGTATAAAGTTATTCGATGTGTATTAATATATTTATATTGTAATACTGTGTTCAGGTGAAGCTTCAGAACTCTCGGGAGCAGCTGGCCAGCTGCAGGAAGCACGCCGAGGCCGCCGACGGGAAAATACACTCACTCGAGAGTAAAGTTAACGATTTACAAGGTATGTAACTACTACAGAGTGGAGGGGATATAAAACTCAAAGGAGATGTTTCAAAATATATGGAGCCCCGGCCACCTCTTTGTACATCATACTCAAAAATGCAGAAACACAATTAAAACAGTTTTCAGTCATCCAATTCCTTTAAATTGCTTTAGTTTTGTGGTATAACACAAAAATGTACACTTAAAATTGCAACACAAAAACAAAAGTCTGTCATGGTGGTAAGCTGTCATCACACGGCATATTGGTTAATTTGATAGAAGTTTGACATATGTACCTACAATTCTGTCATTTAAAGTGACGGTAGACAGTTCGCGATAGCTATGATCAATGACAACTTGGCAAGACGCCATGTTGAAAATTGATAAAAATTAATTATAAATACAAAAATTGTACCAGAAAAGTATGCATTTAAGCAATTTATCTTTATTGTTCCCAAATTCCATGAATTTTTCTCAATTTTTCGAGGTACTGTACATATTGTGGGCCGGATTTGAAACATCTCCTTTATCCGATCATGCTAAATTGTGTATAGCATACTTTATTTCTACTGATATTAACGGGGATCATTTTAACGGCAAACCGCGGGCAAAAATGTAGTAAAATATAAATTTAACTTGTATAAAAAATTTCGAAATGTGAAAGAATGAAAGTAATGTGAGAACGCGAATTTTTGTTTTGGTCAATTGTCTGACTTCTTTTGTAGCTATCTATCTGTCTCATATGTACATTCCGTTATTCTTTGTCACATCCGTAGTTTCATATATAATATAATCAGATCCAAAAATGCATTAAATGAACTTACATCATAATAATTATTTTAATATCCTTGTTTACAGTGAAACTGGACCAGTCCAACGCAGATCTGAACCAGGTAGTTCAAGAGAGGGAATCCTTACAGAAAACTGTGGAGACTCTCAGAATTGACAAGAACAATCTGGAACGAAACAGAGTGGAGATTAATGCTATGGTGAGTGTGATAATAGCTATTGTTATAGGCCGTGTTCTTAATTTTAGTGATATCACTCGAAATTATGTATAATTATGTTAATTTTCATCAAGTTATTTTTTGATTTCTTATTTTGAGAAATAAATAAATTCTCACATAATTAATTTAGATCGCTAACCTAACCTAAACTCACACTAAACACTTCGAACCTGAAAACTTTGAACCAGAATGTTGTATACAACTGCCTTAAACTATAGCTAATGCCACCATGTTATTTGCTATCATCGCATTTCATTAAAGAGCCTTTAAAAATACGGCTAATGATAACGATTCTCGTTAATTCAATCCAGAATTTTATTATACTCTAGCTAATGCCACCATGTTACATGCTATGATCGCATTTAATACCAGGTGGAATCCTTAACATCAGACTACGAGAAGCTGCAGAAGGTCAACATCAGATTAGAGAAGACAATAGAAGGGCTGGAGAACGAGAAGCGCGCGCTCAACGATGAAGTGGACCATCTGCACAGAGAGGCCAGCAACAGGGAGTCTGTGCTGAGGTTGGTACTTGGTATTGATTTAAGATGAGCGGTGGCTTATTAAACAGCTTAACTGTGCATGAGCAGTAAACGGAATAAACTGGGTGGTATCCTTAGCGCGGGATATCTTTCGCCATAGTGAAGTTGTCGTGTTGGTGCCCTTCTAAGATAAGTTGCATGTGTAAGTGTGTAATTTTTATGGATGTTTGTTACTCTTTCATGTAAAAAGTACTGAATGAATTTTAATGAAACTTCACAATAATATAGCTTATAATGGGTGTCTCAGTAAGAGTGCACTTTTTCATTTTAAAATGAAAACACGTATTTTATGAGAGAGGTGTGCTATTATTATTGTATTGTAAAGAATACATGTATCCGATGTATGGAATAAAATATTCGGCAAATGGCCCCCATGGCTCTGATGACAGGCCATTACTCTTTTCATGAAAATTTCCATGATTTTTACACAGACCTGTCTGTACCTCACCGAATGATGCGTTGGATCTCTGATTTGAGCTCAGGAATCGTTTCCGGTTTAACGTTTATTTGAATAAACCCGAGATTTGACAATTTTTTTTTCTGTTGTTGATGATTAGCACCTACCATCATTATCTCCACATCCACCCAGGGTTGACTGGTGGACAATGCCATTAGGCATTAAGTTGTACCCTATGTTTCTCTGTTTAGAGGTGACATAAATGTAAAATAAATAAAACTCCAAAGAAAAAAATCGCATGGCGTTAAATCGCACGATCTTGGTGGTTTGCGAGCGGTTCCAGCGTAACTTTCCCCATTTTTGTAATGAGTTTTCACAATTTTAACGCGTTGTTCTTTCAAAAAGCGCTCCAATTTTAATAATCGGAATGAACATAGGTGACGTGACAGCTGTCAAATTTCAGAGTTGCCACTTGCACGAAAAAGAAAATATTCTAAATTTAAAAAGTGCACTCTTACTGAGACACCCTATACGTCAGAATAACACTTAGGCTACAATTTATCCCGAGATTCCTACGCGAGATCTTCGCGGCTGATACCTACGGGTCCTGACGCGAAGCGAGGGCGGTTCTTATACGTTATACGTTTGTTCCAGGGCGGAGGAGGAGCGCTCGTCGCGGCTGCGCTCGGAGCTGGTGGCGGTGCGCGAGGAGCTGAACAAGGCGGCGCTGGCGCGCGACCTGCTCGACCAGCAGAAACTGGAGGCCGACTCGCTGCTCGCGCACCTCGAGAAGAACCGGAGTATGTATGACTGTCTGACGGTGTTTGCTAGCATAACCCAGGGCGGAGGAGGAGCGCTCGTCGCGGCTGCGCTCGGAGCTGGTGGCGGTGCGCGAGGAGCTGAACAAGGCGGCGCTGGCGCGCGACCTGCTCGACCAGCAGAAACTGGAGGCCGACTCGCTGCTCGCGCACCTCGAGAAGAACCGGAGTATGTATGACTGTCTGACGGTGTTTGCTAGCATAACCCAGGGCGGAGGAGGAGCGCTCGTCGCGGCTGCGCTCGGAGCTGGTGGCGGTGCGCGAGGAGCTGAACAAGGCGGCGCTGGCGCGCGACCTGCTCGACCAGCAGAAACTCGAGGCCGACTCGCTGCTCGCGCACCTCGAGAAGAACCGGAGTATGTATGACTGTCTGACGGTGTTTGCTAGCATAACCCAGGGCGGAGGAGGAGCGCTCGTCGCGGCTGCGCTCGGAGCTGGTGGCGGTGCGCGAGGAGCTGAACAAGGCGGCGCTGGCGCGCGACCTGCTCGACCAGCAGAAACTCGAGGCCGACTCGCTGCTCGCGCACCTCGAGAAGAACCGGAGTATGTATGACTGTCTGACGGTGTTTGCTAGCATAACCCAGGGCGGAGGAGGAGCGCTCGTCGCGGCTGCGCTCGGAGCTGGTGGCGGTGCGCGAGGAGCTGAACAAGGCGGCGCTGGCGCGCGACCTGCTCGACCAGCAGAAACTCGAGGCCGACTCGCTGCTCGCGCACCTGGAGAAGAACCGGAGTATGTATAGACTGTCTGTGGTGTCGAGTGTCTCTGTGTATCGGTGTTGGGGCTTGTAAATAAAACATTTGGTGTGACAGACACGTGTGACGACCTACCCCCATGCGATCTCAGTCCGATCTGTCAGTCAGACATTGACATCTGACATGTCATGCCCGTCATGATTACCGGAAACATCGCTGTACACGTCACACTATCTTATGGTGTTTGCTAAAATAACGCCTCCATACTGCTCCATAATAAATCTAATATCTTTAAACGAGCAATTCTTGTATATTTATTTATTTATATATAATCA
This sequence comes from Hesperia comma, assembly GCA_905404135.1. Taxonomy (NCBI): domain Eukaryota; kingdom Metazoa; phylum Arthropoda; class Insecta; order Lepidoptera; family Hesperiidae; genus Hesperia; species Hesperia comma. Next base: position 16,082,820 of record FR990024.1, read on the forward strand.
CGATCTCGGAAACGGCTGCAAAGATTTTCATGAAAGTTTCAGATTAGGGGGTTTTCGGCTCAAGGAATCGATTTATCAAGGTCCCAGGTTCGAGAAAAGCTCGGTTCCCGAGATAAAGAGATTTTAAAAACATCATACTGACGCCATCTATGAAACATTAGGATAACTTCTATGAGGTACTGTTTGTAACGTGTTGAACTGACGCCATCTATGAAACATTAGGATAACTTCTATGAGATACGGTTTGTTTGTTTCAGTAGTATGAAACTAGATGGCGCTCGAATATATTTTTGTTCTTCATTCTTACGTTGAAGCGCTATTTTTGCGTTATACCTACCTATTTTCTGTTTGAATAAAATTAAAAATCAGTGCGATTATCTCGCTTGACCTCGCAGGACGCGTAGTGATAGTTTAACGTGCGTTTGTGATATTTACGAGAATATTTGTAAATAAATGTTAGTTTTGTTATTATCGATTTAATAATATATTTTAATAAAGTTTTAAATAAATAATGGTCAGATCGATGAAATTACTATTGTTGTAAATAGAATCAATAAAATTTTAAGTACGCCTAACAACTTGCTCATTAAACTAAAAGTATATTTATTTATGTTGTTTAATTATCATAAACATTCAATACATTTTATCGCAAATAAAAATTTCAGTCGGGGACTGCCTAAGCCTGCGAAAAGTACGAAGGAAAGTTCAATGAATTTATCTAATTAAGTATGTACCTATTTAAAATGCAATTAATTCGCTCACACAGTTAACTTCTATGAGGTACTGTTTGTAACGTGTTGAAATTTCAGTAGTATGAAACTAGATGGCGCTGTACAACTTTGTGAAACACGCTGTTGAGATCCTTTGGCCGTAACATAAGTAAAATGAATTTTGTGCTCAGTGAACAGTTGTATGATTTGACTCCTGAATAGATGGCGGAATTCCTCGTATTTCTTGCGATTCATACTAAATATAATTTTCAACCGAGCAAAGCTCGGTCAACCAGGTACTGTCCATATAACTGCTCCATAAAGCCATATCGGAGGCCTTCATTATTCCCTCCAACAATTCACACTGGCTCAGCGTGGTGTAGTATGCTCTAAGTCTCCTCTATGATGAGGAGAGGACCTGTGTTCAGTAATGGACCATGCATTTGTTGAAGCCAAATGAATAGACATGAAAACCTTTTACAAATAAATATCCTATTTTGATTACATAAGACACATGTTCCTCGCCAGGTGACTTGGAGATAGAGCTGGAGCGCACGATAATGGAGCGCGGCGACCTGCAGGAGCTGGTGGAGAAGCTGCAATCGGCGCTGAGAAACTTGGAGAGCGACAAGAAGAAGCTGCTCGAGGAAGTTAAACAAGTAAGTAAGCTGTCACGCTCAGCGTTCGTTTTTGTGACGTATTTCATACTAACTAACCACCAGCATCGCGCCGCCGTCCCGCCCCTCCAGCTGTTGGACCAGTCCCTTACACCTGTACTAGTGTAAGATTTGTGGTGATATATTATTTGTGTATTTTATGCCACTCGCGAAACAGAGAACCTAGCACGGGCTGTAAGTGCAAACATTAACCATTTACAACCAACTCAATATCATCTCTTCTTCCCCAACCCAGCTAGAAGACGAGAAGTCAGCGCTGTCCGGGCAGTCGTCGGAGCAGCAGGGCGACCTGAGCTCGCTGCGCAAGGAGCTGCTGGCGGCGGAGCAGGCGCGGCTCGCGCTCGAGGGCGACAAGGGCTCGCTGCTCGAGCGGATCAAGTTGCTCGACAGCGAGCGGGAGCGGGTCGAGATGGAGCTGCGGCAGGTTATGCGGTGAGTGGTTGGTAGTAGTGCTGAGATCGAGTCAGCGCTGTCCGGGCAGTCGTCGGAGCAGCAGGGCGACCTGAGCTCGCACTGTTTTGCGGCGTTTTAAGTTTGATGTATATTTTCTTCTTTTCATGGCATATATGCCTATGTGGGAGGAAGGTGCTGTGTGTCAAGAGTTTGCTCGCGCATAGTTGCAAAGCAACGCGTGATACTTCACATAACCTTATAAATATAAAAAAAATCTTATGATGCTTGTGATGCTTGTGATTTTCCCTCCTTATTTTACTATAAATGACCTCACAAGACGTCTTCCCTACAGAGAGCGCGGCGAGCTGTCGTCGCAGCTGACGGCGCTGGCGCGCAAGAAGGACGCGCTGAACGAGGAGATGATCCGGCTGCAGCAGCGGCTCGAGCAGGCCACCGAGACCGTCGCCCGCCTCAACCGGACCATCGACGACCATGTCAAGGATGGGGAGGAGAAACAGGTATACGTAACGTAGCTTTCGCTGACTTTTCTGTTTTAAAATACGTCATTTCACAAAATTGTTTTAACGTTCACAGTATTTTTCTATCTGTAAGTGATATTGTGTGTATATCATATGTGCGCTAAGGTTTAACGTTACTGTCCATAACGACACGGCGTTAGGTAACCCGCTGTCATTATCCACCAGATGTCGATTGAAAACTAGTGGATCAAACAGGCTCTAACCCGCCACCAATCCCCACTAGATGGCGCTAGACAACCTGGAGAAGGAGAAGCAGCAGCTGCAGGAGCAGCTGGCGGGCGTGCGCTCGGAGAAGGACGCGCTGGAGGCCGTGCTGTTCGACACGGCCAGCGCGCTCGAGGACGCCGACACGCGCCGCGCCGCGCTCGACCGGGACCTGCACGACACAAGGCTGCTCAACGAGAACTATAAAGGTAACTGGTGCGGTTCAGAGCTCCACTACCACTACCCACCAGATGGCGCTAGGCACGGTACAGAAGGACGCGCTGGAGGCCGTGCTATTCGACACGGCCAGCGCGCTCGAGGACGCCGACACGCGCCGCGCCGCGCTCGACCGGGACCTGCACGACACAAGGCTGCTCAACGAGAACTATAAAGGTAACTGGTTGTGCACAGAGTCCCACTACCACTACCCACCAGATGGCGCTAGGCACGGTACAGAAGGACGCGCTGGAGGCCGTGCTGTTCGACACGGCCAGCGCGCTCGAGAACTTTAAAGGTAACTGGGGGGTTCAGAGCCGCCGTACGCCATACGGTCAATGTGTGCACTGCTCGCGGGTGAAACATCGAGGGGGATGATATTGACTGGGGGAGGGGGTGCAAAACTGCGTGCGTGCGCTTATGCAGCTAGCGGCGCCTTAGATGGTATTTTAATGCGGCTTCAAAAAAGGAGGAGGTCCTCAATTCGATTATATTTTTAAGTGTTTTTGTAACGTCATAACTTTGTGCAGAGTGAACCATTTTGATTATTAATATTTTGTTCGAAAACTCATGCTTGTAGTATTCGCTATGTGCAAAGCGGGTGGTAGGTGTACCAAAACGATCGCAGCGCACAACGCGACAAAAAATGGAAACTATTTCGGCTGTGTGTAATACTTTCGAACGCGGTTTTTATGATATATACATCCATTGTACACATACACTATTCAATAAATTGCACTCAAATAAAGTCAACAAGTATCATTTACTGTTTATTTTGTTTTTTAATTGCAAAAATACTAACAATGTTTACTTGTCATATTTGACAGTAGCCGAAAAAGTTGCGCGTCGCCACCGTCGTGCACGTTCCCAATAGTCCCATATAAAGATCAGCGACATCTGACGAGTACTTCATATGTTAATAATACACTCTTTTTGATCGATAACGTGATAGACCTTTACAAACCCTTCGTTTCTCCACCAGGTCAGATAGCCCGGCTGACCAAAGACCTGGAGTCCAGCGAGAGGAAGCTGCGCGAGACCAAGAGCAGCATGGCGCAGCAGTCGGGCAAGAAGGAGGCGGAGTACCAGCAGATCATCGCCAATATCAACCGGACCACCACGCAGAACATCACCAAGCTTAAGGAGGAGAAGGTATGTTTGGTAGTGACAAATGTATGATGGCTCTGGTAGATAGCAGTTTTGTTGTTTGGTAATGCCGAATGTGTGAGGAACTTGGCAGATAGGAGTTAAGTAGTAGTGGCAGCCTATCGAAATTTTTAGGTGTTTGATTTCAAAGTGGCAACCCTCTAGACAATGTCGCTATTCCCTAACCTACCCAAATGATCGTCGGCGTCCTTCGATGAAATTAATGTTATTGACGAGTCCGTTGAGCGATATGGACCGCTCTAGAGCCGGTTCTGTAGACGTATAACGTATACAGGATGTTTCTACCGTTGATGTTATTCCGTTTATCACATCACTGTTTTTAAACGAATGATTTTGTGAATGTTTTAGTTATGGTATTTAGTTCATGGATTTAGTAAGATCTCTGAACCTCGTTAAACAAAATTGCAGGAGCAACTCCGCCAATCCCTGGAACAGAAGTTGAGCCAAACCATAGCGTCGTTGACGAGCGAGCGGGAGGCGCTGGAGGCGGGCGCGAGGGAGCGGGAGAAGAAACTCCTGGCGCTGCGCGACCAGCTGGTGCTGCAGCACGACGAGGCCATGCTGCGTGCTGAAAATGATAAGCAGCAGGCTTTGTTGATGGGTCAGTATGAACATCAGTTCAATAGTAGTAAGTAGTAGTTAGTGTCTTGGTGACTGGTAATTCGGTTAGAGAAGTATTGATGCTGCGCGAACTATTTCTGTAGGACATATTTATTTTTAACTATTACTGTTGTTTTGTTATAAAAATTTAACTTTCGGGCTTAAAGGAATAAGGCAGCATCTTCAATGAAAGCTCTTAGGCTGCCTGACTTTCCGACATTTACAACAGTTTTTATTTTTATCATATTTCAACAATACACAAAAACTTACAAATTACATTCCTAAACCTTCGTTTTTGATCTCCCGTATATCCCCGAAAGTCGAATAAAAATCCATTCTGTACTTTTCTGACTACACTAACATATTACTCCAGCGCTCCAAGAGCAGCAAGCGTAGCTGAATCTCTCCGTATACTGGCGAAAGGCGTCTACAAACCCGTTCCATTTTGTTTTTTTTTTTAAATTACATTAACCGGTTACACTTTTTTAGAGGAGACCATCTCAGCTCTCAGGGGTAGCAACGCATCTGTGACCGAATTAGAACGAGACTCATTGAGTCTAGTTCTGGGTCGGTCACATTTGTCATGGGCGGCAGCGGAAGGTGGTGCTGCATGCTCGTTTGCTATCTTAATTCCATAAAAAAAACCCTATTAATATTCCAGCGCACCAAGAGCAGCAAGCGCTGGTGGAGCGGCTGGAGGAGCTGCAGCGCGGCCTGGAGCACGAGCGCGGGCGGCTGGAGCGCGCGCGCCGGGACGCGGCCGCGCGCGCCGACCAAGACCGCGCGCACATCAACCAGCTCAAGGACGACCTGGCTGCCGTTAAGACCAGGCTGGAGGAGGCTAAGTAAGTGGTTGGTTAGGGGTTTCAGTTTCTAAAGCACATCAGATCAACAAGCGCTGGTGGAGCGGCTGGAGGAGCTGCAGCAAGACCGCGCGCACATCAACCAGCTCAAGGACGACCTGGCTGCGGTTAAGACCAGGCTGGAGGAGGCTAAGTAAGTGGTTGGTTAGGGGTTTCAGTTTCTAAAGCACATCAGATCAACAAGCGCTGGTGGAGCGGCTGGAGGAGCTGCAGCAAGACCGCGCGCACATCAACCAGCTCAAGGACGACCTGGCTGCCGTCAAGACGAGGCTGGAGGAGGCTAAGTAAGTGGTTTCAGTTTGTATAGCGCACCAGATCAACAAGCGCTGGTGGAGCGGCTGGAGGAGCTGCAGCAAGACCGCGCGCACATCAACCAGCTCAAGGACGACCTGGCTGCCGTCAAGACGAGGCTGGAGGAGGCTAAGTAAGTGGTTTCAGTTTGTATAGCGCACCAGATCAACAAGCGCTGGTGGAGCGGCTGGAGGAGCTGCAGCAAGACCGCGCGCACATCAACCAGCTCAAGGACGACCTGGCTGCCGTCAAGACGAGGCTGGAGGAGGCTAAGTAAGAGGTTTCAGTTTCTATAGCGCACCAGATCAACAGGCGCTGGTGGAGCGGCTGGAGGAGCTGCAGCAAGACCGCGCGCACATCAACCAGCTCAAGGACGACCTGGCTGCCGTCGAGACGAGGCTGGAGGAGGCTAAGTAAGAGGTTTCAGTTTCTATAGCGCACCAGATCAACAGGCGCTGGTGGAGCGGCTGGAGGAGCTACACCGGTCACTAGAGCACGAGCGCGGGCGGCTGGAGCTAAAAGACGATCTGGCTGCCGTCAAGACGAGGCTGGAGGAGGCTAAGTAAGGGTTGTGGTGGGGGTGGTAGCTGGAGATTCGAGGAGGCTAGACACGGGCATGACTGGTAACGGTAGTAGAAGCTGGAGATTACATGTGCGAAGGTGTGATTCCCAGCGAGGCACTTTGGACAGAGTACAATAAGAACTTATACTTGTACTATGGTTTGGATGAGGCAGTTTAAATTTGTGTTCTCGGTCTGGGTGTTTGTTCTTGTCTTGTGTGTTGTCCTTGGCTCCCACGACACAGGATAAGACAGAGAGACTTTTCTGTCATTGATCTGTCTGTCTTGTCTGCCATTAGTGTATGATGAGTATTAGCTGTCAAGAGTTTCTCCGTCAACCGTCTCGCTATGACCATGAATCATACAACCACTTATTCATTAAGCTATCACGGCTTATCCGCACGAGTTTGCATACTAATTCCTCGCCTATAACCTATAACCCATAGAGCGGCGGCGGAAGACGAGTGCGCGCGCTACGAGAACCGCATCAAGGAGCTGCACCTGGAGAAGGAGGCGGTGACCCGCGAGTGCCAGGAGGCGCGCGCGCAGCTCGCGCTCGCCGAGGACAAGTACGACGTCACATACGTGCAGCTGCAGGACACGCTAAGGAAGTTGAAAGAAGGTCGGTAGGAGTGAGGATATTTTTAAGGAAATTTACGACTGTAAGCACGGGTCTCTCCTCATTACTGAGGAGGCCTAGAGCATACTCCACCACACTGCTCCAATAGGGGTTGGTGGAGGATGGATTTGAACCTTACGGTGTACAAAATACGACCCAAATTCCAGTGGAGAACGAGTCGGAGAGCCTGCGCAAGGAGTTGGGCGACACGCGGCGGCAGCTCAGCAACGTGACGGCGGAGCGCGACAAGTACAACAGCGCGTGCCGCGACCTGCGCGACCACGTGAAGCGCGCCGAGCATGAGCGGCGCGAGGCTGCGCGCGCGCGCGACGAGGCCTACCATAAGATCGCCGGTTAGTGCTTGTGTCTTTATAGTTTGAAAGGCTGGCATATAAGGAGAGGAGAATCCTGGTGGTGAGTGGTTATCGGGGCATATGGACATTAGTAACACCAGGGGAGACACCGCTTAGCGTGTCACCGCACGCGGCGGTGGAGCGCGACAAGTACAACAGCGCGTGCCGCGACCTGTGCGACCACGTTGTAAGGTGAGGAGCTGGGTACAAGAAACGACTGTTGCCGATAAATTCATGTTTAATACTAACTTCAAAAAAGCATTGCAAACAATTAATATGTGTAAACATGATACATCACAACGTGAAGCGCGCCGAGCACGAGCGGCGCGAGGCTGCGCGCGCGCGCGACGAGGCCTACCATAAGATCACTGGTTAGTGAATGTCTGTGTCTCAGACCAATAACCGCCGGGAACAAAAGAATGAAGCCGGCAAAACTAAGCCGCGCCCTGAAAACAAACGGCGTATACAAACTATATAATTATAAATAATAATTTACAGTATATCCGAGATAGACGCAGCGATAATTTAAGTCTGGTTAGTACATCTCATTTCCTACATCTATCCCAGACACCTTTTATATGTTTTCTGTTACACTCCTCCTGACCACAGTACATTCTTTCATTCAGACTTATACTATGTGTAAATAAGTCTAATCCGAGATCCTGTCACAAGAGCTTTTGCGATAAGAGCTCGCTTACGAAGTAGTCTAACGAATCAGACAAATTGTACTCACGTAAGCGGGTAATACACGTAAAATACACACTACTATTAAGGTCATTATAACTTGGCCGCTCTGAATATAGCTACGAGTGTCCTTACTGTACATCATTATGTAGGTTTGGAGGAAAGCCGCACGACCCTGGAGCTGGAGGTGTCGCGCGTGCAGACGGCGCTGAAGGAGGCGGCGGCGGGCGGCGAGCACGCGGAGCGCGCACTGCGCAGCGCCGAGGGGCAGCTGAAGCGCGAGCGGGCCGCGCTCGAACAGGCGCAGCACGATATCAAGGAGCTGCAGTCTAGGTCTGTGCTTGGTTGGGAAATGTGGTTAGATAGTTGTCGTCGTGGAGTGTACAATAAAGTCATTATAACTCGGCCCCTCTGAATAGGTACAGCTAAGATGCAGATACAGAGCGCCCAATTCGAAATTTGGGCGCTTTTTTTAAATAGTCGCATTCGAACACTCCCAGCGCGAACACGCTTATGTGCTCCTTTTACAATTGTAAATAACTTTTTTGTACTTTGAAAATCCCACTTAAACATATTTCATATAAGGTTAAATTTATAATAGCAGCAATTTCGAATTTCGAATGTTTGTATTCAGACCTGTGGAGGAAAAGGGGAGATCTCCCGCCAGGCGATATCACTGCCTGGGGACCGCGGTCCGAATGTTAACTCGGACCATTTGTATATTATATAGTTTGTATATCTCGAAATCTTGATAGCGCGGTTGAGGATGCGTCTTCTGATTGGCCAGTTCAGTATGACGCGTATGACGTAGTCTATTGTTTCACTGCACTCGTCGCTCGTGGTTGCGTGGTCAGCATTATGTGCGGTGCGCGCTCATATTACTGTAGGTATGGCGCCGCTACATCACTCCCCCTCCACTGTTGGGAGATGTAGTCACTCTCGTATGCCAGTGTTTTCCCATCGGCCATGTGTGCCGGAACGATGCGATGCGTGCGCAGTCACGGGAGGGAAACCGTCAAACCTCTGCTGCGTGCTGCGGATCGCTGAACTTGAGCCGGATGAAGGAACCAAGGCGCTTATCTTTACGGCTGCTCGTGGAACATGGTCATTATGCTCGTTGGTGCTGGCTGGAACTGCATGACTCCTTGTACTTGCTGAAGGACGTCAGATACTTCGAGAGGATTACCAAATCACGTCTGTCGATTATCACGTCGATGAATCAAATCACGTCGGGGTCACCAATTGTGGAGGAAAAGGGGAGATCTCCCGCCAGGCGATGTCACTGCCTGGGGACCGCGGTCCGATGTTAACTCCGGACCATTTGTATATATAGTTAGAATATATCTTGTATCTTCGATATCGCGGTTGAGGATGCGTCTTCTGATTGGCCAGTTCAGTATGACGCGTATGACGTAGTCTATTGTTTCACTGCACTCGCTCGTGGCTGCGTGGTCAGCATTATGTGCGGCGCGCGCTCATATTACTGTAGGTATGGCGCCGCTACAGACCGGTTCAAAAAGTTAATTTAAAATAAGAGTTAATTGTTGTGTCGCCATCTATTGGCGGCTTGAGGAACTATTGGCATTGAACAATCACAAAAAAACGTCAAAATTTGTATGACATTGTGTATCTAATATTATTAGATCGATGTTTAACCCACTAAAAACAATATTTAACCTGTAGACTGCAGAACGAGAGCGAGGAGCGCGAGCGGCAGGCGGGCGAGGCGGGCGCGGCGCGGCGGCACGGCGCCGAGCTGGACGCGCTGCTGGGCGCCGCGCGCGCCGACCTGGCCGCCTCCAGGCAGCGCTGCGCCGAGCTGGAGGAGGCCTGCCGCGCGCGCGACCAGGTCTGGTGTACTGGCTGGCTAGGCCTGCTCTGTCAGAGGCGTGCATTGCGTTGATGCCTCGTTTTACGCAGTAATAACAAAAGTGTTCGTTCACACAGTGTGGTTCGTAAACGCGGTCTGATCAAAGTCCTCGACACTACACAATGCGACCGGCAACGCGTTGTTGACGCCCCTAGTGTTTCCAATGTCCATGGGCGACGGTGATCACTTAGGGCGTTTTTAGTGTCATGCGGATTTGGTCACGCACGCGGGATTGCTCCGCATGCGTGAAATTTCACGCTGCGGATCATACGCACTATAAGTTTCAGTCTTCTGCGGGTTGCGTAACGGTATAGACGTGTGAAAAAATGATTAATGTCAGAAGAATATGTGTCGCTTACATACTTTACAAACGACGAAACAAGAAGACAAGAGTACATCTGACATTCTGTGTCAATTTTCATTTTGATAGTACAACACGGTGCGTGCGCCCCGCATGACTCTAAAATGGGTACTGAAGTTGTATGGATAGGCCACGCATGCGGATGCCCCGCTGCGGGATGACGCCCCGCACAGCGTCCCGCATCCCGCGTGCGTGTTTCACGCTTTACAGTGAATTCATATATGAAATTGTTCTTTGCGGATGCTACGCATGCGGAGCAATCCCGCGTGCGTGAGCAAATCCGCATGACACTAAAAACGCCCTTACCATCAGTTGACATAAAAAAAGTGCTGTGTAGATGTTTCTGTAGCGCCCCCGTAGTTGAGTCGATTCCGCGATCACTACGCTCAAAACAACTCTGTTTCTGTACAAAATGGAACGTTTCGCATTTTGGTTGCATGGAACGCGCCCTACGTAATAGATAAATGTGTGTTCTCGGATCGGCCGGTCGTATTTGTGTTGGACAGTACGAATGAGTAATGTCCTTTATAATATGTCAGTATGCTCATGAAGTAACACCATATGGACAGGAGCTGGTGCTGCGGCTGGAGGACTGCCGCGCCAAGGAGCGGCGGCTGGAGGAGCTGAAGCACAACCTGGAGGTCTGCCTCGCCGACGCCACGCAGCAGATACAGGAGCTCAAGGTAAGCTGGCTTGACGTGGGCTGGACAGGGTTTGGTTGGAAGCGTCGATGATGCCTTTGGTAGGGAATGTAATTATGAGTGTCCGTGATCACTTATGTTCAGGGTCTGATTATTGGTGCAAAAATATATGAAGATATTTTACGCGTGGTATTAGGGGTAGCTAACCACGTGGTTAAGAACATTGCTAATCTGTATGAGTACTGTTGGGATTAAACTGAATGGGTATTTTCAAAGGAAAGAACGCTCGGTGTTGACTTGTTATTTTGAACTATAAAAAAGTTTGGAACGGTACGATCGTTAGTTGAGACAAAAAGTTGATGTATTTTTATGTAGCCGAGAAACGATGCAACAAGCAATGTAGTCAAAGAAGTAAAAAGCAGAATTCAGTAAATTATTGTTTTGGGTTCTATTCTGTCTATAGAACCCTGTACAGTAAGGTAATTTTAACTCGGCTGATATGAAGTTGGCTACGATGTGTCTGCGCAGATGTCGATTTTAAGGCCAAAATGGTGGTAGGGGGCGGGGAGTGCGGGCGGTAGAATAGTAAGCCAATACATGGCCAATACGAAGTAGCGCATCACAAAACACCATGGCCGCCGTGTTTTGATTGGTCAGTTACTGTACCTGCGCAAACATCTCGGAAAACGAAGTTCACATCAGCCTAGTCAAAATGACCTTACTGTAATAATGTTTATCACATATTTTCAATATACACACAGACAGTTACAGATTTACATATTACCAGACCCGCCTAAACGCGTCCGAGTCCCGGCGCGCGGCAGTGGAAGCGGCGTTATCGTCGACCGAGGCGGCGCGGCGCGACGCGGACGCGCGGCTGTCGTCGGTCGCGCACGCGCTGCGCCGCGTGGCCGGCGTGCAGCCCGACGGCAGCGTGGCGCCCGCCGCGCGCAAGCGGCTCGCCAGCCCCTCGCGCAGATACAGCCCGCACCGAGGTGGGTGGTGTGTTGCTGGGTGAACGGATGACTGAATGAATGGATGAATGAGTGTAATGAACGAAAGGCTCTCGTCTGTTACGCACGCGCTGCGCCGCGTGGCCGGCGTGCAGCCCGACGGCAGCGTGGCGCCCGCCGCGCGCAAGCGGCTCGCCAGCCCCTCGCGGAGATACAGCCCGCACCGAGGTGGGTGTTGTGTTGCTGGGTGAACGGATGACTGAATGAATGGATGAATGAGTGTAATGAACGAAAGGCTCTCGTCTGTTACGCACGCGCTGCGCCGCGTGGCCGGCGTGCAGCCCTACGGCAGCGTGGCGCCCGCCGCGCGCAAGCGGCTCGCCAGCCCCTCGCGGAGATACAGCCCGCACCGAGGTGGGTGATGTGTTGCTGGGTGAATGGATGACTGAATGAATGGAATGAGTGAATGAATGAAGTGAATGGAATGAGTGAATGAATGAAATGAAGTGAATGAATGACCGAAATGGATGGAATGAATGAAAAGAACGAAATGAAGTTTATTCGAATAACTATAATTTTAGCGCCCGCAAGACCAACCATGCCACCCGCGTACAGTGTTCTCCGTGCGCGTGCAAGTTTACGGCGGCTCTGGTCCCGTTTATAACAAATACAACAATTTACCTCGAACACATCGAAATCTAATCTTTCACATCGAAAGATTAAACATGATTTTATTAAATAAATTATCTTCCATGAAGGACCTGTCTATTATGTAAATTGGAGTCATAGATTTGCCATGGCCATTTAATTGAAATTTTGTTCTTTGTTACATCAAAGGTCGCGACCACTCGGAGGACCGCAACGAGATCATCGACGTGGACCCGGAGGCCATCAAGAAGGGCATCCGCAACCTCATGCATGAAGTGTGCCAAATCGAACGAGAGAAGGTAACTACTAATAAGCACAAAATATTGTATTTAGGCCCCAAATGATGTAGAGGGGCGGTGTAGAAATCTTCGATAGCGCGATTCGATTTCAAGTTTCGATGACGTCACCGTGTGACGCGTGATATCGCCACACATAAAAACTAAGGCCTTTCTCACACAACGCTATTTTTAAGCGATTAAGAAATTTGTCAAAGTAAAGAAGCGACGCGTCTACGTTGTGTCTCCTGTCAGTGAACAGTCTCAGATACAGCGAACTTTGGATTGCGTTGCAGTCGCGTAGCTAATAAATAGCGTAGTGTGAGAAGGGCCTAAGACAAAAAGATCATAATTGAATGTTTTCTTTTAAGTTTAATGTGTGCAATGCTTTAACCGATCTCTTATATTTTCCCCAGGAAGACTACAAAGCGCAGCTGCAAGCAGCGCGCAAGCAGCTGAAGGAGGCGACGGAGCAGCAGGGCAAGGGCGAGGGGAAACTACAGTCGGTGACGAACAACCTGCGCAGTGCACAGGAGGAGCGCTCGCGCCTGCAGGCCGCGCTCGGACAGAGAGAGGCGCAGCTTAATGCGCTTGTGAGATGTTTTGCTTACATTTAGTATTGGATATAGCTAGAAAATAGTCGAAAGCGTTTATGCAGCAAGGGCGAGGGCAAGCTACAGTCGGTGACGAACAACCTGCGTAGTGCGCAGGAGGAGCGCTCGCGCCTGCAGGCCGCGCTCGGCCAGAGAGACGCGCAGCTTAATGCGCTTGTGAGATGTTTTGCTTAGATTTAGTACTGAGGATTTAAACTATTTCTTATAATAATGTTACGTGTCAGGAGTAATGGGTTCGAGAAAATGCCAAAATGTACCACAAAGACTTTATTGTGCTCGTAGATACACAATTACACACTGTACACAGTACACACCACAACACTATACACGTAGGTACTCGTACACACTCGGCGAACACTGTATCGCTCGTAGAAATCACTTCACTTCTCACTGGTATCGCTCGTAGGTATCGCTGGTATCTTCCTGGTTTCGCTTCCGAAACTAGAATGTCCTGCCGGCGACCAAGTGCCTCTTTTTATACCACTCGCCCACCATTCAGGCCTTTCTAGATTGTTCCCGCAGTTTTAGGAATAACAGTCTAGTATATTCCTTGCAATCGACTTTCGACCTTAAGACTATCGCCGTAAGGTCGAAGCGTCGCCGCGTTTTGCGCGTATTTTCGAGACGGCCGCGTTCCATTGTTTGCCCGACATGTTTATGGCCCCTATTGTTTATTGTTTAGCGAGGTACGCCAGGGCTGTAACATTGCCCCCCTCTTAGTCATGCTCGTCCCGAGCATTATTCGATCCAAGAAATGGTGCCAATCTGTCCACGTGCACGATCTTCGGCTTTCTTCTGTCCCCCTGTCTGATCCGGTAGGTCACGTCATTGATCCTCGTGACAACTGTGTAGGGGCCTTCCCATCGTGCTTGTAGCTTCGGAGACTTCCCTTTTTTCCGCAGTAGATTGTGCAACCATACAGAATCTCCCTCCTTGAAACCATGTTTCCGAGCATCGCGATCGTAGCGGGTTTTCATCTTTTCGCTGGTCTTCAAACATTGCTCTCTTACAAGATCATGTGTCTCGTCCAATTGTTTCCGTAAGTCCGCGATGTATTCAACGGTTGGTTTCGGGGCATCTGGCGGTGTTCCGGTAAGCAAATCCAACGGCAGACGCATTTCTCTTCCGAAGTTAACTTTAGCCGGTGTAAATCCCGTAGACTCGTGTATGGCAGACCGATATGACATCAGGAACAGAGGAATGTACCGATCCCAGTCTCGCTGATGTTCCTCGACGACCTTGGCCAAGTGATTTTCCAACGTTTGGTTGAATCTCTCCACCATGCCGTCAGATTGAGGATGCGCCGGTGTGGTACGTGTCTTATTTATTCCCAAAAGTTCACACATCTCCTGGAATAACGTCGACTCGAAGTTCCTGCCTTGGTCGCTGTGTAACTCCAATGGTACACCAAAGCGGCATACTACCTCCTCGACAAGTTTCTTGGCCACGGTCTTCGCCTCTTGGTTCGGAGTTGCAAACGCTTCCGGCCATTTGCTGAAGTAGTCTTGAACCACGATGATGAATCTATTCCCGTCTTCAGACTGAGGGAATGGGCCAGCAACGTCTATGGCGATTCTTTCCCAAGGGGCTCCGACGTTATACAGCTGTAGTTTTCCCTTGGTTTTAGTGCGGGGCCCTTTCACTGAAGCGCACACGGTACACTTCCTGCACCAATCTTCAACGTCCTCTCGACACCGCACCCAATAAAAGCGTTCTCGTATCTTTACGAGGGTCTTTTTGATGCCGAGATGCCCACCAGAAGTGCCATCATGTACGAGCTTCAGCAAATCAGCCACTTTACTCCTGGGAATAACCATTTGCAGGGTTTTTTCCTTTCCGTTGAGTGATTCCCAGCTCCGGTAAAGCACGCCATTCTCCAATATAAGGCTGTCCCACTGAGCCCAGTATGCCTTAGTCGTTGCGCTCGAGGCTGACACATCACTCCACAGGGGCCTCTGTCCTTTGGCTTTCCATTCCATGATCAGGCTGAGGTCTTTGTCTTCCTTCTGAGCTTGGCTTACTTGCTCCGTTCCCCAAGACTCGTCTAGGTCCTGCATCCTTATCACCCTGACCTCTTCTTTAGCCTCATGCTTGATGCAATGTCGACATTCGTCGGAGCATGGGCGTCGTGACAGGGCGTCGGCATTCGAATGAGCTCTTCCGTTACGATGCTCTATTACGAAGTTGAACTCTTGAAGCTGTTCGATCCACCTTGCAACCTGGCCTTCCGGGTTCTTGAATTGCAGAAGCCATCTCAGAGCGGCGTGGTCCGTCCTTATTGTGAACTCGCGTCCCAGCAAATACTTGTTGAAGTGCTGAAGGGTCTTCACCACAGCCAGTAATTCTCGCCGAGTCACACAATAATTCCTTTCCGGTTTCGAAAGGGTCTTGCTAAAGTACGCAATGACCACCTGCTGGCCGTCCTGTTCTTGCGATAACACCCCTCCGATGCCAGTATTGCTAGCGTCCGTGTCTACTGTGAATCTCCCTTCTCTTCTGGGGTAGCCAAGAATCGGAGCCGAGCACAGACGTTCCTTTAAGCGAACAAACGCATCTTCGCAATCGGAATCCCAACTGAAGATTCTCTTGTCCTCCGTGAGACGATGTAACGGCTTGGCTATCTCGGAGAAGTTCTTCACAAACCGACGGTAATAGGCGCATAGTCCCAAGAACGCTCTTACATCGGTCTTGTTCTTTGGGGTCGGCCATTCTTGAACAGCTCTTATCTTATCTGGATCAGTGCGAACACCTTCGTCCGATATGATGTGTCCCAAGAATGATACTTCCTTCTTGAAGAAGTCACATTTCTTCGGATTGAGCTTTAGGTTGGACTCACGGAATCGTCTGAATACCTTCTCTAGGTTTCGCTTGTGTTCCACAAAGCTTCGTCCCATGACTATGACGTCATCGAGGTAAACCAGACAAGCGTCCCCCAAAAGTCCAACTAACACTCGCTCCATGAGACGCTCAAAAGTGGCAGGAGCGTTACATAGCCCAAAAGGCATTACGCGAAACTGCCACAAGCCATTTCCGGTTCCGGTGGTAAAGGCAGTCTTCTCCTTGTCTTCTGGCCGTACTTCTACCTGCCAGTAACCACTCTTCAGGTCGACCGTCGAAAACCACTTCATGCCACCAAGCATATCCAACGTGTCGTCAATCCGGGGCAGAGGGTAGCTGTCCTTCTTAGTAACGGTGTTAAGCATCCTGTAGTCAACACAGAATCTAGTACTGCCATCCTTCTTCTTCACGAGTACCACAGGTGAACACCAAGGGCTAGTTGACGGCTCAATCACCTTGCTGCGCACCATGTCCTCGATCATTTCTGCAACTTCGTGCTCCTTTGCCAATGGTACTCGTCTCGGTCTTTGCTTGATCGGTGAAGTATTGCCGGTATCTATTGGGTGAGTGACAAGATTTGTTCTTCCAAGGTCGCTATCTCCTCTGGTAAAGATGTCTTTGTAGTCCGTCAACAACTTTGCTGCCTGAGTATATTCCTCAGAGCTCAAATTCCTCCTGGTCGCCTCCAGCAAAGGTTTCATGTGATCCGTTGATCCAGGTTTGTCCGAGTATTCTTGGACCTTCCTCAAACTGTCCACGGCTTCACATCGGCCAATAACGGTATTCTTTGCGAGATGTATCGGCGTGCTGCTAAGATTGATGACCTTTAACTTGGCGTCACGTTTGGTCATGAGCAGTGTCCTTGCCGTGATCCAACTGGGGTGATCTCCATAGTCTTCCACTACGACACATCGATCCATCTGTATCTTTTCGGGAAACCTAACCTTGACCAAGGTTTCCGATCTGGGTGCTAGCTTCACTGTCCTCAAACAGTACACTGCTCCTGAACATGAACCGTCCAAGAAGACTTCTTGATCCTTGAAGCTTAACACTCCTCTGGCTATATCAACTATACAGTGATGTGTCCGTAGAAAGTCCAGTCCGATAATGCAGTCGTCAGTTATATTCGCTACTAAAACAGACTGCGTGTAAATGTCACTTCCGAGTTTCAGTCTTGCTTCCGTAACTCCTAGGACGGTCACTGGCTGGCCTGTCGCTGTCTGCAGATTGCATGATGGTCGTCCATTTTCCCACATGATAGTCCGCTTGAGTAGTTCCGGTCGAACGATGGATTTCGATGCTCCCGTGTCAATCGTAAAGCGACAGGGTATGCCATTTATTTCTCCAGTAGTTACGAGGCTGTTCCCGTCACAAGCTTGTGATACCAAGACAGTAGGGGCTCGACGAAGTCCAGCCAGTGCCCGCCCCGCGGCGCTGGCGCCTCTTAGTTTAACGGCTCCTGTGTGTCGACTTGGGTGGCCGTCGACACCGATTTCGGTTGCTTCCGAGTCCGGCAGTTAATCCTTATATGGCCTCGTTCGCCGCATCCGTAACAGATAGGCCCGGTACGAGGTTGAATCGCTGCTACGACTTCGCGCACCTTACAACTTTTATAGTCGCTTCGTACCGCTTCCACTTCAAGGGCGTGCGCTAAAGCTGCTTCCAAGGTTGCGTGATGACCTAAGCGCACCGTTGCTCTTACTTCGGGATCCCGTATACCGCTGACGAAGGCCTCTAACACTTTGTCTTCGACGGGTGTGGAACTCGACGCGTAGGATCGGCGTACGAGGCGCTCGATCTCCGTGGCCCACTGCTGCAGTCCTTCACTCGACTTCTGTGACCGGTCTTTAAGTTGAGCGCGGTACACGTGTTCAAGGTGCTTTTCCCCGTATCGAGCTTCTAAGGCCTTAAATAGCGACTCCAAGGTGCGTCGCTCGGCGGGCAGGTTCTCAAGCACCAGCAGTGCCTCTCCTCGTAGAGCTAGGGTGAGCGCCGCCAACGAATGCTCGTCTTCCCAGCCATTCCCACTTGCAACTACCTCGAACTGGTGCCTAAACGCTGTCCACGAGGTCGTGCCGTCGAAACTTGGGACCTTAAATTTCGGGGCCCCAGAGCATGAACTCGTTGCTGCCGTGCCCATAACCCTTATTTTTTGCAGCTTGTTGTCCAAATCCACGAGCCTAGTTTCGTGGGAGTTTACTGACGCACTGAGGCTGTTGATTGACGCGTCAACGCTTTTTAGAGCTTGGTCGTGCTCGGATGTACGCACTTTTATCAATTCCAGGTCCTCCTTCACGACGTTCAAATCTCCCTGGAAACCATCCAGCTTTGCGTCGATTGCCTCCATGGTTTTGCGCTGGCTCTCCATGGCTTCGCGCTGGCTCTCCATGGCTTCGCGCTGACTCTTTATGTCTTCGCGCAGGCTCTCCATTGTTTCGCGCTGGCCCCGTTGTATGGATTCTATGGCTTCGCGCTGGCTTCCCAATAGTTTATTTTCCAGGCGCTCCATTGCTTCGCACTGGCTCCGCTGTATGGCGGCTAATAAGGAGGCCATATCAAATGCACTCGGTGTAGGTGCTGATGCAGCTGATGTAGCCGAAGGTTCAGCGGTGGTCTCCATTTCAGTGCGGTCACGCCCGGGCGACTCCATCCGTGCGGCATCCAATGCCGTTTGCCGTCGCGTGCGAATCCCGTCTTCACTTTGCG
Source organism: Hesperia comma (assembly GCA_905404135.1). Taxonomy (NCBI): domain Eukaryota; kingdom Metazoa; phylum Arthropoda; class Insecta; order Lepidoptera; family Hesperiidae; genus Hesperia; species Hesperia comma. The sequence goes on from FR990024.1 coordinate 16,101,602, forward strand.
GTACTACAGGCATTCCGCTTCTGTCACCAATTGTTACGTGTCAGGAGTAATGGGTTCGAGAAAATGCCAAAATGTACCACAAAGACTTTATTGTGCTCGTAGATACACAATTACACACTGTACACAGTACACACCACAACACTATACACGTAGGTACTCGTACACACTCGGCGAACACTGTATCGCTCGTAGAAATCACTTCACTTCTCACTGGTATCGCTCGTAGGTATCGCTGGTATCTTCCTGGTTTCGCTTCCGAAACTAGAATGTCCTGCCGGCGACCAAGTGCCTCTTTTTATACCACTCGCCCACCATTCAGGCCTTTCTAGATTGTTCCCGCAGTTTTAGGAATAACAGTCTAGTATATTCCTTGCAATCGACTTTCGACCTTAAGACTATCGCCGTAAGGTCGAAGCGTCGCCGCGTTTTGCGCGTATTTTCGAGACGGCCGCGTTCCATTGTTTGCCCGACATGTTTATGGCCCCTATTGTTTATTGTTTAGCGAGGTACGCCAGGGCTGTAACAATAATATAACTGACTTCAACATCGACAAGTACAGATAATTCAATAATATTATATACTAGACGTCGCTAAACTTCTTATTGATGTCCTAATTCAAGACCCCAGTGTTTGTTTATTCCTGAGGAGGTGAATAGCATATATGCCACTAAGCTGTTCCAATGTAGATTGGTGCAAAGGGTAATAACAAGCGATTAAGGTTCTCATTTATGATGTTATTTATATTATATGATTGATTTTCAATTTCACTTCCAGCATTCTCTTTGATTTTCACCCTGAAATCCCACCGCTGCCACCTAGATAAATTCGAAACGATATTCCAAAGTAATAGTTTCATAATATTAAGTAATTAACATAATGAATCGATGTTCTCAGAACGAGTCTGTGCAGACGAAGTCTGTGGAGATCAGTAACTTGCGGGATAAGATCACCAGTCTGGAGGCCACGCTCAGCTCCATCACCGAGGAGAAAGTACAGAATGAGGTAGATAAATTAAAACAAACCGTGAACGATAGTATACTGTCTCATCTTGTAATGATTTAGAGTGTAGAGTAATATTTTCACTTCATGTGACGATATAAAATTGTTTAAAATGGAGTGAAAGTAAATTTTTAAATCTTTTAAGACGAACTCGTGGCCGTAATTTTTGGACACGTATTGATTATTTTTAGTTATTAAAAACATCAAATAAAATTAAAATTGCATGATAATAAACTCTTCCTTTATGTTTCATATATTATTTTGATAACATGTGGACGTTAATACCAGAATAAAGCGGAGAGCCTCCGCTTGCAACTAGCTGAGCGCGTGCAAGAAGTCGGCCAGCTGCGAGAAGCACTCGCCGCAGCCGAAGGTAACGTTGTATTATTCCTCACACATGATTTTAAATAAGTAATTAATGAAAGAGTTGAATGAAAATACGATTTTCCCGATGTAACCCAACAGAATAAATAATTTGAAAAAATAAATTGTATGTCATCTTCATTTTTTGTTATTCCTGTGTTTATGTCTTTTGTAGTTATAGTTTTGTTGTACTTGTATAAATTGACGTTAGTAAGGAAATTATAGATTAATGCGTGTCAGTAACAATCGGACGCGTATTCATACGCATACATAACACAACGTTACCTATACCGGTTTATGACGTCACGCAGGACGAGCGGCACGGCTGGACGTGCGGCGCGCGCAGCTGGAGGGCGACGTGCAGCGCGCGGCCGTGGCTGCGCGCGACCGCGACCAGGCGCTCAAGGTATTGTTGTATGATAATAATACATACACAGACACACACACACACACAACCAAATCGCACGCACGCACGCATACAAACGTATAACTAAATGTACGTACGTACAACTACATACATCTACTACTACTAGTACATGGAGTGCATGGACATGTGGCAATGATTAACACTTGTAAAGAATTAATAATAACAAACGCAATTTTTATAATAAAATTGTAGTTCATTATCACAGGTTGTTTGAAACTGAAAGAATATTGCTTTGTGAGTGCTTATTATATCTATCGCTTCTTTTGTTAATTTGGTATTACATTAATTGCCGTTATTATTGCGTTACAACGATGTACATTTATAAAACACACCTATGGTTTCACTCTCCAGAAACTCCAAGAGCGCTGCGAGGGCCACACGCGCACGATCGCATCACTAGAAGACCGGTGCACATCCCTCAAGGGCACGGTGGAGCAGCTGTCCACGGCGCTGCAGAAGGCGGCGGGAGCTGAGAGCGAGCTGCGCGCCGAGCTGTCTCGGGCCCAGCGAGCGCTGCACGAGGCCAAGAACAACGAGCAGAGCGCTATGGATAAGCTGCGGCAGCTGCAGAAGACTGTCGGTAAGTGTGGGGAGGAAGTTGGTAGAGGTTATGGCAGTCCAACTTGAGAGTTGGTAATGGTTGGTGCTCTTCAACTCGAGAGTTGGTAACGCAGCTCTCGACGGCGCTGCAGAAGGCGGCGGGTGCTGAGAGCGAGCTGCGGGCCGAGCTGTCTCGGGCCCAGCGAGCGCTGCACGAGGCCAAGAACAACGAGCAGAGCGCTATGGATAAGCTGCGGCAGCTGCAGAAGACTGTCGGTAAGTGTGGGGAGGAAGTTGGTAGAGGTTATGGCAGTCCAACTTGAGAGTTGGTAATGGTTGGTGCTCTTCAACTCGAGAGTTGGTAACGCAGCTCTCGACGGCGCTGCAGAAGGCGGCGGGAGCTGAGAGCGAGCTGCGCGCCGAGCTGTCTCGGGCCCAGCGAGCGCTGCACGAGGCCAAGAACAACGAGCAGAGCGCTATGGATAAGCTGCGGCAGCTGCAGAAGACTGTCGGTAAGTGTGGGGAGGAAGTTGGTAGAGGTTATGGCAGTCCAACTTGAGAGTTGGTAATGGTTGGTGCTCTTCAACTCGAGAGTTGGTAACGCAGCTCTCGACGGCGCTGCAGAAGGCGGCGGGTGCTGAGAGCGAGCTGCGGGCCGAGCTGTCTCGGGCCCAGCGAGCGCTGCACGAGGCCAAGAACAACGAGCAGAGCGCTATGGATAAGCTGCGGCAGCTGCAGAAGACTGTCGGTAAGTGTGGGGAGGAAGTTGGTAGAGGTTATGGCAGTCCAACTTGAGAGTTGGTAATGGTTGGTGCTCTTCAACTCGAGAGTTGGTAACGCAGCTCTCGACGGCGCTGCAGAAGGCGGCGGGAGCTGAGAGCGAGCTGCGGGCCGAGCTGTCTCGGGCCCAGCGAGCGCTGCACGAGGCCAAGAACAACGAGCAGAGCGCTATGGATAAGCTGCGGCAGCTGCAGAAGACTGTCGGTTAGTGTGGGGAGGAAGTTGGTAGAGGTTATGGCAGTCCAACTCGTAAGTTGGTAATGGTTGGTGCACTCCAACTTGAAAGTTGGTAACGGTTTCGCACTCCAACTCGAGAATGTTGGTAGTAGTTTCGCACAAAAAATTCGAAAATTGTTCATGGTTGTCACATTCCAACTCAAAAGTTGGTATGTCGGTATATCACACTCCGACTGGAAACTCTGTAACGGTTTTTGCGCTCCAACTAGAAAGTTGGTAACGGTTGTCGCACTCTGTTATTATAGAATTAGTAAAATATTTCTATGAAAAATATTCGATAATGAAACTCGCTATGTGGCCCACATCATGCAACTAATTAATAGTACAGTCTGGTCATTTATACTCGGCTGACATGAAGTTGGCTACGAGTGACTGCGCAGATGTCGATTTTAGGGCCAAAATGGTGGTAGCAGGCGGGGAGTGCGGGCGGTAGCATAGTTAGCCAATACCATGGACGTAAATATGTCCATGGCCAATACGAAGTAGCGCATCACAAAACACTGTCATGGCCGCCGTGTTTTGATTGGTCAGTTACTGTACCTGCGCAAACATCTCGCAAAACGAAGTTCATATCAGCCTAGTCAAAATGACCTTATTGTAAGCAAATTTAAGCCATTTACGTTATCCCGTAGCGACGTGCGAGAACGAGCGGCGCGTGCTGGCCGAGAAGCTGGAGAGCGCCAAGGCGGGGCTGGGCGAGGCCAAGCGCGCCGCCGCCGCGCTCGACGACCAGGTGCACCGCCTCACCAACCAGCTCGCCAATGTCGAGGCGCAGAAGTACGTCCACTTTATATCATCTAGCCTAGAGGATGTTGGGGAGTAGCTTGTGTGGGAATAGTTTTAACTTTCAATTCGTGTTTTAACCCTTTAGAGGAGTATCGCAAACTTCGTTTTAGGTTTTTTAAATTAAGGCACTGCAAAATTTCATATTCATAGGTTAAATAGTTTTCGACATATCATTCTTATCAAGAAGTGACTGAGTAAATATCTAGCAATTAATTAGTAATAGACAAAAACAATAAATTGGTTACAGAAAATGCAAAAATAATAATTAAATGAAACCCGCAGTTCTTTTGCCATTAAAAGTATTAAGATATACTTACCGCGCTCACTGACTGATTGACTAACTGGTGAAAAACATGAATGTGTCAAAAATTTCGCGTAATCGTGTGAGAAAGTTCATCCCACATTTTTGGTTCGCGTACTTACGCGAATGTGAGTAAACGGCCTTAGCAAAGGACATTAATTTGTTCCAAGACTAACACTCGAACGTCCCCCTAGAGCGGACCTGGAGTCCCAGCTGCGCATGAGCACGTGGGACGGCAAGGACTCGGGCAGCGGCGCGGACGACGCGCGCGAGCTGCACGCGCTGCAGCGCGAGCACGCGGAGCTGCGCGCGCGCCACGCCGCGCTCACCGACGTCGTGCGCCGCCTCGAGGCCGAGAGAGCCGCGCCGCGCGTCATGAGGAGCAAGAGCCACGATAGGACGGAGAAGAGTGTTTATTACTCGGATATCGATTCTGGTGAGTTGGTATGATTGGTTTTGTACTACTTGGTCTGTGAGTTTGGGCTCTGGTTAGTAAGAGCTGCGCGCGCGCCACGCCGCGCTCACCGACGTCGTGCGCCGCCTCGAGGCCGAGAGAGCCGCGCCGCGCGTCATGAGGAGCAAGAGCCACGATAGGACGGAGAAGAGTGTTTATTACTCGGATATCGATTCTGGTGAGTTGGTATGATTGGTTTTGTACTACTTGGTCTGTGAGTTTGGGCTCTGGTTAGTAAGAGCTGCGCGCGCGCCACGCCGCGCTCACCGACGTCGTGCGCCGCCTCGAGGCCGAGAGAGCCGCGCCGCGCGTCATGAGGAGCAAGAGCCACGATAGGACGGAGAAGAGTGTTTATTACTCGGATATCGATTCTGGTGAGTTGGTATGATTGGTTTTGTACTACTTGGTCTGTGAGTTTGGGCTCTGGTTAGTAAGAGCTGCGCGCGCGCCACGCCGCGCTCACCGACGTCGTGCGCCGCCTCGAGGCCGAGAGAGCCGCGCCGCGCGTCATGAGGAGCAAGAGCCACGATAGGACGGAGAAGAGTGTTTATTACTCGGATATCGATTCTGGTGAGTTGGTATGATTGGTTTTGTACTACTTGGTCTGTGAGTTTGGGCTCTGGTTAGTAAGAGCTGCGCGCGCGCCACGCCGCGCTCACCGACGTCGTGCGCCGCCTCGAGGCCGAGAGAGCCGCGCCGCGCGTCATGAGGAGCAAGAGCCACGATAGGACGGAGAAGAGTGTTTATTACTCGGATATCGATTCTGGTGAGTTGGTATGATTGGTTTTGTACTACTTGGTCTGTGAGTTTGGGCTCTGGTTAGTAAGAGCTGCGCGCGCGCCACGCCGCGCTCACCGACGTCGTGCGCCGCCTCGAGGCCGAGAGAGCCGCGCCGCGCGTCATGAGGAGCAAGAGCCACGATAGGACGGAGAAGAGTGTTTATTACTCGGATATCGATTCTGGTGAGTTGGTATGATTGGTTTTGTACTACTTGGTCTGTGAGTTTGGGCTCTGGTTAGTAAGAGCTGCGCGCGCGCCACGCCGCGCTCACCGACGTCGTGCGCCGCCTCGAGGCCGAGAGAGCCGCGCCGCGCGTCATGAGGAGCAAGAGCCACGATAGGACGGAGAAGAGTGTTTATTACTCGGATATCGATTCTGGTGAGTTGGTATGATTGGTTTTGTACTACTTGGTCTGTGAGTTTGGGCTCTGGTTAGTAAGAGCTGCGCGCGCGCCACGCCGCGCTCACCGACGTCGTGCGCCGCCTCGAGGCCGAGAGAGCCGCGCCGCGCGTCATGAGGAGCAAGAGCCACGATAGGACGGAGAAGAGTGTTTATTACTCGGATATCGATTCTGGTGAGTTGGTATGATTGGTTTTGTACTACTTGGTCTGTGAGTTTGGGCTCTGGTTAGTAAGAGCTGCGCGCGCGCCACGCCGCGCTCACCGACGTCGTGCGCCGCCTCGAGGCCGAGAGAGCCGCGCCGCGCGTCATGAGGAGCAAGAGCCACGATAGGACGGAGAAGAGTGTTTATTACTCGGATATCGATTCGGGTGAGTTGGTATGATTGGTTTTGTACTACTTGGTCTGTGAGTTTGGGCTCTGGTTAGTAAGAGCTGCGCGCGCGCCACGCCGCGCTCACCGACGTCGTGCGCCGCCTCGAGGCCGAGAGAGCCGCGCCGCGCGTCATGAGGAGCAAGAGCCACGATAGGACGGAGAAGAGTGTTTATTACTCGGATATCGATTCTGGTGAGTTGGTATGATTGGTTTTGTACTACTTGGTCTGTGAGTTTGGGCTCTGGTTAGTAAGAGCTGCGCGCGCGCCACGCCGCGCTCACCGACGTCGTGCGCCGCCTCGAGGCCGAGAGAGCCGCGCCGCGCGTCATGAGGAGCAAGAGCCACGATAGGACGGAGAAGAGTGTTTATTACTCGGATATCGATTCGGGTAAGTATGATTAGTTGTTAAGTTGGCTCGGATTGGTATACTTCACTTTGTAGTACTTTGTTTTGGACTCTGGCTAGTAAGGTTATCGATCGTCGATCGATCGACGTCGACTAGTCGATTCCACCATCAAGTCTGGTAACACCCTCAGCTTTCTTTCATAACGAAATGATTATACTACCCGGATTTAGACTCTGATTAGTACGCTATGCTTCGGGTAAGAAGGGCGTGTACTTCTCATGGGCTCTGGTTAATAAGCTTCGATTCATACTGACAAGAGTTTATACTAGTTTGATTTGGATTCTGTTCAGTATTGGCCCAAAATGGACATTAAATTACAATGTATAATTGAAGAAGATTAGTAAAAACAATGTACAATTTGACCACAGGTCCCGACTCCACAAAAGACTCGTCGGGCTACAAGGGCGGGTACCAGGAGCCCATGAGTTGCAAGGACGGCAAGGCGTGCAAGCACGGCGCCGACCTCAGCCTGCTCGAGCTGGAGAACCGCGAGCTGAGGATGAAGATCAGAAGGCTCGAGAAGGAGTTGGCTGATAAGGTAGCTTATTGTAATATCATCTTAGGGGGAGGAGACATGAGTTAAACAGACTCCACGAAAGACTCGTCGGGCTACAAGGGCGGGTACCAGGAGCCTATGGGTTGCAAGGACGGCAAGGCGTGCAAGCACGGCGCCGACCTCAGCCTGCTCGAGCTGGAGAACCGCGAGCTGAGGATGAAGATCAGAAGGCTCGAGAAGGAGTTGGCTGATAAGGTAGCTTATTGTAATATCATCTTAGGGGGAGGAGACATGAGTTAAACAGACTCCACGAAAGACTCGTCGGGCTACAAGGGCGGGTACCAGGAGCCCATGGGTTGCAAGGACGGCAAGGCGTGCAAGCACGGCGCCGACCTCAGCCTGCTCGAGCTGGAGAACCGCGAGCTGAGGATGAAGATCAGAAGGCTCGAGAAGGAGTTGGCTGATAAGGTAGCTTGTTGGTTTATACCAGGGGGAGGAGTCTTGATTTAAATACTGAACTTGATCGTATGTGGACATTTGCCCGTTATCTTGGCTTAAGTATTGAAGTAGTTAAAGTTTTAATGCAGCGAGAGAAGGTCTGTAAGATCGCTTTTTTTCCTAAATAATTTTTTGGATATCAATAAACTAGCGAACCGCCCTCGCTTCGCTTCGGGACCCGTAAGTATCAACCGCGTAGGTCCCGCTCCCGTAGGAATTTCGGGAAGATAATAAACTATCACCAAAATTAATTCAGGTTAAATTAAATTAAACTTAGAAATAAAGCTTACGACAAAATAATAGCAAAGTAGCAAAGGATCACAGCAAGATTAATTCAGATTAAACTTGGAAACGCGGCAAGTTTGGTATGGCAGTGGGTTCGACCAAATATGATTACCATAAAAACGGTTCTAGTGTGTTAATCTTAAAAGATAGACATATACTGTCGTGGACATTTTTTTAGATCATTTCAAGAGGAATAATTCTTTCATACATATATTTTTGGTATCTTGAATCGTTTTCGCAACGCATGCAACGAAAGCCCTCGAGAATGAATAATTTTCCCCGTTTTTTCCACATTTTCCATTATTTCTTCGCTCTTAATTATTGCAGCGTGATGTTATATAGCCTATAGCCTTCCTCGATAAAAGGTCTATTCAACACAAAAAAAAAATTTCAATTCGAACCAGTAGTTCCTGAGATTAGCGTTTTCAACCAAACAAACTCTTCAGCTTTATAATATTAGTATAGATATCATAATTTAAAAAAAACTAGCAATAAAAAATAAAATATATTATTTTATTTTAGTATTATTAAGCCTGCCATACGGGGTGCGTTCTACAAACAATCACAAGCATTTTTCGTCAGGAAGAAAGCGTTGTACTAAGAAATCAAAACGCACAAAACTTTCTTCTACAGTTACAGCGCGTTCCAGTAAGCGGCATAAAAAGCTCAAAACGACACTTTTTCTACAACATTGTACATTTTGATTGTTTCGGTCGCTTACTGGAATGCGCTGTTAGGCCCTTCTCATACTACGCTGTTTATTAGCTACGCGACTCGGATGCAACCTACAATTCGCCGCGACACTGGGACTATTTACTAACAGCACACGCATCGTAGGTGTGTCGCTTTGTTACTTGGATAACATCCTATACTTCGACTTTTGATTCGATTCAGTAAAATGACATTCCCAGTGTTACCGTTTTTTATTATCACAAAAATAGTGATGTAACCTGGACGCAAATTACGGACGATTAGATAAAAATATTAATCGAATTACAATCGTTTTGCATAATTTCGCAAATCGCTAAAATACAGTATGAAATTATTACAGGATCAATAACTAAACATACAAAAATTATTAGTAGTACAATTTTACCCTAGATTTTTAATTGCTAAGCGCTTTTAATGCATTTATTTACTTAAAGGATGCATGCATGGGCGTTTCATATTTTTCGTTTACTATATAATTTTAAATTAATAACCTTTCAGTATTGATATCTGATTTTTAATATAATTTTATTAACCCACAACATAATATACATATTGAAAAACGCAAAATCGAATAATCAAAACATCGTTCATTAATCGTGTGAGTAATCACTATTATTGAAAAGCTGGCAACAATATTTCGAAAAGTGACATTAGCAAACGTCAATTTACTGAATCGAATTAAAAGTCGGAGTATAGACGCTTGCAAATAGCGTTGTATGAGAGCGGCCTTTGTGGAATGCACTTGATCTAATAATTCCATATTTGAATTCGGAACATCAGGAATCAGAGCTGTCGATCGCGCGCAACCGCTACCTGTCCGAGCTGTCGGGCGGCGGCGGGCGGCGCGAGGACGCCGAGCACTACCGGCAGGCGGCGCTGCAGGCCGAGCGGCTGCTGGAGGCGCGCGAGGCCAGCCACCGCCAGCAGATCGTGCGCCTCGAGAACCAGGTCATTTGGGCTCTATGCTGTTTGAGTTAAGGTTTAGTTTGCATTGTCTTGAATGTGGTGTTAGGACGTTGCACTACCGGCAGGCGGCGCTGCAGGCCGAGCGGCTGCTGGAGGCGCGCGAGGCCAGCCACCGCCAGCAGATCGTGCGCCTCGAGAACCAGGTCATTTGGGCTCTATGCTGTTTGAGTTAAGGTTTAGTTTGCATTGTCTTGAATGTGGTGTTAGGACGTTGCACTACCGGCAGGCGGCGCTGCAGGCCGAGCGGCTGCTGGAGGCGCGCGAGGCCAGCCACCGCCAGCAGATCGTGCGCCTCGAGAACCAGGTCATTTGGGCTCTATGCTGTTTGAGTTAAGGTTTAGTTTGCATTGTCTTGAATGTGGTGTTAGGACGTTGCACTACCGGCAGGCGGCGCTGCAGGCCGAGCGGCTGCTGGAGGCGCGCGAGGCCAGCCACCGCCAGCAGATCGTGCGCCTCGAGAACCAGGTCATTTGGGCTCTATGCTGTTTGAGTTAAGGTTTAGTTTGCATTGTCTTGAATGTGGTGTTAGGACGTTGCACTACCGGCAGGCGGCGCTGCAGGCCGAGCGGCTGCTGGAGGCGCGCGAGGCCAGCCACCGCCAGCAGATCGTGCGCCTCGAGAACCAGGTCATTTGGGCTCTATGCTGTTTGAGTTAAGGTTTAGTTTGCATTGTCTTGAATGTGGTGTTAGGACGTTGCACTACCGGCAGGCGGCGCTGCAGGCCGAGCGGCTGCTGGAGGCGCGCGAGGCCAGCCACCGCCAGCAGATCGTGCGCCTCGAGAACCAGGTCATTTGGGCTCTATGGTGGTTGGATTAAGGTTTAGTTTGCATTGTGTAGAATATGGTGTTAGGACGTTGCACTACCGGCAGGCGGCGCTGCAGGCCGAGCGGCTGCTGGAGGCGCGCGAGGCCAGCCACCGCCAGCAGATCGTGCGCCTCGAGAACCAGGTCATTTGTGCTCTATGGTGGTTGGATTAAGGTTTAGTTTGCATTGTGTAGAATATGGTGTTAGGACGTTGCACTACCGGCAGGCGGCGCTGCAGGCCGAGCGGCTGCTGGAGGCGCGCGAGGCCAGCCACCGCCAGCAGATCGTGCGCCTCGAGAACCAGGTCATTTGGGCTCTATGGTGGTTGGATTAAGGTTTAGTTTGCCTTGTGTAGAATATGGTTCAATTTAAAAGTAAGAGTAAAATTTTCATCCTTCGTCGGGATCTGTTTTTTTTGTTCTGTATACCGTTCACGACACCGGGAACCCTACCGTTATTTATTTATTAATTCATATATTGTCTATCAGGCGGCGCAGCTGCGCGCGCAGCTGTCGGCGGAGATCCGGCGGCGGCAGGCGTACGTGGCGCGCAGCGGCCGCGCGGCGCGCGACGTGCAGCGCCTGCGCAGCGCGCTCGGCGACTCGTTGCGGACCGTGTCGCAGGTGGGTGGTTGCGTGTGACGGTGTGGGACTAAGGATCCCCGCATACTGGCCACAGCCACCGGCGGCTGTGGCGCTGTGACGCTTCTTATTAGAAGCGCGCTCCAGCCGACAGCCAACAGCTCAATTTGCGGGGAGCCTAAGGTTGGCATTATTGTTATCGGTTGAGCAGGAATATAAAAAACCTCGTCATATTGCGGTTAGCTTACTGGCAACGGTTACTTTCTAAACGTCGCGAGTGAAGTACTTGTGGCGAATTGAATGTCATGTCATTGTTTTGTTACTTTGAGTGCTTATTTTGTGCTAAAATGCCAAAAACTATTCATATCGGCAAGTTTTCTATATTTCTGGTCAAGCAATACATGTTTGATCATAGCTAGCAATAGTAACGACTATTGGTTGAAGCGTGATGTTATAAATAGCCTAAGGCAGGTGTCCAACTTGTCGAGCAGCGAAAGAGAGATAAATATTATGACAATCATGGTAAACAAAAGAAATGCATAGACGCATCAGCACTAGACGGTGGTGTGAACAGTCAGCGAGTACCCGCCCGAATTTGAATCTCTTTTGCTTACACGGAATGTTATAACTTTTTTACGCGTCTTAAGCGAAATAAATGACGAGTTTTACTCGCAGACTCCTTCTTCGATTCACACTAGTATAGTTTTTGACATTAGCCCATTCTAACAAACAAATTAGGTATAGATGAAGTATGAAAATATAATACAAAACTCAAACGACAACAACAACAACAAAAAATCCTCTTTCATGTTCACCGAAATGAATAACATGAACACATTATTGTTACACAGAGATGACCGACCGTACAGATACAACGAGCAAGTTCTAAAGCAGTGTATGTTGCAGGACCCAGCCCTGGACTCATATACATTGGAGCACGAGGCGAGGAAGCTGGACAGTACGTTGGCCCACAGCCTGCCGCCGCTCAACGACAGCTTCGACTCCAACAAATAACTACACTGTTTCACGACGGGATCAGGTTACTGTTTGACCAGGGGAAAGCTTTGAGGAAACTTGTATGGCGTAGAGTAATATTGGGTGGTGAGGATTTGTTGAAGGGTTCGATACTTTGGTTGAATAGGCTGAATTTTATGTAAACGAATAGACAAAAAAGTTGTATGTGTAGTAGTTAATTTTTGAGTTATTTTGTATAAGGATGATTTTTTGTAAAGAACGATTTTTTTTGAGTTAATGTGACGTATATGCTAAGTAATTCAGTTGAATCCCGTTCTTCTAGTTTTTTATAAGCTGATAAAGATTCACGTACTGTTTGTTAAGTAATTGATCATTGTAATAGTATAAGGATTATGAAGAGAAGTCGCTCAGAATTCGGGTATTTGTACTGGAACGTCACAGAAATAAGTCAATGTGAGTTTTTAATTCAATGAATTATACGACTTGTGTCGATGGTAGGCCGACGGAGTGTGGAGTGACCTTTAGTGGTCAAAAATGTGGAGTTTTGGCCTTTGGAGGGCACGTGAGAAGTAACAGTTAATTGTGGAGGCCTTTTGGCCTAGTCGGGCGATGATAGAGCTAGTTATGAACTCTGTACTGGGCTGCGTTGAAGAATGTTCTAGAACCTTCGAGTTATATGGTTATGCTTGTCGGTGGAAGCTGTTTGGTTGTATTTGAATACAACCGAGAGTGTCGATGGAGAAATATAAATGCGCACGTTGGTAGAAAGCACATGGGTTGTTGATAGACTTGTCTTTACGTAGTGTTCTCTTGAATTGTTAAACTATTTGGAGATAAATATTTGGATTGTCTCAACCTCGTCTTTTGAATATTGATAGTCACACAACAGTAAAACTTTTACTATAAAATATATTGTAGGCACGTAAAAGTATGAGTTTGATTAGTTTTCTTTGTACGTTACCAGATGGTGATACCTATGCCTGAATCACGCTAGTGAAATTTTTCAATGCATTATATTAGTTTTAAACGTTTGAACAACCTGAGAAGTTTTGTTAAGTCGGGGTGTCACATTTTTTTAAATATTATTTGTTGAGGATATGTACTCATTTAAATACGGGGCCAATCATCATATCTATAAAATGCATATTGCATATGCTTCCTAACCATCAAAACAAATTAAATGAATATAAGAGCATTAAACGTGACGTACTTCAGGACCAATGATGTTTTAAATATCTAGATTGAGCGTCGCCCTACAATGAAAACAAAAAAAAAACAAGGCAACATTATCAAGCATGTGTGCGTGCAGGCGATGTTTTTCACGTTCATTTATTATCTATGTGTGCGTAATCTGTGCGTAATTATACAAAAATCGTGGCCAACAGTTGGCCACAATTATTTGACACGTTTTCGCGGATTCGATGCTCCATCTAGATATTTAAAACATCATTGTTCAGGACCAATTTTATTGAGGTTCAATGAGTACATTTTGTTAAAGACAAATAAATAATTGGTCCGACAAAAGATTTTTTTGCAGTTTAAATTCAGCGAGTATTATAGACAGACGACTTTGATAAATAAAGATCGAGTTCGAACTACTGGTCCTTGATTCGATTCCCAAGATTGTGTCAGATAGATATTTTTATTGGGTCGTGTGTGTGGCCGTTTTTTGAATTTTAAATGTAGACTGATAGTCCGTCCAAATTGTGTTTTGTATTATAAATTACTTATTATAAAGCTGCTCATTCACATTCGCGCGAATACGCGAACCCACAAGTGTAGGAGAGGCCTTCGCAAATAATTACGCGAAGCTTTTGACACATCCGTGGTATTCATTGTCAAAATAATTAATGAAACGTTTTGTAAACTGTGACAATTGGTGCAATTTACAGTGATTCGCGCGCATGTCAGTGAGCGCGGTAAGGCTAGAAATGTAAGTTTACACTACTTTTGATAATGTAGTTCAGATTGTAAGTACAACTTCGAAGTATAGGCAATATAATAATACGCACTACATGGTTTGTAGGTTGGACTCTCTGCAAGGTGGGTCTGGTTTTAAATCTACAATCACCTTTGATTAAAAAAAAAATAAGTGTGTATTAGAATCTAATTATCGCTTTGTGTTACCATTGCGATCAATTCAGATTGGTCAAGGCCAATAGCGAAGGTCTTACACTGCTATAAAATACGGATCATACTCTGAATAGTTATTCTGTATGGTGTAAGGATCTCTTTGACATAAAATCATAAAATTGAGTTATGGGCGTAAAGTTGAATTACCTATTAGCTAAATATTGCTATATAAATCTGTTCGGGCGTTTGAAGATCATCAACTCATTGGAGGATTTTCTTTTTAGGGTTTTAAAACAGTTTAGGTAATGCCCACCAGAAGCAGCCTATCTAGCCATTTATGTTCTACGAGTGTAGAACGGTTTTACGGTTACGGCTGACAGAGTGGCGGTATCCACAAGCCACTATACTCCCGAACAATGTTCATCTGATAAGAACATCCAAGTACCTATATTATAGCTATTAAAAACAGGAATATAGCCAGGTAATAGAGATGATTTGAACCTTGTATTGTCGACCAACTTCTCATTGTGATCTTGCACTTTAGTAAAGAAAATGTGCAAATTCAAATAAAACATTAGTGCAGTCAGCGTTACCAGTTTGAGCCAGCTTCGAGAAAAACATTGGCACAATTTTCCATTTATCAGTCCTGTGAATGAAAAGCTATTTAATTTATAACCCATTGATAGACAAATCGGTGTAACCCCAGTTCCGTTGGTTCATTGTATTCCTAATACGGCGTTAAATCTAAAAATAGACACGCACAGATTATGTGGAATCAACTTTATATTAATAACTATAAGATAGATTTTTGAATAGTAAAACAATTGCAGGGAATGCCTCGTGGGGCATGCATTGTATAAATAAATCCAAGCACTTTTAATCAAGATAAAGACAACTTTAAAGTGTAGTTATTAAGGTCGTTATTGCGATTTCTGCGGAGAGATAATTGAATTTGTTTATGAAAATCGCACATTTTAATCTATCATGGTCAATATTGTTGGTTGCGTTGATAACACGTCACATGTCGTTCTGCTGCCTACATTGTTGTAATTCTTTTCGAATGTATGATTTTAAGTAACGCCCGCCATTTCCTTTTTTTCGTTCGCGCCAGTCTCGTTTTTTAAAAATTAAGTCTATGATGTCAATTCTACGCTTTGTAATTGTACATTTAACGTGCATTTTTAGTTACTGGAATGAGAATAATTAAACCTATTTGTTGGTTTTACGTGATGCGGGAAAATAGGTCTTATTATCTAATGCTAATCAAGTTTCGACTGTTTGACTTAAGTATAAGAAATATCCACCGGTTTTCTCACGATGTTTCTTTATTGAAAAAAGCAAAAATCTTAAACACGCAAAGAACATCGGAAATTTTGCGATATCGGGCCCCGTTTGTAAGAAATCGACTACTGCATTCAGTACTTATGGAATAGATTTATATTATGTATATGGGATTGTCATAAAAATCTTCTAGTACCTACCTATATGACGTTAGAGTTCTCGTGTGAAACAAGGTCTCTTCCGCAGTGCCTAATAGACTAGTCGGGGGGACCATTCTCCCCTCAGTTAGCCATCCTCATAGATAACCCACCTATAGTATCGTAGAGTAATTTTAGCTTGACCTCAATAAAAATATCGTTGGAAATAGGGAAGAGTACGCTCAACTTATAATTATAAATTTTTTTCATAGTAACTGGGTTTTAGCTGGTGAATCATCTGCGACTCCTTTGGTCGTTACCTTGTTTTTTGCTATCCCTTTGATAATGCAATGAAATTTTTCGTATAGAATATCTACATTGAATAAAAAGTGACAGTATGGAGTGCAGGTTAAAGTCGAAAAATCGTTCTTGTAATTTAATTAAAAAATCCTTTCGAAATAATTTCCTAAATAGAACCTGAATGTAGGTAATAATGATGAAAATATCTGAAATGTTCCCTATAGTGGTATTACGAAACAATCGATACAGCGCGTTGTTTACGAGTCGTCCAATAAGTCCAATTGTACCGCATCGTCCTTTGTACCTCCGCGTGGCCTTATCTACGACTATGACGAGACGAGATTAGAGACGCGCCTGGTTGTCACGTAATATTCCCGTACCAACCAACTTCATTGTTTCCTATACAACAGATTCGTTTAGTAACTCAGAATTTTTCGACGTTCATGAGTGATTTCTTTATAACAGTATGACGGCTCGAAGATGCAAGTTCTAGCGCTGCACTGTCTTATTAATTCGTAGAGATGATTTTCAACCTTTTTTGAGCATATTTCGCGGGGAAAATAATGAGTTTTTAACTATGTCAAGATATGGAGCAAACAGCAACAATAAGAGTGCTAAGATCTTTTAAACGTTTAACAAAGCGATACCAGATTAAGTACACATACCTACTTACTGCAAGAAAAGCAATTTCACATAATATATTTTTAGCCGGTATCAAAGTTCTTCAGGCCATACATACCTACTGGTGGAAAGATCTGTTATTGTTTTTTTTATTTGACGTCAAAAATTATGCGGGTCTTAGTAAAGTACTTATCAAGTCAATTAACATAGATACATAATAAATATCTTGTTTCTTGTATTTTGGTGCGATAAAATTCGACAACTGAACGAATATTAGCTTTTTTGTGTCTGTCTCCGATTTCTGAATAAATTTGTTACTGAGACTACATGAAATGTACTTAGACGGTAAACAGGTCTTAAGTATGTCTCGTTGGAAAGAGGTCAAATCTTTTTTAAACATGTAGGTCGACCAAACTCTCTCATTTCTTATTATTTCAATACTCGTTTTGATTTGTTACCGTTTGGAAATAAGAGTATTTTAAGAGCTCGGTTCGGTTCAAGGACCAACATCAAGCGTGTATCTCGGTCAACAAACACTCGCGCATACAGATCGAGCTCGGGAAAGGCGCAAACGTATTCATACGAATGTCGCAAGCAAGACGCAAGGTGTACGGACGATTCGCAAGCGATTCAGCGTCTCGCTCGGTGAGTCATGACATGAGTCGCGTACGTCGCGCGCGCACTCAGCTGAGGTCAGCTAAACCGGAAGTGGATCGGAAGCAATTTTTTTATCTGTGACTCAACTCTTGACATTAGGAACCGCGGATTATTTGTAAATCGAAACGTAGTTCTCAGAATGTGCGTGAGACCTTATTATGACTATGAGTTATTTGGAGTCGCGGGGTCTTATTGTGGTTTTGGTGTAAGGAGTATCGTTCTTTTTTTAATTTATAATTAGTGTCTTTTCTTCTTCCGTTGACCTGTTAAATTTGGTGACAAAAAAGATAAGCAGAAAATTGTGAATGACTGCGTAAAATTGATCAATAATTTTTCCCTATGAACATAAACATAAATACGGGAAATATTTACTCTACTTTCCTTTTTTGGATGAGATGGGCTTAGGCTTTTGGTTTTCCTTATTATCAGCAGTTTAGTGCCTAGTAAACAATTAATAATGCGGAGAACTTTTGTGCGAGTGCAAACTTCTCCGTAGCAACTTTCTTCAGTCACTTTTTTAAGGAATTAAGGTAGCAAACTAACATGTAGCGCCACCCTACCTCTGCCGCCCATGACGAATATGATCAACTTAGAACAAGACTCAATTAAGGGAAGGGTTCGAATTAGAGGCTGGAGTTGCTGAACAATAAATCATAATTCCAATAGGCAATAACCTTGAAAAACAGAACGCGTGTATATAGAAATCAAACCGCATGATTGTTACGTATTTCTTATTAAAGTATTGGCGCCTATTCGTATTTGTCACAACACAATACAGTAACAATAGATGTTATTTAACGGGAATATTGATTGAATCCCACGTAATTTAGGTGTCAACTTCAATGGTATTGGTCATGAGAGATTACAGGTCACGTAGGTACATATCGTACCTACATACATACGACGTCATCCAGGATAAACCCAGTTGGTCAAGATTTTGTGTTATAAATTATTATTAATTATAACGCTGCATACTCATAGATTCATACTAGTATTTCCTGGTACCCTGGTACCATAACATACAACATACCTAGAATGAGAACGGAAATTGAAACTCAATTTAGATTTCTTAAACGCCGGGAATTGTATGCTGGACCCTTCGTACTGCATTCTGGCCTAGTAACCATTGCGCCACGGTCGACATTCACATTTAAGTTCAACTCTTTATAAAACGGTAATAAGCCTCCGGTAATCAACAGTACGAATATTTTTAATTATTGTGTCTTATTGGGTGGCTTCGTAGGTGGATACAGAAATAATCCCACACGCATAACCCATTTGTGTCACTTGGAACATGTTTGAGAAAAACTTTCTTAATATTACAATAACATCCGATAACGATCCCACGACAGAATAAAAAAAATTCACTATGCGTGTGTGCTAATTTTAGAAACGCTGGTACGGAAGCGGTTTTCTTTGGGTAACCAGTTTAATTTTGTTAGGCTGCACCTACATACGTAAAATACTTCAAATCATTCCAACACTAAAATGTTATCTACTCCACCAAAGCTGGTCATTTAATATAATCTGATTCTAATAGGTCTGCGAAAATATGGGTGGGTGTACCTACTTGCCTTAAAAATGCAGCCAAGAATAAATAATTAAGTAGGTGCTTTATCCAAAGTGGGGCGCCTCAAATTCAAATTCAAATCTTAATTTTTTCGAAGTAGGTTTTTACAAACTCATTTCGAAAGTCAAGTTACGCCATCGCTTCAACAAATCCCTACGATGAGTGGTCTTGGGAGAAGAAGCGGCAAGTCCGCGGTCAGTCCCCCATACTGGACGTATAGTCAATTGACCATTCGACTGTGAAATGGGTTAACAAGCCAACTTGTGATTCACCTCGTCATCATTCAAGTGTTATATTTCCTACAGAAGGTGGGAAAATATTTATTTTTTAATTTTTATATAGGGGTTATATGTATTATGAAATCATGGTTTTTATACAAGCACTTTATGGAATGTCGCGTTTAGGCAAAGCAATAGCACGCAATAGGTTGTAAAATTATTTCAGCTTTAAATCATGTCTAAATGGCATAAGTATAGGTACCCTGTCTTACGTAAAGGGTTTTGAGTGATTTGTTAAATCTCTTAGAAACAGGCAGACACTTTCACACAATTTCTGAGAAGAAATTAGGTTACATGACATATAAAAAGGCTTTATTTATGTTCATGATAAATGTACGTGAATATTGTTCGTGATATCTAATTAAATAAATTAAATAAATTAAATAACGCTTCACACTCAAAGCCCCACACTAGGATTCCCTGTGTCGTGGGTGCCTTGGACAACACACAAGACAAGGACACACACCCAGACCCAGACCCCAGAATTGTGTCGTGGTCTGCCTAAATGCCACCGCCCACTTGGTCGAATGGGGTGGCTATGCAAGCATTCATGCGTTCAATTATTGTTAAGTGGGTATCAAAAATTAATTATCTATTTACCTGTAGCTTTTCTATAATATTTTGAATGCAACTTTCTTGGGTCGAAGACAGTCATTATGGAAGAAGACTTATTCTCAATAGTTAACATAGTGTTGTGAGTCATTCTCCCATAGGTAATGGCTAATGTAACTCTAATTTGAGTGATTCATATTTTTCCTACTTTAATGAAACGTAGTTCCATAACTCTTAAAATTCCTAAAGGGGCCTGCAGTAGGAGTTAATCATAATAATCTACATAATATATTATGTAAATTATCACGCATCCGAAATCAAAAACTGTCTGTTCTGTCCGTCTCTTTCTGTCTCAAAGTAAAGTAAGACAGCTTAACTACGGGGAATCAAAATAGGTTTGTTTTCAATAAAAAATACTAAAATAGCATATAAAAAATTTTTAGGATTACTTTTTTCCTATAATAAATTCTAGTCATGTCTAGTTAATAGGAAAGAAAAATTCTTGTTAGCTTTTAAGTGTAAGTTTTTAATGTTACAATTAATATCCAGTTATTTTATTTTGTTTAATTAATTAAATTATTACATAATTCAGTAGTTAATTTTATTGTTTGTTTTCTGCTTTGTGTACCTTCATGCATACTGTGTTCAACAGTAATTAGAATTTTAAATATTTATAATGGATACCTACCTACTATAGCATGTAGTAGGTATACCTATACGAGTATTAGCGATATACCAATCTTCATAATTTTGTATTGTTAAAAACATGTTAACACTAAAATGCATCCGATGTGCCGTAAAAAGTAAAAGAGGTCAAGTCACACGTGACAATGTATTTTAATGAAATAATAGCCGTGACTCTGTCAGCTCGATATGGGAACATTGTCTCGGCGTTGAGTCTGACCTCGGGCAGCGAGAGCAGAGGGCTTTCTTTGAGAGGGAATTGATAGCCACTTATCTTCTCCCCTGAAGTATGCGCTTGCGAGAAAAAACTGTAGAAATTACATATTTAGATTCGTATCAAAACCGAGGTCATTTAATTGATCGTTAGTGCATTCTTATTTCGAATTTTTAATTAAGTACTTATTTTACGAGCATCTTTTGTTGATACCAAATATTAGGTAAAGAAATTTTTGTGCTTGAAATACCATTGTGATTGAATAAAATGTATCGCTACCTTAGAATAATTTAGTGTACCTAATTATTCTAAGATCGCCACTGATGTTACATGAGTTAGAATAACATGTTTCGATGCTTTGTTATAATATTCTAACGTGTAAATGTGATAAATTGTGGATTCTTACTCATAACTAATTTGAATATGGATGTCTGCTCTATTTAGCTCCATTTAAGTGGGCTGCGACTTGCGAGAAAAGACAGCGATTATCTAAACCTTGAAGGTTTTGATACGAGGCTACATTAAATATAATTAACAGGTTTACATTCGATAATTCTGTCACGAATAACCTGAAATTAACATAATTCTACAGTTAATTAGCAACCGAAACAACATACAGTAAGGAGACGCGTACAAACGATACAAAAACCAAGGTGACACCCACGTCAGCCGGAGATATCGACATTTCATAGGCCCACTCATTGCCCAATAACGATGACCGAAATAAAATTTATGGAATTTTTTAACTTAACATAACAAGCAGTGATAGCCATAGGAATCTGCATCTTATTTGGTTTCAATATGCCTCAAAAATTACTCACTTGATGCAGTAATTAGGTATCGTGAGTACCTAAACTACATAGCTGAAAGCTCTCCGTGTCTTATGTGTGTGAGATTACAAATCACACAAAGGATCTATAATACCTAGTACAAGCAATAGGACTGTGTTATGGTTTGCTATGAACATAAATATTATATGTTTCCTAATAAGTATCAAAGATCACGCGATTCAAAACTGAGCAAGACAAAATCTCGCTACTGTTTTGTAACCAAATATTCAAAAGCAAACAGCTCAATTACAATTCGGAGTATAAAACGTAGAGTTCTTGACATAGCTAAATTACGCACTTGTACTGTAATGTTTTCCTCAAAACAATGAATTGTTTTACAATAATACCATATCGGGGTCTTGTGAGTAAGGAAAATGATTTGTAATTTGAAACGTGGGAGCATCCAATGCTTCATCTGGAATAAAATTTATAATTTCCATTCAATGTTAAATAATTGTTTTTAAATGGAAAGATTTTTCTGTGCTATGGCACTTGGGTCAGCTTTGATTGGTCGCCGGCTGTTTCGGATATAATTTATAATCCTGATAGATTTTTTTACACCATAATGATTACTAATTGTTCACGGATCTTGTTGGTTAATTAAGTATAATATAATATACTATGTAGGTACTTGTGACCAGCAACACAATGATGTATCTATCTGAATCACGTCATATCTGATCATATCATTATGATTGGGTAGGTATTTAATTACAGTGCTTTATCCATAAAATCTGATGTGTAATTAGTCATAGACCGATACGTGATTCAAATAATAAAATTGTATTGGTATAATATAGATAGAGAATGCATCTTTATGTATAAGTTATAATTTATGTATGGCGATGCAACTACGAGAAATTTTAAAAGTAAAATGTAGTCGGAAACGTTTGTAACCGATGTTTTATCCGTTGGTTATCTGCTTTCCTACGAATAGTACAATTAACTTAACATTACGAGGCAATTGTCAGAATTATTGCACCCGTATCTGTGCGAATTGGGGTGATAAAACACGTATCAATGCGTGTGATCGGCTAATGTCGATAAGTTCAGTCGTAACTGCATCACGACGCGTTTATAGGTGACCCCAAAACAGACATTATGCTAAATTCCAACCGATAAGCCAGCAACTCCCCGGGAGTTGTGATAAGGAGGAATACGTATGCATAGTATCTCTGCCGTTCGTGGAACTTTTAGTCAGCTGCTATTATAATTATGTAGATATCTCCCACGCATCCAATTTGAATATTAGTATTGTTGTCATTTAAGTTTTTGTGTAAACGCGTCCCATGGTGAACTCGATCTATGCACGAGACCTTGTTTCAAGTTATGGGGCGCGTCGTAGCTCGTAGCCTGCAAGCAATGTAACCCTACACTTCATTTGCAGTTTAATTACATAAGTCTAGTCGCTTGGTAGTCGGTAGTCGTTAAGGCGTATTCTGTTCCTTTTCATTGGACTGTGTCAATTCTTATGTTACTAGAATGTCGACATACGCCCGCCACGTCACACTGCCATTATTTTTTATCAAATATATTGTACCTACCTAGTTTAATCAATGTACGAGGTGAGACACGTTTTATGAAATTTTTTACACTTGTCGAGTTAATAAAATAGTTGTAGATGGTAATTGGTTGTTTCAATTAATTGAATTCTATTAACATTCCGGGCCAATTGGATGACGCGCGCGGCGTGAGTCAAACCAGACTCGCCCGACCCCATAACGAGCGCAACTCCGGGAGCAAAGAACACATAAGCCAAATCATTGATATTTAAAATTGGTTTTATTGATAAATTTGCAAAAAAAAAGAGAAATTAATAGTTATTGTACATTATTTGTCGATTATTGATTGAAATGATAAAAATATACAAGTTCTTAATTTGCACGGTATATATATAAAAATATAATTCAACTCAGATCAAGTCGTTACCAATATCCTTGTGCAGTAAACCTTACATGATAACAAAAATGATAATTGAGGAAACTTCTAAACCGTAACAATATTTGAACACCTATATAATCATTACTTTAACAAAGTTTTCCACAGTAGCAACACAATGTTGGTATATTACATTAAATGAGCCAGTTATAATTAAACTTTAATTCATTTACAATAACGATATTTTTAAAGTTTTTAATTTAATAGTAAGGGGTTACAGTCTGACAAGGTGATGTCTGCGGCGTTCACAACAGCACAGAGCATCTCAATGCATCACACTGCTCTATATGGTGGGGTTTGCTCACCTACGGCTCACTAATATTTCTTCAAAGAATACCGAATCCCGAAAAGTGTTGCTTTATCAACTTTCCATTCGATACATTTGAATTATATAACAAGACAATAATATATCTGAAAAAATTTAATGTATTCTTAATTATTAAACATTATACACTGGTTCAGGCCTGCTGGCATAAATTCAGGCCTCTCCGCAGCCTGCACTAACCTCTCATACTAATTGTTCAGAAGTTAAAAGCTACAGTGCAATAATTACTTAGTCGCTAAGTTCAGACAGTGTCAACACTTGTAAACAAGAACAGATTCACACAATAAAATATCTTTAACAACTATATACTGTGCATAAAATTTATGACAATATGTCAATGTGCAACTCTGAAGATAAACAACAACAGAACTAAAGGCAGGAGTATAGGACATGAATGTTGACTGATAAATGTGTTGCCAACGACGGTTAGAAAGGAACGGATGTACACAATGACAATGCTGTATTTCCTAAATATTTTTCAACATCCACCAGTATGTATAATAATAATGGAATTAACAACTATTTATGAGAAACATAGTTTAGGACAAATACTATCTAAACAAATTATTGATACATAATGCAAATATTACTTAACATTCAGCATACAAAAAACATTTGAGTAAGTATATAATATGTGCATAAATTAGTTAATAGTAAATTGCATATAAAATGGTATTTTGCTAACTACCTAATAATTAAGAAATGCAAGATTCTTTGTAACACTGAAAATTTTCGAATAGTTTTCACACTTCATATGGTTTACATACAACTCTTATTGTAAATATTGGTAAATGCAGTCATTAAAGGACAAAGCCCTCTTCTATTATACTAAAAAGTAATTCAAGTAATATGAGTAAACAAAGCTATAATCATACATACAACAACATATACATACATAATACACACATAAAAATGATTCCTTTGGACTAACAGAACACTGCTCTGATTCTCCAAATATACATGTAAAATTGACACCTTGCATTTATTTATACAAGTGCTAAATATGGAAGAAGAAAGCCTTTGTTACACTACTGACAACTATGTCCATAATGTTGTCTCCGGTACAGGACTGTCTGAATTTAGCTCAGGTAATTAACACTCAACATAACTATTGATTTCAGAGTAACTCTATAATAAAAATATTGTTATGAATAAAGTTGTCCAAAATTTAGATCTAATAATTATTTACATTATATTTTTTTATGTTTAATAGTTTTTTCATTTATTTACCATTTAATAGTTTGGAAAAAACATCCTAAGGAAGGTTCTAGACATCTCCAAATCTAAGGCTTTATCTAGTATATAAAGTTCTGATTCACTATCATATTAACTTCTGAACAAAGCAGCAGCCACACACCACTATGGAATTTCAGAGAGAAACACACAGCATCATTGAAAGTGTCCTCAATACAATACTGTCATATCAATACATTGACCGGCTGAAATTTATACAATCGCAGAACGGACCTTCCTCTGTTGTGATGTCTGTGCCTTTCCCGCTGCGATGCAGCACTCGATCATACAGCTCAACAAATGCACATTCTCGAAATGCTAAGTTATTCGATAAGCAACATCGCTCACCCGATTTAGTTAACTTTTGGAACCATCGAGCCGAATCCGGGTACGAGAAGTCTTTCAAATTATTAAATATTTTATACCTAGACGCTTCGGAGGCTCCACCACAATTACAGAAGAATACATCCGTGTCTGATCTTCTTTGGTTTCCTGTTGTCTACCGGGGTCTTCTTGTTGATCTGTCTCACTAGGTCGTAGAATACGTCGTTAACGTTGATTTTGGCCTTCGCGGAGGTCTCCATGAACGCGCAGTTAAAGTGGCGAGCGAGGTTGGTGCCCTGGTCCTTGCCGACCACGCGCTCGGCCTCCAGGTCGCACTTGTTGCCCACCAGCACCATCGGCACGTCGTCCTTGTCCTTCACCCGCAGGATCTGCTCCCGCAGGTCCTGCAGGTCGTTGAACGTCGACTGTGCCGTGATCGAATATACTAACACGAAACCTTGCCCGTTCTTCATATACAAATCTCTCATCGCTGTGAACTGCTCCGTGCCCGCCGTATCCAAAATCTCCAACATACATTGCTGTCCGTCCACTTCCACTTGTTTTCGATAGCTGTCCTCTATGGTGGGGTCGTATTTCTCCACAAAGATGCCTTGTACGAACTGTACTGTCAGGGCGGACTTTCCCACGCCTCCGCTACCTAACACGACTATTTTGTATTCACGCATTATTAACTATTATATGTAATGTGAACTTATTCACTGAAATGAAATATTAAACTGCTAAAAAGCACATTAACTATTAAGTTCTTGCAAAAAAACTTTTAACAAGTCAAACCGCCATGACACCGTTAACAGGGCGATGGCTGATGGCTCACTTTATAGTTTAGTTCACCACAGACTATATAGTCTGAAATTTGTTTTTATACTGTGCAATATAGCATGAGTCACAGATTCGAAAATATTGTTTGAATCCATCCATAGACGAATAATTGTTTAAAGTTTTATTGCCAGTTTTGACTAGGTACATACCTATCTACATATTTTTATTTAAATTTATTAGGGTGAATCCATTGACAGTATTAATTCCAATAACTAAAATAATCTTTACATCAATACAGATAGTTTATACCGATAGATAGGTACGTTAAAAATTAATATTATAATGATTTGTTGCTACTTCCTTCTGTTCGTGCTTATTTATGTCAGAAATTCGAATGTATTTTGTTTGGGTGCCTCTTGTTTGGTATAATAACTTTTCGTCGAAAATCGCTTCGACTAATTTTAGTTGGAATAAAGTCATTTCACATAATTATTCATTTGATCGAATATTTGATTGCCATAATTTTATTTCTTATCATCATTTGTTTCGAATAATATCTTTTTATCGAATGTTCAAATGCGCTAATTTTAATTAAAGTAGTTAATTAGGTTAGCGAGGAGCGAAGCGACCAGCGTGTTAGGTTAACAGGAACCATCGCACGAGCCGAGCGAGCGAAGCGAGCGTGCCGCGGCAGCGGCCGGCGAGTGCCAGAACCGACTTTAGGGCGTTTATAACCTGAACATTTTCATGAAATGAACATTGTATAAAATAATATTCGATCAAATGAACATTATGTCAATCAATATTACACAAAATGAATATTCGATCAAATGAAAATTATGTCAAACGATATTATACAAACTGATTATTATCTTATTGCGGCTCCACATTAGTGCCGTGAAGCTCCGTGAACAGACGCGAACGTGAATGTGGACGGTTTTCACGGGGTTCACGCGCGTTCACGCCTGTTCCCCGATCAGAGTCGGTATTTTGTCCCGTGACAAAGGGTTCGCGCCTCCTTCACGCGGCGTTCACGCATACACATACACATTCACGGTCCCGGCGCTGTTTACTCCGGACTATAAAGGCGTATGGACGTTTGCAGTGTCTAGCGATGTGCCGAGTACGGTTTGACTCGAGTCAGACTCGATTCCTGCTTTGAACTCTCCTACTCGAATACCAATTTATTTTGATTCGAGTACTCCGGACTCGATTCCGGTACTCGAGTCAGGAAGAATAGATTCATACTCGCTAACTCGATTCTATTTATGCGAGTCCAACTGATTCGAGTCTTGTATTCGAGTTTGGTTTACTCGCTCGTACTCGCAAACTATTTTCTTTAGTTTAAACCTGCATCTTTATGTTTTGATTTCTTTGTTTTGTGTCAGTTACCACTAGTTAGCAGTTATTGTGAGTAATGAGTTTAGTCCAGTCGGCTGGGAAAAATATCAAGTTTGCTTACGACTTCCAATGTAGACTCTCTATTTGAAAATTTTTTTTTGGAATGGACTAGTTCTACCTACTGGATGAGTTTATTTAATTGTTTATTCAAATAACTTTATTATCAGGCAACTAAGGCCCATAGTAAAATACACACATAAAAATATAACAAACTAATACATACAGGTTAATAAACAAAAATACAATGATACTATATAATGTATATAAAAAAAAAAAAAAAAAAAAAAAAAAAAAAAAAAAAAAAACTTACTTACTACTTACAAATACTATACATAAACAATAATAATACTATGCTACACGATTGGACGGCGTCGTGTATCGCGCGGAGTCCGGTAGCCGGCCTCGGAAACGCCGGAATACCACACCTTTCGGCCAGAACTCTTCTTTCATGAAGGTCGACAGCTGATCGGTTGGCAATCTCACCACGAAAGAGTTGAAACTTACATCATGAGACTCCAACCGCTCGACCCTCACTCTGAAGGTGGTCTTCAATCTGATGTACTCCACGACGTCTTCAACCTTCGTGGAGTAATGCAGCCGGGACACGTATAGCAACGTTGCCGGCACAGCCGGCCGCAGCGTGTGGTTCGGTCCTGTAGGTGCGGTACCGCACTGGTTCCGACGTAGGGGCTTCCTCCTCTTCCTCTCGACCTTGACGAAGCCCTCCTCATCACCCTGGTCTTTTACTGGACCTGGCTGTGGCTGATCACGATGAATTGCTCCATCATGGTTCTGCCGTCCTCTTTTGGTCTGCTTGGCCTGCGACGTAGCGGGTTTGATGTTAGCACCGGCGGCGGCGATGGCAGCGTAGTCGCGCTTAGGGGTCGACGCACTCGCTGACGTTGTCGCGGCGGGAGCTGGGCGCGCTGCATCGTTCGCAATGTTTGCAACCGGCGACGCATCATATTTCGCCGACTCAAAACTGCCGATGGATGCATTTTGGGCCCCGCGACGTACATTCACATTATTTACATCTGGTGACCTACTTACCGAAACAACGCTGCGTAGCAACGCTACTTCAGCTCGTAATTCACCGATGGTCTTATCGGACACTTCCAACTTGGAATGTACTTCAGCCAAGCTTGTCTTCAGCGATGTTATATCCCTCAACAGCCTGGTAACATCGACGTGGTCGAAAGTGACAGGGGGCAGTTTATGTAGCTCCTTGGCCACGATCGCAGGCACGTCGTCTGGATCCGTCACCCTTAACAAGTTGATGACGTCCTGAACACTTCTTTCCGTTCCGTCTCTTCTTCGGGGGGGCATCTCGTCCAGCTTCCCAAGCGCTTGGTAGAGTAGCCTCTTGCCATGGCAGATTTCGTCTTCCTTGAAGTTCGATCTGCAGATCTGCAAGATGCTTACTTCGTCCATAGTGTCGATGGCATGGTTGACAAAAGCCAAGAACTCGTTTACTATGAGTTGTTGAGAGCTCATAGTGACAGTTGCGGGCAGCGGCTAATGCCGCGCAGTACGCGTATGTGAACGACACGACTGTGTTCGATCGCAATGCCAAACGAACTCGATATTAATACCGGAAGTGAAGTGATTAGATTGTTGTAATTAACTTTATTATAGAATAGCGCCGACAAAAACCTTATGGAACCGTATGGAAGAGTTTTGAAAAAGTGGACGGTGGTAAAATAAAGTGCAAAAACTGTGACTCCGTTTTTAAAGATTTCAAAAACTCGTTCTGGACTAGAATTTTCAGACTCGAATTCCGGACTCTAATTTCTAGACTCGAGTCCAGCTGGACTCGAGTCAATATTCGAATATCAAACATAGAATTCGAGTACTGGTCTCGAATCAGGGAATCGAGTCATGATTCGAATACCATATAAACTGACTCGAGTCGACTCGATCCATCGAAACAGCGACTCGGCACATCACTAGCAGTGTCTGCGCGCGCGCTATGGAGTCGCGCGAACACGTTTGGAACAACGAAACTGAAATGCTCTTTTTAGAGCATTACCATTCTTCTTCTATACTGTGGGATGCAAAACACCCTCATCATAAGGACAAAAACAAGCAACATGATGCCTGGAGGCGGATTAGTACTCTAATGGATATAGAAATCAATCAATTGAATTTTATATATTTAATAAAATCAGTTCTAATCATATACCTAGCTACTAAGTCAATACAAAATTCTAAACACCAACACACATACCTTGATCGGTTACGATGTATTTCAGTCATCCACCATCTTCTTTTCGAACGTTTTCTTCTAATAACTTTCTTATTTTGGACATCTATATAGTGGTATAGGGACACAGCAAATAAAGTTATCGCAGCAGCAGCTTCTACGTCCATTTCACGGCGGGTTTCGAACGATTGTGAGCATCCTGTGAATGTGGAGGGCATGGAGTCGGTCCGTGAATTCACGGCGAGAATTCGCGCGTGAATTC
Organism: Hesperia comma; assembly: GCA_905404135.1. Taxonomy (NCBI): domain Eukaryota; kingdom Metazoa; phylum Arthropoda; class Insecta; order Lepidoptera; family Hesperiidae; genus Hesperia; species Hesperia comma. Next base: position 16,131,429 of record FR990024.1, read on the forward strand.
ACGGCACTAATGTGGAGCCGCCATTAAACGTTGTTCGATTTATTAAAATTATATCAAAAGTTGTTATACGAAACAAGGGTAACCCATTTTGTTTGTGTCATCAACAGACTTATAGAACAACCAGACCTTACATCCTTTTCACCACTGCAAAGACGTACCTATGTAAGCAATAGTTTCATCTCTTTGTCTCCCATGACACGTACAAAGTCTATCTCATTTTATTTTTGGTTTTGCAACACACACGCACACATAGACAAAATGGGGTTGAAGCACTTTCGCCGTTTTGATAAGCTACAAGAAGCTCGCTTTTTGTATGAGAACCATAGACAACAATAGACCATGAACAGTAGACCATGAATATTTTATAAGGAGAATGTCAATGTGTGCAGCATGTCTATGTAGCTGTTGTAGGTTGTAAGTGTACCTAACTGGCATCTGGCACTCTTTTTTCTCCAATATGTTAGGTCAGTAGGTCTGCTTATTTTCTTTAAGTATGTGGTGAATGAGGGTAACCGTTTTTGTGCTCACCAGTTGGCGCCACTGCAGAGGGCGGTCATGCTGTCAAAGCCCGCCCATACATAAACAGTGACAAATGATTTTCAGACAAGCGAAAAGTGACAGACAGACCTCCCTTTTCACTAGCGCCTCTAGCGGAAAATTCACACGCGGTTACCCTCATTGTGGTGTCATCATATCTTTTTACTGGGTGAACCAATTTTGATAATTATTTTTTAATTGAAAACTGGTATTTGTCGTTTGATTAGAGCATCATTTTACGACGTGTAGCTTTTAATTTATCTCTACTTATCGATGTTGATACTATTCGATGATCATATTTCTATTCATCTTTTTTGTGGAAAGTTTAATTCACAAAAATGGAGCAGGCATGCGATAATGTACCTACCTACTGTCTGAGCCTACTGTTTATAAAAAAATCAGCCTAACTACTTATTGGTAAAATCGAATCCTGTTGTATTTGATGATTTCTATATTATAATAACTAAAGTTAATATACTTATATGTAACTATAGTCAATTATTATTTATTTGTAATCTAGCCTCCGCCTACGGCTTTGCCCCCGAGGATTTCATTCAAACTTCACCGATATGACTTATTTATTTTTTAACCGATAAAAACTTAATGTTACACAGCGATCGGTTAGTTTATTATAGGTAGATATCTATAGAATATAAGATAGATAAATTACACACTTACATTTTTAGTCTTTTCCTATACAATATGTGTGCGGCAAGTGTGCGGTAAACCTTACAAATGGTGCCACATAATCCAGACGCCGGCGCGCCGTGTTCAAATAAGTTAAAATCTTCTGTACTAAGTAAAATGTTACATTCAAAGTTCAAAACATTTGAACTTTGGAACAAGTGCGCTTGAGTATAAATTAATACAACAGTGTGGCAGAAGTTTGCCAATATTATTATTTTTACCGGTATTGATTTGAATACCGGTACAACTAAAGGTTTATAAAGGTAAAAAGTAAAGTTCTATTAATAATAGGGGAAAATAAGCAAACGTTACCGTTTATTTTGGCCGGAGTCAAAAACTCTAACATTGTCAGGCTTTACCCGGACATTTGGCAACACTGCCCGTAACCATTGTAGGTAATGATCTTTGATGATCTAATGTCTAGATGGAACATCGAATCCGCGCATACGTGTCAAAAATTTGTGGCCAACTGTTGGCCACAATTTTTATATCATTACAGCCAGCATTGATCACGCACACATAGACAATAGACGAACGTGTAAAACATCGCCTGCACGCACACATACTTGATATTGTTGCCTTGTTTTTTTTTCATTGTAAGGCGACGCTCAATCCAGACATTAGTGATTAGATCATCAAAGGTAATGATATTAGATCCCATCGATCCCATAAGTGTAACAATTCAAGATGCAAGTTCAAAAAATGATGATTTTGGTTTAAGTAGGTGACTAAGACGAAATTGTAGATCATGCAATTATCTACAAAAATTGTGTTTTTCACTTTTCTGAGTCTAACTTTTTTCAAAAAAATAACCGACCTTACGACATGTAGATAATTCAAAAATTGCTCGCTAGATGTCAATCGACATCTGACGGTTAGTTTTTGAGGTATTCTCAATAATGTGAATTTAATTTATGGTAACTTTTGACTGGGTGCTACGATTTTGATGATTCTTTTTTATTCGAAAGGTAGTGTTTTTTATGTGGTAGGTACCTTGGAAATTAGAGTGACATCTGGTGAGTGTTTTTTGAGTTATCTCGACTTTGAAGTCGAATTATTTTTTGTAAAAAGTTATCGTTATACAACATCATAATAAAGTACTTAGGTACCTATTTTAGGTTTAAAGAGTAGCAGCACCTACAAGAGTAGAAGCGCTCATAGCCCGGCGGCTTGTGTCGATCCTAAGCGATCGACAAAGTTAAGCAACTGCGGCCGCGGTCGGTAGTCGGATGGGTGACCGCTAGTGGCAAAATATCTTGAGCGCTTCCGTGCTTCGAAGGTCCCGGTTGTTATCGATTGATAGCAGTCGTTAAGCCATGTCGGAGGCCTTCGGGCGGCTTGAAAACTTTCGACACTGGGTTGGCCACTAACCCCTCCACCAATCCGCACTGAAGCAGCGTGATGGAGTATGCTCTAGGCCTCCTCAGTAATGAGGAGAGACCCGTGCTCAGTAGTGGGCCATTAGTGGGTTGTAGCTTAACTTAGCACCTACAAGTTGCATAAACAAGGGATCGAAATTATTTTTAAAATAGCTGTTGCCCGCGAATTCGTTCGTACACAGGCGTTTTTCCCGCGTGAATCCCGATCCCACGGCAACTCCGGGATAAAAGTGACCTATATGTTGCTCTACAGCCGTCTCTTTCCCCCATTGAAAGTCCCATAAAATTAGTTCAGCTGTTTCTAAGGTTAGCGTGCACAAATTAACGATTTGTTACAGTTTTATTATAATACTAGCTTTTGCCCGCGGCTTCGCCCGCGTGGAATTCGTTTATATCGCGAGCCGGGGAAGTGGGGAAGAAGGTACGTCACTAGGTACTAACTTCCTGGGAAAATTCATCGAAATCGGTCAGGCGCTAGGCGGCTTAGATTTTTCATACAAACTTTCATCCCCTATTTCAAGCCTTTAGGGGTTGATTTTTGAAAAAAAAGTAGCCTATAATATGTGACTCTGGGTCTTCAACTATTTTCATTCCGAATTTCATCCAAATCGCACCGGTGCGGTGGTTTAGCCGTGAAACGTCACAGACAGACAGACAGACAGACAGACTTTCGCATTTATAATATTAGTATGGATCTATGTACCTATAATTGTGTACTAGAAAAGATAGATAGATTAAATTGCAAATGTTCTTTCTGTTCCGTACCGCATTCCTACCGTCTACTCGTCCAATTTCCAGCATTACAAGTAGGTTCGGAATTAAATAGACGTTGTCATTCGTCAGGATGACGAGCCGGCTGAAACACTTTCTCAAGTTTAGCCTAATGAGTTAACTTTGTAAGTGCGTCGCGAATATTAAATGTGTGGATGTTATAGCTAACTAATGGAGGTACCTATGTGAACCTAACATGTTATAGGTATTATGTATAGTGTAGGTAGATATTGCTCCATCATAACAACCCCTAACTACTGGTTTCCTATGAAACGTTACTTTTGTTAATTTAATGAGAATGAGAAAATCACAATCGTGATCACTCCACATTCCGCCCGCCTTGAGGTTTTCGCCCGCGTGCGATGCATGCCTTGTACGCCCGCTTGTCGCAAGCTTGATGGTCTCCTCTCATGCTTTGAGGGTTGCAGATCATAGCCCAATATGCTAGCCAAGTGCGAATTTTCGGACTTCACACAGTACCTTTGACAACATTATGAGATCTCACAGGTGTGCAGTTTCTTATAGTATTTTCAGCTTAAGCAGGCAGGCTCACCTGGAGGTAAGTGATTCGGTGATCACCGTTGCCGATAGACATTGGCATCACCAGGGGCGTCATCAACGCGTTGCCGACCAAGGTTTTCTGACGATGTTTTCCTTTACTGGAAAGCACGTATGCTTAGGTAAGATTGAAAACACTAGAAGCCTGGTTGAATCTTTGGAAGAAGGTAAGCTTAAAATACTCGAGAAAAGTGTCATTCGAGATAGGTACCTACTTCAAAATGAAATGATGTCTCTTTCTGTGATTTCAAAATATCTTTAATTAGGTAGTTTTTATGTTTATTAACAGACTAACTAAAATAAACTTTCTATAATTTTTGTTCGTATTTCTGTTGCCTGGGATCTGGAATCTCTGGAATGGTTTTATGAATTTTAAGGAGTCTTACACGGGGTGATAGACTTTATAGGGCAACATTTAAGCAAATTCGTCTCATACGCGTAAGTACTTTACTATACCTAACTACCTAAAGACCCTAAAGTATAATTTATGTAGGTAGGTTTGTATGATAACAGGAAATGTCGTTGCTGGGGTATCAATGTGTGTGCGTCGAACATGTCATTCAATTAACTAATAGAGCCATGTTATTTATGTTATTTTAACCTAAAATCCAGAGTTAATGTTAAAGCGAGTGCCTCGCGGGTATATTATAGTCATTAATAGGTTGCGAGCAAAATAGCGCGTATTTAACAAAGACTCAGCGGTGGGCTTTATGTAGATCAGAGGATATGAGCTTAGAATGTTTATTTTACGTACATACATACTGCATTTCAAATGCAAATTGGTAGTAGGTAGGTATATTTGAATTGTTGGCAACTAGGTTAATGCAGGGAAAAACTATTTTTTATGTATTCATGAGGTATAGGTACGGCTATTTATAACAATGTTGTTTGAGTCATATGTAGGTAAATATTATATCAAATGATTAGAAGCGGGGCACTTCGCTTGAAAAATCTGTCCCTTACTACCTACCATCTCATCGAAAAATACTAGAAACTGTGAATTGTCAATTTTATGTACTGATTGAAATAGAACAAAACACTACATTTTACAGGAAGCTTACAAACAGTAGGTAGTGAAAACCACATCCAAATTGGCTAAGCCATCTCTGTAAATAGCGCGGTTATGGAAAACAACGTGAGGAAACCTGCTGGATAGTTCGCAAAACTCAAAGGTATGTGAAGTCCGCAAATCCGCACTTACTATGGCCTTGACCTTTTAATTTTGAGAAGAGACTCGAGCTCAAAAGTGGGTCATGATGGGTTGAGATGATGATGATGAAATAACTTTGAAAGACAAAAAAGGCCATGTCTAACTAGAGGAAGTCAGCTCGAATAGTACCGAACCCACTTGTAACATTATCCACCAACGCTACAAGGAATATTTTAAAAAGAAACAAGAAGCTCTATCCATTTCTATTCAGAACGTGCTCAAGCTATTCTTTCGTTGAGTGCGCTATCGAAATTTTATACGGTACCCACTATTCTAAACTTAAGTCGTATAAAGTTAATTCCTTTTACGATTAGGGTACTATTTCATAGCGATATACTCGTACCATTTATGCACGTGATGACTTTCTTAGTCACTACATAGTTTAAAACAAAGTCGCATTTCGCCTCTGTCTGTCTGTTCCTTTATAAGTAAGTCTTCTTCTTCTTCTAAATGTCGCAACTGATTTTGAATGAACTGGTGCACTATTAGGTAGAGTATTTCTCAATCTCATTTAACACCTGAGGCTACACAAGAGACTTACAACTAAGTATATTGTTTACTAGGTAACATTATGTTGTTTTTGTTGTTGTTGTTTGTTATTCTGTACATAGGTAGGTATAACGTAGATATTTGAGAAAAAAAAGTATGCACATCAGTCATCTCAGACCTTCGATATTTCTTTCATTCTTTTATATATTTTGTACAAGACCGCTCTGGACTGACATGAAATTTTTCGGAGAAAAAAATAGCGAAATCGGTTCAGCCGTTGTCGAGTTTTCCGCCACCAACAAACACAGCAACATTTTTATTAATAAAAGATAAGATAAGACAGTAGGCACCTATTATTATAATGTTGTTGTTTTCATATCAAGAGTGAATAGAATTTTACTAAGTTAGAGTGGTTTACTTTAGAGTCTGGGTATTTTTAAACATCATAAATATTATGTACTTATTATGGAAGTTAGATTATATTTATTTTATTTTAAGTAAGTACGTAGGTAAGTAAGTACCTATGCGTACCTATTTACTCGGGACTAAATGGTAGGTACTTAATTCAGGTAAAGTAGGAGTACAACTTATAAAAAACCAATGTAAACCAAGAAGAATAAAACATGAATGGCCTCTACTGTCGGTGGTATAATACCTACTCGCGGACTTAAAGCAGTTTCGTACTTCAAAGGGCACGTAAGCAATTGTTATCATTAGATAGGTACATTAGTCCTTGAATTACGTCGAAGGCCTTCAAGCATTATTAAACTTTAGATACTTGGATTTATGAGCAACTCCTTCACCATTTCTGAGCAGCGGCAGCGTGGTGGAGAACTCATCGGCTATACCTAAGGAGAGATCCTTAGTGAGTAGTTCCCACACTATTCCTAAAGTAACGTGTAATCTAATTACTTTCATTAATGTCTGCCTACGCACTAAGTTTGAGCATTATTATAATATCTTACCAGGGAGTCATGGAACCGCTGGTGATGTTTCAGGCGGGGACAATTCATGTTGTCCTTGTACTAGATTACGAAAAGTAAGTGCTGTATTAATAAGTTAGTAGCGAATGTTTACCTTGGCTTTAAATAGATTATCACTCATTTTCTTAAGTCTACTGTGAAGTTAAAGCCACTGTTTTAACAGTGCCGGTTGAGTAGTAGCAAGATTCGTTTAGGTAGGTACCTAACGATTCTGTGGAACACAAATTATGGCAAACTAAACAATAATCTCCTTGAAACATTCCCTAGCATACTTTTACTGTAATATACTTTCATACAACATGATACGTGGAGTCGTGGATACTCGTAGATGACCATAAGACGAAAAGTGTGTCTGTGTATACGGACTGGATTAATAACTCTTGAATTATTAGTCTATGGTGCGGATCTAAAACATTTCGACCGTAATCGAGAGATTCTCGTATTATAACTCCTCCGTAGAATTCAATGAATCGAATTGAGTAAACCAATACGAAAGAAACAAGTAGGTACCTACTAACATCTACGGAAATACATTTGCGCAGACAAGTTGAAAAGTAGATCATCAGTTAGGTACCGGTAGCGTCGGCAACAAAACCATTTGTATTCGGAACGACGCGACGCAGTTGTCTCGTTACGACGAATATCTAAATTGCGTTCATTTACATTTCGGTTTGTCATCAACCTCTTTCTTTTGAGGAAACGTAATGTAGACAGAGCGATACCTGTTCTATACTACAGTTGAGATAATGTCCAGAATATAATAATGTTTGGGTATTTTTTGATGACTGCCTGCTTAAGACCGTGGATCCGGTAATGGGTCAACTCAGCGGGACTACGGGTAAAGGGCAAGGTTGAGTAAGATGTTTATGTAACATAATATGTTGGGAAAGTGATTTGAGAAACGGCTTAACTTATAACTTTTGGATGGGTCTCACTAATGCATTTGAGCAAGTTGACATAAAATAAATTAGTTGTTTTATTTTTCTGTCAATGTAACAATTTTACGAGGGTGGACTCTGGAGGAACTGATTTCCCGAAGCAAAGCGAGAGCGGGTTTACTAGTGTAGTAGAATATCTATTCATATACATACGTGACACAACTATCAGGGTAGGTATATTGAATCAATTTTATCACAAGTCTTCACAATACTGAAGAGATAATAGCTCAGTCGTTAAAACTTTATTACCTGTCGGCATATTTCAATGCTTGCAGCTTTAGGTATCTGATTCGGATTAACGAAAAGCTTTCGAAAGCGGCCTCGTAACACTGAATAGCTGAAAATTATAAAAGTTGGCTGCAGTTTTTAGTTTTAAAATGTTCATCAAATTTTGTTCGTCAATGATCTAAAAGTGGTTAAAGTGTGCTGCTGGCCAGTCAGAGTCGTCGTCATTTTAAATTATAAAACAAAAAGATAGCTTAATGCTCTTTCTAAATAAGTACTTCATTATCGCAACCCGTAACTCTTCCACTGCTGGGCACGGCTCTCTTCTCAGAATGAGAAGGTTAAGGGTCATTCTCTACCACTCTGGACAAGTGCGGATTGGTGGACTTCACACACCTTTGCGTTTTGCGAACTCTCCGACAGTGTCCGGCATGCAAGTTTAACCTCACGACGTTTTCCTTCACCGTTCACCAATCAATTCAACCAATCGTATATTTCGACTCAATAGACATTTTTATTCACAATCACCTCTCTTATTTTACCTACATACACTCACATACCCTAAAACAAAGACAAGTCAGGAGAAGTGTTGACTAGTATTTCCTCCTTTTTCCATGTAGCCAAAGTTACCACAAGTTTTTCCTTCAGTATGTCAGACTCGCAGCAGTAAAAAATCTCCTCGGAGCGGCCACGACCACTAAGTAATCCTCTTAATTAGTGCTCCAAGTGTTCCAGCAAATATTTCTCGCGCATCCACTTTATGATTTTACTCATAAGGTTTCAACAAACGTTCAAGATTAATCATTGAAATTATTTGCTTGAAAGAGAAACTCATTTTGAACTTTACTTTGTTTTTTTAATGTAGATACGTAATGTAAGTAGCAAATGAGTACGCAGCACCACCCTACGGTGGATCAACTTATTTGATTATTTCTGATTTTATATTTTATTTATTTTTTGAGTCTTAACTATCACAAAATTGTGTTATCTCGACAAAAGAAATTCCTGGCGAATGTTTTTTCTGACTAATACAGGTCTAGAAAGGCGAAAAAAACTAGGACTGGTTTGGCATCGTGATAAAATTATATTGTACTACTTACCTACTGGTAAATCCACCCTCGCTTCGCTTCAGAAAAAATGCGCCTTAGTACTCACATTCGGACATTGTGAGGCGTGATTATTTCAATTGACATAACATTACCTAATATTATAAGTACCTATTTATAACATACCTATAAACAAACATAACTTTTTAGTTACGAACAGATTGAAATGAAACATAATTGAATAATTTGAATTGCCAATCTCCGCTAAAAACAAATTTAATTAATTTAGTGTGCTCACAATTCAATTTGGCTTGTAAGCATTTACTTAAGGCACTATTTATTTCACGCTCTTAATTTATAGTGCACCTTCATCACAGGAGCAGAAAGCTGGATGTCATTTGTGTGGGTTGCGATTAAAACGAATTCCTTATCAAACACGAACAGATTACCTATAGGTACACACTCAGACCAATAAACTATAGACGGTGCGCCGGGAACAAAAGAGTGAAGCCGGCAAAAGTAAGCCGAAAGCACACATCGAAACCAATGGAATGCCCTATGTTGACAGTTTGAACTGTCTTCCGATCGCAACAAACTTTATTTTTTGGAATACAAAACTTCATTCATTTTTCATATTGATATGAGTGCCGCCGTGTGTATACAAGGCTAGGCTTACTTTTTGCTGGCTTCACTCTTTTGTTACCGGCGTTCCGTCTATAGTTTGTTGGTCTGAGGGTAAACATACCTATTGCAGACGCGCCTACATTTCGCCAGTCGATCGCGGTGGACACTCGCACGGGTTTATGGGGCTTTTGACGAGCCAACTATGTACATTATTTCAAAACGCTTTTACCGGAGCTCTTTAGGGCTTAATTGGAATGTGCACTGCGAGGCTGCTGAATGATAAGAGTCAATTAGGACTAGCTCGCTGTAATTAGCGCCGAAGGATTTTTAGACTTCATTTCCTGCATTTCATTTTAATTTGTGTTTAGCGATTTATTTTACATGTCCGTGTAGATGAGGTCCTTTTGACGGTGTGGTTGCATGATCGTGAATCATGAAGTTTTCCAAACCCGCAATACGACTTGGTTAAAACATTTAGTTTCAACTTTGACAAATCCCGAAGCAACTCGCGTCGCGGAAAAATTAGCACGAGTGCAATTTTAGGGTACTGTAATGGAAATGAAGGGAAAACAGAACATCCAAGAACGATGCCGCATATTTTTTGTCCAAGTTTATTGGCGTTAGTTTCCATACTGAGATACCTTAAAATAATCTTACAAAATCGAGGATATAATTTGGTGTTTTATCCCACGGACAGGTATTAAGGTAACGGGTAAGGTTATATAAGGATTACTTACATAGATTAGGTACTACAAATTGTTCCTAGTCCCTATGGACTAGGAACACATTAGCGGGATGCGCTGTTATTTTGAGTAAATATTTGCCGTTATGTATACCTTCCTATGGTATAAGGTAATGCATTAAACACACGATACAAGCACATCGGTCAAAGTTTAGATAAATAATATTTAATCAACCCTTTCAGCAAACGTACGAGTAGGTCTATGAACTAGGTACGTATAAACATGAAAATATAAAACGTATTATTTACTCAAAAAAAACATGTTTATTTTTTAAATTACAAACTTTGAAGTCCTGAGATTTCAGTAATATTTCTGTATATTTAGTTAAAGTGGTTTAACAAAATATGAATACGGAACTCTGTCCGTGTTAAATTGATGCGCATTTGCCGGCTTTAATTTTTTTATGCTATTTTTAATGCTATTACACTAATGACTAATAACATTTGCACACGAAGCTCGCTGCTGATGCACTCTGCATAAAAAGGAAGACGGAAATCAGCGCCAGCGTGCTAATTACGAGCTCGCTGCGTTCCCGCTGAGATTTATTGTGTTAACATCTCGCTGACTGAGGGAAATATAAATTATTATCCTGCAGCCGGTAACTGACAAAATGAAGAGTGGCCGTAAAGTAAGGCCTACTGTCCACGGACGCGTAAAATGACGAATGCATGACGAATGCATGCAACCTACAAAATTAAGGAAGACGGCGCGGCGCAAGGCGATCAGGCGGACGTAACGTTGGCGCTCCGTGGACACAGATTTGATTATTCATTTCTACGCAAGATGCAAGCAATCGGCAATTGACGATAGGGTGCGTATGACGTGCGGTTTACGTGGACATTCATTAGGCCTGCTGTGTTACCTTACGGGCGCGCGGACTCAGTCAGAACTTTGATATGTGATTTATAGCGTTATTTTAACAAAAACATTACCAACCGACCAAAATATTAACAGGTAACGTGAACCCACAAGTGTGGGACGGACCTTAAAAAATGATTAGAAATATTATGTGAAGCTTTTGACACTTTCTGGAACCTGCTAGGCTATTCTGTAAGGACTCACCTGAGCGAACTTCGATATCATACAGAATAGCCTTGCTGTGACGCCTGTGACAATTCATGCAATTTACAAAGGTTTGCGCGCATGTGGTGTGTGGTAAGCGTAAACTGAAAGGTTTTAAAATGTGTGAAATATTTACATTGAATTTAGGTGCATAAATTGAAACGGGGTCAACCCCGTTTTGATCAATAAAACCAATACAGATCAAACGGTTACTGTGGATCAAAGTCGACATTTTATAGAATCGTTTTGGTTTTTATGGCGTACCTATTCCGAATAATATTAAAGGCCTTATTCAGGGTTCGTGCCATATGCAACTTGGAGCAAACTACACTACAAAGTTCCATTGTATAGTGTAGTTTGCTCATCATCATCATCATCGAAACCCATAACCATCCCACTTTGCACGATATCTTCTCTCAGAAAGCTAAGGCCATAGTTTACCACACTGTCCAAACGCGGATTGGCGGACTTCACAGACCTTTCGAACTCTCCGGCATAGCCTTTCAATGTTTTCCTTCACCGTTTACTTATTCCTTCCCATCGTATGCACTTAAAATTCCAAATTATATTTTTTAGTTATTTAACGAGTTACAATTACAAGAATTTTCTGCGCTTTAATTTAAACATATAGAAGCTTCGTCTGGACGCTCAGCGGATGCTGTTTAATCTTGAACAAACGCGGATAACGCTGAGAAAGTGGCACCGACGACGTTTTTCATAGTCTCCGTCCATCTCCGAGTGGATAGAGGGCTTTAGAGCTCGCCAAGTCTACGACCAAGGAGCGTCGTAATTAGTAAATACACACTGGACTGTACTGTTGATTAACTATAGTTCATTAGTGTCGGATTTCGAGATAGTCTTTACAAGTCTTGTCTAATTTACAAGTTGTTGTAGTATTCAAATTGTATCTATGTATCATGCCTAGGTTGGAAGTAAACGTGTTATAAGAATTTGCTTTCGTTACCTTTAACTTTAGTTATTATTAGATACAAAAATGTAAATTATCAATAATCTAGGCAGTAGGTACCTATCGTAATTAAACTTATTTTTATTACAAAAAATACAGGTTCTCAAGTTTAATATTATAACGACGACAAGGCGTATTTTTATTTTACTTCACTGTATTATGATATTAAATATTTTTTTTATAGCCTGAAGGGCTGACTTAAAAGCAGACGAGCCACCTGATGGTAAGTGGTCATCCTCGCCTCTAGACACGAGCAACACCAGGGGAGTCACCAGTGCAACGCCGGCCCTGAAGGAGAACTCTTTTTACACCTTTCTTGAAGAACCCCATGTCATAGCGCTTCGGAAATACCTCAGAAGGAAGCTCATTCCACATCCTGCACGTTCGTGGCAAAAACGATCGTGAACCTACTACCTAATTTTATCCCCCTAATATTTAATATTCACCATAAATAAAAACTAAGTATGCGTAACAAAATTATAAAAAAACAATAAAAATATTTTCTTTTACTTACGGTATCAGTACGTTTGTGGTAAGTTGTGTCAAGTGAAAGTGGAAATATACTAGAGCGCGACAATCCTTTAAAGGTGTTGTTTGTATGGAGCCCTGAACCCAACATAGTAATATGTTATGTTTCCACAGAAGCAGCAAATCGTACCAGCCACGTTCGTTGTAGGGACGCCGTTAGCGGTTTTAATTAGCATTTTAACACGTTCGCTGCGTTACGGGCAGAGTTTTGCCGTATTTGACTTCCGAACTGTGCGGCGGTCAATTGTCTGTGTCTTACGCCCGGTGCGGGGGTGGGTTTTATATGTTCCCGTGCACGCAGAAAAGAGATAAATATATATCCAAGTTTCTTTCTTCAAATGTATTCCATTTTTCGAAAAAATAAGTACGGCAATAATGGTGCCGTAACGCACCAGAACTTAATTATTTATCTATGGTGCGATGCGGCATGTATGTTGCCGTAACTTAGACGCCGTACCGCACTGTAGGGAACTCGCGCGCAGCTTCAGTGTGCCGTAGTGATGTGCGCAAGGATCATCGTTTGCACGTATCGACACTGGATTGCGCTTTATCAGCGCTCGAAAATTAATATGAAGCGTTCTCGTAAGAAACTTAATATAAATAAAGTAATTAAGACGGAAGGTGGTGAGGTATAAATGTTATTAAAATAATAGTCTTTATCTATTTTACATTTTTTCCCAATCAAAACTTAACCAGACGATTAAGAATTGATCCCATATCTTTGATCTCAAATTGCAATGATTATGTTTCTTGTTACTTATGTATATATATATATTTAATTTTGCATGACAAATCAATGATAATAAAATAGCAGTTTTCAACCTATTATGCAATTTTTTCACAATTAAATCTTAACTATACGATAAGAAATTGATCCGATACATTTGGTCTATAATAATTTTAATGCTTATGTTCCTAATTACTTATATTTTTGTTTAATTTTGCATGACTTTAATAAATGTAAATAAAATAACAATCTTCAACTATCTTACAAATGTTTCCCAACACTAGTTTTAAATTCGGTCTATCGATCTACATGCGGCACGGCATGTATATTGCCGTGAAATCGTTGATTTTCAAAATTATGCATAACTTCTAAAATATCAGGTCGAGACCCTGGCGACGTTAGCCATGTGTCAATAGATATACAATCTATCGATTCGTTTATTTTTTTAAAGTAAAACATGGGTTTCCATGTCTGTAAGAGCCTTCAAAGTCAGGTCCTGGTACAGCAAAATACAAGCCGTAACGCACAGCAGGCAATACTGATACGGCAAGATTATGACTCGTAACGCATGGGCAGTAAGTTTTATTTTTGTGCAGACGCAGTGAACGTGTTAATTGACCCAACGTGTCCTCACTCGCGACCCGTCCCGTCCTGATTCACGCGAGACCTGTCGTCCATATTTTATAAGTCAAATTATATTTGACGTTTTTATCTCTAAAACATAGCTGTAGTCATCAGTGCAGAGAATTGTTAATTTAGAGCGTTCTTCTAACTATAGTAAGTAATCCAGTCATTGCAACCTATAAATTAACTGTTCACTGCCTCAAGTCATAGTGTAGACCCTTGCCTGGGCAATGCCCACCACGCTGGACAACTGCAACATACAAACTGCTACGTCTTTAAGAACATTAAGGAGAACTCTCAGGTGTGTAGATTTTCTCACGATGTTTCTAATACTACATTAAATTAACATGCTTAATTAAGTGACTACACCGATAGTTTCCGAGTTCCCAGTAACAAGTGCTTAAATTCGTGCATTATAACAGTTTCTTAAAGGAAAAAGGACATTGTTTAGTTACACCTCCAACTGTTCGTGCAAATATTTATTTTAATTTTAATAATATTTATTAATATATAAGCATTTAATTTTTTTCCCTAATTTTTTTTTTCATATTTATCATGATGTCAAAAGCTGGAAGTCTCGTAAATAGTCATTCCTGAAAAGGCAAAAGCTTTACAAACTATTTCCGATCCATAACAGTATTCAAAAGATAGGTCATCTAGAAATCTCTCGGCGTCAGCTAGGGAGTAACCACAAGAATAAATTTATGTAGCTGCGGCGGTTGCTTGAAATTACTTATCCTTCCCCGAGGAGTTGCGGTGGCAAGCCGTCACAATTACCGCCTGCCCCGACACTTGTTAATGAGCTTGTACCAAGATATAGCTGAAGTCTCAGACAAAAAAATTATAGACGGCGTGCCGTGAACAAAAGCGTGAAGCCGGCAAAAGTGTGCCTAAAACACACATCGGAACCAACAGAATGCCCTATGTTGACAGTTTGAACTAGAACAAATTTAAACTTTATTTTTTGGAACACAAAGCTTCATTAATTTTTTATTATTTAGAACACAAAAGTCGTTTTGGTGTGAGTGCCGCCGTGTGTATTACAAGGCGAGGCGTACTTTTTGCCGGCTTCACGTTTTTGTTCACGGCACGCCGTCTATAGTTTTTTGGTCTGAGGCTGAAGTTCTCCCATCGCACTGATTGAAGCGGTCTAACTATGATAATCATCAGCGGCTTATTAAAATGACGATTTAAATACTGTATTTGTATTGGAATTGACCGTATTGTCATATAGCCGTGATAGTGAAGTGGTTTGAACGTTGTGTTCCCGAATAGGAAGGCGCGGTTTCAAATCCTGCGTGTGCGTAGAATTATTGCAATTACCCTTGCTTTGCTTGCACACCTATGAGATCACTATAATGTCACACACTGGCATAAACTGTGCGCTCGAGCAACGCATATATACGAACTCTTCGGAATGCAGTTTCCATAATTTTTTTTAATTCGCTGTTGTTGCAAGTGACATTTAAATGCATAAAACGCACATAATTCCAAAAAGTCAGAGGTGCGTGCCCTGGGATTCGAACCCGGACCCACCGAATAGGAGGCCGAATGCTTAACCACTAGGCTATCACCACTACCTATTAAGAGTAGAGCCTAGAGTTCGCCCGGGGTAGTACCACCGCCCGCCAAGGTACTCAGTACCATTCCTACCGTCATAATAATTGTTTTTAAGAGCAATTGTGTTTCGGATAGGAAGGTGTGGAGCCGGTTCACTTTTTTAGAGGCGACCATCTCAGTCCTCAGGGGTAGCAACGCATCTGTGACCGAATTGGAACAAGACTCACACTAATCATTACTAACTGGACAATACTAATATTAACTAACAGGACTAACTATCACTAACAGTCCCTGTCCTCACACTTATTAACAAACTAACCAACTAACATTCTAACACCATCTACTAATTGGACTAACCACCCTAGTTCCTAAATTGGGTCTTGTTCTAAGTCGGTCACAATTGCCATGGGCGGCAGCGGAAGGGTGGTGCTGCATGCTCGTTTGCTACCTTAATTCAATAAAAAAAAAGTATAATATTATGGAAAAATAATAAAAAATTTGGACACTCCCACACAAGCTAAACAAAATAGGTTACTGGTAAGTACGAGTATAAAGTAAATAAGGAAAGTTTGAACTCCCCGCGGTACATCGTAATATCCCACTCAAGAAAAACATAAAGAATCTAATCTTACTTTCCCAATAGCGGAAGTGACGTCACGAGATCAGCCCACAAGCCTCTAATCTAATAACAATTTATCAGCGCGTTCAGAAAGAACGCGGCCAATTTTCCGTGCAAATTAATATTAAAATCTTTCCGAACTAATGCCTTCAAACCGCCTAGAGGCTGCGAACGTACGGACATTAAATTGATCCAATGAGAATTAAATTTTACTCTCAATATCAAAAAAATATTATATTGGCGACTAGGGGATCAGTGATCTATTCATTGTTAGAAACATTGACTGACTGTTTTTCAAGTAACATTAAATTCAGTTTCAACACAAAATATTACTGTATATAAATTTCAAATCAGCTTGCGTAATTACGGCTTCTAGGACCCCAGATACATTGTACAATATTATATTGTATAAAATATAATTTATTTCAATATATATTTCCAATTGAATATACTGGTTTTTAATATTCATAAGTTATTGGCCAAAATTTAACAATTATTATAACAATTTGAAGCATAAAGCCAGGTAGATAAACTATACAGAAAAACGTAAGGGAGAAAATTACTTCTCAGTTAATATTTAAACAAACATTAATATTAATAATATATTTCTAACATAACTTAAAATGTTATCTTGTTACCGATAATGCATGCATTTATATTAATGAAAAGAATGTAGAGAACAACAATAAAAAATTATCACCCATTTTTTATTTCTAAGAATTTAAATTATTTTATCATAATCACTACCTAGTTAACACTACATACTTGCACACAGAAAAGACATATTTAATCTATGCCTGTACATATAATATACGTCTAAATAAAAAGTAATGTCAGTTTAAGAACAACGCCTAACAACTTCTGACTGTGACTACATAGGGACTTGTACCTATTCCGAAGCGTAGCGAGTGCGGGTTTACAAGCGATAAATAAAGCATCAAAGTAGGAACTAACTTTCTTAAGCGAGGGCGGATTTACTAGTCTAAGTAAATAAATAAAATATTAATGTAGCAATATTAACCCGTATGTCCCGCACCAACAAACTCCTAAAAACTTGGGAGATTCATCGGAATTTCGTTGTAGCACGGCGGCATCCATTAAACTCTGTTTAGGCCGAAGACAGGTGGAATTACCGAACGTAACTCAAACTTCCACGAGATTGAAAACTGGAAACGAATTGAGAGTTAACGATCGCGGATAGAATTTACGCTTTGAATTATTGCCATTCAGTGGTGAGTGAGCCGCCATTATGTTTTGAAACATCGAGCTTAATTACCCAAGTTTCCACCGCTATAAGTTGACCCTTCGTTGTGGCGGACAAATATAATAACTCGGAGTAAAATTAAATGTATTGAGTTCATCGCAATCTAGAACTTTCCTTCTACTGAGCGGGTCTCCTCTCATTGAGAATGGTCATGCTATAGTCACCGAACTATCCAAGTGTGGATTGGCACCTTTGAGAACAGTATGAAGAACTGTCAGGTGCAGGTTTTCTCACAATATTTTTTTCATCAACACAAGAAGTATTAATTTCTAATACGCAAATATTTATTGAAAATCGGAGGTACGTGGAGGATTCAATTCCAGAGCTCTGTTCTGGAGATCAACGTTCAAACAGCTCGCCTATGTATGCTTAGTTTTATGTTTCCAGTACACTGTAGTCCAATGAGGGTAACCGCGTGTGAATTTTCCGCTAGAGGCGCTAGTGAGAAGGGAGGTCTGTCTGTCACTTTTCGCTTGTCTGAATGGTCTGAATTTCATTTGTCACTGTTTATGTATGGGCGGGCTTTGACAGCAAGACCTCACCTCGACGGTGGCGCCAGCTGGTGAGCACAAAAACGGCGACCCTCATTACACTCTTTTAGAGGCGACTATCTCAGTCCTCATGAGTACCAAACAACGCATCTGTGACTTAATTAAAACGAGACTCATAATGACAATAACCAACTGGACTATTACTAACATCAACTAATAGGACTAATTATCACTAATAGTTCCTGTCCTCACACTTAATAACAAATTAACCAATTTATATTTAAACACCATCTGTTAACTGTTAACTAAACAACCATCCTAGTCCCTAAAAATTGTTCTAGGTCGGTTACAGTTGTCATAGACGGCAGTGGAAGGGTAGCGTCACGTGTTCGTGCTACCTTAATTCTTTAAATGAGATAGGCCCTTCTCACAATACGCTATTTATTAGCTATGCGACTCCAACGCAATCTACAGTACGACTTTATAGGCTCTTCTCACTCACACAACGCTATTTGCAAGCGACCCGGATCTTGTCAATGTATGAAAGCGACGCGTCTACATTGCGTCTCCTGTCAGTGAGAAGTGTCAGATACAGCGAATTTTGGATTGCGTTGCAGTCGCGTAGCTAATAAATAGCGTAGTGTGAGAAGTGCCTGAGAAGTGCTGAAACCTTTCACTGACAGGACATGCACCGTAGACGTGTCGCCTCTTTACCAGGACAAATTCCTAGGCTCTTGCAAACAGCGTTATGTGAGAATGGCCTTATAGATCTAGAGAGTTACTCATAATTATCGTTATTTACTTTCTGACTCCTAATTACATTACTACGAACGATACCTACGTAATCGCCTACGTTATTCTACGCCTACGTATTGTTTGTTGTTGTTGTTGTCATAAGTTCTTCTGACAAAATGTTTTAAAATTAGAACAGACTACCTACGCCACTTCCTATTTAATGAATGTATTACGTACTTCCGTCTGTGCTTCCGTGTTAAATGCTTTTATCCCTTTAAAAAAATTTGCCAGTACTTCTGTAAAGAAGGTCCACTTCAAAAACGTGTCTTCTATTTTCGATTTTTTGCTACAATTTGGCTACGATATAAAGTAGATTTTTTCTTTTTTTAACCCTTTCATTTTGAAGCGGAAGTTTGGCATTTATGTATATCTAATACCCAAACTGTTATGGACCCCAATAGCTACGAGTTATAAGGTTACAGGCGTATACATTTCACAAACAAAGAATAAAATTTAATATGCTTGACAATTTCTGTAGTTATTTTTTTATCGCATTGTATTGTGGTTAACATTCTTATTTTACATAACTTCGGCGAAGTCAAAATAGATTATAAGTATATTTTCTTTATAAATGTCATGAAAAATTGTTATGCCATATTTAGGCCGTATTAATGACTGTATTTATTCCCGCAGAACTTCTAACCTATTTATCATAATTTGACAAATGAGTTTTTATTGTAAGGGTCTTCATCGACCGCTAGTTATAGGCTGTGTGAAGACACAATAATTTTAAGTTTACAACCTTCGAAGACATAGTTATAAATAAATAGAAACCCTTTTGAATTGGTATGAATTTAAATATTTCTTACTCTTACAAGCTTTATAAAACGCAATCGTGTTTAAAGTTTTAAACTTACAATATGTACAATTAAGTAATTTGTGCAGTTGTGCATTAGTCAAAGAGGTTCATACATCGCGAATTGTACTTAGGTATTGATGAGTACATTTGACATTACTGTAACTGTATATACGAAAGATAATTACGGAATGTATGAGACACAAAGAGACAGGCTAGCTGAAAATTACATTAATTAAGGGAAGTCGGCCACTTTTGATGCGCCGGTGACATGAATACGTATGAATGTCAATATTATGAGTAGGTATCATAATTTTATTTTTAGCTAGTAAGTATAGTTATATTGATGAATACCAATATGTAAATGACAAGAATGCTTGGAAATAGACATCCGCGACCGGTTCCGCTAATTTTAGTAAGTAAAAACCTGTAATTAGATGTTCGTTCGCCATTTTTAGTCCTTCAATATTTGCGTTATGGCGATAGAATCAAAAAATTTACGTGCTTAAGAGTATCATTGATACCCATAATATGAAAAAAAGATTTTGATTTTGATGATAAGAAAAATCTAAGTTATTTAATTCTAGAAAGTATTCTACCTTCACACCTTGCATTGCATTTATTTTGCTGCTTCAAACTCAAGAAATATTCCCGCTACCTCAATATCTCTTCGTTACTGTAAAGAAGTGCCGCGAAGCGGAATTACAGAACGCCTTTAATTGAAGCATACAGTAATATGGAATTAACCCTAGAAGCTGTCACTAATACAGCAACAGCATAAAAGGTTTTCTCACGTAGCTTTTGACCTATAAAATCCTTTAGAGCAGTGAGTAATTAAATTGACATAATACATAAAAGTGTAAGGAAAAATAAGGAGCAATTTGTACTTAAATGAGTAAATTAATGAGGTCAGTCCTCGTCTCTACATCCATTTAGTCCTCAAGGATAGCAATAGCTACCGTATAACTGAATTGAAACGAGACTTCTGCTAACAACTACTAACCGGACTATTACTAACAGAACTAACTATACAGACCCTACTCCAGCCCTCATACTCACTAACTAACAATTTGACCAAAAAACGTTTAATAACACTGGCTGCTACCTGGACTAGCCATCCTATTTCCAATTGAGTGATGTTCTACGACGGTCAGTCTTTTCATGGGCGACGCCAAAAAGTTACTACTGCAAGCTCGTATGTTTATTTATTTATTTATTAAAGATCCACCAACAAATGATACACAGTAATTTCATAATGTCTTAGCTTATCGTCTAAAATTCGTGTTCCCGCAATTGCAGGTGAACACAGTTTGCTAATTTACAGTTCGTATTACATACTATGTTATACATAGCTTTATTGTTATTTAAAACACACGCAAAAAAGACATATTCATACTAGTTTTTGTCAGTGACTTCGCTCGCTTGAAAGACAAACAACGTCAAAATAGTAAATAGGGAATGCGGGAAAATTTTACGCGCCATTGTGAGAAAAGATCGAACGTCAACTGACAGTGCCGGCCATCTACGTTTACGAAATATTACATCCTTTTCCCTTTTCATCCCGTGAAAGAATTATTTTTGGTGACCGAACGTTTTGACTTAATAATATATTCTCTTAAAAGTATGTATGTGTGCATGCCAATTAAATACACTAACAACATGACATGACAGACAATGTATAGGTAAGTTTAAGTTTACTCTAGTTTGCAGAGTAATTTTTATACAGGACATTTATAGATTTATATGAAGATGAAAATTAAATGCAGTTTAAAAGAATGTGAATTAATTAAAGGAATTAATTACTTAGATGGTTGCACGGTTAATGGTCTGTCGGTTTAAAAACCAGTTCTTTTGTAAATAAATTCACACAGGTAAATATATGTTTCACTGTGATTTGACTAGCAACATAACAAAAAGTTCACAGAGCTGTACAGATGGTACAATTTCCTCGCGCCATTCCTCAAAGATTTCGTTCAAATCCCCCGTTTCGTTACAACACCTGAAACTATTCTCCATCGGTTAACCGTTTCGTTTCGACATTGATAAATGAATTAGTTAACGTGTTCAACAGAAACTTGTTATTTTTGTTAAGTTTATCGAGAGTTTCAAATGTAATATCCATCGGAGTAACACGAAACGATGTTATTTTTCATAAATATTTTAGAAATTATTTATAAAACTTATAATTTATAGACAACTATTTACAAAATAATAACCGACTCCACAATCGATAAGTATAGGTAACAGATTATACTTAAGGCACCAATCAGGTTTTGATTTAAAAATAAAATTATACAAACCAAGTTATGATATAAAGACCATAAACTAAATAGGCATTATTAAAATACCTCAAAGTCACCCGTCAGAGGTCGCTCAAATACAGTGGAACTGAGAACCACCTTCTTTTTTTGTCGGTTAAACAGCTGTGTGTGTAACTAAATAAGGTGCAAGGGGGGCCAGCAACAGTAATAGGAGACCAGGAGACATTGGCTTGTTTATTATTCCATCGGCTACACCGTCAGAGGTTTCCTAGACCTCATAATGACCTCTCAACCTTACACACAACAAATACACTAACACAACATCGAAACAAATCTTCAAATAATAATAATAAACGCTAACCTTTTATCTTATGGCATTGTCATAGCCTTTTGTCTTATGGCATTTTATTATGGGGCAAAGCAGCTGACATAGATGCCATATTTGTGCTGCAAAAACGAGCTGTTAGGGCTATCTATAGATTAAAGACGCGCGATTCTTTGCGTGAAAAGTTCAAAGAAATAGGTATTTTAACAGTAGCCTCTCAATACATCTATAGTAACTTAATATTCATAAGAAATAACTTGGGTATGTTCAAAATGAATAGTGATACACACAATCACCTTACAAGAAATAGACATAATTTAGTCACGCCTGCATTTCGCCTACGTAAGGTGCAACGATCTTTTATGGGGCTTGGTGTTCAATTTTACAATAAGTTACCCAAGACGATACGTGATTTACCAATTGGAATGTTTAAGCGACGTGTAAAATCACTACTTGTTAGTAAAGGATATTATGGTATAGATGACTATGTTAATGATAAGGGTGCCTGGGAGTGATAATACCGCGACCAGTTCCGCTTAGACTAGAATAAGTTTTTCTTTAAGTTTAGCCGTAATTAGTACTAAGTGCAACCTGTACTGTGAGTGGAGAAAGAGAAAAAAAAGACTCCTTGGAAGTTTCTTGCCGCTTCTTCTTCCAAGTCCATTCACCGTAGGGATTTGTTGAAGCGATGGCGTAACTTGACTTTCGAAATGCGTTTGTAAAAACCTACTTCGAAGAAATAAATATTTGAATTTGAATTTGAATTTGAACACACTCATACCCCCGCAGTAGGTTACTAGGTACCTGTGTCGCGGGTGGCATGGACTACACATATAACACATTACAATTACACCCATGACCGACTCGGTCAGACCGAGTACAAATATTTATCTGCCACATAAATATCTGCCCCGGCCGGGAATCGAACCCGGGACCCCTCGCGTCGCAGGCAGGGTACCAACTAGGCTACAGGGTCATCAAACTTAAATCAACTTAAAGCTCTTAAAACAACAAAGGACAGTTCTCAACTGACTAAATCCTCCGATTTGTCTTATACATTGCCAGTATTTAGACACAAATACATTGTTCCGAACCTGATTGATTCATTAAAAGGAAAGTTTGGGAGCATTTTGGGAGTTTAAAGTTTAAGGGGTGTTAAGAGAATAAGCTATATTGGCTATTCGGTACTGTAACTTAGTATAAAGCTTTATGACTTGATGCCTTGTGTTAATAACTTTAAATCTTGTTTACTGTTAAGTTTTCAAAACCTAAGAGAGGTTTATCAACGATTTCTGTTGGTAAATTCATGTACCTAATATCTCAATAAGGTTTAAAATATTGTGTCGAAGTACCTACTGATTACGTCAAAACGCAATATAATCAAACACTAAGTTTAAAAAAAATTGACGTTAAGCACGCATGCACCAAAATTGATATTGTTTTATCGAATTCGTGAATTCAACACTTAAATATCGGTGTTAACAAGACAACAGCTCCACTAAACCTTTGGACAATAATATAAGTTTGATTTCATTAACACCAACTTAGTTAATTAAAACTACTGCCTAGAAGTTTCTAGACCTACTGAAGCACGCTCCAAGTAGATAGCCCAAATGAAAATTATTTATTCAATTACAACTTCACTAGTCTTATTAAATGGAAACAATTTTCAGTAGTGCTTCAAACAACACTTGTTTGACCGTAGTTTGGTGGGCGATAAGCGAAAAATAAACTGTCATTGCCAGCATACCTACACCTCATATCTTCCAAAGTATTTATTAGGTATAGAACAAAATAGAACCGTCTTTAACGCCGAAAAGTAAAAATAGGTTCAGTTAAACGCGGTCCCGCGGAGAGCATTCATGTAAGCTCTCGGTCGGTGAGGGGTTCATATTCCTAAATCCTCTTAAGTCTGATAAGCACGATGCAGAAAACCGTATCAAAATCGGTTCAGCCAAACAATATGCCTTGAACCCTCTCCTAAGTCTGACAAATATCTACTATGCTGAAAACCGCATCAAAATCCGTTCAACCAAACGCGAGATAATCGCGGACAAATATACATACATACTTACATACAGGTCAAACTGAGAACCGCCTTTTTAGGGTTCCGTACCCAAAGGGTAAAACGGGACCCTATTGCTGAGACTTCGCTGTCCGTCCGTCCGTCCGTCCGTCCGTCCGTCCGTCTGTCACCAGGCTGTATCTCATGAACCGTAATAGTTACACAGTTGAAATTTTCACAGATGATGTATTTCTGTTGCCGCTACAACAAATACTAAAAAACAGAATCAAATAAATATTTAAGTCGAAATATGGCTTCGATGTATTAGCGACAAGCAACGCCATCTGCTGGCTACGACACCTCCGACGCTTTTAGTTACCTGTTGTAGTTTTATTTTAGTTACTTTAGAAGAGATGGCGTTGCTTGTCGCCAATACTAATACATATTGGCGACAAGCAACGCCATCTTTTAGTTACCTGTTGTAGTTTTAGTTTAGTTACCTTAGAAGAGATGGCGTTGCTTGTCGCCAACATGTATTAGCGACAAGCAACGCCACGCCGACGCCTCCGACGCTTTTAGTTACCTGTCGGTCCAAGAGATGGCGCCGCTTGTGGCCAATATGTGGCTACAAAACTAAATATCTATTTAAGTGAGGTTTTCATACAAAAGGCCAGATTTTTTTGGCGTTTTATACATAATGGTACGGAACCCTTCGTGCGCGAGTCCAACTCGCACTTGGCCGGTTTTTTGAAGTCGGTTAATAAACCGCTTAATTTCATATTGGATTCACACACTTAAGATTGTAAATCACACAGCAATATGGACTGTAATTGTTTGGTCAATAACAAGATAAATTGAAGGAAACCCCATCTCAGCTTCTTTCGTAGGACCTGACCCACCCTGAATTGTAACATTTTACTAAACTAATAGCGGCCACAGTAACTTATTTTATTTAGTAACCGACTTCAAGTAAAAAGAGCTATTATATTCGACGCATATATTTTATATGCTGCATTATTTTTGATTCGATGATTCTTTTACAGTTATGTACTACCATTTAAAGAGCAAGACCTGACGAGTAATTTTGAGTGATCCCTAATACCTAGTACATAATACATTGATGATATTTTAATTATATTACGCGTCAATGTTTTATACAAAAGTAAGTATTGTTTCCCCTTCTCAAAATAAAAATAGACAGTAATTATCTTTCAGGGAAGCCCGCCTGACTAGCTGCCATATTTGCTTGAGTTAGCAAACGACTCCTTCCGGCAGAGAGCTGTTTTTTCTCTTTATTCTTGATCAGCAAGCTTAGAAGCCAGTTTTTTCCTTCTTGGCCAGCGTCGCTGTTTCTTTCATTGTGCTGTTGATTGGTGTTCTTCTCTCTCACTCTTTTGAATTTAATACGACGAAAATCCATACTAATATTATAAATTATAAAAGTCTGTCTGTGTGTGACTTTTCACGGCTAAACTAGGCTACTTTTTTTTCAAAAATCAACCCCTAAAGGCTTGAAAAATAGGGGATGAAAATTTGTATGAAAAATCTGCACCGCATAAAGGATTTCAATGAATTTTCCCGGGAAGATAGTTGATGACGTACCCCCTCCCCCACTTCCCCGGTTCGCGATATACACGAATTCCACACAGGCGAAGCCGCGGGAAAAAGCTAGTGTTATTATAAATGTGTATAAAAGTGTGACTGGTTTATGTTTATACATCTATCTATACTAATAATATAAAGCAGAAAGGAAGCATGCAAAAATTACAGGGTTTGTTTTGTTTTACGGGGGGTCTAACTTAACTGGAGCAAGTTTCACATGAACACACCGCTCAGGACCTGAGATATAAACGAAATATGTTTCAAGATAACGTCTGTCGTATGAGCTAGTTTGGCATAAATCAATAAGTGTCGAGACTACGTAAGAATAGGCCTCCTAGCTGTAGTGGCCGGCACTAATGGATCTGTTATTTTATATACATTTTCGTAAACAGCAACACAATCTAAAACCCTCAGCAAAAACTGTAATGTTATACCGGGGTAATGGACGCGAGACGTCGTGTTATTGACACAGTTCCGATAAAATATAAAAGGAAAATTATTTCTGTTCAAAGAAAACGGAACATTATTGAACGTATCGCAACGCTTAAGTAAACTTCTAGGACACTGTTCAGTGTTTAGTATTAAATGCTTAGCAATGATAGCCTAGAGTGGACGTCCAAACATTAAATTTATCTTCAAGGCTTTTCAATTTTTTACCGATAGCGAAAAGGAAAAGAAAAAAGGTGTATAATGTTCTTCAGTGTATTTACATGTTTGTTACTTTGCGGCGTTCTTAAGATCAAATATGTGGGGGGGTTTGGACTATTCTTACATCAATTGATTTGTTTTAATTATGCGAGTATCACCAAATACAATTTGTCACGATTTAAAGTTGGGACCACGCTTATTACATAAACGGATTTACCTTTCGTAATTAATTAATTATATTGATTAATCATAACGAGAAATCTTCTGAACAAGTTAGGATTTGCAATTTTCATAAGTTACCCATAAAAACACTCACATAGCGCTGCAGTAGGATTTTACATCTTAATTTATTCAAATCCCTTATGATATCGACGCTTGTCAGTCACGCTTGTCAGTTACGACATCATCCCATCAGTGGAGGGGGAGTGATGTAGCGGCGCGCATTCCTGCAGTAACATGAGCGCGCGCCTCACATGATATGCTGACCATAGCATTACACCACAATATGCACCGAGCAAAGTAAACAATAGACTACGTCATACGCGTCACTCTGAACTGGCCAATCAGAAGACGCATCCTCAACCGCGCTAACGAAGATTCTACAGTATCTAACATATATACAAATGGTCCGAAGTTAACATTCGGACCGCGGTCCCCAGGCAGTGACATCGCCTGGCGGGAGATCTCCCCTTTTCCTCCACAATCTCAAGACCGTAACACGCTAAACTCTCTTAATTATATCGTGTTCAGTGCAGGCTTGGGTGGATTGACGGCATAATTATTCGCAGTCTCAGACCAATAAACTATAGACGGAACGCCGGGAACAAAAAAGTGAAACCAGCAAAAAGTCAACCTAGCCTTGTAATACACACGGCGGCACTCACACCAAAACGACTTTTGTGTTCTAAATAATACAAAATGATCAGATTTCAAGCTTTGCGTTCCAAAAAATAAAGTTTAAATTTTTTCTAGTTCAAACTGTCAACATATTCATTCTATTGGTTTCGATGTGTGCTTTCGGCTTACTTTTTCCGGCTTCACCCTTTTGTTCACGGCGCTCCATCTATAGTTTATTGGTCTGAGTTCGCAGTATTGGTGCAGCGGATACGTGTACGTGTTGTAACTCACAGAATAAATAAAGTGCTACATATGCAATTATTACAACTGTATTGTTACGTCTCGTTTAGATACTCGCCTGAATAATGGGTCTCTTTTTAATCGGCTTTAACATTATGACGAGGTTCTGAGGGTAAACTGAATTTCATAATTTTGTTTTTGGTCCCATATAAAGAACAACATCTTACGAGTAGTTTTGAGTTATGGAGTATTATAGAATGTATGTAATGTAGTATTAGGTACATATTTTTATATTTACACGTACTTTCGTAATAGTCCCTTTCCCCCTTAACTCTACATTGTGATTTCATTTCAAATGATAATTCTGTATACCTACTTTGCAATTTTGTCCGTGTAATTGCTAGTCAAATTGTGTGTATTAGATATTGCAATATCAATCAGGTAGACTACTATTGTTAGCACTGGACGAAAAATAACCTCCATTTAGATTGTTTTACCTAATCTACTCAAACTATTCAACATTCCGGCCACACTGAAAAGGCAGATACAAATCTGATGACAGCCAAGATAAACAATTATCCTTATATCTTATCTACAACAATTAAGGAGATTGGCTTTATTCTTAGCCCACACATCTTTCATTACGGCTATGTTAGTCATCTACGTAGGTTAGTAGGTAGTTTTTGAAAGATAAAATAAATAGTATTAGCAATATATAGTATTAGGAATACGAGTAGTATACTTAAAGCAAAACCGCTTGACGGATAAACATAAAATTTGGCAATTAGCTAGCTCACAATTTATTAGTAAACATCTGCTAAGAACGGACGTTACCATATTCCGGCCCTGAGGAGTTAAAATAAAGGTTGACAGTGTTTGAAAGTTGGCTAAAAGTACATTAAAAAAAATAAAAAAACGAAGGAAAGGTTCGAAAGGAAGTTTGAAAAGTGTTTGTAAAAAACCTAATTCGAATAAACATTATTTCATTAATTCCACGAGGGTCAAGCCCTGAGAAACAAAAAGTACCTAAGGTACATTATTACGTGAGGTTATTGTAAGGTAGTATAATTATGTACATTACTAGCGAAAGGCTCTCGCTTTGCTTAGCGTTAAATGGATTCCCCATTTCAAATTACATAATAATGTATATAAACTATATTCCTTCCTTACGAAATAATCTACCGAATAATGAAAACTGCATCAAAATCAGTTGCGTAGTTTAGAAGAAGAAAACATAGAAAGGCTTCGCCCGCGTGGAATTCGTTTAAACTTCACCCCCCTATTTCACCCCCGTCGGGGTGGAGTTTCTAAAAATCCCCTCTTAGTACTCCCCTACACTCCCCAAGGAACACACATGCCAAATTTCAGCTTCTTCCGTTCAGTAGTTTCGGCTGTGCGTTTTCTGTCAGTCAATCACTTAGTAACGCAAGAGTTTTGTATATTAAGATAGTGATTTTGTTTTTGTGTGGTATACACACTACAACCGTCTTATCGGCTACTTATTCGTATAAAACTGAATGAGTAATGAACGCTACCTACAATAACTTGTAAACACGAAGTATGTTTAAACAGAGGCTCGTTATTATGCTAAGTGAACGTTAATGCAAATTGGCGTGGCAGCCATTTACTACTGTGGGTAGTTTTATTTAGTGGTCTCCCGCTACGTACTGATTGATGCGGCTAAAAGGTCTATGCTTTATGGTGCAACTACAGACATCTATATCGCTTTTAGTATACTGACTTTGAAGCATGATATGCTTACAGTCAGAGATGATCCCGTAAGTAACTTTAGAAAGAAGATGATGAGGTTATTAAACTAGTTAATGAAAAAGCTACGAGTAGTAAGTAGGTAAGCCTTAGCTTCTACCATCTTAATCTAGGATAGTTTTGCTGGCTTGCTATTCTTACTTAAAAATTATATTAATTATTTATTAATTATTGTATCCTGGGTATAGTCATAGTTAAGTGTATCCGAAACGTTATCGCATAAAGGTCTTATGCTTACTATAATATATAACTCCATTAACTAGTATTATAAATGTATTCACAAAATTTTACTTTGATATTTCACGTTGTACGGCACATGTCTCCTATATTTAGATGCTTAGATAACATGGAAATGATTCTACGTCATTAAGAAGTGTTTAGCGACAAAATAGTTATTTTAGGATTACGAGACGTAATGTATTCCGAAATATTGAGTTGTTTAAATCCTTAAACACACTTTAGATGTTTGTCATACGAGTAGACCAGCTTATATCGATTGTAAATGATCGAAAGATTACTTTCACACAAGTTCACGTAAGTACACTAGCTACAAAATTTAACTATATCTATTTAGATTTGGTACAAACTGTACATTACTTATTTCATAATTTTTTTGTGTTTGTGAAGTCTCCTAATATAATATGTATATTTGAAATATTTCCTGTATGTATGCTATTTCTTACTGTTTGTCGTGCACCCTTCCTCTTTCTTACTTTTTATTGTGTCCTCTGCCCAAAGGTTGTCTGGAAGAGATCGCTCTTTAGCGATAAGACCACCTTTTGTACTATGACTCAAAAATTTTACAATTGTAAATGTTACCTTTTAGTGTGTACAATAAAGAGTATTCTATCTATGTATCTATCTACATTTAGAGCTGTTGTCTGACCAGAAACTGTACTGTGGACTATTTGCAACGCTATTTCCATTGAGTGTAAACAAATTAGTGTATTATTAGCGGCTCTAACGTAATTACTGGGTAGTAATTCATGCGTCGGCGTCCGTTGTTCGCACCACGCAGATTTGTCGCTACTACAATCAAGCAGTAATTGTGCTGGGTTAGATAACGCTTTAAATACTCAGTTAATACTCAAATTAAGGACATATTTGACGCTTACTATTAGATATTATTGTTATTTAACTTTGACTTAATCTATAAAAAAAATAACTGATAATATATCGACAAAATAATACGTGTAGAACTTTTTTTCATCTACTTTTAATTTTTAAATTTTTTTATTCAAACGAATGCTTACAATTTTGAATTGTTTTACCGATATTTCGTTAGTGTTGTATGTCGTTATTTAAAAAAAAATCTAGACATAAAGTTCGAAGCCTTTATCTGGCCTAAGTACCTAAACTTAAACAAGAATCTTTTCGCGCGTGGATGACGTGTGGGTGACAGAGACAGTGCCTTACAGTATGCCATACCCGTAAGGCGCTGTCTCGGTCACCCTCACGTCAACCACGCGCCAAAAAATCCTTGTAGGACAATAAAGTCCTTTTTTGTTTATACAAGTTTTTGTTTTTGTTAAGACAAGTGAGGAACCACCCAAGAAAAGAAACAAAAGCCTATTTTACGTCAGGTTAACCAAACGGTTGATGGGAAATCTGAACACGCGATTATGTCGAGTGAAATCGGCCTGGAATCGTATTACGTATTACAGTAGGTTCATTTTCCAGTGAACTGTTGGGAGTGGGTGCCCCGATAAAACAACCGAACCAATTGTCCGTGTCCCGATCTCTGTACTACTTGCTGAGCAAAAACATGCTGATGTTGAGTTGTGCGAATACAAAATTCTGCATGATGTGACTTGTGTGCTTATTAATATTGTTTTTCCTATGGTATTAAGGTAACAAGTATGCAGCACCACCGTCTATTTCTAATTCGGCCACAAATGCGTTGCTACCATTGGGTGGCTAAGGTGGTTTCCTCTAAAAATTTTACCGGCTAAACATCTTTCTATCCGGAACACAATTGTATTTAAAATAATATTAATTTAATATGGTTGTAGAAACGGTACTAGTATCGTGGTGGGCGGTGGTACTTCCCTGGGTGAACTCTAGATGCTTACTATGCATTAACCGATTCATGGCCCGTGACGCACCTAGCGCGTCATGAAGAAACCTTCAGGGAGGCCCATGACGCGATAGGCGCTTTAGAAAATTATCGAAATACACATTTTTATTCAATTTAAAAAAAATCCTTATATTTTATGAACACATTAGAGAAAGTAATAACTGTGGCCACTAGATTTTTTTTGGAAAATTAAATTGTCAGGAGCGCCTGGCGCGTCATTTAGTTTTGTATGGGGCCGGGGCGTAAAGACTCTAGAAATGAAGGTGGCAAGGAATCGGTTAATATTATTTGACGAAATTAATTCAAGACGATTCCAGATCAGAATAACTTCACAGCGTGCATCGCTACGACGTATCGATGCTCGTAGTTGATATCGTAGCTCGTAGCTCGACGTACTATGATATCGTAGCTCGTAGCTCGTAGTTCGTAGCTTGCAGCGCGCAGCGTAGCTATTTAATTCTGGATTAGATATTATTTAACACTGAATTACAACAGTAATAATTAATATAATTATATTATATTACAAATTACTATAAATTAATTTATCCCACTATTCAGTTGCTCGAATATTTACCTGTTTCCAATTATAAATGTTAATTACCAAATTTGTTTTAAAACGGCTTAGTCGTATTTGGACCTGTTCACAAAACGCCCTACTTTAAAAAATTCCTTTAAAATGACTTTTTCTCAAAGTGCCCAAATAGTGCTAGGACTATATCTTAAAAAATTTTTCTTTTTTTATATCTTAATTTTTATTTTCAACTTATACATACACACATGACGTTATTACTAAATGTTTCAAAAAACTAAGGTGTCATTAAAATAATTAAATGTTCTTTATTAAAGTATGTATATTTAGAGTTAAGCGCTAAAAATATTATTATAAAAACAAAAAACCCGACTGCTTACAAAAGAACTCAAAAGAAAAAAAACAAGTGTCACAATATCAACATAAAATACTTACTTCATGCTGCCGCATGCGATGACAAACGTAGTACTTGTGATAAATTTTTTTTTACCCGTAGGTAACAGTATTGTTTGTCCCCGCCTGCAGCACCATGAAGTATTTTATGTTGATATTGTGACACTTGTTTTTTTCTTTTGAGTTATTTTGTAAGCAGTCGGGTTATTTGTTTTTATAATAATATTTTTATTTCAGACTTTTTAGTGGGTTCGCCGAAAAATTCTACGTTTTGGGATGGTTTTTGACAATTTGTGTTAAAACGTGTGCCTAAACGTTACATGACGATATTTTCACGATCTTTCATTTGATACCCATATTGCTAAGACAAGAAAAAAACTCAAGATTATCCCCTCTTTTTCTTCCACTTTCGGGTGCCATTTTGAAAATTCATATAGCCTGTGACACTTCCACAGTTCTGACGAATTCAACGATACCTCATTTGTCGAAATCCGTTCAACCGTTTGGGCTGTGGGGCCACACAAATAAATGGACATACATACACTCGAAAAACATAACCCTCCTTCTGACGCAGTCGGGTAAAAATAATAGGTAGGTTGCCAACAGGTACTAACTAGCACACCATTCTCCTCATTGGTTTAGGGCATTCATTCGATTAAAAATAAAATCCTGGGTCGACAGGGCAAGTAGACGGCAAGTTCACCTATTACAACACCCTGATTTGCCGTCAAAGGATTAGGGTATTCTAGACCCCCATTCGACCACATCAAATACCTATTGCTGTTTGTGTTGAAGCGGGAGCGCGGATGCGGACCGCATTTGTGTTATAATTGTAGACAATGAGGGTAACCGTTTTTGTGCTCACCAGTTGGCGCCACTGCAGACGGCGGTCATGCTGTCAAAGCCCGCCCATACATAAACATTGACAAGTGACACTTGTCTGAATACTATTCAGTGAATAGACAAGAGAGAAGTGACAGGCAGACCACCCTCTACACTAGCGGCCTCTAGCGGCGAATCCACACGCGGTTACCCTCATTGAATCATGTTTACACTCCACACAGAAACAGAGGACTGTTAATTGAGACTGACATCATAATACAGGCACCTTACGTTTTGTGTCTATTTTTTAAAGACTTCATAAAGAAGGTTCCCAATTCGACAGTATTTTTATGTAACCTCATAACTTTCTAGTAGGTGAACCAATTTTGATACCTCTTTTTATATTTGAAATGGTCCTATTGTCGCATGGGCCCATTTAAATTTTAGCGACATCTGGGGCCGTATTATGAACTCTTAATTCCAGACAGTTTACGTTCACAACGTGTGGGCGACAGAGACAGCGCTTTACAGGTAATAAGGCGCTGTCTCTGTCACCCACAAGTTGTGAACGTAAACTGTCTGAAATTAAAAGTTCATAATAAGGGGGCTGATAAGTATTTTTGACGAGTATTTATCTATCCCAAATAATTCATGCGTCGATTAAGTTAATGTTCACATTTTATAACTTGTCTATTTATTTATTACTAGCTTCTGCGCGCGGCTTCGCCCGCGTGGAATTCGTTTAAACTTCACCCACCTATTTCACCCCCTTAGGGGATGAATTTTGAAAAATCCTTTTCTAGCTGATGTTTACATCATAGTTGGTTTCTGCATGCCAAATTTCATCACTCAGTCAATCAGTCACCTTTGAGTTTTATATATTAAAAGATATTATTTATGTACACAGTACACACGTCATGTATTAATTTGTATTCGTTTTCTAGTTCGAAAGTATCAAGGGATAAAACCTAAGCACTAATAAAAAGGAAAAAGAACGTAGGCGTTGCACAACAAAGGCGTACTTTTGTCGTCCTACTCTACGTGAACGCTTTGTGAGAGTTCAGTGGTATTGATGAGAGACTAAAAAACATAATCATTCACGTACTCTTCTGCGCACTTCTATGCATGCAATTCAACAACAAAATTCTACTGGTCTATTTGTACATAGAAGAAATTTGAGAAGAATATATTATGAAGGATCTTTTATGTCTGTATCATGGACAAACTTAGTTACACTTTTTTTAGAGGGACCATTTTAGTCCACAAGGGAAACAACGTACCTATGTATCTATAAAGTGCTATAAACTAATTAGAACAAGACTGATGGGTAAGATTTCAGTTATTTTCTTACATCTATATGTTCGATCGAGTAGGTATATATAGGTAGGTAGGTAGGTATATCATGTCAAATACTTTACCAAAATATACTTACAAAAGCAAAGTAATGGAACCAATTATAAATTAGCAAACTTGAGCCCCAAGTGTATTTGCATATCAATAAAAATATCTAAAGCTGACTGAGAAATGTTTTCCATAATTCAATGTAAAATTAAACGTATAAAACTGATCGTATCCGAATCGTTACATTTTGTTATTGGCCAATAATAAAACTTGAAGGCATTTAAACGTCCGTTTTACTGCGGATAGTGATCCGTTAAAGTGAAGCTTTGCTTCAAAAATGCCATAGATTTGGAAATAATACAATAGACAAGCAAACAAATACTTATAAAGTAACATACGATGATGTTCATTGCTTATAAAATAATTTTATTTTTTATTTACGGCCCCGGGCAATTTTTATTTTATTTTTAATTCATGTATGACATTAAATTCTGTCGTAATTTATACTGGTTTACGAAGATATACTGACTTAAAGGTTTATAAATTGTAGCAAAACCCTAAAGTGCGTTATAAACTATAAACTGCCTACACAACTCCCTTATTTGTTTTAGATTGTTATACCAAACGTTCTTGTTCGGTGTAAGCAAACATATTTTGTGACACATGTAATTTATTATGTAATGCTGTACGCGGGAGTAACTTGACAGGAGGAGACATGACAGCTACCTTCTTTATGAAATTACTAGCAAACCCGCCCTCGCTTCGCTTCAAGGAACCAGCCCCTCACTAGAAAATAGCTCTCAGAAGGCTGATATCTTTCCCACTTACTTGACAGTCGTTATATTGTGACCAAATTATAAAAATCTTACATATAAAATTTTCGTGTCACAATGTTATTTACCTTACTCCTCCGAAACGGCTTTACCGATTTTTACCAAATTTTATATGCATATTCAGTACGTCTGAGAATCGGCTACTATCTATTTTTCATATCCCTAAGTGATAAGGGTTGTTCACCCTTAACATTTTTTTGGCAAAACAACGTTTTCCAGGTCAGCTAGTATCTCTATAAATTGTAACTTAATATGTTATTAGGATATCTTAGCTATATTACTGCAAAGTTTCATGAAAGTCCATCCAGTAGTTTTGGCGTTAATGAGTATTAAACACACACACAGAGAGACACATCTTTACAAACTTTCGCATTTATAATACGAGTATTAGTAGGAAGATAGCAAACATCAAGTAACAGTCTAATTAGTTACGAGTACATAATTATGTATTACTACCCTTGGGAACTAAGATTTTATTGGAATTAAGATAGCAAACGAGCATGCAGCACCACCTTCCGCTGCCGCCCATGACGACTGTGACCGACCCCAAACTAGACTCAATGAGTCTCGTTCTAATTCGGTCACAGATGCGTTGCTACCCCTGAGGACTGAGATGGTCACCTCAAAAAAGTGTAACCGGCTCCACACCTTCCTATCCGGAACACAATTATTGTTCTTAAAACAATTATTACACGGTAGGAATGGTACTAAGTACCGTGGCGGGCGGTGGTACTTCCCCGGGTGAGCTCTAGGCCCTACCACCTATTAAATTCCACTCTATACCTATCATTAGGGCACCGAACGACGACCGACAAAGTTCACCAAATGTCTACTGCGATCCGATGAGAAGCAACACTTGACTAGTGACGATAAAAAGTAACGACAAAAAGCGTCGACGACAACTGACGACAAAAAGCAAACGCGACTAGTGAGGACGACGAAACGATGACCTGAGAACATGCAGCGGAGGACTGCGGAGAACGGTCGATGTTTGGCGCTTCAATAATATCGATATGATCTCGTGCTCCACATGAGCGGTTCCCGTCGTAGAGTGTCAGCGGGCCTAAGTTACAGCCTGTAGCGAGTCACATTATTCACTTGGCTATTTGGATAAGCTCAACCCACTAATGGCCCACTACTGAGCACGGGTCTCTCCTCATTACTGAGGAGGCCTAGAGCATACTCCACCACGCTGCTCCAATGCGGATTGGTGGAGGAGTTAGTGACCAACCCAGTGTCGAAAGTTTCCAAACCGCCCGAAGGCCTCTGACATGGCTTAACGACTGCTATTAATCGATAACAACCGGGACCGACGGCTTTACGTGCCCTCCGAAGCACGGAAGCGTTCAAGAAATTTTTCCACTACCCATCCGACTACCGACCGCGCCCGCTGTTGCTTAACTTTGTCGATCGCTTAGGATCGACACAAGCCGAGCTCTGATGGCTATTTGAATACAACCTTTTAATTACCCAATTAAGGTATGGGAGTAACCACATAGCTATTGAAGCGAAAGGCTTTCTCCGCCACGTTGCTCTGTGCGTATTGGTGGAGCCAATGTTGATACTATACGGACATGTTAAGCGTTAAACCGTAAACCACGATATGTATTCAGTAAGTAAAACCTAGACTCTAGTATCCCTGCGTCGTGGATGGCGTAGAAAATATGCAAAGAAAATAAGACACACACCAAAACTGACAACAAATATTAAATCCCGTTAAATTTTTTATTTCGCTTTCGAACTCAGCATGGTAACAAGTTTTCTATTGAAAATTGCATTAACCAGTGTTCACAAAAGACATTAATAGCCCGGAAGATAGTCGTGACAGTGAAAAGTGATTTAAAAACGAAGAGTACTTACTTTCTTTTAAACTAAACATCCTATACTGTGGCTCGGATCTGGTGGACGCACGGCGATCCACGGCAGGCGTATACATTAGCCTTCCCCGTAGACAAATTAAAAAAACTCAAATCACCAAATCGCTTATAACTCGTGCCGCATCCAATTGCATATTATCTGAACATCCAGCAGCTACTCCTTGCAAGTTTCGTGTACGACAACGTGTGTATTAAGCATTCTCTCACTGGAACTTAATTAAAGATAATTGCTCCGTCGCAGTTTCATACACCTGTTTATGGTTTGTAGTAATTAATTGAAATTCGTAGCGTTTTCCCTAAAGAGGACACGTAAAGCTAAAAAAGTCAAGTTTTAACCGCAAACTAAGAATCTTGGTAGCAATAGCAAAATATGTCAAGAACCAAGAACGAAGTAAATACTATTAGATTAATTAATTAGGTATTAATTTATGAATTTGAATCCCTTCCCCCCAAAAGCTGGCCCCTGCTTCATGGTAGGCTAGCTGGCTAGCTATTTGCTTCTTGAAAAATATGCCAAATGATTTGTAGCATTCTGCCTGAGAGCTTGAAAGTCAACATTTTTTTACCGACAAAAAAGGTGATTCTCAATTCGACTATATTTTTACTATATCTTCTAACTTTTTACTGGATCAAAAGATTTTGATAATTCTTTTTTTATTCGAAAAGTAATGCCTGTGGTCTGTTTCCATATCAATTTGGGTGGTCTCCGGCGAGTAGTACCTACTTGAGTTATCGATATTTGTAGGTAATAAAGCTGGTTATTTATTATTAAAAATTTGTTATTCTGTCTTGTTCCTTCTCTCTTGGTCAGTAACGCATCAGTAATTCAGTCATTGATTTCTCATTTATATGAATAAAAAAATAGTGTCAGTACCTAACCTAACCAAACCCAATAGCAATTTGAAAAGCTACAGTTCTATATCGTGTAGCAGACTGGCTGGATATCACGGACTCAAACTGATTGCAATCTAGTGTCATGACACTCATTGACGACATTCAATTTAATTTCAACTATTTTTGTCTGTCAACAACTTTCTTGCGTGTATAGTGTATACCTACATGACATTATCTCAGTCACTGTGGGTTGTAATAGAGAACGCCAATAGGCGCTTTGTGTCACTTAGCTAAAGGTAAAATACATTAATGTATAAACAAGAACATCAACAGACTCCCACGTGTAAACTGGTAATTTCAAATGGAAAATTTCACAGGAAAATGCTTTCCTGCTTTTGTGGGAGATTTCTTCAACTCGTTGGCGTATTAAGGTCATTTGTAAATAAAAACGTTTTGAAAGGTAATCTTGATACCAGCATGTGATGTTTTTTGTACCTACCCGAAAAGAATATATTTTTATGTAGGTAAACAGGTAAAAATGAGCCACTTAAGGAAAAGTGAAAATAAAAAATAAACTACAAATTGAAAAAATATTTTAACACAAATTTATGTCTTTAAGGACAAGTCACACTAGCTATCACACTAGGATGCTCTGTGGCGTGGGTAACTCGGATCAATATCTTCGTCAGTTCCCTACTTATTTTAATAATGTGTGTAAGCCGTGTGTGTAAGTGTGAGACAACACTGTCATATTTCTCACGGGCCTTATCATCTCGGAAATTTCCTAAAACATGAGAAGTCATTAAATGCTTACTCGAGTTATATAGAGGAGTAGGTACCATTTTGAACTTTCTGAATAATAATTGTAAGTATGAAATCTACTATAGTAATATCTACTATATATTACTATAGTAGATATATGTACTATATATTACTGTAGTAGTAATATCTACTATAGTAATAATAAATCTCTTATTACAGTTTTTTTACTACCAAGATTATCCTGAATAGACAAGTAAAAAGAACTTCTGGCCTAATTGAAACATTGAAACTAATGACCTAGAATTTTAATCCGTGTTGAAGCTTAAAACTAAAGATTCAAATTATTTTCCTGAGCGCAATTATCCGACGTTTTAAAAGCATTGTATTGTAGAAGCCCGAGAAATGAAAAAGTAATTAGTTTACATTTCATTGCTCTTTCGGTTGAAAATAAAGGAAATTAAGACAAATTTCGACGTAGTTAGTTACTGAAACACTAAACATTTTTTTATATCAGAGATGCCGACGAAGAATTATTAACCGTCTAACGGATTTTAAGCAAAATAAACTCCAAAACGACAAGTGTGTTAGAGACTACGCGAAGAAGGTTCGAGGTTTGCGCATTGATGTGCGACCAAAACCGTCACAGCATGGCTGCTTGGAAACGACGAAAGTATTGTGCCACAAACTTATCTTACCCGGTGGCCAAAATCAGAACTAATGCGAATGTTATACTGTTGTCAGACAAAGACCAAGACAGTAGCGCTCCTCTTACCGGGTCAGATAAGTTTGTGGCACTGTTATACATATTAATCTATGGGCACTGTAACAAAAATTTTGCAATACAACGAGAACGAATGTCAGTAACCGGCCTTAGTGATATTTATTTGCGTTGTCCATTCCACCTGCGACAAAATAATTTTTTCTAGTTTACACCATCCTTGTTTGAAGTTGAATAAAATTATATTGTAATTTAAGTAGTGGACAATCTAGCAGACAAACTATGTAACGACGCGCCCGAAAGGGGGCCCTTGACGTACTCCGGGTTGATTTTTGAACACGTTTTTTTAAAATAGCATGAATTTTTACCGCCTATGAAAAGAAATAATATATGTGGTCTGGGATTCGTCAAATGCCAAGGAAAGAAATACGGTACGGTACTTTCGCTCCAGCTTCAGCTCTCGATGATGAACTTCTTCCACGATGATGGTGGTTTGGTCGGCTGATGACTCGCTGGCTTGTAGGTTGGTAGTTCACTCCACACACCAGTATGAATTTACGTTCTGGATAAATCTAACACTCACTCAGGATCCCGTATCGATTGTTTTACGTAACGATAGTCCAAATTACACGTAATTTTACTTGTTCCCGTAGTCATTTACTCACATTTCGCTATAACTAACTAAAAAAGTTCTAGCTCTATTGATTGGCTGTCATTTGGTCGCTGATAATTTAACACTTTAGAAATACCCTCACATTCAAATTAGATTAAATATTTACGAAATAAAAACATAAACAACACATTTTTTACTCGAATTCCAACAGCACTGGCCGCGTTCCAGCCATGTGTTCGACATTTGAATATTTGAGGTGCAAATGTAAATATAATTTAGAACGTTGTTTACCCAGATTTGAATTTTTAAAATTCAGAATCTGTAGTCTTTATTTGTTGGAATATGAGTGAGATAGACAGTTGCAAAAATGATTTGTTAAGCTGTGCATTTGATTTTATCCTTGTCGGTGCTGACTGCTGAATGAGATTTTTGCAATAATTCGTACTTTTTAATTTTTTTTCATAAAGCTGACTTGAAAATGACAACCCCATAGCCCATAAGATTCCCTTTCCCTCTTCGCGGAGGTCATTGACAATTAATAGACATACACATCCATACCAAAAATAAACACTCATCCAAAGACGACCCGGATGGCGCAATGGTTACCACGCCGGATCGCTGTTCCGAGGGTCCTGGGTTCGATTCCCAGCGAGGCGGATATTTGAATGATGAATTTGAATTTCCGTTCTCGGTCTGGGTGTGTGTCCTTGTCTTGTGTGTTGTCCATGGCACCCACGACACAGGGAATCCTAGTGTGGGGCTATGAGTGTGAAGCGTTATTATTATTATTATTATAAAGAAACTCATCATAAAATTTCGCCTTTTCAGCAATCTCTTAGATGTTTCAAATTGCAGTCCAGCACAGTAACCTTTTACTCTGATATCATTAGTATTTAAAGTATCTATAAGCACAGAATTAAGTTATAGACAACAAGAAGGTAAGTCCCAGGTAAAAAACATAGCTTTACGCCCCATGTGTATCAGCGTATAGAAAGCATTGTCAGCATTAAATACGGGCGCGTTCTCCGAAACTGAATAACTCCAACTATTTTTGTCTGTTATCCACTAAGGGATTTTTGGTATTCAAAATAGGATACCATAACGAAGTCCTAAGCTAACAGCACTTGGCAGAATGTGCCCTCATTAAAATTCGTCTGATGGAATTTACATTGAATGTATGAATGGGCCACACTCGGCATAATACTGGGTACTGGAGTTTGTGCGAACAAACATGATTTTAAGTTAGCTTCAATAGAAAACTGGAACGTTGGACGCCTTACTGTCTATGATCTCTTGGTACACAAATCCCTACTAGTACTTACAAAAATATAAATGCGAAAATAACTCTGTGTGTCTGTTACACTTTCAATTAACCACTAAACCGATTTCAATTGAATTCGGAACTATATAGAGTTGAACTTGGGTAAGGACACAGGATATTTTTTACCTCAAATTATCCCTTAAACCGAGTGTGGGGTAAAACTAGGGCGTTTGAATTTTCCTATTCTGATCTGAAAGCATAACAATTGTTATCTAACGATAACTTTAATACTAACTAAAACTTATGTTCCCTCTGAAGCGCAGAAGCACTCAAGTTTGCTACTAGCGATAATAACAGATATTTAAAAATATATTGGTTAAGGTTAAAGGCCTGTAGGTTATATTTTGGTATGATTCAGTCACCCCCAAAACAATTAAGAAGTTTAAACGTGGCTCAGTTTTAATTAATACCCTAGTCAGTTTGTTTTCATGTGAGGGATAAAGTTCTTTGACTTGGGCCTAATGTCATCAGAGTGTGTTAATTTGATGTAAAGATAAAATTTAACGACTTGTTAGACAGCACTAAAATAAACATTTATGTAAAGAGTAAGTATTTGATTTCAAATACTTATGCTATTTAGCTACAACAATTAATTTCCCACTACTGAGCTCGGGTTTCTCCTCATTATTGAGAAGGCCTAGATCATACTCCACCACGCTGCTCCAGTGTGGATTGATGCATGAAGTACCTTTTTTAAATGCGTGTTTCGTTTTATTTAAGCTTTGTCTGATGATTTTTGATGAGTTTTTGAAACGATAACTTCAAATGAGAGGGTAAACCGCTACGTTACGTAACGCGTTACGGCGCCCGTCTGCTTGACTTCCTTTTCCCTCATGTATTTAAGTTCAATACTGCCGTCGTAATCAGAAAAGGCACAACTAACATTTTGCAAAAGTTGAGAAAATCGAGTTTAAAATATTTTTTGAATTTTGTTAAAAAAAAACACGTTTAAATTTTTTTACGGAATTGTGTGAATGTCAAAAGTTGCGTTTGTTTAGTATGTATACAATGATAGTAATATTATATTTTTAATTTTAACGGATTTACTTAATTTGTAGCAAATTAATTTTAAACGTAACATAAAAATTAGCATTAAAAGAAAAATATTACATTTAAAAGGCACAAATAACCAAATGTGCCTTTTCATTGTAAAAGTTTTGGGTAAAAATTTAAAATGTTGTGATGAAAAGGCACTTCTACTCAGTTGTGCCTTTTCACTGTTAATTACATATTAGAATAAATAATTCCTAAAATGTTGTCATGAAAAGGCACAAAAGGAGTAAAAGTGCCTTTTCACTTTAAATTATAAGAATAATTATAATAATCAATTTAATGCATTACAAATAAAAAGGTGAAAAATAGGCATATCTGACAATATGCCCTTTTGTTGTAATAAAACTTTAAAAATGGTGCAGTTGTGCCCTTTAAGCTTATGGTATCTCTGGTAATTTTAAAGCTAAAAATCGACAAAAAATCAGGCGGATAGGCCGTTTTTTCCTGATTCCGAATATATATATAACTCAATTTCACAAAAAATGTCAGTTGTGCCCTTTTTCGGTAACACGGCAGAATAGGTATTAAAAAGTTCAACGTTATCACTTCTGTCGGGCATCCCTATTCACCTAGGACGCGTGCCTATGTATGATGATGTACCTACATATAACACTACTACATACCTCAAAACAGATACAAACATAATAAATAAATAAATCCTCAAGGTAAATAGACTCTAAAGAGGTTAATTACTAAATAACGTAGTGGTAAATTCGCGAAATAGATTAATCTTTAATGTAGGTACATTATTGAAATTCCGCAAAACAATGCCAGATACAAATAATTTTCATTGATTTCATCCGTTCTTTACCTTTTCTTCTTACCACTCAACGCGCCGCGATGCCCTTGTCAAAACTATCTTTAGCTCCAATTTGGTATTGCTAATATCCAAGGGCGAAGGGACTTCCCATCAGGTACTTCTCTGCTCTTTGTCGAAGATTATAATGAAAAATTAAGCTTTTCTTCACCTCCTAAAATAGGTAATCGGTTCTCGATATCCGTTCACCGTAAGTTATTGTATTATTGACTTTGACTTGAGTAATGAACAAAGCCTTTTCATAATTGACAATTCTGGCCTTTCAAAAACTTCACCTTAAGATCTTTTCAATTTGAGAACAAGTCTCGAACTGAAATTCTTATTGAACGGTGCACAAAGGATTAATTTGTGTGTATTAATATCGATTTCAACTTCAAAAGGTTTTTGGGAAATTTTGATTAAAGTTGTCGACGTCAACCTCACAAAGGTAAGTAATGCCTACCATACATTATCGAGTTATTGCCCGTGGTCCGATCTCGAAGTTTTGCTTGTCAATCCAAGGTTGGACTTCACTTACGTGTATCATGACTTACGTTCACTTATGTGAAAAAGGAAAACCTTATTAATAATAACTTTTAACAAAAAACCCGACATTGACAAGAAGAGATAACTCAAATACTACTCGTCAGATGTTGTTCAAATTTTAATGGAACCAGAGAACAAGCATTACATTTCGAATAAAAAAGTATCATAAAAAGTGGAAACAAACGCATGTAGAAATTAAAGTTTCCAAAACTTGCCCCATAAGAAAAAAAAAGTACAGTGTTTTTCTAGATTGTTCGTGCTGTAACAAACGGACAGCCAAATAAATAGGCTGGTATGAGTAGTTTACACTAGCAACAGAACGAAAGTTGTAGTGGATGTCTTCTACCTTATTGGAGACACAGACACGTGGAAGCTGGACTGTTAAAGTGTTGACATATACATCGATACCTGATTATCTACATCTGACGCCCCATTTACATACTAGCAAAGAAGAGATGAATGCGTGCCAACACAAGCAAATACGACCAAATCGTGTATAAGAATATCGGTTCACGTAGCAATTTGTTGTTTATTAACTCATCACTTGTTTTTACGGATTTTATTTGTGATCTAATTCGTGCGAATATCAGTTGAGTAAGTGCGCGAAATCGCCGAGTATCTTAACATAGCGTGACGTATGCGGTATGACACAATGGCCGCGTGAACCACGCATTACCTAATACCAGCAATCTCAATTGCTAGTGAACTGAATCAAACATTTTCCGGTGAAGCAGGTCGCAGTGTTTTGGAAAATTGCCTCCGATATCGCCCAAGGACAAAGGGGCAGCTGACCGCAATCCGGTCAACTGACGCGGAACAGTTTCTCATTTCTTGC
The DNA here is from genome assembly GCA_905404135.1 of Hesperia comma. NCBI lineage: Eukaryota > Metazoa > Arthropoda > Insecta > Lepidoptera > Hesperiidae > Hesperia > Hesperia comma. The sequence goes on from FR990024.1 coordinate 16,176,087, forward strand.
AAATATTGTCGGCTTTGCAAATAAATTGCTATGAAAAATTGATCTTTATTATTATAGTCCAGGAAATGTTGTCAATTCTGATAACATGTCGGCGTCACTTTGTGAGAGGCAAGCCCAATAGGAATGTTATGGGTTAAAAAGAGAAGGAATAAGGACTAAAAAATTTAGCGCAAAGCATAAAAAAATTGTTAGAAGTAAAATCACTAATTTACTCTTTAATTCAGTCAGTGGTGAAGTTGAGACATAAAGTGAACTCCACTGTTTTTTCATACGGATATTTCTCAAATTAATGTCTTTTCATTTGTAATGTAGAGTCAAAATTGTCTGAGCGCTTTTAGGGCAAACGTTATAAGTTGTTATAATCCAATAGCAATCATTACGACATTCTGGAGGCCTTCTTACGGCACAAAAACTTCCAGGTTGGTCACTAACTCCTACGCTAATCCACAGTAAAGCAGCAAAGTGGACAATGCTCTAAGTCGCCTTAGTTATGACAAGAGACTCGTAGACACTCGTAGATATCAACTTTTATCATTTCTCATCTATTCTATCAACTTTTTAAAAGTTTCCTGTAAAAGTTGATAGTTGCCACAACGTTTACGGTTGCGGCAATTTTATAGCAATTTGTGAGCAACTTGATTGATTGATTTGCGATTGACAGTTGCGGAAACCGGCAACTTTAAAAACCGGTATACCTAATATTTAACAGTTGCTAGTTGCGGTAACTTAAAACTGTTGACGATTGCCGGAACTCGAAACTCGAGTTGCTGTGTGTGCGCAGTCCAATTGAAATATATGTAAACAGCTAGTTGCCAGTTGCCAGTTGCTGCAATAGTTGCTCCGCGGGCAAAGCGCCGTAGGGTCCAAACAGCTAGTAAACTCAATACGAATGGCATGTCTGATTGAGATGACAGTGTTTCAGTAAATTGGCTGCAACAGCGGCGTCAAATAACAGAACAGTCGACCGCAATTTCAGTGTTACGTGAAACTGTTTATCGTTAGCAAATACGGTTGTAATATTATATGTTTTTGTGTATATTACTATGTAGATCTATGGGTTATATTAAACGTAGACAAGTAAATAGATAAGTATCGCATTGACACACGTTGTATTTTGACACACGTTGTTTTCTCCGCCAATCTGCACTGAAGAAGTGTGGTAATGCCGTAGGCCTCCTCAATCATAAGACCAGCGCCGTGTCCTGTAGTGGATCAAATCAGGGCTGAAACCATTTCACGCCAGCTGAAATTGACTTGGTAATTCAATCCTCATCCAGCTATAACATTTAAAAATCTAACTCAAATCATTTACTCCACGTTGGTAGGCATTATAAATACAATACTGTGAAACACGTTACCGTCCGTTGGTCCGTTCTGGCGCATTCAAATAAAAACTACTTGACGAGATATATGACGATAACGAATGCGAATGGTGCTTTCGACATAAACACGCTGTTAACATTCCGTTTATAGACCATTTATGCAATAATTATGAGCAATTAGGGACGAATGAGAAACAGAAGGACTGGCCCACTGAACGACTCTCGGCTAGGGCTACCAAATTTCTGATACCGACTGGACATGTCCGGACTTTTGGCACTCCGTCAGACGTTTTAGTTTGTCCAGATATAAAAAATAACAAATATAAATTTTATTAAGCTTTAAGCTTTCATATTTTATTAAAACATAAAATATAATTACTTAATTAGTGCCATCTTAAAAGCAACCACTAAATTTGTTACTTCTAATTCTAAAGAAACTTTCTAATTAAAGTAAATTTACGACTAAATTCCAGACTTTTATAGATTTTTTATTAGATCTCAATGCTTTGAAGTTTTATGAAACTGTTCTAATTATTCCCGCGATGGTGCCTGTGTGTCTGTTCATATTAATGAATGTGTGTGTGTGACAACCTCACATAGCTTTTGAATGGGTTGACTGATGAGACGCGGTTGACGGCATGCCACGGGACTTCTTGAAAATATAAACGGAATATAAATAACCGACAGATTTTCAGAAATTGCAAAACCAATGAGGAAACACCATTGTCATCTGTTAATCCGTTCAGAAGATACCATAGATAAAAATAAAAAACACAGATTTTTTCGACTTTATTTCAAGAGATCGTGGAATGTCAATTTAGCGGGATGTTTCAGTTTCAATGTCTTCGGCAGCTTCAACTGATGATTAAAAAAATTCAAGCTAATTCTTGGGACTATCCAATTTTGAAATGGAAGCCCTACTCGCGCCACGACTTATTGCTGTGATCAACATTGGTCAGTATGCTGCCCATTACAAGGGATATTCGTTTTTTATTTGAAATAAAAATTCATTGTGCCTTGGATAAAATAGGTATAAATTGACTAAATGTAATTTTTAAACGTCTACAAAAAATATTGTATTCATTTATATGTATTATTACTAATTAGTGTAATTTATATTGGCCAAAAGTTAAACGCGCCCATAATAGTGTGTAAATGCTATAATACCTGTATCTTTGTCTCACAGTAGTGTTCGTTTCATCAAATTTAAAATAACGAGAAGTCTAAAGAAGTCTTATGTCAAAAACGGAGCTTTATATTTTGTACAGTGACATGTACCTAAGTACTTACACCATGTAAGTATTTTCAATCCTCTGTATTCAATTTAGTCACTTTGGTTTATTGCGATTCTAAACAAAGACAAACTGATATAGACTAAGATATTTATATGATGTGCCGATAAGTGGATCTCTCATTCTAATTTTAAGTGCCTAGCTACCTGTAGATAATTGTGTAAATGTGTTGGCATAGTACCGCTATTATCGGTAAACAAGCGATGAGCGATCATATCAAGTCTCTTGGGACCGCTTCGTATATTACGACGTTACATATTGTATACGAACTACGAAGTATTACGTACTCAAATTTACAGGGAAAAATTTACTGCCTAAATAATATTCCCTTTACAATTCGCATACGAGGCAGGTTCAAGGTTCAATATTAAACAAAATACTTTCTTTTTGTCTCTGGTTCTTGGCTGACAACGCAGCCACCATATATTTTGTGTAAATGATGTTCATGGGCGACGTTGACAACTTTCCATCACGGTTCAACAAAAGCATCACCGCAGCGCAGTCGGGCTATGAAGAATAAAGCCATAACCAATGTACATATGTAAATATAAAGATTACCTACGTGTCGTAGCTAGTACTATGTGTGTCACCGCACAGGGTTTGAAATGCCGCTAAAATTTAATTTATTTTGTTTTTTAATTACTAGGCGGAATAACTCGGTACTATTCACTTACCACGAACGTAAGAAACATTTTTCTCATTTCAGGGTTATCACTCTTGAAAATCAGAGCCCTTGTCACGCCACTGTAAAGGCTTATATAGGTATACAATATACCTACCTATTGTTTAGCTTAATTAACAAGGATTAAAGGGTAATTACTAACCAAATCATTCAGGCACTTACCTATATACCGGTTGTTCTTAACTTCGACGGGTCGTCTGAACATTCCGTGGGAAGTTCCGGCTTTTTAACATTACAAAGTTCCAACTTCAGGAGACAATTATCTCGCTAAGGAACATGAAGTAAATTAAGAGATTTTGATACTACTCGTAATAAAGTGGCTTACTTATTTAAATTTACTTTACTCGATTACTCGTATCCTGTAGATTTAAATTAAACAACAATCTTATTTCAGACGACACTTTATAACAGTTCGTAATATCTATAAATAGGTAACGCTACACACTCATACACATATTGTATCCCATTGACATAGTTAAAATGATCTAATAACACAGGTAACATACTTAACTAACATTATACAAAAAATCACCGACTTCAAAATCTATACATATTAGGGTGCGTACAGATTATGTAACATGTTATATAACTTCTGTTTTATAACACGTCCACACTATCTAACATTGTTGTATAACAGTGTTCTATAACAATTCAATGCGTGTCATTTCTTAAAATATAGCATATAACATTGTTGCAAAAACTAATAACATGTTATATAACTTGTTTTTGTAACACATATCGTCCACATTAAAAAAAACATGTTATTTAACTATGTTTTATAACATGTTTTGTTATATAGTCTGTACGCACCATTAGAGATAACTTAAAAAACCACCCGTCAGATGTCGTTTTTTTTAGGGAAACAGGCGTAAAACACTACCTTTCGATTTAATTTGAATAAAATCGGTTCATCCAATGCAAAGCTAAGAGGTAAGTTACACATTTCAAAATACAGTTGAATTTAGAACCTCCTTTTTGGAAGTCCGTTGAAAAACGGAGTGGGGACAAGTTTAGGATATTTACTCTACTTCTTTGCGCTCAAAGCGTGGTGCGTTAAAAACAAATGCGTGTTTTCATTCAAGAAATTTTGATGTGAATTGGCCCGATATTGATTGAATTTGTACGTGAAGTGATATTGACGTGACATGACGTCACATGATGCCTGTAGCATTAAAAACTATACCTACGGGAACGTGTTTTGTCGCGGAGCGAAAAAATGAATTTAGCTTTATTAACTACACGCGATTTGACTTACTTGGAAATACTTTTGACTGATTTTCAAACAAAACGTTATCAATTTCAGCCCTTAAGGTTGAAATATGACGTCTACTAACCATAAACTAATTCCTTGCCAAATTTCCTGTAATCACGTAAAGCGGTTTAACCGGCTTCATGAAAAGGATGAGGTTTTTCATAAACAGGAACTTTGAGTGGACCGATTTTGATATTTTTTTCGCATTTGAATGGTAGCACTTATCGTCTGATCTCATATAAATTTACGCGCCATCTCTTGAGGTGTTTATGAGTTATGTGTACTTTTCCATTTGGAATTCGGTAAGGTATTTTTTGCAAAAGTTATATTTATAAAAGTTTTCTTAAGTGTTCTGTTGCGATCAATTATTTTTCCTGTTCTCAACGTATCCTACTAGGTATACGTTCCTATTTCAAAGCAAAGTGCAAAGCCAACAGAGCTATCCCACGGGTTCAAGCCCAACTTTAATTGAGAAGTTTGAATCAATTGGACAGCGAATACTCTCTTACTTTAAACAATGCCGAGTTGTCGACGCTAAAAGATTTATGAACTTTCTCAAACTATCCCTTTAACTCAGTTGTATAAATGAATTAAATAAAAGTCATTAACCTAAATAACGAATATGGATTGAGTCTAAAATTGTTGATGTTATTACTCACATTACAGTGGATTTAAAATTTAAATTGATATTCTAAGTATTGTTAATGATCCTAGAAAATGTTCCACAAGAATCTAAATTACTCGGGTCATCGTGTAAAAACTAATATAATTTTATATTTGAATTACTCATCAATCGTAGAGAGTTAAGGTTGAAATTTCAGAAACCAGAAAAAATTAAGTGGGATACAGATTTTTTCTCTTGAATGTTTGCTTTTTAACTTTGTCTATGCGTTTGTTTCCGCTAATCTTAGAAACGGCTTAACTGATCTGAATCACCTAAGATACTTACTATATACGGCTATTTAAATAAACTTTATTATAGTAAAAAAATAGGTTTACTTTAAGTTTAATTTAATCAATGAATGAACAAATAAAACTGATATGAAATTTAAAACTTCTCGTCAAAAGATTTTTTCAATTTTGGTACTAAGGCATAAGTTTACCGAAGCGAAGGACGGGCAGCAGCCGGTTATAAATAAACTACGATTTTATCAACTAGTTTAGTCCAGTTAATCACACACGATTAACCACGCCTTTGGGCGCTTCTCAAACAAACTTAAATATAATAAAAAATATATTCATAAGTGGTGTTGTTTGTCTCAAAAGACTTTCAAATGGTTCTCGTATTTTCTAGTTTTTCCATTTTCACTCGCTAATTTACGATTTCCGCATAAGGTTTATGAGTTTTTTTCCTTGTCCAATACTCAATTCTATTTCCGCTATCGAAGAAAATAAACGAGAAATGCGGGAATATGTGAATCACTCTGTATTTTCGTGATTTTCAGTACTTACTATTAAATTACGTTTCGACGGTACAATTTTGCTACATACATAAATACTTCGTTAAGTTTATTTAATCGCAGCGACGATACAAAATGATTTATACCTAATTATTATTTTTGCTCTTAAGCGAGTCAAAATAGTTCATGTGTTACTTATTATTTGGTAAAATCATTTAAATATCCTTAAAAGGTATTATGGTATTAACCTAGAATAGATGTCATATAATTTTGTCTAACCTGTTTATCTACAAACCTATTTTAGTATATAGTCGTACAAGGATCTATTGGCGCGTGGGTGACAGAGTCTGTCACCCTCACGTCAGCCACGCGCCAAAAGATCCTTGTAGGACAATAGACGAAATTTTCATGCGCGAGCTTTGATGTGCGACCAAAAACCGTCAGTCGGTCATAACGCAAATGTGTCAAAAACTTTGCATAGGTAATTATTTTCGAAGTTCTTTTACTTGTGGGTCAGCGTATTCACGCGAATGTGAGCGAATAACCGGCCTTGGTAATATGTTTTTTTTGTTGTCTTTGCCACCCGCGACACAGGGAATTTTAGTACGGAAGATGATGAGTTTTCGACCCACGAAAAAACGGCGGAGGTCCTCTATTCAATACGTAGGTTGTTAGTATAGGTAGGTATACATATATTTTTTATGTTAAAGCACGCCATCTTTTTTACAGAGTGGATCAATTTTAATATAATGTTTTTGATAAATAAAAATAATGATTGAGAAATAGGGGATGATTGCGTATTCACTTACTGATTTCATTGAGTGATATGTACTCCTCTCATTTCTTGTTCATCGGTTTTTTTTAAATTAAATATATGTAACAGTACATACATTTCCCATTTACTTTTAACTAGCAACGCGTTGATCGGCGATGACCACTAACCATCCGTTGGCCTGACTACGTTTTTGTCAATGGAAAAACCACATTGATTATTACCGCATCAAAATTATTTTTAACCAACCACCAAAAAGGAAGTTATCGACACATCTGTATGTAATAATATTGGAACAGTAAAATATTCACATTATGATCATTAGGTCTTCAAACCTCAAACATTTCATAATTTTAAGTTATTTTTTATTTAAGTTACAATTTTCTAAGTTACAATTTAAAACACTTTCCTTGTATCCAGACCATCTTAAAAGTGAAAACAATTGCATAGTGAAGTTAGCTGCAGTACTTGACACTTAATAGCTGTACAAGAGTTTCCCGGTTTCATTACGAACCGTTTCCGGGGCACATTAGCCACGAACAATTACGACGCTCTCCCCCGGGACACGGCCAGTAATTCCAGGATACACCGCATTAAGATTGTGTAGTTCGGGAAACGTGTTTGTTTTTACCCCGGGCCGATAACGCTGGGTCATGCTGACCCTGATATAAACTATACCAGGAATCCATAGGTATGTGATCAGACGGAATTTTTCATTTGTTTTCAACAAACTTCAAAAAAGGATCTCGACTTGACTGTAGTTTTTCATTTGTTTACATACAAGACAAGTCGTTGGATGGAAACTCAAACAAGAAGGTGGTAGCTAGGCATGTTCAAAATCCTACCTCCATTAAAGCTATAAAACACCTTCAAGGTCAAACCTGTAAGTTTTATATTATTATTATTATACTAGCTGTGCCCGCGGCTCCGCTCGCGTGAAACTGAGTGTGTCACAAAGTTTTTCCCGCGTAAATCTCGATCCCGCGAGAAGTCAGGAACAAAAAGTAGCCTATACAATGCTCCATAACCTCCTCTATCTCTCAGTGAAAGTCCTATTAAAATCTAAGACCACTATTTCGCGCACAGGAGTTTTTCCCACGTGAATCCTGATCCCGCGGAAATTCCGGGAATAAAAGTATTCTATATGTTACTTTACAACTTCCTCTAGGTATCTCCCAGTTAAAGTCCCATAAAAAACTAAGCACGCAACTTTGCGAATAGGGTTTTTTTGTGTGAATCCTGATCCCGCGGGAATTTCGGGATAAAAAGTAGCCTATATGTTACTTCGCAACTTCCTCTCTCCCAGTGAGTCCCATAAAAAATTATGCCGCGCCTTCTCGTATTAAGAGTTTTTCCCGCGTGAATCCTGATCCCGCGGGAACTCCGGGACAAAAATTAGCCTATATGTTACTTTACAACTTCCTCTATCTCCCAGTGAAAGTCCCATAAAAATATAAGCCCATTCTTACTTCGCGCATAAAAGTTTTTCCCACGTGAATCCTGATCCCGCGGGAAATCCCGGGATAAAAAGTAGCCTATACGTTACTTTACAACTTCCTCTAGATATCTCCCAGTTACGTGTCGACTATAAACCTCTTATCCCGCGGGAACCGATAGGTTTACCGGGATTATAAGTATTTGGTATTTTAGGTCTCGTGAATAACTATCTGTGTGACAAATTTGGCTTAAAACCGTTCTGCCGTTTTGGCGTGATAAAATATCCAAACTTTCGCATTTATAATATTAATAAGATTAGTAAGATATAAAAATCTCTATAAATTTTAACAAATTATGTTAATCCGATGCCTAAGCTATATTACTGCAAAGTTTCATGAAAATCCGTTCAGTAGTTTTTGCGTGAAAGAGCAACAAACATACACACACACTCACTCACTCACTCACTCACATACATACATCCTTACAAACTTTCGCATTTATAATATTAGTAGGATTAAATTTTCACAAAACGCAAAACATTTTGATTTTGTCGCTTCGGGGAACCAGACCCTTCAAAAATCTCTATAAATTTTAACAAATTATGTTATTCCGATGTCTAAGCTATATTACTGCAAAGTTTCATGAAAATCCGTTCAGTAGTTTTTGCGTGAAAGAGCAACAAACCCACACACACACTCACTGACATACCTATTACTATAGTATTACTATTATATTATTATAGTACTATTATATATTATAGTATTATAGTATTACTATAGTAGGAGTAGGATAGGAAGTAGGATAGTAGGAAGTAGCAAGTTACGTGTCGACTATAAACCTCTTATCCCGCGGGAACCGATAGGTTTACCGGGATTCCCGCGGGAACCGATAGGTTTACCGGGATTATAAGTATTTGGTATTTTAGGTCTCGTGAATAACTATCTGTGTGACAAATTTGGCTTAAAACCGTTCTGCCGTTTTGGCGTGATAAAATATCCAAACTTTCGCATTTATAATATTAATAAGATTAGTAAGATATAAAAATCTCTATAAATTTTAACAAATTATGTTAATCCGATGCCTAAGCTATATTACTGCAAAGTTTCATGAAAATCCGTTCAGTAGTTTTTGCGTGAAAGAGCAACAAACATACACACACACTCACTCACTCACTCACTCACTCACATACATACATCCTTACAAACTTTCGCATTTATAATATTAGTAGGATTAAATTTTCACAAAACGCAAAACATTTTGATTTTGTCGCTTCGGGGAACCAGACCCTTCAAAAATCTCTATAAATTTTAACAAATTATGTTATTCCGATGTCTAAGCTATATTACTGCAAAGTTTCATGAAAATCCGTTCAGTAGTTTTTGCGTGAAAGAGCAACAAACCCACACACACACTCACTGACATACCTATTACTATAGTATTACTATTATATTATTATAGTACTATTATATATTATAGTATTATAGTATTACTATAGTAGGAGTAGGATAGGAAGTAGGATAGTAGGAAGTAGCAAGTTACGTGTCGACTATAAACCTCTTATCCCGCGGGAACCGATAGGTTTACCGGGATTCCCGCGGGAACCGATAGGTTTACCGGGATTATAAGTATTTGGTATTTTAGGTCTCGTGAATAACTATCTGTGTGACAAATTTGGCTTAAAACCGTTCTGCCGTTTTGGCGTGATAAAATATCCAAACTTTCGCATTTATAATATTAATAAGATTAGTAAGATATAAAAATCTCTATAAATTTTAACAAATTATGTTAATCCGATGCCTAAGCTATATTACTGCAAAGTTTCATGAAAATCCGTTCAGTAGTTTTTGCGTGAAAGAGCAACAAACATACACACACACTCACTCACTCACTCACTCACATACATACATCCTTACAAACTTTCGCATTTATAATATTAGTAGGATAGTAGGATAGGATTAAATTTTCACAAAACGCAAAACATTTTGATTTTGTCGCTTCGGGGAACCAGACCCTTCAAAAATCTCTATAAATTTTAACAAATTATGTTATTCCGATGTCTAAGCTATATTACTGCAAAGTTTCATGAAAATCCGTTCAGTAGTTTTTGCGTGAAAGAGCAACAAACCCACACACACACTCACTGACATACCTATTACTATAGTATTACTATTATATTATTATAGTACTATTATATATTATAGTATTATAGTATTACTATAGTAGGAGTAGGATAGGAAGTAGGATAGTAGGAAGTAGCAAGTTACGTGTCGACTATAAACCTCTTATCCCGCGGGAACCGATAGGTTTACCGGGATTATAAGTATTTGGTATTTTAGGTCTCGTGAATAACTATCTGTGTGACAAATTTGGCTTAAAACCGTTCTGCCGTTTTGGCGTGATAAAATATCCAAACTTTCGCATTTATAATATTAATAAGATTAGTAAGATATAAAAATCTCTATAAATTTTAACAAATTATGTTAATCCGATGCCTAAGCTATATTACTGCAAAGTTTCATGAAAATCCGTTCAGTAGTTTTTGCGTGAAAGAGCAACAAACATACACACACACTCACTCACTCACTCACTCACTCACATACATACATCCTTACAAACTTTCGCATTTATAATATTAGTAATTACTATAGTAGGAGTAGGATAGGAAGTAGGATAGTAGGAAGTAGCAAGTTACGTGTCGACTATAAACCTCTTATCCCGCGGGAACCGATAGGTTTACCGGGATTATAAGTATTTGGTATTTTAGGTCTCGTGAATAACTATCTGTGTGACAAATTTGGCTTAAAACCGTTCTGCCGTTTTGGCGTGATAAAATATCCAAACTTTCGCATTTATAATATTAATAAGATTAGTAAGATATAAAAATCTCTATAAATTTTAACAAATTATGTTAATCCGATGCCTAAGCTATATTACTGCAAAGTTTCATGAAAATCCGTTCAGTAGTTTTTGCGTGAAAGAGCAACAAACATACACACACACTCACTCACTCACTCACTCACTCACATACATACATCCTTACAAACTTTCGCATTTATAATATTAGTAGGATAGGATAAACCTCTTATCCCGCGGGAACCGATAGGTTTACCGGGATTATAAGTATTTGGTATTTTAGGTCTCGTGAATAACTATCTGTGTGACAAATTTGGCTTAAAACCGTTCTGCCGTTTTGGCGTGATAAAATATCCAAACTTTCGCATTTATAATATTAATAAGATTAGTAAGATATAAAAATCTCTATAAATTTTAACAAATTATGTTAATCCGATGCCTAAGCTATATTACTGCAAAGTTTCATGAAAATCCGTTCAGTAGTTTTTGCGTGAAAGAGCAACAAACATACACACACACTCACTCACTCACTCACTCACTCACATACATACATCCTTACAAACTTTCGCATTTATAATATTAGTAGGATTATATAATATAATATATTTTTTCTGTCTCTCTTTGTTGCCACCGCCTCTTCGTTCTCCCACTGCCCTAAGGTTGACTGGTAGAGAATGCTTTTAGCATTAAGTCCGCCTTTTGTTCCATTACTTTTGTAAGGTTCAATAAAGAATAAATAAATAAATAAATATCCATTCTTGTGCTAGAACGTGTAGTAAACGGCATTCGTTCAGTTATAGCTGAGCACGATTCCGTTCTGGAGCAGATATTGATATGGCAGACCAGAAATCCAATCAGCAATATTTATAGTTGTTTTAAAATCGGGGAAATTTCAAACAAACTTGTAACCATTTCTCTCCCTTAGAGATTGAGTTAAGTTTGAAATTGTGACACTAGGAGTCCTAGTCTTAATAAGGATTTTAAAGTGTGAGCGTTTGATATTAATTTTGGAACGAGGTTTAACGACATACTTAAGAGCTCTTATGCACACATTATTTATAAATACATATAATAACAAAAAGGATGGATAATTAACTGGTTCTCGACAGTGATTCGAAATCCAATCCCTTGTTTACTAATTCCATAACTTAACTAAAATTCTCAGTATTCCGAACTAAGTCGGTTAGTTATCATGGAATATCTTGAAACATCTCCAGACGAGTCCGGAAATTAGACAGGTAGGTAGGTACACACGGGAGTGTCCAATTTCACCGGAGCGTACGTATATTCCAGTCCTTGCGAGCCGGAATGAATCCACAGAGACACCTTAATTTTCCTTGCAGTAATATCTAAGCACGATTTAGTGCTACGCGGTACTGATGTACGGACGTTAGCTGCTATTATTCTTGTTTGTTAATTGTTAATTAATTCAAATCTTATTTCATGTTTGTGTTTTTTTACAGTCGCGGTAATAAAATTTGATCTATTACGTGAAAATAGTTTTACCATTTGATTTTGTGAAGTTATACGAGTACATCTCTCTCACATAGAGGATATTTAAAAAAAAATGAAGAGTCTTCATAGGGTCTATAGCAGTCAAAACTATGATTTTAAAATTTTTGTCTACATTCCCCGTATTGTTTCCACTACTCTCAGATACGGCAGTTCGAAAATCGCTTTGACTTCGAATTATCCGTTCACAAATAAAAAAGATGTTTCAATTCAAAGAATTCTGTCAGGAGACAGAACATTTCTTTGAATGAGAATACGATGGCATTATTCCCAAAGCGAAGTGAGGGCAGCTTTTAGTGTTTAAACAGAGCTGCGATTTGTGAATTACTGGAAAAACTCAGTCAATAACGGTATTTACTCCATTTTAGGGAAAATGAAACATGCCAGAGGATGATGGCCATTTCACGCGCCATTGAATCCAATTCGACTGTTATTCCGAAATAATTGGGGATCAGTGCTGTCCTGATGGTCGATTCTTCATTATTTAACTGTATGAAACGCGCGGCTTTTGTTTTATCTTTTGCTTTTGTTAGTAGATTATAACGTATTGTTTTGTATTTACTATGTCGATTGGCAACTAACAAGTTTATGTACTTCGACAAACAAGTTACGTACCTACTAGATTATTAAAATTCACATAGATTCAGGAGGTATTGTAAAATAGTAGATTGTATGACAAGGGTGCAAAGTAATATTTTTTCGGCGAGGGCGTTTTTTGAATCCAGAGCGAAGTGAGGGATTCTAGAGTAGAATCCCGAGCGTAGCGAGGGATTCTTTAGTAGAATCCCGAACGTAGCGAGGGATTCAAAGTACGTCGCCCGAGCCAAAAATATACTTGCACCCGAGTGATACACTGTACTTTTCATCACCCACTATGAGAAAATAATATATATATATATAATAGAAAATAATACGTAAAAATGCACGAAAACTTAATTTTAATTTGAAAACGAAATCTTAATTTGATTTCTTTTTTTATTATTCAGCTGGCGGGGCCCTCGCGTCGTACCAGACATTCTTTATTCAAACAATATTTGCGTTCGATTTCTTTAGCGCAAAATACTAAAATGTTCTAAATTCAAAATAGGACGGAAAAGATCTAGTCGGGCAGGAAAGTTGTATGAAAATTCATTCCCGCCCGCTGAATAGAAAACAGCAACTTTGGAACCCCGTAAGTCCGAACCAAGTCGTCTTTTTCGAATAGATGTGATGAAAATTTATTTTCTTATGTGCAAGATTTTTATGTGGTATTTCCGTGTTATTTTTATGTGCTATTTGTATTATTCATGCTAATCACTATACAGGGAATCTTAGTGTGAATGATTATTAAATTTTTCTGTTCAATTGTTTTCTTCATTTTCACTTTTTATTTATCTGCCGGCAACTGCTTTGAGCGGCACAGCCATAGCTTGAATAGTTCGTTCGTCAATTTATCCGACATTTACATACAAACTGCTACAGTTATGGACCTACATACTAGAGCAATATGGTTTAAAATTACAGTATTTATTTCGGTATTTGCCTTTACAAATGACTGAAGATTCCCAGTAACCCCGACCGCGCCGCGGCATTTAATCACCTTCCTGCTTCGACTAATTGTGAGGTTTCCGGCAAATTATTATTGTGTGGCCGTGTACTGGTTGGTGTTCTGACTGAGATGAACGCTCGCCCATCCATTTACAATTAAATAGGAGCTTATGGAGCAGCTAGAACGCTGATATTATTAACTAGTTGGACCCGCCACTTCGTTCGTGCATAGGAGTTGTTCCCGCATGAATCCCGATCCCTCGGGAACTCAAGGATAAAAAGTAGCCTTTATGTTGCTCCACAATCTCCTTTATCTACTAGTGAAATCTCATCTCTCATAAAAATTCGTTATTATCGTATATCGTATTAGGTAAACAATTTCTTTTATACTTAATTAAAATTCTAAGTTACCGAAGTGTGTGCAATACAATACAAATACTGCCTGAAGTGGAAAATGCAAAAAAATTTACTGGGCGAATAAAAATAATAAATGGTTGACTTTGTAATAACAAATAATTATACACGAAAATTGCAGTTCAAAATAACCGCATTAGTAAGTAAGATAATTTAAAAACACTACATTTTTTACCCGACAATGTGACGAGAAAAAAATCACCGCCGACCCGCTTCCAAGATGTTTGTTGCGGGCCTTAATTTGAACATCCTTTGAGTTGATTAAATTCATAAAAAATATTATTGTGGGCCCAGCGGGTGACACTTACAAAACGGGCCGTAACTATGGTGTCCTTATTAAAAATTTGTAAGAAATCTCCTTCCGTTTCCCTTGTAAATTTTGTAAAGTAGAACTTTACAATTCGCTCGTTTACCTCGATTGGATCGTTGTTCGCTGGGTTTTTTATGATTTAGAAATTTTATCTGAGGTTCGTTTTAATCAGAAAATCTTTTCTTCCTATGACAGCGGTGACAGCGCAATCTACATCGTATTGGGAAAGAATAAATGATTCGGAAGAAAGTGAATGAACAGTTGCGATGGATAAATCGGGATTAGGTACTTTAAATACGATTTTCATAAAGTTAATTAGATTTTTTACTTCACTGTACTAAATAAATAACTAACTGCACACTTTTTATTTGTTACGTATTAGGTAAGAGTTAGTACAACATTAATATTAACAGACAATTAAATACTTGTGTACTATCTTCGAATTAATTGTACTCATTTCATGTACATTTTGAAAATATCAAAGCTTACTTCCACTTTTAATTACAAGTTCACATCATGTTTCACACCTCACCTCACCTCAGCTGACCTCGCCTCGCCTCCCGCGCTACACTGACCTCTTCATGACAAATCTCACCTCACCTCTTTCAGCTAATACTGCTCCTCTGTGTTCTTTTTAGTAGAGGCATAAAATTCCTCCGTTACGTTATTCGAGCAAGGGTTTATTTACTCTCGACTAGAAGACGTCTCATGATAATCGCATGAAAAAACATAAACTTAATAAGTTAATTTATTATTCTGCGTTTGTTTTGAGGCTTGCTCAACATAAATACGTCCCACTCGAACGTTGCGATATAAACTGCCGTCTAAAACGTAGAGACATAAAAACTCTTGACTTATCAGATTTATTGAACCCTGGGTAGCGGGTATCTGCGGGGCAAAGGATATAAAACGCGATTGGCGGGCCAGACTAAAGCCGTAAAATTTATGGCAATCATAAGAAGAGCGGAGTGAAGCGCACTTATTTTATCTCGAATTTACTTACCTTCAATGATAAGATTAAGTACTGGCTACCGTCGCGTCATGTCTACGGCTGCACCGAAAAACAGTGTACCTATTAGAAAGTCGGGTATCACGTGGGTTGCAAAAGAGAATCTCAAAAGCGCGCGTTCGATTTCTGTCTGACCACTAAACAATTTTAAATGACAACTTAAAAAATATCACCACGTGAGCAAATGTTTTCATGAACTGTTAATCATCAAACGCCTGAACATCCTCATAAATTATATCTAAGCACTATCTCGATTATGTTAGCTTTCTTACGATAAAACTGGATTACAATTAGTCCATTTGTTTATGAGCTACAAAGACACAGAGACGAGTCTAACTGTTAACACCTCTATTTTTTCGTGATGGCTTTAAATGGAATGATTACAAATAAATTATTGGCCGACTGCTTAGTTCTTTGGCTTCGCGTCCTGCTACTGGTGGCGTGCGTGCAGGAGAGGAGAAATGACATAGCGACTATGCATGATCTTTAAACGTTGGTTTAAAAGGACTAACACATTTAAAGCGATCTCTTGAAGAACGTCTTATATATAACTTAGGAGACCTAGTATTCGTTAAGACCAAGTAAGACATACACAGGTAGGAAGTACTTTTGGTACCTGACAGGACTTAAATTTATACTACACTACTGTATGCGTAACAACAATACTAGGGTAGCATGCGGTGATAGGACTAGTGTAGTGGTGATAGTCTATGTGATAAAGAATTCGGCCTCCTATTCAGAGGGTCCAGGTTCGAATCCTACGGCACGCACCTCTGACTTTGCGGAGTTATGTGCGTTTTAAGCATCTTAGGCACTCCTCATTCTACGCTATTTATTAGCTACGCGACTGCAACGGAATACAAACTTCGCTGTATCTGATACTTTTCACTGACAGGAGACGCATCGTAGACGCGTCGCTTTCATACATTGACAAGATCCGAGTCGCTTGCAAATAGCGTTATGTGAGAAGAGCCTAAATGTCACTTGCTACAAACAGTGAAGGAAAATATCGTGAGAAACCAGCATGTCGGAGAGTTCGCGAAACTCAATGGTGTGTGAAGTCTTTTTTTGAAGTCGGTTAAAAACGTTAGTTCACAATTGAAAGAGAATTGTAGAATCGAATATACTCGGACCTACTCCTCTTTTTCAAGGCGATGTTTAGGTACTGCTACGAGTAAAAGACCTCTAGCGGTCGCTCATCTAACTACTATTAATTACGACCGCTATATGACGTGACCGCTGAACTAGGAAGTCAGAGCTTCACCAACTGCACCGCATTCGCGTAACTCGGTCAATCTTTTACGATTAGCGCACTCCGTCGGACTTTAACTACGAAAGTTATTAACCAATAACAGATTTTCACGAAATAACGACTACTTAAATTTATAACCTACAAAATTTTATTAATTGTGCCATACTTTTGGCCGGGCAATAAAAATTTAATCAAGCCATAACGTAGCCTAAGAAAACTCTTGGTACCTCTGTACCTATTTCATTTTGGCATTTCATGACCGTTCTAACTTACATTTCAAAGGTCGATCCAGCCCTTACATCAGGGAATAAGGTTTCAATTTATTTGTGAACTTTTTACATATATTAATCCCCTCATTTGCATGCGGTAGAATGAGATGGAAAACTGTTTTGGGGTTCTGTGGAAAATGTCAGATCCGATGCGTTGCTATTGAGTAGGTATACAATATACCTACATATAGTTTAGTAGTGCCAGTGACAGACAAAAATGTTCTTGGGTCGTGGCCGTCTTATTTATTTTGTCTATCCGTAATACCAACGACTGAGGTGAAAGCGCTTGTTTATATTTTATACATAACGTATATTAATTTGGCGAACCCAATGGCTCTATAGTGGTAATGCTGGATCGCTGTTCCAACGGCTTTGGGTTAGATTCCCAGCAAGGCGATTCGAATGATGAGTTTGAATTTCCGTTCTTGGTCTGGGTGTGTGTCCTTGTCTTGTGTGTTGTCAATGGCACCCATGACACAGGGAATCCTAGTGTAGGGTTAAGAGTGTGTAACGGTTTTTTTATTATACTCACTTTATGATATTGTTACGAAATTTTACAAGTATTCTAAAGGATATTTAAAGTAAGTTCAATTGACGTCCGAAACAACTACTTAGCGGATCTCTTCAGAAAATTGTGGGGATTAATAAAGCCTTTATTTGTTAAAGTTACTTTAACTTATTAATTTTAGGATACTTATAAATATTTTGTTGCTTATAATTTCTCTTAACTTTTGCATTTAGGTATAACATCAATGTTCTTTAGATCATCGTTATTAATTGTTAAGGACATCTTAAGTTCATTGTAATGTTATTCCTTTATTTACAGTATTGACGACATTGATTGATTCAATTTAATTCTCTTTTACTATGCTAACTTTGCCTCTAGGCAATCGCCTAAAATAATTTGCGTAATTTACATTTTAATCTGCCATTCCTTTAGGGAATAAAGCAGTAAAAAGTTTTATCGGCTCATTATATGCCTAAGTTATGTTATAAATTAAAATAATTAACGAGCACATAAATAATTAAAAAGTAGATATAATTATACAAGCTTATTTTAAGGTAGGAATGCCTTTTATGAAGAAGAAGACAACCTTGTGGTTAGTTTATTGTACTTCGGTATGGGAGATCTGGCCAGGAGGGACATGATTCTTATTCCTTCTACCATTCGGTAACATTGGAAAAGGAATATACATAGGACGCCCCCCGACCGGAGAAGACAGCAGGCAACTGCTGTGTTCAGAAGGATCAGAGTGGGGCAAATTAGTTAAAGGCCTCTCGTCTATATCCAGCAGCTGACTTAGAAAGGCTTTTGGTGGACGATGTGAGGTAAAACATGACAGGGAAACCGTCATATTTGGGACTTATTTAAAATGTTGGTATGGGCTACTGGATCAGAATCGGAATATAAAACGTGTAATTCATATTTCATACCTCTAGAAGCCCATAGGACTGCCCTGGACTAACCCTCCCATAACATACATACTACTTTATATTCTTATTTATCCAAGTTAACAAATTAACGCATCAAAAAGCTACGGAAATAATTGTCAGTTTTGTAACACGGAAAATTAAGGGTTATAAGTGCTACGTACCGTGATGAAACACGAACAAAGACCTGTCTACTTAGAAGGACTTATTTTGTCACTGTCCGATATTCAATGTCAGATTCCAGGGACTCTGCTTCGGTTATGCGATCAGTGCCAAGAAGCCGCGAATTAAGTAAGCAAAAATGAAATGAAGGCAGTCATGCAGTTAGATATTATGTTATACTAGAGGCTTCACCCGAGTGAAATTATTGTATCAGTTTATCCCTTTTTTCTCTCTTAAGAGGGGGGAATTTTTAAAAGTCCTATCTTAGTGCTTCTTCTTCTCAGCTTCTTGCGTTCAGTAGTTTTATCTGTGCATATCTATGCATATTAGTGTTTTCTGTCAGCATCAGACATTTCTGTATTGTTGTCAAACTGTGAGAGTCTTATAACCCGCAATAGTCTAGGATGTTTAGTGTTGTGTGGTCATGTTAATTGACATTAATAGTTATAATAGTTTATTGGTCTGAGGTTATAATATTATGGAGATCAGCAGTTTATTTTCATTCATTGCTAGTCCTCCACAGTTATTTCTAAAGTTGAATACGGAACTCAGCGTAACTTCCACTGACACTTTGCCGGTTTTTCATTTTAACAAATGGAGTTTTTTTATTAGGAAACTTCCCTTTCAATTCCAATATTTAAACGTCTTCGCTGGCACACTTATTGAATTCTTGCGCTGTTATGTTGGTACGTGCTACTAGTGTTGTTCTTGCCGTCCGTGTGTTATGTGTCTGTTGTTTTGACCTGGATTCCTGAAGCAAGTCATACAAGTCGCACGACTTTAGTGTTGGACACGAGTCAGATGTATTAACTTTGGCGACTTTAGACAAATTAGTTTTGTTAGAAATTTGTTTATGAGATGCTTGTTCCATTTCTGAATTGCAAAATTCCATAAAGGCTAGAAAATGAAAATTCCATTTCCGTTTATAAATTCCACGCAACAACATCTGGCAAGGTATAATTGATTGCCAAGCTAGATAGTCTGGCCGCAAAAACTTCGCTAATTACTTTAGTTCTTATTGACATAGCTTGAGTTGAAGCAACACAACCGTTCTCACTACAACTGGCTCTTTTATGTTACACCTTAATAATTTATGAGGTTAACGGGTTAATTACATTTCTACGTGCTTATTTCATTATTTTATTGTGAAGTGAAAAGTGGATCTGTCTTTTTGAGTGAGTTCTTGAACACCAACGAAGATTATGTCCCAATCGCTACTAACTTTGATTTGCTGTGATAAATATAGGCAGTAAAATATCTAGACCCCCATAGAATGGAAGATTTCGTTCGATCTCGTTTGATCTCCAAACTGCGACATAGGAACATGCATAATTATTATACATACATAATATATGTATATCGACTGGTGAACACATTACCCTCCTTTGAATAGCGCAGTCGGATAATAAAATAGCATAACAACATTATGAAAAATATCGTTTAATACTAAAATGCAGCGATATATTGTTATAAAAAGCGACGTGCGGCCTTTAGTAAAAACATAAAAACTTCCGTCATTTGAGTTCGTCACTGAAATCTTTACCAATCTGCACAATCTGCACTGCGTGCTCGAATACCTATACTCTAGGCCTTCTCAGTTTCGAGGACTAATGCATTGTAGCTAATTACGGGTTGAAACTAAGAGGTAGATCGGTGGGAAATTCTGATGCACCTTTCCAGGCACACCAATTTCCATGAAACAGATTTAGTCTTGAATTTATGAAACGCTCAGACTGGTGGAGCGTATTCTAAACCTCCTCAGTAATTATGAGACCCGTGTCCAGCCCGCCATTAATGGCTTGAAGCCAAATGGAGAATAATTGTGTTTACGATTGAATCGATTATAATTACGATTGAGAACCCGTCAGCGTGCAGTGATTAAACCATTATTATGCGAGTAACTGGAGGCGAGGGTTATAATTATCAGTCCCGCAGTCTCCGAACAGTTTCCAGTAACTTGCGCTAATAGCTTGCATAGTTTAACTGCATCGTAATCAAAAGTTGATGTCGCTGAGGGAACAAGAATTGAAATCGCGTGTATGCAAGTTTCCCTCATTACTGAACTACGAGTATGTTCTAAAATTATTATTTTGACGTACCTAAGAGTACGTGTATGGTAGAGTAAAAAGTTTTAATGGTTCTGAATATAACACTTTAAGTATCTATTGTTTATTTTTTTTACATCTTTTTAGTAAAGTTTTAAATCAATTCTCATATTTATAAATTCTTTTTGGTGACATTTTTGGTGTTACCATGTGGTTTGTGTGTGTGAGTTATAGACGTGCAAATCCTTCTCTGCTTACAGTGGGAGTTTTGTGATGCGTGAATCTACGTGATAAGACTTTCAGCGATTGAGAGACAGACAACTCACAGCCGAAACGAATGAACTCAAGATGCTGATATTAGGCATACATGTTTTATGGACAGTATAGAGGAGCATTAAGAGAGGAATAGAAATTCTCCCCACCCTCCAAGGGACAAGAAGGGGATAAAGTAAAATAAAAGTTCTATGTGGGCGAAGCCTAAGTAGAAAACTAGTTTGAGTACCTACTACTCAAAATCGTTCGTTCTTTTTTCATGAAATTTAACAGTAAACCGTGCACCTAGTATAAGAACAGAACTTTAAACTCATCATTCAAGTTCTATATTGCTGGAAGTCAAACCCCGAACTTTCCGAATAACAGTCCAGCATTGTAACTACTGCGCCTTGGCCCACAATATAATAAATCCTGCCACACGAAATGTATGTCACGAATGCTTTTAAGTTGACTCGTGTATAAAAACTTAGTTAAAAATATATGAAATGAACAATGTAAGTTAAAAAGAAATACGAAAACACGTCGTTAAAAGCGAACGAAACAAGACTTCAACGACTACGAGGCTCTATTGTAGTTTTCTACGAAAAAGGCAGTATGCGCCCTGATTCCGATATAAAGCACAGCCACGTCAACAAAACTACTTTTTAATGACTTTTTCGACGCTCCTCCCAAAAGCTAACGGGACGGGTTATATTTTGACTGTGTGTGAAAAATGTGTGGAATTTGAACGTTAGAATTACCTTTAAAATCAAAAAGCTGTCATAACTCTATCCTACATTCTGTCAAAACTGTACGTGCGTGATCGAGGTTAGTTTTTTGGGGAAAACTTTGTATGTAGGTATAAATAAAAAAAAATAACACTACATACTCAAAGCCCTTCCATGTGTCGTGGGTGCCATGGAAAACACACAATACAAGGAAACACATCTAGACCGAGAACGGAAGTTTATATTTCCACCTCGTTTTTCCGCCTCAGTGGGAATCGAACCCAGAACCCTCGGAACAGCGATCCGGCGTGTTAACCATTGCGCCATCCGGGTCGTCAATGTATGTTTGAGGTATTTTAAAACGTCATAATAAATATGTATAGTCGTGAACTTAGAGTAAGTATTGTTTTATGACATTCGATTCAGAAATACAAAAGTTAAGTTAAAAAAATCTAGAAATTATGAATGGTTTGGGTACTTAAAAAAATATCCGATGTGAGCGATAGCGTTTAGTACTTACTTACTCAGTAAGTAAATTCAAATTTTCGTGATATATTTTATTGATGACTAGTTGTGCCCGCGACTTTGTTTTCGTCTTTCTGAGATAAGCGTGCACAAACAGCGATTACTTACAGTTTTATTTTATGTATTGATAGAAGATAGACTGATAGAAAAGTAGATAACTGGACAATTCATTTTATTCGTGATACGAAAAATGAGGGATAGTGACAATACAAGTGCGATTAAAATGTTTAACACTTTTACATTCAGAATTATTGAACTGTATCGTTAAAAGATATTTCCGAATTTCGGGACGCTTTCTGACGCATGTTATTTTGCGTGAAGCCTGTCGAAGATAAAAATACAATCAGTTTTTTTTCCAATATCAGTGAGACAACTGAATTATTATTTATCATTGTGTTTATAGGTAGTTAATTTAATAATATTATATTTCTTGTTAATTGATGACTAGCTGTTGCCCCCGGCTTGGTCCGAACCTTAGCCTGCGAGGAAAGAAGTAAGTACTTGTGATCAACATTAATACTTTTCATCCTTAATTTTATCCTGTAGAATATAGGTACAAAATCCGTTCTTAGCGGATGTTGACTAACTATAAACCTCAGATTATAGAACCAAGATCGGATTATTAGTGAACTTTTCAGGAAAAAAATATTTTGTATAAACTTTTTTACCTATGTATTTGAACGACTTCAAAAGGAGATTTACTTTTTGTGGCAGTGCCTTCTTTCGTGAGGGAACTTTTTCAAATAAATCCCAATTCCGTAGGGATTCCGCGATAATAAGCGGCCTATATGTTTTCATATAACCCTCTTTATCTCCCAATACCTAATAGTCGTATAGGTAAGTCCTAAAATTTTAAAGGTGCTTTGTGTTTTAGTAGGTATCTATCGTTTAAATAACTAAGTCCTGTGACATTTAAGATATGAATGGGAAAGTGAGTAATTCCCGTTCAGTCTCACCCAAATCTGTAACTGTCACTCAACGAAAAATAAATCTCTCAATAGAATTGACAAAGTCAAGATCCGAGTGTACTCCACAAAGAAATAACTTGTAATATCATACTTGATTACAATGTGTTTTATGACGGCTTGAACACTAACACTTCAAAATAAAACAATACAACAATTAACACACACATGGAATCCTAGTGCAGGGATGTGTGTTAAAGTTTATTGGAAAGAAGTTCGCATCGCACGCTATGAATATAATTATAGAAACTAGAAAATTAAAAGTGTAAGATTTTTGCGTGATGGAAATGGGAATGTATGCTATTGGCTGAACCCTGTTTAATTGCAGCCACTAAGGTTCCATTTGTCATGTAAGTCAGCTGTCAGTTGAGGTATGACAGAAGTTTAAGTGTCACAGATAAACTTCAACAATGTAACTTCGTTCCAACCAAGTGTTCTATGACACTTACGCACTATATTATTTATTATTTATCTATATGCTACCAAACAGTTGTATTCTATACAGATGTAGCTATCTATTCGTGAAAAGGAAACGATGTTTAAAGTCAAATGTTTATTGCACAAACGGAAAAGATACATCGCTGGCTATTCCGCACGCGTTGCGGCCCCGTTCCAAGTAGTAGAATCCTTTGTCTCCCCATTCCACGCCCCAGGAATTCTTTATAATCCAATATGGAATGCTTTCTTTCCCATCTTGAGATACTAGAACATACGATTTTTAACATGCCTAGTGTTGCTAGTGGGTACAACACTTATATGAAAACAAAAAAGACAATAAAATGTACCTTCTCCTCTTACCCGCGGCGTCGCCCGCATGGTCAAAGGGAATTAACAATGAGTTGTTTATCATACATCACTTATTTCTTGAGCGCTTCCATGCTTCGGATGGTACGTAAAGCCGTCGGTCCCAGTTGTTATCGGGCGGCGTGAAAGCTTTCGACACTGGATTGGCCACTAACTTCTCCACCAATCCGCACTGGAGCACCGTAGTGGAGTATGCTCTAAGCCTCCTCAATAATGAGGAGAGATGCCATAGTGGGCCATGAATAATGGGTTGTAGCCATAGCCGGCCATTATTTATTCTCTTTTTATTTTCTGCCCATCTACGGCTGGGGCTCTTCTAAATGAGACCATAACCGATTTTAAAGTGCCCCTATCGTCTCGTACCCTCTGGGACAAAAATCGGCTTAGGTACATTTATTAATAATTATTTTACAGGAATTATTACATTAATTTACAGGATTATTACCATATACGTTATAGCCGACGATCAGGACAGCGTGGTTTAGCAGGTCCGGTGGACACGCGGCATTACTTGGTTGGTCGATTCCGTGCGTGTACTTCTCCATTGATGCGGAATTGATGGCTGAAACACACAGGCTTAGTCGCCATCTCGCACGACAAAAACTCGCACGATCGGGCGACTTGGCACCTTTCGAATTTACCTAATAATTCCGTCATCAACTCGCACGCTCGTACAAAGTACAGTCAGGTAAAAATATTTAAACTATTTTTTTAAAAAGACCAATAAAACGACCTTATATTAAAATCTTCAAATAAAGCTACTGACTATGGTTTGCTTATTATATATTACGTTATATATATAATATTAATATACATATACAAGGGGGATACCACCATACAACAATAAATGAAACATATTACATTTAGTAAAAACGGCCTAACATCTTATTATTTACAAAAATGTTTTTTTCAAACAAACTAAATAGCAGAAAATACAGGAAAAAAAGAACAGCCTTCTAAACGTCAGTCACTCACTTTTGACAAGAGCGGCAACAATCTTCTGCTATTACAATAATAATAGATACAGCGTGTTGAAATTTTGAATATTGAAAAAAATGCTGTGGCTAAAGTAAAGGAGGTATTTGATTGAAAATTTTTTTGGGGGCTTAGGTAATCATTAGGTACATAAAATTAAATTTGTTATTGTATGGTGGTAACCACGATGTATATATATTTGGGATATAAAGCAAACAATGGTCAGTAGCTTTATTTTAAGATTTAATATATGGTCGTTTTATTGATGTCTTTTTAAAAAATAGTTTATAAGTAATAATATATGCGAAATTTATAAAAAAAATGGTTTGCTTTGCCTACGATTTTATTGAAAAAAACCGGTTTCAATCATAACATTTTTTTAGGAGCTGAATCACAATTTGGTCCAACTAATTCTGAAAGTGATGTGAAGACAATTATTTCACAATGAGGAAAGCCAGTACTTCTTCGCACGGGCCATAAATACATGTAATTTACAAAGAAAAAATAAAGGTTCCTGTATTCCGAGATGCTCCAAACTCAGTATATGTAAAGGAAATTTGGTTAAAAATACTGAAATAAGCCATGTGCTTTTGAGAATAATTATATTTTATTATTATTTTTTACTTTGATTATTATTTGGGTTAACATGCTTTTATATTTTTGAGATGTTGTTTAGTGAAATATATCTAAAATTATGATATAATAACATTTTGTTCTATTTTAAAGTCCAACCATAAAACATTAAACGTTTTTAAAAAGGATTTTTGTAGTTGACTGTACAAATTCACTTCATATTTTTATGGTCGTGCGAATTGATGACAGAATTATTAGGTAAATTCGAAAGGTGCCATGTCGCCCGATCGTGCGAGTTTTTGTCGTGCGAGATGGCGACTAAGCCATGTTTACTACTGACTCTACTAGTGACTTTACTAGCTGACTCGGCAGATTTAGTTCTGCAACATATTTCTATTTAAGGTCCTTATAACACTACGCTGTTTATTAGCTACGCGACTCTGACGCAATCTACATACAGTTCGCCGACATTTAACATTGGTCTGACAGGACACGCTTCGTAGACGCGTCGCCTCGTTACCTGGACAACGTCCTAGGCGCTTGCAAATAGCGTTGTGTGAGAACGGCCTTAAGTTGTAAGCGGTGTTTTAAGGTGAAATATGTATTCACTATTCACCAGTTTTAAAACCCATTTAAATTTCATTTAGTACTTTTTGCGTGAGGTGCCATCCATCATAAAGACATACAGACAAAACAATCTCAAAATTATTTTGATATTTGGCTTCTATTAGCTCCATAATTATTAATTTATTTTCTCATAGTATATTTCCTTTCAAAATATTTTGGTTATAAGTCTATAAATTATGGCTTGAATTATTTTACTTTATTTTATTTTGAGTAAGTCCTTACCAACAGCGCGAACTGAAAACCTATTCATATGTGGGTTTTAAAGAATTCAAAGTGGAAACAGTTGAGCGCAAATTCCTTTATGCATAAACGGATTGTGTTGGATGAACTAGATAGATCGAAATATAAAAAGGTTAGACTTATGCCATAACTACTGAGATCAACTGCTTGCTTTAATCCAAATTACCGGACCCATTCTGCGTTAGCGTTTATTTATTTCAGTGCCAATATGTCAACATATTATGCCAAATTTGTATTATTTCTTAGCTCTTACCAGCCGACACAGGTCCATATTGATAGATATATTTTGCCATTTCGTCTTCGTTTGGAAACACTCTTTTGAAACCCACAACAGGCACGGGACGATGTGGGGAATTTTCTTTATTCCACCTGCATCGCATTTTGGCTGATACGTAGTCATAATAGTCCTTGTGTAAGAGTACTCCTCCTAAGTCACTAACTATATCGCTGCAATGATGATCAGTGAATGAAATAATAATCAGTCAGTCTTCTGTTACTGAGTGATTAACAAAAAGTAACAGTAAACTTACTTACGCAAATGTTTTAAGTATAGGTGCGCTGTTGCAACCTGCATTAGTCTTTTCACAGTCTATCAGGAATTGCTCTGACAGGTCCAGTTTTTCACCCTTGTAAATTTTTATGTGACTTTCTATTCCGGCTGTAAAATATATTGAAGATTGTAATTTATTAAGACGATATGATATGATATGATAATGACTATGTCTACCTTTAGGTATTTTAACGTCTACTTGGCTGTTTAAAGGAACGCTTATTTGGAACTGAAAGGTTATAATACGCTATTGAAAATTACCTTTATTTCTGCAGAATTTATTCATTTCTCTGTCTCACTCAGAAAGCATTAATACGCAAAAACATGTCATCCTCGAACAACTCATTCATTATGATTAAAAGAAATAAAAGTATACGCAGAGAGATGAAAAGTTTCAACAGCGAATGAATATTGAAAAATTGAATAAGCCATTCTGGCGAAACGAAAGCTCTTTCAATTTCGATACAATGGTAGTTCCTTCACCGTTAAGGCACTTGTTGCACTGTGATTACGTATAAGTGGTGAAGCCACTTAGTGGGGAGTTAAGGAGCATGTTAAGAAGAAGGTTAAGAAGTTACAAGCATACTTCGCAATACTTATTGGTTAAGGAGAGGACTAATTCAATGTAAGAAGTTACAGATTGACTTCGTTTAATCTGTAATTGTCTGTATGAAAATGTATAATTTTACTGATGATAATATTGTGTTGCTTATTCTGACGAATTAAATATAATGTTTGCTAATGTTGGATGTTAAAATGAATATTATTAATTCATTGAAAATTCAAAGTAATGTTAAGAAATTCAGATAGAAATTGGCACAATTCCAGTATCGATACTTTTAATGCACATACGATACACGAGTAGGTATATGCCGACGATATAGCTTATTTAGGTACTGTCTAACGATAACAATCGAGGCCGATAGCTTAGCGTTCCGAAGCACAAAAGCTTTTAAAAGTTTTTGCCACCACCGACCGTTTGGGATTCATTAGTGGAGTTAAAATAAGCTTTTGGAATTGTTTTCACAATAAATCTTTTATCCGACACTCGTGAGACATACGACAGCTGATGTGCAATTAAAGTGATTAAAAGTTTTCGTGGCTCGTATGAATATGAGTCTTTTCGAGTAGAAAGGTAGGTCAGTTTCGTGGAGATATTATTAAATTTGAGAACTCTTTTTGAAATAAACGCGGAATCATATCCCACACCGATTCCCTGTGTCTCGACGGCGTGGATACACGAGTATCACAATCACTTATACCTACTCATGATCCGGGAATAAACATTTATCAGTCCCATATCACGTTGTAAAGGATTTCAATTAATGATATAATATTGATTAAGGGGATTTGTAGACTACTAGTCCAGAAATCCCCTGCCCCTTTCCGAAGGGGATTTGTGGACAAAATTTCCACAATTCCCCTTCGAAGGGGATCTTCGAAGGATTTGTGGAATAAGCCTAACATTTGCCTTAGCCGTGAATCGAATTTGTAACCCCTTGCTTAACAAGCACAGAAATTACCAGGGAGGTTAAGGAGTTGTTATTTCTATACAACGTCAAGTACTAATAGGCTTTTTATAGGTCTGAAAAAATGAATCATAGTTCAAATACAAGTTGAAGTTTGATTTCACTAGATAGGACAAGGTGAGACATCTAAATCCCTCTAAGCCTAGATACATTCGAGATTTAAGAAGATGGTGCAGAATTCAGGATTCTCTGAAAAGACCGCCGTCAACTTAGCTGCTGCTTATGCTTGGCTGTAGTACAGGACTAGTTTGGTTAGACTCAATTATAGATGGAGCCACTTTGCATGCTAATTTGAAGTATAGCTAAACCCTTGGCTCACCAACAGTACTGAAGGCCCAACATGAAGTACCTATAAGTATATAACCTTGCCTCACCAACAGTACTGAAGGCCCAACAAGCGTTGCAGGTGAGTTGATTCTTGACCGGAGACACCATGTCCTTCTCTCGCCAGTCCCAAAAAATTGGAAGCGGGCCATGGTTTATGGGTTTGGGGTTTTCATGCCCTAAGTTTAAAGTTTCGTTGAAAGGAAAAAACCTGTGTAAGGACAGAAATTAACATTAGTTTATTTATTCTCTCTATAGACTCGCGTGCAATCAGAAATACTACAAAAGATCATTTAAGTTATCGTAAGGTAACTTATTATGTGAATAAAAACTATCTTGTTCCCTTACTGGGTCTCAATTTTCTCGATCTAAGAGCCTGACGAAAACCTCACAAAATATAAATATTAAATTGTTTTCAATATACTTATGTAAAAACTAGTAAGCCCGCTCTTGCTTTGCTTCGGGCAACCAGCCCCTTAATATAAAATAGCTCTCAGAAGGCTGATTTGACCAAATACCGGTATACATAATTTTCAGACGTCAGTTATTGTATTGAAATTTTATTCCGTAATATAGACTATTAAAAAATAACGACTAATTGTGATCCAAAATCAACAACAAGGCACCAACACCCTTCACGCACACAACCATATTTCTTCACCGAGAGGTCGACGTTACGCATTTACCCGAGCTCGCAATTCGTTAGGTTACAAACTTTTAGGATTTTCTCAGACCAACTACAACCTTGTCAGTAAACCGAAGTAAGAAGTTGCAAAGCACGTACTTCCCCGAACATTCGCCGTATAAAAATACGATAATAAACACACTGCCGCGCCTCGACATTACCACGCCGGTGCCGTGCG
Source organism: Hesperia comma (assembly GCA_905404135.1). NCBI lineage: Eukaryota > Metazoa > Arthropoda > Insecta > Lepidoptera > Hesperiidae > Hesperia > Hesperia comma. The sequence goes on from FR990024.1 coordinate 16,205,983, forward strand.
AACGATCGGAAAATAATTCTCGAGAACGAATTTCGCATTTAAAGAAGCAACTTTATAACTCTTCGCTGGCATTCTAGCGATGTCGTGTTTACGATGTTTTTATCGCAAATTTTTATTTAAGATCCTCTATTTCGTGTTTGACATCGCTGTTGTAAACTGGATCGTACAGTGATGATACTTTATATGTTTATTTGTTCATTTTACGTTTACCTACTCCCTTGGGGTGTTCGTTGTTCTCGATACACCTTGCTGATCAACGGATAAAGTTGCGGCGCCCGGTACGTCTTTTGTGATGTTGCTGAACTGTGTATCGTCCAGTTTAGGCCCAAAAGTATTTTCTTCTGGTGCTGGGTTTTCAATGCTGTTTGTGAGCTATAACCTTCTTCTTATCAGCCGCCAAACGCTTTCCGACTATGTCTTTTGGAGGTAGTTTTTATTTCTTCCCTCTCTCTTTCTCAGCGAGCAATCCAACGATATTGTTTCTTCGATATTGATCTCAGCTGAAGAAGAAATTTAATGCTGCCTCCCGGTCCTCAAAAAAGCAAATCACCAGGGCAAAGTTCAAGCACATTTACAGAACAGGCAAGAGACTTCTAGGCTATCCATGTGGTAGTCGGGCCTTTTGGTCTCTAGCCAAAGCCATACAGGGCAACTTCTGTGAATCGTCCCTTCCACCTTTGCGCGGAGCAGACGGTACCCTGGCCCATACCGCCAAAGAGAAAGCCGATATCCTGAGCACACACACACGGCTTGCCAAGTTGACCCTTTTAACGGTATCCAACGGCGAGCTATTCGTCTTGTCGACGATCCCAAGCTCACAGACGGCTTAGATCCGCTCGAACTGCGGAGAGATGTGGGCTCTCTCTGTGTCTTCTACCGTCTGTATAACGGGGAATGTTCTGAGGAACTGTTTAACTTAATACCTGCGGTTAACTTTCGCCACCGCACTTCACGGGATAAAGCCAGGTTCCACCAACACCACCTGGATACCTGGCGTTCGTCCACAGTTCGCTTTTCACGTCATTTTCTACCGCGTGCGTGTAAACTGTGGAACGAACTTCATCCCTCAGTATTCCCACAGTGCTATGACATGGGGTCCTTCAAGAAGCGGGTTTATCGCTTCCTTCGAGGCCGGCAACGCGTTGGTGGCGCCCCTGGTGTTGCCAATGTCCATGGGCGACGGTGATCACTTACCATCAGGTGACCCGTCTGCTCGTTTGCCTGCTTAGGCTATAAAAAAAAATTGTTTATCGTGTTACTGAGTTAGTGATCACTTACCATTAGGTGGCATGGCTATACGTTCGTCAGATATTTAAATAAAAAACTTCGCTCTACTTCGCGCATGGTAATGATATTGGACGAGTGAATTGGTTAAGTTAAAATCTATAAAATCAACAAAGACGAGAGGCAGTAATAAATAAATGTTGATATGAGGGCTGGTAAAGCCAGATGAGATGTGGTGAAATGTGGTGAGATGATGTGAAGTAATTTTCGGTAAGGAGAAAAAGGATGTAGAGAGAAGGGATTTATACAAATATTTCTTAAAAAATAATTGGCAATATTGTCATCGAATTAAATGATTTGGAAGACACTGGATGGCTATTTCAATTCCCGTCGTATAAGCTTTCTCAGCTTTCTGTAACAATAGTCATTATAATTACAATAAAAATTTCAATATGCGTTCAACTTATCCGGCGAAGTTATCAAAGTAATTTCCACATTATTATGTGAATACTGATAATAAACCATTGTCCGTCCAATCCGCGTAATTTCCGATATGGTTTCAACGCTACTGTCGCCGGAAATTCAAAATTTTACCTCTTTAAGTGTACCACGTGAATATTACTGAACGTATATTATTTAAATAGACGACCTGTATGGCGCAATGGTAATTATTTTGGACAGGTAATTATGCTGGACAGTCGTTTGAAGAGGTCGATTTCCAACGATGTCAATTGTATTACCATGGCGCTCACGACACAACACACCTTTCTCGACAGATTTTCTTTTAAACCAACATAAAAAATCGGCCAAGTGCGAGTTGGACTCGCGCACGAAGGGTTCCGTAACATTATGTATAAAAACGCCAAAAAAATCTGATCTGTTGTATAAAAGCCTCACTTAAATATTTACTTTAGTTTTTTGTAGCCACGTGCAACGCCATCTCTTGGACCGAAAGGTAACTAATTAATCGCTGAAGCGTCGAAGCCATATTTCGACTTAAATATTTATTTTATTCAGTGTTTTAGTATTTGTTGTTGTAGCGGCAACAGAAATACATCATCTGTGAAAATTTCAACTGTGTAACTATTACGGTTCATGAGATACAGCCTGGTGACAGACGGACGGACGGACGGACGGACGGACGGACAGCGAAGTCTCAGTAATAGGGTCCCGTTTTACCCTTTGGGTACGGAACCCTAAAAAGAAGGAGGTTCTCAATTAGTTTGTATTTTTAATGTGCATTACCTCATAACTTTGTTAATCGATTTTGATAATTCTTTTTTTATTCGAAAGCTGATACTGTCTTTTAGTTCCACATAAACTTTGATATCTGGCGATTCATTATTTGTAAAAAGTACTTTATTTTTGTTTGGTATCGTTCCATTATTTTTGTTTAGTTAAGTATATCTTTTAAATTTCTTTATAATGACATTGAGCTATTTAATAACCACCTACTGCCCGAGTAAAAAATAGGTATACTTTGTTGTCAAATCAATTCAACGGTGTGAAATTGAAACTGGGACGCTTCGGTCCTCACTAGTTTGCTTTATGATTGTCTGATATTATTTAATGAAGTGTTCACTTGACACCAAACCGACTAGTGGGTATGTGAACAAATGAATAAAATCCGTTCATTTTGTGTTCTCATTAATGAGGCCTATAATTTGCGTCAACCTATAAGCCGCGTGCACTGTTCAACCTCAATTGCCAATATATTTACATTGTGAAGTGCCTAACAATAATTACACAAAAATTTATTTAAATGTTAAACTAGCACTTGTTTAATTAATAAAAAAACATTTATATAGTTATTTCGAACGAAATTAGTTATTCATATCACCATTGATTGATAGATCATTGTAAACATAGTTTCTAAACATTAATGAATATCATACTTTGAACTGAAAACATTTTTATTGTATTATTCGTACCTACTTACTTAATACGAGTCTATTGTAGGTACGTAGGTATCCCAAAGGTAACAGACTCTATAAGTAAACCGTTGAGTAATAGCGACACGATCAACCGAACAGTTATTTAAATAATTTAGTTGTAACTAAATATATATCAACTATTCATGCGAGACGTAAGCTTCAGCGAGTTTAAATTGATCAATTTAACTTTACAAGGGCAAGCACTGGTCTAGGGTTAGCAATGTTTAAAATAATTTAGTGTCCTTTGAGTATGGTAATAATTCGTAACAATGTGTCACACAAGAAATACACAGGGCGAACTAAAAGCTTATTCGGATACTAATCGCTTTCGGCACATGTCGAGAAACAATTTCTTAATAGCCACATTGGAAAAAAAGTGTACACGGAATTTATGACATAACGCTTTTGAAATTTTAATTCTGCGATATCTTCTTTTTCATGTAAACCGCACATCCTTACTTCCTTACTTCCTTACTATCCTTACTAATATTATAAATATGAAAGTGTGTTTGTTTGTTTGTTTGTTTGTTTGTTTGTTTGTTTGTTTGTTTGTGACGTTTTCACGTCGCAACAAAGCTATTATATGGTAAGGTTTATGTGTGTGGGGATAGTTAGGAGGGTGGAGAGTGACGTAGGCTACTTTTTACCGCGGAAAAACATCGCATTCCCATGGGAAGATCGATGTTTTGTTAGTTGCTAGATATTCATTTTCGGAGTTGTTAATAGATGGCGTTAATAAAATTCATTTGCAAGTTCTGAATTACGCTATCAAATACTACATGTAATTTACTTAAGTCATAGGCAAATGTAATAGGCTACTTTAGCTCTGCCTCGAGAACTCCCCGCTCCGGCTGTATTCAGTGTACCGCCCGCCCGCTGGCACTATCCTGTTGACTGATGTCCGCAAGTTGCTCAGCCAACAGGATAGTGCCAGCGGACCAGAGGGACCTTCGAGTCGAGAGCCTGGACGACTTCATCGAGAGATTGGCACGCAACATGTTCGGGCGTGTCGACGCGTCGCGGTTCCCGCATCTGCAGGACCTGGCGCCGCTCCACACCCGTCCACCGGACCGCTGGGACTTCCCGCGCGACTTGCTGGTTGCGCGGGACGGGGCTAGCACTGACTGATACTGGGGCTTCGTAAGTCGTCGCCCGGCGCTGATCGGCTCCTGCTGGGCTTCCCACCAGCGGGATTCAACTGGTAGGGCCTCGATCGCCTGGGCGGCGCGAAGATGAACCCCATCCCGTTTAAGACTCTGTGGCCTGTAAAAAGGCCACCACACACCGGACTTGACCTATTGGTTAACCACAGATGGACAACCAAGGGCCTTAGGGCCCAGCCCAAGAACCGGCCCGTTTTAACGGGCCGCGAGAGACACCCCCAAAGGGGAACTAACTGTCCCGAGGGCTCCACACACCTCAGACAGGGTGGAGTGAAGAGTGAAGTAGTAGGCTACTTTTTAGCCTAAATTCCTACGGGAGCGGGACCTACGCGGCTGTTACCTACGGGTCCCGAAGCGAAGCGCGGGCGGTTCTCTAGTATTACATACATTGAATGTCTAAGGTAAATTATTTTATGGTCTTTGTCTGTGGGATGTGGACAGATACGAGTATAGTCCTACAACGATATTTTGGCACATGACTGACGTGAGGGTGACAGAGACAGCGCCTCACAGTTTACCTTCCCTATAAGGCGCTGTCTCTGTCACCCTCACATCAGTAATGTGCCAAAAGATCCTTGTAGGACTATATATGTAGATGCGTAGGATGAAGTGGGTAGGCACAAACAAGCTAGGGGTCTCTAAAGATCCCAATATTAATTTCCAAACGTGGTTTCTAAGGAACTGACTTTCCAAAATGGAGGGAAGACGGGTTTACTAGTAGGTCCATTTGAAATGTGAATAGAATCAATGGGCAATTAATTTCGTATGTACTTAACAGTAGATTTTTGGAATGAAGTTCTTGCGAGAAGAATAAATGAATGAAATCGTTTGTTTTCTATTGAAGTCAATAGGAAACGGAAACTGGAAACATTTGCGCATCCTTCCTTTCTTTGTCGAGTAATTTCGGTACAATTATATTTTTAAAATACTCCACAGATTTTGTTTTTAAATATCACTGATGAAAATACATTTTTGTTAATGACCAGCTCTGCAACCAGTTCCGCTATGGTTAGAGTATATGTATTAAGTTTAAGTCTACTTTATGTACTTTGTTTTTTATTTATAACATGTGCTGAGGAGTTTTTTTTGCCATTTTTTTTATAAGAATAAAAAGCACTTTGCAAACTGGCGGTAGAATCTAAAAACGACCTTCACAAGTGTATTTTTAATACCCAAATGAATAAAATATATTGATTTTGATTTTGAATATCCCTCCAATACGGACGATGCGCTTCGGTTCGTCATTCAGTATGCGTACCTATATTCTTTATCACAGGTCGATGGTACCTACTGCAAAAGAGTGGCATTAATTGCCAGTCACGATGATCCTGCTGGGTCATAACGTTGGTGTCTTTAAATCAGGGTAGCATAGGCTTTTACTAAGCAAGTGCGCATTACCATCCAAGATTACGTCACCACTTACCATCAGGTGGGATTGTAGTCAAGCAATAATTTATAATAAATTACTAGCCGACCTCGCTTCGCTGAGCGTTAAATGGGTAATCTACATATCAAATGATATAGTAATGTACATAAACTATATACATAAACCTTCCTTGAGAAATATTCTACCTATTGGTTAAAACCGCATCAAAATCCGTTGCATGGTTAAGAAGAAGAAGACTTAGAAAGGCAGATACAGACAAAGGTGGACGGCTACTTTGTTTTATACTATTTAGCGATAAAAATATGTTTTCTTAACGTACCAAAGTTTCAAGTAGCATTTCGCTAAAGTTAATATTGCCAACTATAACTACGGCTATTATGCGCTCTCACTTCATATCATCTGTAATATTTCAATGATAAATGTTCGCATTCGCAGTAAATCATTGACTAAATCCTGTAATAATATCGAGCGCATATATTCTCTAAAGAGTTTAATATATCCCAGTTTCCGGTTCGTATATCTTCCCGGTAAGTCCAGTCAGGTAATTGATTTAAAACATATTGAAAGAACGAGTCAGTTTTTGTCTGAATAAACACTGTCATAATATGTAAAACCCTTTGATGTTTTAAATATCTAGATGAAACATCGAATCCGCGCAAACGTGTCAAAAAATTGTGGCTAACTGTTAGCCACAATTTTTATATGACGCACACATAGACAATAGACGAAGGTGAAAAACATCGCCTGCACACACACATGCTTGATAATGTTGCCTTGTTTTTTTTGTTTTCATTGTAGAGCGACGCTCAATCTAGATAATTATTTAAAACATCAAAGGTAAAACCAAATAGTTCAGAATGGTGAAATTATAAGGTTTTCGTGATGACAAAAAATAATTAAAATGATTTGTTCTTTACATTTTTGGTTATATTGTGATTGATGAATTACATTTTTTTAAGTAGATTTTTATTATATTAAAGTTGTGCTTCACGAAGATAGCGTTCAGAAGAGTTGTAGAGAATAAGAGTCGATGTAGTTCCTATTATACTAAGGTGGGTAACTGTACATAGTCTAACCCTCTTATCATAATGAACGTTAAACCCTGAGTGGAAGGGGAACTTCAGTAAGATCGTTTTGTGCGAAAAGAGTAGGTATAGGGTGTCGTAATTGACCAGAACGCACAATTTTTAAATTTCAATAAGATCGCCTACTGTTATTAGAATTCAAACATCAGTTACTTTAGTCAAGATTCTTTTAGGAAACTTGCACAATTGATTGTGTGAAGTCTGTACCATATACAATTAAAACTTGTACCCAAACTCAACAAGAAAGTTAAAGGCTGCAAAGAAAAATAGAGAAAAACGACAGTAATTAAAGATTTAACATAAAAAGACATCAAATACTGCGCGCCAGTTGTCACCTAAACTTATATGGAACCACACAACAATCATCAGCTTTTGCATAAAAAATATATAAAAATCGGAACACCCCGTCAAAATTTAATGGGCAACTCAAGAGACAACAAAAGAGTCTTGTCTAAGTATAAAAATACAGTTGAATTTACTTCTCATATTATTCAGTTACATAGGTAGGTGGGTGTGTTTGAAGGGGGCTTCACTCTCTATACTTCCTTCGAGCTCGAGGTGGAATTCATTTGAATGGAAACTTACAGAAATGTGAGCTTTCCGCCCATGCAATTAAGGTACGTTGCAGATTGACGGCGTGAATTTAAAATGCTATAAGTAAATTTTGCTTACAAGCTAAATTCAACTTTGAGTACACATTATAAAGTTGTTTTTAGAGGAAGTGCAAATATCATATCCTCGGTGACTCAAGTATAGGCCCTTACGACCTCTCACTGCTTCGACCACGGTTTCGGATGTAGCACTTGATTTGCAGACAAAAATAATTATGTCTGTTTCTTCACTTCAAAGTACTTTTGACCGATTGAGAGGCTGACTGCAACATAATTATGCATATTTGGGAAATATAATGCGCACCATTGAAAACGGGTTTATAAAAATCTCTCTCAACTTTGCACAGAGCAATGATTTTCTTTTACTGATATTTATCAAAAGTAAGAAATTATTTGAATCCTTACTTTACTGTTGGGTGCATGGTATAATTTGTACATATTGCAAGTTTTCCATGACACACGCCACAAAGGGAATCTTACTGCGGGGATGCGAATATGTAAGTGTTTATTTTATTTATTCAGCTCTAGGTGTCATTGGACGATGAGTTCACAGAAACACCACCTAGCTATGCCTCGCTGAAGGTGGGGTCACCCATGGGAATTTACGTTACTGTTATTAAAATATAAAAATGAAGAAGAAATAATAAAGATATTCTTATCGACAAAGTGTCACTGTCACCTCGGCTTTTAGTCTAATAGGTAGGTACTTCAATTTTATTTAAAAATATCCTTCATCATTTCCCGAGGTATTTAAATAATACGCCAGGACAAAGACGGTACATAGTTTCGTTGTGAACAATACCTTGAAGCCCGTCTTTTGAAGAGCTTCTTATATAAAACTTTTTTAATAATTGGCTACTTAAACTCTTTGTCAATGAGCATCTGTGGTAAATAAATGAATAACGCTTCACACTCACAGCCTCACACCAGGGTTTCATACACACATTTGCAACACAAAGACAACAACACGCTTCTCAAAAGCAATTCAGGACAAACTTAAATTAATTCTGGTGTCTAATGCAATTTTGGTTTTAAAAGTAATGTACCGAATGTATGCCATAACATCTGTCAGCATAATGACTTGACTGATTTCGGCTACCGACGGGAAACTTAAGTAATCTTAGCCGTTTATAACAAAAAGCCAAGGAAAACTCCAAACGAAAATAAATACAAACAGATTCCTCAGTTAAAGTTTTGAGGACAACTGTACCTCCCAGTTTAAGACTCCTAAACTTCTTAAGCATCGACTACGCAAAAAGAAAGATTTAAGTCTATAAAATTATGAAAAACAATCTCGTAATTCGCGTACTTCGTTATAGTATATTTTTGTCGAATATGAATGAAAATAGTACTCCGAAAGTCTCTTCATTTTCAACCATAACGTTAAGTACAAAGTTGCCAATGGGCAAAACCCTTCTAATAGCATTTCGGTGTTCACTTCAAATTCATTCGACAGCGATACCGCACGATATAACGATGCAAAGCGGAACAACGATTGCCTTTTGTTAACAATGGTAATGCGAGGGGCCGAGTGATAAAGAAAGCTTTTTGGGTCTTCGTGACTCAGATTATTGATAGGACTGGCCGTTATGTTAATAAGTTGGGAGAGTTTTTATATCTGTTTTATCTTATTTTATCATACAATTATCTTTTGTGGATACAGAGAATCGTAACGCTCGTCGGAATTTTAAATAATTCTCTTATTGGAACGAAGTTATTTTTGTTGGTTTACACCTCGGAAACAGCCATTCATAAAGACGGTATTGAAATTAAAATTTTGCGTCGTAGTGATTTTATGTTATTGTTACTGATGAACATTAAAGTGTATCGGTGTACCTTAACTGTATTGTTCAAGTCTTAACTTTTTATGACACGATGTAAATGCGAAATTTATGGATTCAGCTGTCAGGATGGACAGTGAGTCAAAAGCAAGGTTATAATTTCAGCTCGTGTGTAGGTACCCATGTATGTACTTTGTATTAAGTTTACGCATAGGCATGAATAGATATTGTTTTCAACGGTTTGTTTGAAAGTCCGTGAAAAGTACTTACACGCAGGCAACAGCTACTTTTATTATACCTACCTCACTACAGTTTATTAAAATTGTCAAAATATTGTATAATTATATACCTATATTTTATAATTCAATAACTATTTAAATTTTATTTTAACTTAAACTATCATCATTTTATCTATTTACACATTCAGATGAACAATGCAATATTTTCAAAGCAAACTAGCAAAGCTGTCAGAGTAAAACAGGTTCGTATTTAATAAAGGTGATTCTTTGTAGCGTATGAGTTAATCTAGTGTGGCTAAGGGAGGCAGCGACGAGGGCTGCGCTGTCCTCTGAGATAAAGGGATCCCGGCTTTATATGGCACTGTCCGGGGCCATAGACTACCTACCTACCAGAGACAGCATAGAATAAAGACCGATCACTCCAGTTTCCTCGAATACGCCTACGAGACGACTTTCGCAAATAATCCTACTAATATTATAAATGCGAAAGTTTGTAAGGATGTATGTGAGTGTGTGTGTGGGTTTGTTACTCTTTCACGCAAAAACTACTGAACGGATTTTCATGAAACTTTGCAGTAATATAGCTTAGACATCGGAATAACATAATTTGTTAAAATTTATAGAGATTTTTGAAGGGACGGGTTTCCCGAAGCGAAGCGAGTGCGGATTTACTAGTTTATTATGCGAAGTTATTGAAACATTCGTGGTTTTCCTAGCTGTCAAAGTTGTGTTCGTGTAGTTTTGCACAAATTCATACAATAGGTATTTATGTATAAACGTTCGACCGCGGTATTAATAATACCTGATTAGAATGAACTTGCCTGACGTTTAGAAAAAGTTTGTAATTGGCGATCGCACTGCCGCACCGAAAATTATACTTTTTTTTACAATAATAGGATTTTTTTAGCGTTTTAATCGCTTTATAGAACGCGTCTTATGAAAGAAACGTAAACATTCTTGAAATAGTCTTTTTTGCTGACCTAAATCTTAGAAAATGTATAATACTTTTTGTTAGCATACAATACATGTCAGATTGGATAGACCCAGTCACTGTTGAACCATTTCTTATACAATAAAATTTAATAGCTCCACCTGTCTTTATTTCAATGAAGTATTTATTTATTTAATAATTGTAGTGCGAATAATAATTAAAAATAATAATAATTGAATAATTGTTAACAAAATACTGATATGAAAATATTTACTGATACAAAGGCACAGTAAAAAAGAAGAATTAAGAACTCGTCCAAACTCTCTATGTCAACGCAATCTGTGCCATCGTAGAAGCAATGAATGTACTGACATCTAGCAAACTAACGAATGTTAGCTTTTCCCGGTGAAGACAGTCTTGTTACCTTTGCTGTGAGAACTGGCATAATTAAATAAGTAATGCTAGAGAGATAGGGCCAATCTTCAACTAAATGTAGGGCTGACTTTGAGTAACCTAAACGAACGAACCGCTGGGTTTAAAAGCTGAATTCGAAAGACCGCTTTAGGACGAGCTTATATAGACATAAATATATTATTTTTTATTGGGTAAACCGATTTTTATAACGCTTTTTATTTGAAAGCTTGTGCTTGTCGTGTCGTCCCATCTAAAACAACACCTGACAAGTAGTTTGTGAGTTACCTCTACTTGTCGATGTTGAAGTTGGTTATTTTGTGCAAGAGGCTTAGGTTTGCCAATGCGAAGCAAAGGCAGTAACCAGTAAGGAATAAGTTTAGAAAGGGGAGGGGAGTCAGGAGTAGTTGAAACATACGACGCGTCCTGTCCGTGTTCCCTCGAATTGCTCTCTAAATAAAATGCAAACAGCAAAAGCGAAACATAAAATGCGTTTTGTTTTCGCAGCCGCCGATTCGAGTAGCTTTTAAACAAAACCCAGGTTTTTTGGCAACCTGATTTTTACGCTAAGCCTGAAACGTGGAAAAATAACGACAGTTCCTACATGTACGAGCCACACATTCATAGCACACTAGGATCCCCTGTGTCGTGGGTGCCATGGACAACACACACGCCGAGAACACATTCAGACCAAGGACGGAAATTTTGCCTCATCATCCAAATTTTCGCCTCACTAGGAATCGAACCCAGTACCCTTGGAAGGGCGATCCGGCGTGTTAACCATTGCGCCATTCGGGTAGTTGTTATACCTACGGAGCTTTTACTCTTCTTCGGGTATATTTCGTTACATCCTGTAAAAAGTATTAATGAAGTTCGTTAATGTTAATGTTATTCGACGCTTGTTGGCTTTGATATCTATCTCATAATAACAACAACAGCTATCATTCCCTCAATACATCTGCAATTACAAGTATACTCTCCTATTTGGCGGTCTCCATTGAAGAACATTTCTTCCCCGACGGTTTTATAGGTGCTATAAAAATAACCAATAAAATCCAGATTCGTAAACACCCTGTGTTGTGGGTTCGTCAATATCTGAAAAAATGTCATGCCGTTAATTGAATCCGAGAACCCTTTTCACGGCATTCAGTCAATAACTGGACTATATGATTGCGTAATAAATAAATAACTATTATTTTATTGTTGGTTTTCTAATAACGGAAACAACTGAGGCAATTTGTTGTGGTGAATAGCTGTTTTGTTTCTTGACAATTAAAAAATATGTTGTGGCTACCTGTATAACACAATGGTTACAATGTTGGACTAAAGTTCGAGAGGGTTATATATTAGGGTCAGCTAATTAGATGAAGCGCTCATAGCCCGGCGGCTTGCGTCTATCCTAAGCGATCGACAAAGTTAGCAACTGCGGGCGCGGTCGGTACTCGGATGGGTGACCGCTAGTGGCAAAATTTCTTGAGCGCTTCCGTGCTTCGGAGGGCATGTAAAGCCGTCGGTCTCGGTTGTTATCGATTGAATAGCAGTCGTTAAGCCGTGTCGGAGGCCTTCGGGCGGCTTGAAAATATTCGGCAGTGGGTTGGCTACTAACCCCTCCCTCCACCAATCCGCACTGGAGCAGCGTAGTGGAGTATGCTCTAGGCCTCCAGAATAATGAGGAGAGACCCGTGCTCAGTAGTGGGGCATTAATGGGATGTAGCCAATTAAATAAAAATATATGCAGTCTATCTGAAATTTATGTAACAGATGCTTTACATTCCGATATTCCGATGTAACGTATTCGATGTCATGAACTTTGATGTAAAGCAATTCAATATAGCGGACTTGACCCGTTTCACTTTGCTACCGTTATTGATCGGTGGCTACTAGGCGTTTGATAGAAATATAAAAATAAGATATTCATATCAAATATAATAGTGTAACACGGTCTTTTGTTACAAGATTTTTCCTACTTGTATCCAAGTTAACTTTTGTTTAAATGGTTGGTGCCGCAAACTAAAATGCTAATGCGGTCACGTCACTAAATCTTTTCTAAGAGAGGTTCTTTTTGGAGGTTCTTAAATTTGTGGATCACTTTACTAGCTTAGGCAGCGATAGATTAATTTGTTAATTTATTGTCTCGAAGACGCTCATAGCGCTTTGGTCACCATGCCATTTGGAGGGTCGTGAGTTGGATCGACAGCTAGGTGAAAAGTATGTTGAATTATAGTGTTGGACACTGTGTACAATTACTAAAACATAATATCATTAGTTATTGCCGTTATTATCATTAATTGCTGTCTGCTGACTATTGTTATTTACTTTTTTTGTTATCTAGTACCGTAAAATCCTTTAAAGAATTAGTTCGCGTTCTACCCGTTAAATCATTCACGTGTTAAAAGAATATTCAACGGCGTTTATTATAATCTAAAGCGAGAAGAACGACGACTAGTGCCAGTTAACCGGGCACATTAGCATGCACTTAGCTCGCCGAGATATAAAACGATTTCAGTCCTGGACCTAATTACCCCATCTTCCTCACCAACGGTTTATTCATTTCAGCCGGAGATCGCAGAAATAATTTCAGCAAGAGTCAAGAATTCATCTCGAAATGAGTAGAATAATTAACGGAGCGTATTTCTAATGAAAAAGAAACTTTGTGTGGATAAAGAAAGCAGTAGCGGAGAAGCAGAAGTTTCAGTTAAAACAATAGTTTCGATTAAAAAATATACATCGGATAGCTTGGCTCCGTTGGCTCGTGGATTGTTTCAAAGTTTCTGTTATCTGACTGAGTTGAATTAATGCTTGGGAATGCGTTATCAGCGGTACTCAACGTGAAGTCCGTTCGAATTGAAATATAAGTTGTGATCAGTGGCGGCTGTCCCTTGAGTGCGCTCGTGCGCTGAACCACCACAATTTAATAAATAAAAATTATTAGTATTTTCTTTATAAAAATACATTATTATTTTATATAATCTATTAAATAAAAACGAATTATTATTTTATCTCCTTTAAAATAATGACGAAAGAATTTAAACTCTTTGCTAAAGTGTTAAGATTTACTTTCGCTATAAAGAAAAGTTCTCGTGCGCATCGGCGAGCGCACGGGGTCTGCTAGTACAATTTCTATGGGATACGACGATACGAGCAAACACGCCTAGCGCGTGAGACAAAAGATAGTTCCATAGTAAATGTACGGAGCGATTAGCCTCATGCCGTGCGGCGCACGAATAATCCGAAGATTACCGAGAGCGCCCGAGGTTTGACGAAATTCGTCCCGGTCCCGGCCGGCGCGGCGCGGGAACGAACAGCCATATTGGATTGACCTCTCGCGACGTGTTTATTTATTGTTTGTTTACGTCCGTAATAATTAGTATCTAATTATTTTTTATATGTTTTTTATTAATTGAGACAGTGTTTGTGAGTTAAAATGAGCGTAAATATAGACTATATTAAAGACAATAACTAAACTTTTGAAAATAAATAGGTAGGTATCGCGCCGCTACAGTTGGTATTAAATTGGCCGGACCACTAAGGCCTTAGTTAGTCAGTAAAGTGCACCACCAGTTTGACGACCCACCAGCCGCCACTGGTTGTGATGATTCCTTTTTCAAAATACCCAACCAGATAAAATAATCATGAATCACTTTAAAAAATAGTGCCGTCTGTGTAGTATGTGTTTGCGACTACAGAAATGTCAGTCTTTGAAATAGGGATGGCTTAAAAATTCATTATCGTTGTGAGCACCTACGCAAGTGCGTCGGATTGCAGGAGTAGTTTCAAAGAGAACTGAAGAACTTAACTATTTTAGCACTTAACGAAACTAGTCGGGCGAATCCCACGAAATAGTAACGTGAGGTATGCCGCGTGATATACGTAAAATGAAGACCTTAACGTTAAATTTTGATCACTCTGAAATATTTTAATTTCGAACATAATATATGACAAATAAAAATAATAAATCCTCTTGGTTATTCCTTGTCACACAACGGATCAGTAAGGCCTTGTTAAATACATAGTTTCTTTATATACCTACCGTAGAAAATTTACTATCGCAATCCAGTAGTTTAGATAAAACGACGAGAAAGTGACAGTACTTGAAGGTTAACATAAAAATTTCGTTCGTGCGAAGATTGACCACAGGGTTGGGCTCCCCTGGCCGTCCGCAACGGTTCAAACGGAATATCCGCTACGAGTATCTCAATTCTGTGAGCCGTGTAACTGTAGCTATTTGATCAAGTCATTAACAGGTTTGCATCGTGTTTGCCTACGGCGAGCTGTTGCGAGAATTCAGGTGTAACTAATTCGTTTCACTGTTAACCATCTTCAAAAAATGAAGGAGGTTCTCAATTCGTCTGTATGTTTTTTATGTGTATTATCATAATCTTGAAATAAATTGAATCGATTTTGATGTTTTTTGTATATATGTGATTTTGTATGTCGATGTGGATTCTTCACGTCCGTTGCTATCTTACAGGTAAATTCGAGTGATTCGGACTCTGCTCTACATTTTGAATTAATAAATACATCACATGAACACTTATCAGTACTTGTACACTTGATAGGTACTGATAATCGGTTTGATGAAGGAAGAAGTACACCCGAAGTGTCAGCATAATCACAGCGATGCGATCGCCAAAAAAGAAAGAGAAAACAAAACTTGTTTATCTCGGGCTATGCAACCACAATACCTATGGCATAGGTACCGTGTAGCGATGACGAATTTTTATATAAAAATATTTTTTTTTATATGTAATACACATGCATTGAAAAATGGATGCACAATTTTAATATTGTAAAGATTTATGGGGTATTTTACACCCGGGTAGCTCCGTTAAGCTCTATTATTCAAGTTTAAAGCACATTTAATACAATTGTACCGTAACTACACGTTACACAAACAATGCCGCGTCCCATTTTATTTTCCACCGCTTATTAGTTCATTAGAGGCTGGTAGGGTGACTACACTTGATGAACTTTGTGGGACAAAATTATCTTTTGAATCTTGGAAATACCGCTTGGAAATTATTTTGTATTGATTTTCTTTTTGATGATAGGTAAATAAAAATAGTTTAAGTGTAGTTTTAAGCCCCAACCTAAAAAGAGGGATGTTATAAGTTTGACCTGTCTGTCTGTGGCACCGCAGCTTCCGAATGAATCAACCGATTTGAGTGCGGTTTGTTTTATTCGTCCAGCAGTTTGAGTGTATAAGTAATATATTTTTGTCATAATATTTTTCCGTCACAATGAACGTTTGCCTATAAAATATGAGGATTCCATCATCAGATATTTGGTGCCAATAAGACCACATCAAACGTAAATTTTACAAATAATAAAAAAATCAAATCGATTCTTAAATTAAAGAGAGATCATTTGACACAGGTGCGTAAAATATATGTAAGCTTCGAAAATAGAACCTCCGTTTTTGAAGTCGGTTAAAAATAGCTGCATTCGAAACAAATTTAAGGCTTTCAGGTTTCTACAGCCGCTACGTAGGTATCTAGCAAAATTATGGAATCATGTCTGCAGCGGGGCCGTGCCGTGTGGTCTCCCTACAGTAGATGCGCAGTGTGCAGTTAGTTCACGTTATGCTATAAAACGATTAAAATTAATTTTCAACTCGCTACTGACGCCAAACATTCGCCAACATTTTTGCCGCCATTAAACTTTTATAATTAGATTGCCTTCTGTTGATACAGTACGTGACAAGTTAAATGTTAACTGCATTGTTAATTATTTATTTTATGTTAATATTGATTTTGTTGATGACTACGAACAGTTTTATGTTTGAATTAATAATTAAACCGCGTGCTTCGCTCCGGCAAACAATGTTTTAGTGGCCACTCTAGAAATAATGTTCAAACAGAGTCCTTTTAATTTAAAGGACTTTAATGTGGATCGATTGAAATAAAAAAAAACACTAAATATTACCCTAGGTTTAGTGATAAAAAATTAAAACCGCATTCAAAATAAGACGGACGAATGTTTAGAGACATCATTGAGATAGAAGGCTAATGTGTTTAGGAAGAAGTGTTAAGAAGTGTATGGGAAACTGAAGTAACATTGGCCACCGTTAAGTAATTGGACACTTGAAATTTTATTGCCTTATAATAAGGAACATTAGGTAATATAACAGCTAGAATAATTACGTGATTATTAGTATAAAGCATAGAATTTCAAGTGGCAAATCACTACCCTGTTTACCCTATTTAACACACCATAATGAAAACAGTTCACTGAATACCATAGAGTAAAGTAACGGAACGCGTAATGCCACGGAGTCTATTTTTATGACGAACGATTCAACGGTAATTTCACTGACGATCAAGTTTATAGCGGGAAACTCCCTGGAGATGTAACGATGGAGTGGATGGTCTTGACTGTTAGGAAGACGTACAGGATAGTTATAATTTTAGTAACAGTAATAAAACTTCAGTTGTTGCTGTTAGTAACGAATGACGTAATGTTTTGAGCAAAGGTAGATTGCGCTGTCTTAATAGCAGCTCTCGCATGCCCTCAGAAAACATGATTTACAATACCAAATTGATCATTCATTTGTGATGCATATTACTAGCTCACATTGCTGTTAGTAACGAATGACGTAATGTTTTGAGCAAAGGTAGATTGCGCTGTCTTGATAGCAGCTCTCGCATGCCCTCAGAAAACATGATTAACAATACCAAATTGATAATTTGTGATGCATATTATTACCAGCTCACAAAACTTGATAACTAAAGGTACTGTAATTATACTTAATTTATGTCTTAGTTTCCCAAGTTACTTATTTTTCCCATTGTATGGAGAATTAGAACAATGCAATCTCGATTTTCTCAGAATGTTATGTTTGTGAATTGGAACGGTTTTGTGGAAGGAGAAAAGAAATAAAAACTCATCCTTAACATTTCCGCCTCGATACCCAATATCGAAACTAGGACCTTTGAACGGTAGTTTAAATATTTTTCAAATTAAGAAGCAAATATTTGAAGACATGATTAATAGATTAAAATAATTAGGTGTAGGTAATTAATTACTGAACGCTACATACCTACATTGAATCAATAACTTTATCTTCAAGAAAACTTGAAAAGAGAAGGCTAAGGCTTATTGCCGACTTTGACATTGTCCTTTAAAGTTATATAAGGACTAAAATTTATTATCTGCTTCCATCCACGCAGGCGAGTTGAAATCTGTGGCCTAATTTTGTTAAATAACGATATTATGCTCACTTCATTTCTATAATACCTACCTAATACAATGTATGGCTTCATAATACAAAGTATGGCTTCTCAAACTATGAAATACCATAATTTATTGTAATTGCAAGTTCTAATACATAATTACTTCATCACAATATTATGGTTTGAAACATGGTTCATAATAATTTTCAAACAGTTTTCAAGCAATTATTTTTATTCTCTAAAAACACCGTCGTCCTAAAGATAGTTGTCCTAAAGATGTTGACCACTAATGAGGGTAACCGTTTTTGTGCTCACCAGTTGGCGCCACTGCAGACGGCGGTCATGCTGTCAAAGCCCGCCCATACATAAACATTGACAAGTGACACTTGTCTGAATACTATTCAGTGAATAGACAAGAGAGAAGTGACAGGCAGACCACCCTCTACACTAGCGGCCTCTAGCGGCGAATCTACACGCGGTTACCCTCATTACAGCCATTTCCTGAATATTTAAGCAAACAATACAAAAATGTGTGAGTATCGTTTGACATTTGGTTGGAAAAAGTAAAAAAAATACCTATCTTGCGTTACGGACCTTAATAATTAAATATTTTGCAAAACGTTCATAATATAGCACCAATAATATTTCTAGGAAGGTAAATATTCATAAAACTGTTAATTTACTGAATTTTCCATTCGCGCGCTAGTGCCACCTATTATGTTTTCTGGAGACTGTCCAAAACGTAGCTACTCCTTTTTGTTCATTGTTAGTTAACCTGTCTTATTATTCATATGCCCTCATTTCTATTATTTCTGCACTCCAGAAATAAATAACTTATGTTAGTGTTATTTAAAAAAAAAATCAGTTACAATGTAATCAGGTGAGCACATATTCGTTTTTAGTATGTCTTTGTACTTCTTTCCACCGCGACAGGTAGAATCTATGTGAACTTCGCTTTTTCTAGATGTTTGTAATGTCAAACACTCGTTGACTTTTCGGTCAAATCAATTTAGTCTAATGTAACATGTCTTTGATCTCAAATGAAAATAAAAAGCAGTTTGAAACATTTTACAGAATATGCCTAAAAACATTGAATTTGTTGCTTTTGTGTCTACGTGATTCAAATATTAATCGTAACTATACTGTCTATTCCGATCTAAGGTGAGGTGAGAAATGGCTGTGGTTATTTTCTTTTCCTTTGATTTAACAATGAATTTGTCGCTCCGATAAGTCCTTTGCAGCTGATTCATGAAATGACGGGAGCGGATAAATTCAATTTCCCCTGATTTAACATTGCTGCTGTATTGTAAATTTAAACCTCAAGTCAAAGGCATTCTTATGAGGACAGCATAGTATAAATACTGTTGTTTCAGAGGTAATATGCTTTGGTATGTGTTTGAAATTTAATTTCAAGGAAGCGTTTGTTACTCAGAAAAAATAAAGTATTTTTCCATAAGAGTTTATGTCATTTCTTCCGAGACTGATCACGAAAACTTTTTATATTATCAAATCGCAGATAATCTCAGACCCAATATTATACTTTACATATTATAATCGTAAAATCTATTTCGAACGAAGAAAATACTTTGCATTCTCGTTATAATCCATTAATTGTATGTAATTGTACCTAATTATAACGCATAAATATCTCCGACAGTAAACGTACAAAATGCTATTAATACTAGTCCTCCGTAACAAGTGACTCAATAAATCCAGCAGTAAGCATTAATGGATACAAATAATCCACGTTCTTGTAAGGAACTCTTCCGAGGAAGTTTTCTCCCATAATTAATATCATTTTAATTATTGCAGCTAAAGTTGTCTCTGCCCTGGATTCTGTTTTTCTCTAAACGAGGGATTTAGATGGCACGATTAATCACATTCGCCAAGTGAATTAGTATAGGTATTTGTGAATATTTATAAAGGATCTCACGAAGAAACCAGAAGGTACATAATGTGAGGCCCTTCTTACACTACGCTATTTATTAGCTACGCGAATCCACAGTCCGCCAAAACTGATACTGGTTCCTGAAGGAAACGCATAGTAGATGCGTCGCCTGCATACCTGGACAAGATCCTAGGTGCTTGCACATAGCGTTGTGTGAGAACGGCCTAAGAGTTCTTCATATCGCTATACATGTTATACATGAACTCTTAT
This sequence comes from Hesperia comma, assembly GCA_905404135.1. NCBI lineage: Eukaryota > Metazoa > Arthropoda > Insecta > Lepidoptera > Hesperiidae > Hesperia > Hesperia comma. The sequence goes on from FR990024.1 coordinate 16,226,079, forward strand.
TTTGTATCACAAGTCCAGCAAAGGTGCTATCAAAGAGTTTGCGGGAACTTAATGAATTTATTTGAAACGCTCGAAACTTTTTCATAACAATGCATCAGACTGATGACATTTGCTAGGACAAAGTCCAATGTAAAATTATTTTACTGTAAAATCAGTGTAAAGTTCATAAATCAAATAAGTCTCAAAATAACTTTGAAACATCTTTAGTTGAGATCTGATGTCTGAACAGATGCAAAAGTTGATTACATTTTTAACATCTGTCGTTTTATTAAACTTGAAACCTATGACACTTGAAACTTAACAAATTATAAAAGACAGGTTGCAGTAAATTTTATATACCTATCTAAATTTTGGTTATCGTTCGGCAACTAGGTAATAAATAAATAATTAAAGAAAGAAATATGTCTTGATTTCGCTGTTCGAAGATTTTTGTTTGTCTTAATCAAATACCAAACACAAATATTGTTATAAACTTTTTCAAAGCGTGTAATAATAAACAAATATTCGTGTTCAAAAGAGCCTGTTTTATTAATGTGCTAACAATTTTTTGGGGCGTACAACCATTCATTTTGTTTCTCTACGCCAATATTCCAAGGATTTATTTGTTATTGATAAACTCCCTGGACGCCTCGTCGACAAAATATTAAAATTTAATGGCAGCGATGATATTCGAGGTGCCTAGAAACTCTGTTGTTTTAGCTGTCTCGTCGATTTTTACAAAATGAGGTCTAGAGTTTTATCACAGCTTTATCGATATTGTCATTTAAATAATGGTTTATCAACTTTAATATGTTACTGGAGCTTGACAGCTGTCACTTGTCATCTGATGATATTCACAATGCTGATTTGAGACTGAAGAACAAAGATTAACTGGACACAGTGTATAAAATAGCCTACTACGATCAGCTGGTCGTCTCGAAGGACCAATAATATCATTGGGTGCGAAATTTACTTGAACCTAAGCCATGGCTTAGTAAAAGTATCTGTAGTATTATTGAAATAAAGATCTTTGTATGCAGTAATCATAATTATGCACTTTTATTTTAAGTTATACAAAGTTCAGAACGTCCATTACAAATCATCTAGTATACGCTTTGACAGTAGTAGTCTACAGATAATATAGGCAGTATATCATTATCTTAGTTACAGAGTAATAATCATAGATACCATATTATACCTTACAACAGTATCTATTATAGAAGAGATGAGGAATTAATTATAACGAGCTGTGCCCGTGACTACGTTCGCGCGTGCGAGGTGTTTTAGTTAGACGTTTAGCAGTACCGCTAACAAAGTTAATAGGAAGCTATTGCACCTACAATAAGGTTGTATGGTTGTAAGATCTAACCATAAAACTGAGGGTTCCATCTTCATTTACAGCAAAGTAAAGTAAGAATTTTCAAGATACAAAAATATAAGCAAACCTTTTCAAACATTTACCGACATATACTTATGTACAACTTGTTTGTAATTTTTTGAGTGGAAGTGAATAAAAACTTATTGTAAGTTATTGTATCTGTCTCTCTGTAGTGTCTGTTTTTCTGCTTGCCCGGACTAATAAAACTTTCACTGAATTAAATGTTTTTTCTAAGTAGCTTTCTTAAAAACTGGAAGACAGAGAAGATTAAAGAACAACATAGCTACATTTTAACCCGATTTCCCACGGGATTGGAATTCACTGCGAAAAATCTACACGCGTAAAGTCGCGGGCCTGTTAGTGTCAAGTATGAATAATTACCATACATGCGATGTTGTAATAAAGTAGAAGACTATCGGTAAGGCAAAATGGTTAGGTACTATGTCGGATCGTCGTTCCAAGGGTCCAGGGCTCGATTTGAAGGAAGACAGAAATTTGAATTACCGAAAGAATAATTTTATCTATACTAATATTATAAAGCTGAAGAGTTTGTTTGTTTGTTTGGTTGAACGCGCTAATCTCAGGAACTACTGTTTCGAATTGAAAATTTTTTTTTGTGTTGAATAGACCTTTTATCGAGGAAGGCTTTAGGCTATATAACATCATGCTGCAACAATTAGGAGGGAAGAAATAATGGAAAATGTGGAAAAAACGGGGAAAATTATTCATTCTCGAGGGCTTTCGTTGCATGCGTTGCGAAAACGATTCAAGATACCAAAAATATATGTATGAAAGAATTATTCCTCTTGAAATGATCTAAAAAAATGTCCACGACAGTATATGTCTATCTTTTAAGATTAACACACTAGAACCGTTTTTATGGTAATCAAATTTGGTCGAACCCACTGCCATAACGAACTTGCCGCGTTTCCAAGTTTAATCTGAATTAATCTTGCTGTGATCCTTTGCTACTTTGCTATTATTTTGTCGTAAGCTTTATTTCTAAGTTTAATTTAATTTATCCTGATATAATTTTGGTGATAGTTTATTATCTTCCCGAAATTCCTACGGGAACGGGACCTACGCGGTTGATACTTACGGGTCCCGAAGCGAAGCGAGGGCGGTTCGCTAGTAATTTGATATTTTGACAAGTTAGCGCGTTAATTAACGCGTTAAGACGCAGGTGTAGCCGTTGCATAGGTATTTTTTTTCACAGAATATCAATTCTAGGTATGTCCTGTGCATTTAGGCTAGGTACAAGTTCTTGTTATTAGTAAGAGTTATTACGAATATCGATGTTTGTATAATCAGTTCCTCCCTAAACCGGTCAAGCGAAAACCTTTGCAGCTTGTTTTTATGTGTATATTTTCTCGTACAAACACTTATTTTTCGCGGCACGCTTATAAATCATCTGATGCTCGTACATTATGCTCTTACGTGGAAACTGGTTTGTATACCACAGAATAGGTGCAAAATGATGAATGTTCTGATTCGCCTTATATCATTTTACGTAAGCTATAGAGATTTGTAGTTAGATTACTAGCTGTTGCGTGCGACTTCGTTCGTACGTTCGTTTCGTTTTCACGCGTCTCTCCGATCCCGCGGTAACTCCGGGATCAAAAATGGCCTATATATTGCTTCAGAAACTCCTCTATCTCACATTGAAAGTCTCATACAAATCTGCAAAGTCTCATGCAAATGAAGGATTTTAATAAACATTTTTGATGTCATACTCAACACCACTTCATACCATATTATACTATTTTCATTCAATAGCGCATTATTCGACGGTATTGTCGATAATTATTTTTGTGGCGCTTACTGTAACATAACTATAAAATATCTTAACATTACCTACTTTTAACAAATAATATTATTTCGTATACATATATAGGTATAGGAATAGAAATATTAATAAACTAAGATAAAAATATATCTAAAATAGTTTGTACATACCTACTTGAATCTTTATATTCCGTCGTCATTACACTTATGACATTCAAATTAGAACATTCAACAAAAGTTTATACACAAAACAACGTCGGCAGTCATTGAATAATTCAGATTCGAGGCGCATCGTCAGAATTTATGACGTCAAGCAAAGTTTTGATGGAGGGTCCTCGGATGCTACAATTACTTGAATTATGAACATATACGGGGCCGAATGACAACAGTTGTTGAAGCTGTGTTGACTGCCGTTCCCTGGAGGAAATGTCTTGAACTTGATACGAGCGTAACTTGTATACTAGTAATAAAATTGTGACAGGGTTAACTCTGCAACATGTAATATTTTTTGGATGAAATTTAGGTTTTGGTAAGCTTTGTTGCTTTTTTCTTCTACGTCTTTGGGATGATTTTTTATTTCGCTACACACTTATAGCCACCTGCACCCACATTGGGATTCCCTGTGACATGGGGGCCATGGACATTACACAAGCCAAGGACACACCCAGATCGAGAACGGAAGTTTAATCTCATCATTCGCTGGAAATGGAACCCAGGACCCTTGGAACAGCGAACTAACATGTTATCCATTGCGCCATTTAGGAATATTGTTTCTAATTTTAAGGACAACAATTGAAGTTAATAAATACAAATACTCTCTTGTCTTACAAGTTTGTAAGAAGCACCGCGTTTAACTATTCAAATTACCGCATTAGAGATTCGTACCTCAAGTGGAAATAATTATGATTACACGTTTTCGACATTAAAACTCAAGAACTCGTATTTCTTTAATAATTCCAGTACCGACCTTAAATAATTTAGATTCTGGAGGAGATGCGACCGTCAAGCAAAGTTTTAGAGTTTTGACACAGGTCCTGATTTCGATGGACGAGTTTAACCGGTTGTATTCAACTATCAAGAATTTAATCCAACCCTTCGAATTTTTTATAGTAGGTATAGATTTTTTATGTTGAATTTACAATAAAAATATAAGTTTTTAAAGTGCTTTTTTCAATTGTTATTTATGTTGTCTGACAAGACTTTAATTCTTTTCATAAACAAAATGTTTTACGCCAGTTTAAAACATGTGATCTAAAAATGTGATCAAATAATATAAAACAATCATTTTACCGGTGCAAAATGGGGGCGATTAACAAGAAACTGTAAAAATATTTTAATCACATGATTACCACAGCGAAAGAAACATTTGTTTATAGTTATTTTTTTAAGTTTTTATTATTGCAAAAACACAAAATCAAAATTAAATATCAGGTAAATTACGACATAAAGTCTTACCTAATTCTTGATTAGACAACTAATTATATTTATCATTCACATCAATAACTTAAAAATATAATATTCAATTTATTACTCATCAGCTAATGTAATTATGTCTCAAAAGATTTATGAGTAGCAGAATATTTGTAATAATTGAGATTCTGAGTTCCGACTTACGGTTGTACGTCAAACAATGTTTTGATGAGGGACCCCGGGCGATGGGGACGTCGGTACACGCAAACACCCCGGCAATTAATAAATGTTTTCTATTTGTGAGTACTCTTCATCAATGTTAGTATCGGGGTTCTGTTAAAAGAGGTAAAGAGGTACTTTTTCGGAGTTATGTGCGTTTTAAGCATTTAAATGTCACTTGCTACTAAGGGTGAAGGAGAACATCGTGAGGTAACCTGCATGCCGGACAGTTCGCAAAACTGAAAGGTGTGTGAAGTCCGCCAATCCGCACTTGGCCAGCGTGGTGGACTAAGGCCTTAACGTTCTCATCCTGAGAGGAGACTCGTGCTCAATAGTGGGCCATGATGAGTTGAGATGATAAAAGAGGCAATAGGAAACATTTTTGCGTGCTATTAGCATTCACTTTTTACAAAAAATATAAAAAATATAATCGCGCAAATTTATACAGGACTATGACTATGACAACAGTTTACGAATTAATGTGACTTTAAATATATCGCAATTGAATCTTTTTCTCTAGAAAAATAACATGTACTTAACTAAAAATATAAGGATTGCTGAAGTAAGCATTCTGTACGATGTATTACTTTAACAAAAACCGAGGAATATTATCTGTAAGTGTACGTGCCATTGCTATAGTCAAAGAGCTTGTGGCTATTTTAGAGCAGGAAACAAACGAGAAGCCACGTAAATAAAGAGAAAATATTAACTTTCGATTTCGTCAAAATAACGAAATAGGTTTACTTACTCGTATGTAAAATATTTGACATCCACACTTGAAATCTCTATTTCAATTTTGTTCTACCTTTTCCATTACAGAACTAAATCTTCGTGTTAAGAATGAAAAATAATTGCTTTTTACAAAAAAAATAACCGACTTCAATCTTGATAAGTAGAGATAACTCAAAAACTACTCGCCAGATGGCACTCAATTCAACATATAGGTGTAAAGTTCTCGTCACTACAAATTAATCAAGCCCAAACACTAGATAACTGCAGTAAATCGTTGAGGAGTTCCCTCGACTGTCTTTCAGCTTCATCAGATCGACTCCAGATTTTCATGAGATGGTAGCGCTTTAATGTACTTATGATAACATGAACAAACACACTAGTTGTCCATACAATTTTCGAAAGTTCCCCTCGATTTCTCTGAGATGCTATCATCAGATTCTGGTGTCCTTTTCAGGGGACCCCACTGCGCATATCTACTTTACAACAAAAAAAGAATTATCAAAATCGGCCTATAAACGACGAAATAATCGCTGAACGTACATAAAAAAGCATATATACGGTCGAATTGAGAACCTCCTTTTTTGAAGTCGGTTAAAAAAAATATATAAACAAGATATTGAAAGAGTAATACAGAAAACTGTAAAATCAATTTGAGTTTTGTACTAAGCCTTCATAGCCGGTTGACTATTTTTTAAATACTTAATAAATAATAATCTATTATAGTAGGCTCGCGTTTGATATTGAATTCGTTTTGATTGCATGCCACAGCAATGCCAGCTTTCCGCTCTTATAATTAACGTACAATGCAGATTGCGGCGAGAATTTAAAATGCCATTAGTAAATTTTGACTTCATGCCAAATTATACTGTGAGCGCAGGTAATAATTTTGTTTCAGCGGGGAGTGCCAATTCCATATTCACGGCGAGTCAGGTATAAGTAAGATAACTTTTATTGGATGCGTAATAATCATATACTTAATGTAAGGTACAAATAACTTTTGATAAAATAGAACCGACTTTAACGCCGAAAAGTAAAAATCGGTTCAGTTAAACGCGGTTAATATTCCTAAATCGTTCTCCTAAGTCTGATAAACACGATGCTGAAAACCGTACCAAAATCGTTTCAGCCAAAAAATATGCCTAGAACCTTCTCCTAAGTCTGACTAATACAATGCTGGAAACCGCATCAAAATCGGTTCAACCAAACGCGAGGTAATCGCGCACAAATATACATGCGTACATACAGGTCAAACTGAGAACCTCCTTTTTTGAAGTCGGTTAAAAAATAGACGTTGTTATCGCAAATAATGAAATGATTGTCGGCTCCTGGACTACGACATGATAGATCGAGCACATCAGAAACAAGAAGCGATATGCGCAGTGATAAATTCACTGGCATAAAGGAGTGTATTGGGGATTAGGGCCTGTGAGTAGCTGCTGGCTCTAACCCTTACTTCGATTGTATCATATTTACTATATTCATACTTACGCTTTTTATTCGATAAAACAGGGGCAGACAATAAAGCTAAGAGTAACTTTATCTATAGATCGGGAGTATATTTTAAGGGGTACCTTGTAAATAATCGCAAGTTACTTGTAATAATATGGTAGGTTTTTACCGTGTATACCTAACGAGTAGTAACTTACCATTTTCTATACACCTGACTGGCCGATTTTGTTTTCCTAGAAAATTACAATAAATGATAAATACTTTGATTTTTCACGAAGGACTATTGAATTTTTTGGAAACATAATTGCAAATTGTATTTTATTTATAAGATTGTAAATAATGTTTAAAGTGAAGTTTATCAAAGAATTTTACTGTTTTCTTTCCAAATCCCCCCAGAGCGGGTCAATATACAATATTTTTCGCTATAGTGAACTTGTTTGCAAGTCACGTCGCTCCCTTCACTAATCTGTCTCTCACGGACATGTCTATTGACAGAGCAATTCAGATGGATCTATACGAGAGGCTCCTTGTAAACAAGCTTTGTCCTCACGACTAAGTATTTTTAAGAGATTGTATGTCACTGACAGGGGATATGGTTATATTGTTGGTTTTTCGCCAGACAATAAGGGTCAAATTACCTAATAGGGATGGTAAATATCCGTCATTATTTCTTATTTAATTCAATTGAAATAGAGCATTTTTTTCACGCATCTTGTAGGTAGGTACCCGGTGATAAAAATTACAAATCTACTAAAATTAGAAATGCGAAAGTAAGTAACTCTATCTGTTATATTATTATTTTATTATTTATATTTTTAGGCTTGAACTTACTGCTAAACTGGTTTAGATTATATTTCGTATGGAGGTGTACTTTGAGACTTGGAAAAGGGATAGTTTTTAAATAATTATGTTTTCTAGGGAATATACCTACCTATAGGTAAACGATATTTTTTTCGTTTTCCGACCCGCAGGCGAAGCCGCAAGCTGAAACTATGTATAATTGTATATATTGTTTTAATAGTGTCACGATCCAGCAACTTTTTAGTAGGTACAAAGAAAGTCAAAAATACAGTAACCAAAATCTATCTCTATTTAGCAACAAATGGTGGACATTCGTGATATTTTACTTGCTAATAAGGGTATAATTTTACGATTTGTACGACCATTGTGTTGTTTATGTTGGCAATTAAAAGTAGATGTATTTATAAGTTAAAGAAGTGTTTATTATTGTACCCAAAACAATAAATAGAATTTTACTTTTGTTATGTCAGTAGATTGTATGAAAAAGTGCTTTGCGCCGATTTAGGTATATTCAGTAGATGATATATTATATTCCTCGACTGATGACTATATTGAAGTATGTAATAACTTGACCGAAAATTACTCATTGTAAGTATCTACTATTAATTATTAAGTCATTTATATTTTTCTGTAGACATCTTATCGTAATAAATTAATGAACAATGACCCGATAATACTTCATATTACTGAGTAGTTCAAAGTGAACAGTACTCTGAAACTGTGTCACGGTATTAAGTCATCTTTACGAGCCTTTGGTGCTCTCAGAGCATACTTTAAAGTAAAGTGGGCTCTTGCTTGTTTACTTCGGGGAAGTCTAACATTGGCATTCTGTACTTAATGTGTGAGAAAATGCTCCATATTTTGTCAATAGATAATATAGTTTTACAAAATTGATACTTGGCCTTTTTTTTCTGTTCGTGTTGTTACTTTGGAAAAAATAAAGACTGTACCGATTCATGGTATACCTATAATACACGACAAATTGACATGGCTTTTTTCTAGTGATGTGGCTTATATCGATATAGTTTATATCGATAATTTTCTCACGCAACAAAATAACATAACATCAATTAAATAAAGTTTATTATAAGTTAAATGAAAATGAATCAGATTTATTCAGTTTAGGCTATTGTCGTACTAGCACTTATGATTACATTAAATTAATATTGTTGATAGACAGATAAATAAATATTTAAATAATTTTCATGTAGATACGGAATGAGCTAGTAAAAAGATTTACAACTATGTTGTTAAAAAATATATTTCATTCATCGCAATCAATATCAAATGAGCTCATACTAACATCGCTACAAGCACTTTGTGACTCTTCGTCACTAGTATCTCCGACTTCTATGATAAAATCTTAAGCTACCGTAGTAATTTTAAAACATAACAACAAACAAAAATGTGATTGAAATTAAAATCGATAAACGCGGTCGATATAGGCTCGCGCGTTACTATTACTAAGGCGCGCGCGGGTGACGTGCGGCATGCGGGCTGTCCCTTCCCCCGCGTCTCACCTCATACTTACCCCGGAAGCCATGTCGATCAGTCGCGTACTATACTTTTACTTTCTTCAAGATAAATATACTCCGTTCGTTTTCGATCAGGAAATCGGTATTATTGCATATCACACAAATGCCAGCTTTCTGTACATTTAAAGATGGACGGCGGGATCTAAAAATGCCCGTAGTAATTTTTGCAATTTTTAAGCAAATATAATAAAATAGTGTTTAGTTTGGTTTTGGAAGGAGTGGCATTTGTATATTTAACTTCATACAGTCACAGCTTTCTTGATTGATTAAAATTGTTGTCTTATTATTATTAAAAATATTAACTTTTTTGTTAAAAAAACACTGACTTCAACATCGACAAGCAGAGATAACCCAAAAACTATTCATAAAATGCCTCTACACTACACGACAAGCACTAACTTTTGAACAAAAAAAGAATAATTTAAATCGGTGAACCGAGTAAAAAGTAATGTGTCGTAGAAAAATGAGTAAAAAAATACGAAGTCGAATTGGAAATCTACTTCTGAAGTTGGTTAAAAATTTATAAAGCGTGTGTTAGGTATATTTATTTTAACTTTATTATTTATAAAATAAAATGTAGGTACATTATAGGTATCTCTATACTTCTCGAAAATTTGATCGACATGTGATTGAAGATGAGGAAAAGGTGTTCGATTTCCAGCGAGTCGGAAAGAATGATGGGGTATTCATGGTGTTGGCTCTTATCATATCCTTTGTCCATGGTATCGACGACACAAGGAATCCAAGTGTGAAGCTATGAGTGTGTACTATGCAGCATTAATATACCGTTTACGGGTAATATTCCATAATGAACATAATGATATTGAACAACTCTGAGAGGACTCGGAAGACATTCTCTAACTTGAGTCGTCGAGAAAATGAATATTGCCACTCCTCTAAACACAAGTTTATAACGAGTGCTCAAAGTTCAATTTAGCTTGTAAGCAAAATTTACTTAAGTCAATTCTCGCCATCATTCTACAATGAACCTTATTTACAGGAGCGAAATAAATAAATAAACAAATAAATAAACGCTAACACACTCATACCCTCGCAGTAGGTTACTAGGTACCTGTGTCGCGGGTGGCATGGACTACACATATAACACATCACAATTACACCCATGACCCGAGTACAAATATTTATCTGCCACATAAATATCTGCCCCGGCCGGGAATCGAACCCGGGACCCCTCGCGTCGCAGGCAGGGTCGCTACCAACTAGGCTACAGGGTCGTCAAACTCAGTCGTCAGCGAAAAGCTATCATTTGTGTGGGTTTCCATTACAACGAATTTCATATCGAACGTGAACGGAGCATAGCTAGTCATAAAAGCCTTGTCTAAAACATATAGCAGTAATAACCAGAACTTCGTGCAAACCTGATGTTCTAAATTTTTGTTTGCTCGGGCTATCGAAATATGATACGGGCAGTAGCCATTACGGCCATTAGTGTCGAAGCAACATACAGCAACGTAGAGCAACTAGTAAAATATAACTGGTGCGGGGCTGTTACAACTTTAGTGCACTTTGCCAAAACATTCGGACGGCCAGCGCCAGCGGTACTTGGTATGCGATTCTAGTACGTGACGGATCGTGATTCGTGATGTTCTATACAAAGACGGCGATATTTTTGTGCCAATTACTGACACAATCGTTACTGACACAATTCACACAATGTCATATTCCATCCCCAGGGTTGGTGGGGTAAAATAAGGATTGGGAATGTGCTTGAAATTCCCTCAAAAATACTTCAACGCAGCTAGTATTACATAAATGTATTTCCAAGCTTAATTATTTCTCTTCTTGCAACAAAAAGAATTCGTTATTCCAACAAAGATTTGCAAGCGAATAGTTAGTTATGCTAAGCCAGCTTACTATCGGCGGTTGGCGGGCTTAATAGCCAATTTGTGTTGTAGAGCAATAGCTCACCTGCACAGCAACTCGTGGAGTCGATTCATTATGCTGAATCTGAATAACTGCCTCTTCTTAACATGTTAAATATGCCTTGTAAAATCAGTAGCGGTGGGCTACAGCAAACAAGCTTACTGGAACATTTTAGTTAAGTAGCTAACTATGTACATAATGTTAAGATGATATTCTTTCTCGCATTCTTATTAAATGTAGCGTAAGCGTTTTTGGAATAAACATATCTTCATCTTCTTCTTATTCTAGAGTCAAAAAACGAGCAGACGAGCGTTGACCATGATCAATAGTAATTCCACTATCGCCCGTGCATGAAAGAAAGAAGGAAGAAGAAAGAATGAACGACAACGCGTTTGACGACTCGTTCCAGGAAGAGGTTATTAACCTAGCCTTGGGCTTGGGTTCAAGGGAAATCAAGCAGGGACCGGCTTCAGCCATCTATTAAGAAATCCTGGTCTGCTGTCATGGGATTCAAGAGAGTATACTGTCCTAGTACCTACTATGGTCACGAGAGTGGGTAAGGGATAGGGCAGGAATATGTCTGGTTTCCATAAATGGTGTTTTCATTCACACCTCATCAAGAAAAAACATTATTTCACTTCAAACTTCTCTTTACTGCTGCTTCTTCTTTTTCTTGTTTCCTCTTCTTCTTCTTCCCTTGTCCTCCTTATGGACTCGCTTCTGAAACTGAACTATGTTCCATAAATAGACCTATTTTGGTCTTAATACCTACTATTATACGCAAAAGAGGCGCGCATTTACGAGATTAATTTAGTTACCTGTACCGACGATAATTCAGCGACTAAATTCCGCGTAATCGACTTATAATTAAAACTTATTGATTGGAAATGGCAGTTTCCAGCAAATACTGATTTTACCTAATAGTTGAATCTGTTTAATTATTCACGAACTCATTCAATACTGTATGAAAGGCAGTAGAAACGTCATTTTATATCGGCATTTGTAAGTGCGTATACAGTCCACATAAAAATGCATCGAGGAGGTAAATTAAAAAGATAAAACATAATCACTTTAAAATATTTCCCCTTTTTAAGATAAAAGAGGACATTATAAGCAGACGAGTCATCTGAGGATAAGTGGTCACCATTGTCCCTGAAGATAGCGCACCATTGTCCACGGACATAAATAATACCAAAGGCATCACTGACCTTTTGCTTCTCGACAAAAAAAAGAAAACCAAAACAATATATTGGCTTTCAAACAAACACACTTTGCAACTGGAACACAAGTTGTTTTGCGGTTGACTCAAGCGGAAAGGGTACCTAGCTAACCAACCAGCCAGCGGGTAGCTAAATTTTAAAATATTCGCGCTAGTAAGTACTTTAAAATTCTTGTATGTACCCAGGCGTAACCTGAACTTTCGGTGCGTATCCGTAAATCCTTCGACTTACCTACACACGTAAAATACGCCAAATCTACGCACCAAGAAAAAACATGTACAGTCCCAACATAAAACAGGAATGTAACGTTTCAAATAGTTGGAAAGCGCATAAATTCTGACCTATAAACGTCCTGTGCAATCGCTGTGAATAGAGCAAACACTACACGTATAAATATTGCTGGAACACGGACACTGAACAGGATACTGTAAACCGAATATATTTTATATGCTGACGTAAGTAAGTAGATCGGTGGAGTCATTCAGGCGGGACCAAAGCGTAAACATTCATGTCATTCAAATTATACGTAAAATGTGCTTATTGCGTATATTTCCAGGATCTGAATTAATAAATAAAGGTTTTTCGATTGACAGGTTTATCAGGATATTCTGTGAATTTTCTTATTTTCGAACCAAATAAGATTTAAATTAAACCGACTAGCCTTTTAAATATCAATGATGCGTTAACAATAATTCGCGCGTCATTATTAATATTTTGTGTCTCAAAATAAAAAGGAATAAGTACTTAGTTGTTACCTCATTTCATGTATTTGCGTCATTTAAATACTTATCTAAGCTGTTGTAAAGTAGCTAAAGAGCTATCCTGATACAGTGTCCTAAGAGATCGACTGCTTTGGGGAAAATTTCTCATCTATCATTCCATTTCTACGTATCCAAAGTTTCCGTAAGTTACATTGAAACTCTCAGTTTGGTTCTTGGTATTACTTTACCTACTAAGTTATCCCGAGATTATGAATAGAGAAGTGCTTCGAGTGCAGTGATAACAGGTAGCTTATAAACAAAAATTGCTTCTCCTGTTACGAAGAGATAATAATTATAGCGTTCTTAACTAATAGTGGGCTGAAGTTAGGCGAATATGTATACTATTCAAACCAAGATATCGTATTATGGAATCTCTTTAAAAAATAACTCTTACCGCCACGCCGCCGCACCGTTAGAACAGCGGTGTAACTATCCACTGAAACTTGAAGGGGCCAACGCTGTATCATAATGCCGGGACTGTGTGCTACGCTCGATCTACTGTCCCAGGGCGTGGCCTCGACAGAGGCGGTCATCAATATTGAGCCTTCCGTCCCGTTCCGAATATTTTAACGAGGTTTTCTTTCTCTAGGATAATTCACTTCCATCACGAGAATTTGCACCTCCGCACCTCCAAGATTCATTCACAATGCCCTCGGCTACAACGCTGGCAACAGTCGCCCTTGCCGCTCCTCCGCATGAGCGGAAGCCCAAACTAGACCCTCGCTCACTCCTCCATTTGGTAGTCCCTTAGCTTCACCACACACACTTCATTTCACATGTGTCGACTCCCTCGGCTGGGAGAGTAGGTTATGCCTAGTTCAACTTCGATTACCATTAAATTAAGCTAATTCAAAATGAGTTCCCGAACTTCTGTTATAATTAATTAAATAATATTATCATTTTCTTTTTACAACGAATCCATACTAATATTATAAATGCGAAAGTCTGTCTGTCTGTCTGTCTGTCTGTCTGTCTGTCTGTCTGTCTGTCTGTGACGTTTTCACGGCTAAACCACCGGTGCGATTTGGATGAAATTCGGAATGAAAATAGTTGAAGACCCAGAGTCACATATAGGCTACTTTTTTTTTCAAAAATCAACCCCTAAATGCTTGAAATAGGGGATGAAAGTTTGTATGAAAAATCTAAACCGCCTGACCGATTTAGATGAATTTTCCCAGGAAGATAGTTGATGACGTATCTTCTTCCCCACTTCCCCGGTTTGCGATATAAACGAATTCCACGCGGGCGAAGCCGCGGGCAAAAGCTAGTAATATTATAATAACGATGATAACTATAAAACCAAGTAGTTTATATTATCAAATGTAACCGTATCGGACATGACCGCTAACAAACATAGCGTTCATTTTACGATAATGCGAAGTTTCCCTTCACGAACGCCCGAACCCAGCTACACAATAGCCGATGCTGCCGAGTGCTGCTACATTAAAATGATTTACAGATGACATGCAGCTGCTCGTCAGCTTATAAACTGCGATAAGGCCCCGCTAACAATGGATGCAGTAAAGTAAACCCAACAGATGGCCTAAATGGAAAATTAACGCTTAACGAGCAAAATCTAGCGCTGACTCCGGTAAGCTATGAAATATTAAGCGCTGAATAAATTTCAATGCACTAAACTCGTATTGGGCGGATGTTAGTAATTGGTCATAAATGCTGCAGCAGCATATCAAGCGGTTTGGCTACGTGAAAGCGGAAATGTTGAGAATCCATACTAATATTTTAAATGCGAAAGTCTGTCTGTCTGTCTGTGACGTTTTCACGGCTAAACCACCGGTCTGATTTGAATGAAATTCGGAATGATAATAGTTGAAGACCCATAGTCACACACTACTTTTTTTTTTAAATCAACCCCTAAAGGCTCGAAATAGGGGAAGAAAGTTTGTATGAAAAATCTGCACCGCATAAACGAGTTCGATGATTTTTCCCAGGAAGATAGTTGATGACGTACCCCCTCCCTCACTTCCCTGGTTCGTGATATAAACGAATTCCACGCGGGCGAAGCCGCGGGCAAAAGCTAGTACGATTATAAAATGATAGGTAAGGGACCGTTTGGGGCGATATATTACTGTGTGCCTACTTGGAGACTTGGGATAACGTACTTGTGTAATGGAGTAAGATAATATTTGGTGTTAGCTCGTATAGAGTGAAGTCTGAATGCCTTTGTTGTTGAACGAATAGTCTCGTGTTCGATTCCCGGTTATTATTGTTCTCACCAGATAATTTCTACGGTCGGATTGATTGTAATTTGTTAATTTTTTTACAAATAAAATATATTACCTAAATGAAAACAAGTAAAGATAACTCAAAAAGCCCTGATCAGATCTGATGTTGATGATTTTTATTCTGAAACATGGATTTATTAATAAAAATAATAAAATGCCTTAAATAAATGACAAGAAACTTTTAACACGCGTGTATCTAATTATTAGGTTATCGAAGCGAAGCGACAGTGGACAGTGTATATTTAATAAAACTTAATAGTGGCTTTACGTGCCAGCTTACTTATTTTGGTGACGCCTTTTCAAACATTAAATGTTTTCTTAGCTTGGATCAGAATTAGAATTCTAAAACCTCTACAAACGTGTTTCATGATTGAGTACACCGCGTGCTTTCTTCGTGTTTAACTTTTGTAAAAACAACCGAAAATATATAAACAAAACTAGTAATGTGTCCTCGCTGCACTTAAAATATACCCTAAACAAATTACTTAAAATATACCCACACAAAAATGTTGCTATACACTTTTATCAGGCGTTTTTTGAATTGACCCGATTATCTTTTGATGAATAGTGAAAAAAACCATAGTATATATTTTTCTTTCCATTAAACACCGGGATCTAATGCATTAATTAACTTGTACAGAGGGTACATACCATACATGTTCATAATAGTACATTTGTATCCAATAGTATACGTATAATAATAATATAAATATACCTTTAACAGTTTTTCTTGAATATCTTCCATGAGTATACATCGAACAGTTACAGTTTAATTATTTGTATCTACAGATATACTCGTACATGAATAAAATAAAGCGATTGAATTGATAAACTTAAACGAATTAGACTGTTTGTAGTCTAAGCCGATTGCGGTTGTTTTGATACCGTGGTTGTTTCATAAAACTTTAAAACTTGATTCAGACGTATCAAGATTAATTATGAACGTCTGGATAGCTATCTCGTTAATTATAGCGAGTTGTTAGAGCATTAATTTCTGTTCAACGTTCGCGAGCACTCGATTTATAACGATCGCAGAGTGAAATACTAGGCCTTTTAAAACAGGCTTCCTTCAAATCTTAGGTCTTAGCACTGAAGACGATTTGTACTTGATTAAATTTTGGCTCAATTTTGTTATTAATTGGTACTTGGTTTTCGAATAGAGTGATATTCTGTAGGGGTGGCGATTATTTTGGAGTTTCTTGTATTCGGAAATATTGTACAGAAATCTAATCAGCAATCAATGAGTTTAGTGACCACTACTAACAAAATCTTGACGTGAAGTTGGTTCCAGTTGTTATCGTTTTATAGCAGTCGTTAAGTTATGTCGGAGGCCCTAAAAAATCTGACACTTGAGCTTCGCGGGGAAGTATGTTTAGGCCTCCTAAGTGATGGAAAGAGACTAATGTTCAGTTGTTAGTCTTAACACTTGAATGTCGAAAATAAGGAGAAACATTAGTTCTGTGATTTAAACTTCGCCAAAGCTTACATTTGCGATCAGATAATTTCACTTTGCTTAAATTCGACATTGCAGTTGTAGAAGTACCAACATGAGAGAACTAATGCTACCATTAAAGTTTACTACTAAATTAATGATAACAGGTACCTACCTATGTAGGTACTTTCACACACTCCTAGGGGGTATTATTGTATTCGTGTTTTTAATATACTTAGCTTGTCTTGTCCTCATGTACAGACATATTATGTACCTACGCATGGTATGTACCGGAAACATCTAAATGTTTCCCAACTGGAAAAGGTCTTATTAACTTGAAAAATTTCAAAGAGGTTAATGAAAATGCTAATACCATCCTCAGAATTGACTCCACACAAGGAAACTCCACAACGGTTAGCTGCACAAAATACTTACATATTTATTTCATTGCATTTTATACTTTAATTATAGTTTCAATAATTCTTCTCTCTATCTACTCTCTTTGTCTATCCGAAAACGCACCGGTGTGATGCCTTTGATTTTCTGATATTAAGGTCTATCAGATGAATAGTATGTTCGTTCATTGCCTAATTACTGTAATTACTATTAACTGTAATTAATTACTATTAATTACAGTTAAATGTACCGTAATAATTACCATTGATTATACGGATCTGGTGACAAGTGAAATCAGTAGCGGCTAATTACTGAATATAATATAATCTCATCTCGAAATAAGCTTTGAGTTTGAGTTACGCAGTACATAATTACCGTGATAAACTGATCGCAGGATCTGATTAAATGGGTGTTCAGAAGTATCACAGCCTATTATATCTTTACAAGAAAAATCTGACTAACATCGACTGGTAATAAGTAAAAACATTATCAACGTAGTCGAAGTCAATATAATAAGAATTATTAGAGATAACTCAAAAACTACTTACCAGATGCCTCTCTTTATATGGGGCCAGATAGGTTCAGCCAGTAAAAAGTTATGAGGTTACACATAAAAAAATCGTGGCCGGCAACGCGTTGGTGCAACGCCCCTGGTGATACCAATGTCCATGGACGAGGGTGACCGCTTACCATCAGATGACCCGTCTGCCCGTTTGCCTGCTATAAATGCTATAAAATAGTAACACCGGTTTTTGCATCGGAAGTTGAAATTATTTTATTAACATGTTTCAAGTTACAACAACGCTCCACTATGCTATATTTCATTTAGGTATGTCGAGATGGCGAAGGTAAACGTCGTCACATTTTCTAAGCTCTTAGCTCAAATTACTCGCTCTTCAAAGCACAATCGATTACTGAAAATGATGGATTTTCCCGCTCCTAGCTCACCTTAGCCAATTCCCTATGAAAATATGTATAGCGCCTTCGGTGTTTTGTTTACAGTGAATAATAATACAAGCACAGCGAGCTCTCGTCGCCTGTGGCTCCTGATGACGAACCTCGGAATCGGTTCGAAACTAGTCGGGCGAATCCGACAAAATAATATGCTTTATTACAAACTAATTGGAGAAGGCTTCAAGAAGAGAGTTAATTAATAGGATTTTACTGAATTATTGCGTCGTTTGAATAACGTCAAGAACTTAATTTCTAGTAACTTTCAAGTGGCATTGTTGTATTTAATAATTAACTTTTAACGAAAAATGATGATCAAAAAATTGATAAGAGGTTATAACTCAAAAACCACCCATCAGACGTGGCTCAAATTTATGTGGGTCCAGGCACAAAACGCCAGCTTTCGAATACAAAAACAATCATGAAAATTGCAACACACAGTAAACTCAAAAACTATCCACCAGATGTCGCTAAAATTTAAATGACCCTACACAACAAGTACTTTTTAACGACGTTCGGACGACACTACCTTTCGAATAAGAAGAATTAGGTATCGAAATCGTTTCATCTAGTACAAAGTCTTTTTGAAGTTGGTTAAAATAGTCAATGAATAAGCTGCGAAGCACTAAGAGTATGCTAATAAGTATACGCACGCATTGTTGCCGTGTTGCAAACGACCTGTCGAAATAGTTAGAACTAAAGCTTCTAAAACAAATTACTTTCGAGAACTAAGATGAGAATCATCTCGCAAACTCACAACCAAGCATCGCAAGACTCAACATCCTTCTTGTGAATCAAATTTAAGCACAAACTTTTTCCCTTTCTTTTACATACATTAAAAGTTACTCCATATATTGTAATTTTGTGGTTTAACGCCAAAACCTTTTTAATATAGACGTCGACGTAAAAGTTTATATTTAGGTACACGAAGCATAGGGGCTTTGCTGAATACAGATTTAGGAATCCGTCAGTCAAAGCGATACAAGACTGAGTGACACTTGGTTAATGCCTTTTATAATGTCAATAATGACATATAAACGTGTGCTGCTTCGAAAAACACCCTCCATTTTTTGCCGCGAGCGTAAACAACATGACCTTTTAAATTGGGCTGTAAATTATAGCGATACATGAATTTGTAAGCGAATTAAAAATTACGCTAGTAGCTCCTAACGGGGAATATGATAATTAGCCGATTGCCAAACATATTGAAAAATCAATAATTACGTTCAACATCGAGAGCAATTAACGACAATTGATTCTGATTGCACGTAAAGCCATCGGTCCCGGTTGTTATCGATAGATAGCAGTCGTAAAACCACGTCGAAGCCTTCACCAATCTGCGCTGGAGGAGCGTGGTGGAGTATGCTCTAGGCCTCCTCAATAGTGATGAGAGATGAGACCCGTGCTCAGTAGTGGGCCACTAATGGTTTGAAGCAATTTATATATATTTTTTCTGGTAAAAAGTCGTACATAGGTACATGAGTTTACGATGACGTGGTAAACCTTGAGGCAAAATACTCCAATATTCTAACTTTATCAGGTTTCAATCATCGGATTACAACATAAACTTATGTAATAAGGTTGTCTAGAGGCTTACCCGATACTGTTGATAGAAAACGAGTATTCATTAAGGGCTATTGAAAAACAACTTGACCTTTTTCCAACGATCAATGCGTAAAGGTTCAGCTCCGTAGAATAAGGCGAGTTATAATTAACGTTACAGTGGAAACATCTGCAGAAATACCTCTTTCTGTTTACCAGTTTGCTCTGGAAAAGCAAGGTGGAGTTGGTACGTACGCACCTTTTTAAACTGCGCGTTGACCCTGCGATAGGATTGCCAGTCTTATTGTATGGCAATTTACATAAATATCTACTCTATATTGAACTTGATATCTTGCAGAAAGGAAGGACGGAATCTTAAAGGAACTGCAAACAGAGGTTAAGCTTCACCTCTGTTTGAGTTCCTTCAAGATTGATGAAGATCCTATGGGGCACGCATTAAAATAACTTATAACAAAATAGAACCGACTTTAACGCCGAAACGTAAAAATCGTTTCAGTTAAACGCGGTTAATATACCTAAATCCTTCTCCTAAGTCTGATAAATACGATGCTGAAAACCGTATCAAAATCGGTTCAGCGAAACAATATACCTTAAACCTTCTCCTAAGTCTACCAAATACTATGCTGAAAACCGCATCAAAATCGGTTCAACCAAACGCGAGATAATCGCTCACAAATAAACATACACACAGGTCAAACTGAGAACCTCCTTTTTTGAAGTCGGTTAAAAAAGACACACACTCATAGCTCCACTGGGATGCCCTGTGTCGTGAATAACCATCGTTTTTGCCACTAACGGTGAACGTGTAAGCTTTTTTTATGGAATTAAGGTAGCAAACGAGCATGCAGCACCATCCTTCCGCTGCCGCCCATGGCAATTGTGACCGACGTAGAACAAGACCCAATTTAGGGACTAGGGTGGTTAGTCCAGATAGTAGATGGTCTTAGAATGTTAGTTGGTTAGTTTGTTAATAAGTGTGAGGACAGGGACTGTTAGTGATAGTTAGTCCTGCAAGCTGTGGAATGAGCTTCCTTCTGAGCTATTCCCGGAGCGGTATGACATGGGGTTCTTCAAGAAAGGTGTAAAAAGAGTTCTCCTTCAAGGCCGGCGTTGCACTGGTGACTTCCCTGGTGTTGCTCGTGTCCATAGGCCACGATGACCTCTTAACATTAGGTGGTTCGTCCGCTTTTACGTCAGCCCTTCAGGCTATAAAAAAACAAACCCAGGAATCGTTTAGTGGTAATCCGACTCCATTGCACCTCCATTGACCATAACCCTAACCCTTAACCTCACATGATAAGTATTGCCCAACCATAGATATAACCCTTTAAAACATAAAGTCGGCCGAAGCACCTGGCTTCACGACTCGATAAACAATTATCGATATTTCACAAAGAGCTGTTTTAAAATTCAGCCAACGTTTAATATCTGACGATAAATTGGGATTCCAGTATCTAGGGTAAATATTGCTTTGGAAATTTACGTTGGATGATTTTTGTCTGAGCTGAGTGCAATGGATGTCTATACAAGTATTTATGAAGGGCTATATAATTTTTTAATAAAGTAGAGCTTGAATTAAGGACGATAGTGGATATAAAGTATATAAAAGTCGATAATTATTATGTACACTGGAAAACTATGTGTGTAATGACGAAAACTTTTATTTCAAATTGTTTACTTGCCTTTACTTTATTACTCTCATTATTATTGTAGTAAATAAATGAGTTTTTAACGAACAGAATAATAAAATGGGCACCAATAACGATAAAAAGGGTCAATATGAAGAGGCCGATATCATTGAATAGCAAATAATTGATCAACACGCCACCACGCTGCCCAAATGCAGAGTAACAGATATCGTTTAAAAATATTATGAAGTATCAGCCGGTTTTCTCGCTGTTTTTCTTTACTGTACCAAATTATAATTTATTCCAACTAGCGGCCCGCCTTCACTTCGCTAAGCGTTAAATGGGTAATCTACATAGCCTAACATAGCAAACTAATGTACATAAAATCTTATATATAAAATTCTCGTGTCACAATGTTAGTTACCTTACTCCTCCGAAACGGCTTTACCGATTTTTACCAAATTTTATATGCATATTCAGTAGGTCTTGAGAATCGGCTACTATCTATTTTTCATACCCCTAAGTGTTAAGGGTTAACCCTTAACATTTTTTGGCAAAACAGCGTTTGCCGGGTCAGCTTAATTATAAAACCTTCCTAGAAAAAAACCTCTACTTTATAGTGAAAACCGCATCAAAAACCGTTGTGTGGTTAAGAAGAATAAGACTTTGAAAGGCACAGACAGACAAGCGGAGAGCGACTTGATTTTATAGTCATACGCACCATGTTTTTGACAACTGCAGAATAAGCCTTTGCGGGAGTCCAGCATTCAAACTATTAGTTCTGCTTGATAATTCCATTGCAAAGTGGTAATAGGAAATATCATAATTATTGTATGCACAATACTCTGTACGTGCTCTTCAAAGACTAACCATAGTTTATTTTACCGTACTAATGTAATGGAAAAGTGTTCTACCGAGACACCTGTAACAAATCACCGGGGAATAGCATGCGAACATTAATCAAAATAAATGTATGTACCGCTCTTCGTAAATCTAACCAAGTGTTGCGTATGAAAATTTTATCCGCGCACCCATATACCTAATCAGGAAAATAACCAGGAAAATAACTAAGTAACTAAGTACTAAAAGCACTACACGACAAAGAGAGAAGAACGTAGTAAGCAAAAAAAAAAGTATTTAAATTCCTCTGTTTCCATCTGCATACCTATTTACGAGGATCACTATTGACGCTTTCTCACACTCATTCACATTATCTGGAAAAATACAACATTTCATGGTGAATTTCTAAAAGAAGACACTATATGTTGACGGATAAAATACCACAATGTAAATAATTGCGCCATTTTTTTGTAACTATTCTGCTAAACTCCTGGCATCATAGTCATATTATGTCATTTGATTAGCAAGCTGACTACGGGTGAGGGAGCTTGGATTGGATATAAGGAGAGAAATCAATCATTCGCCCAAAATTTAGGTTTATGACACTGTGGCTGAAATACAAATATGTCAGAAGATTTAATAAAACAGATGCTGACAGCAGTGCTATTTAGCAATCCACGTAAGAAAAAACTGTTGGTAAGGTCTGCCGTTAAAGGGCAGAGTAGTACAGGGAGGTGTTATATCTTGCCAGCACGGCCGGAGCAGACTACATCGTAAGTTGTAGCTGCCAAGATTATAAAAATGAATTTGTAAAGACTTGTTTTCAGTACACAAATTGAGTTTCTTCAAAACAGTCGTATCGAGTCGTTTCGATTTATCGGATTTGGATCGGATTTCTATAACAATGCCACGTCGAGTTTTACGATTAGAATACATTTTGAGTAAATGTTGTGGTCTACTATGAGATAGAAGAGATATGCTTTAATCGGAAAAATAACTATTACCTACCTACAATTGGATCTCCTCCTCTCTCACAATGTGAGAGATACAGTCCATAGTCCACAAAGTTGGCCAAGTGGAGATTAATTGACTTAACACACCTTTTAGACAGTTATGTAGAACTCTTAGTAGGGCAGGTTTCTTCATAATGTTTCCTTCACTTAATAATTTGCTTCGGGGGAAGAAAACTGATATAAAGTCATAATATTTAGAACTTTATGATTACAATAAATACGAGCAGCAAATGTGTTGGGTGCGGATATTAAGACATAAGTTTCCCGAACCAAATCCAGTAGGTACGGTTAAATATTACAAAAACGCCTATGTACACACAGTTTAGGGGCTACGTTCGAGCAATTTGTATGAGACGTTATAGAACTTCCCGATTGATTTTTGTAATACTGGTTTTTTTTTTCAAGAGAAATTAATAAGCGCTCATGCCTCGGCGGCTTGCATTGATCACAGTTTGGTCGGCAGTTGGTTGGGTGACCGCTACTGGCAAAAAGTTCTTTAGTGCTTCCTTGCTAAGTTGTTCGTAATGGGTTGAAGCTAAGGAGATAAGCAGTGAACTATAGTAGATATAGCTTTGCATCGTCGTGCATGTGACAAGGGCCTGAAGTCTGGGAGTTTTATGAGTTTTATGTTTGTATGAATAATTACTTTCTTTGGGAGAGAATTGTTGTTTGCCGAACTATATTTATGAGGCCAACTTTTGATTCATGAGACATCGTATAAATCTCTTTGATACTCGTGTACGAGTACCTATGATCTTATACCGTGTTTGACTGGCTTTATTAGACTAGTTATTTTTTTCCTAAATATTTTCGTTCAATATGAATAATTTTAATTTATCAATATTGCAAAATTGTTGAACCGTATCATATGGTTCTACGCAGGTTTTTTGCCATTTGTTGTGGTACATATACAACTTATATACTCGTCTTTGAAAACCATTCTCTTTAACATACTCTTCGAATCACAAAAGCACTCTTGAAAAATTTTGCACTAGCGATCACCCATCTAACTCACGACCGCGTTCGCAGTTGCTTAACTTTGTCACCAAGGACTGAAAAAATCCGCCAGGGTACGAGCGCTTTAAGAACGCAAACAATGAACTTTAAGCTGGAATCGAACCCAGCTCGCAATGCCAATACAGCTGAAATATTGATACAGTTAAATTCGATAAAGTTATAAGCTCATATCAATATCATGCCGCATCCAATCAAACTTTGCGTTTCCTGGAACTGCGAATGTATTCCAAGACATGCTCCTTTGAGGATGATACATGACTACACAAATCAATTCCAGTAAGTGTCGGGTGTTTGAGGTGCTAGGAACTGCCGGAACAATTTCGTGTAGAGATCTTCGAGACGAGAGCGAGAAGAGGCGCATGCGGAATTTGATTAAATTGGGCCTACTATGGTACAATCAATTCGATGTAATAAATCATTTTAATTGTTGCATGCGATCTTGTATAGATGTATTAAGTTGCACTGAAACGTTGCTTAGTTTGACGAAACTGAATTCCTGAATAGTCTTGGGCTGTAAGATAGAAGCTGTAAGAAAGTCATAAAATTAAAAAAAAAACATTTATAAGTGTATCAGTGATACCTGGCTGGCTGCAAACAAGTCTTGAAGTCGACTAACAAAAGCAGAAAACCCTTTTTTGTACTGTCTTGTGGACACTGTCACCGAAACCCGGAAATAAATCTGGAAACGAAAGCCAACATACCTACGATACATACAAAGTGGGCACAACCGCCCATGCATGTTGTAACACCAAAGGCATGAAGACTTCTAGGAACAAAGCGACATATTCACTTGACAGCCTAGGTGGCTAGCTGCAACTAATGTATGTGTTCCCACAGTGCATGAATTCCATCTTTATTTAACTGAGTAGCTTAGATCACAGTGACTTGCGAAGCAATTTGACGTAGATGGCGCTATTACAGTCGGATACACTTTCGTATATACCACAGATACCTGGTGCAAGTAACACATTTCTAGTTAGAAAATTAAAAGAACCGCGGTAGCTTTGACTGCAGACAGAAAATATAAGTAGGCAAATGAGATATTTTACAACAGGTAAAAGTAGCATATGTTAGTCTCCAGTCTCCTAACTATCTCCACATACAAAATTGTACCATAAAATTGCTAATAAGGACAAACGAACAAACACACTTAACACACTTATATAAGCATGGATTCTTCATATTCTCTAGTTCACGTTTCTAAAAGAAGGCTCGCGCATTCAATGCATTTAAGCATGCATTCAAACTCTTGTTGCAATATACAGCCAAGAGGTAGCTTTTTAGATAATTTCTATGCAAAGCTTAGAGAGCCTTAGAGCTAGTAGGTGGTGAGAACGAACCTTGTATTTTGTGTAAATATATTTTTATAAAGTTATATTTATAACTGTTACAGTTAACGTGTGGATAAAATAATTTTTCAATGTATTCACTCCGAAAAACAGTATAAAATAAAATGGAATTTGAATCTATTATAAGCTGTCCGCGTCTCCAAGCAATTCGTCTATTTACCATTTCATACAGCTTGACTGAAGTTGAAAACAATAACACAGTTACCGCAACATTTAATCTATATGTCAGCGTTCCACGTTATTGCTTTTAACTTTTCATCCCGTTATTCGTTTCACGGTTCCCAGAATCGGAGAAATGATGAATCCTATGCAAAAGGCCTATACGAAATTGGGTTTCGCTTCAGCCGTAGTAAAGAGAATGTAGAAATGCTTACAAAGTGACTGAGTCTCTTGTTCACAATCGTTCGGAAATAAAATATCAATGTTGTATCCACAACTCACTGATATTTCTGCTGTTTATTCCGCTTCGAAATACGGGAAATACGGCTCAGTCAAAGTTTTTATATTCGTACACGTTTTAAAATAACCGCTTAGGTGTACCTATTCATACACTATTGTTGCAAGGTTAAGAAAATAGATTGACGCAAGAAAGAATAATTAAAATCGGGTCGTGCATTTAATTTCTACAACGTTATAAGGGAACAAATATACGTAAAAATACTCTTAAACACAACACTAATGTGTCCGTGGCCGCATAAAAAAAACACTGCAATTTTTAAATGAGGCCAGTAACCCAGTTAGGCAAGAATCTCTACATAATCGCGTCAACATTAGAGTTCATTTTCTAAGTAAAAAAATTAAAGTAAACAAAATAATGTATCGCATTTTACCTTTCTCGCACACAGCATACGAAAGTTTTAGTAAACAACTTTCTTCGATATTAAAATTGTGGATGTGAAGTGGCACTGTGTCGGAGTTGTTATTTAGATGAGTTTTATTCTGAAATAAGCTGAATACGTCTCTTTTCTTCTATATTAATAATATAACTGTAACGGGGTCAAATTTATATACTAGCCTTAGCTCGCGACTTTGCCGGCGTGGGAGTCGCAACGCAACGCACGTGAAATCTAAATCTATTTAGACGGGTAGATTTAAATTAAACTTGAATGGGCATTAATTAAAAGATTTTTCACAAGTATTTTTTTTACTGAACAACAATCGTGTGGCTTAAGTCTGTTAATATTTTTTTTTGTTTCTATAAACATATTGTGTGATCATTATATATAATTTTCAATTATGAGGAGAGACCCGCGCTCGGTTGTGGGTCATTTTTGGGTTGAAACCCTGCTAATGTGCTGTGAAGGTCTGCAAGTATTGTGAAAACCAGGATTCCATGGAGAGCTGGCTCTATACTGTACGTAATAGTATAGAGCCAGCTCTCTCAACTCAGGGATGAGGCGTTTAGATCCGGAACACGTGTAGAATATTTGTCTGAAAGCGAAGCGAAGAATTTATTTTATATCTAGTACCCATTGCGTGCACGGGACGCCGGAGTTCGGCGGATACGCAGAAATTATGTTTGGGACGTTGCTGGGAACTTAAGAATTGTTTCATGTTTCTCAGCAAAATACATTGCTACTTCGGTAAGACAAGGGCTTAACTGTAGGTACTTTTTGTCATTTTAGAGGAGACGCATTTTTTGCATTAATAAAATAATTATTGCTTGCATAAGCACCATATTTTTGTGAATAGAGCCACGTACTGGATAATGGATCCTACTTGGATTTAGAATCGTACATACATATTGTATTATTTATGTATTGTCATCAAGATTAAGAGTGTGTATCAAATATCAGATCGATCTGTCGTCAAGAATTCCACTTATTAAAGTCCTAAACAAAGAAACAAATAAACTGGAGAAGCTAAATAAAACCGTTTAAAAATACTAAATTAATATTGTTTTTCCATCAAAAATTGTCCGAAAATGTTTCTTTGTTCCTGTAAATCCAGTTTGCTCGGCCTCTGTCCGTGTATCTGAGACAAACAATATTGCATTGCAACGTTGTTTAATTGTTGACCTAAGTGGTGTATTCCTGTTAGACGTACATGTAGGGATCCGATGAGAAAACGTACTCGCCGGGAAGGATTACGGTCAGTAGCTATAGTGAGCGTAAATCAACAACCTTTACCTGAGTTGCCGAGAAAATGGAATTGTTACCCGCTAAAAACTTTATTATTATAATGTGCTCACAGCTCACAGCACTTTATTTGCAGGTAAGGAAAGCTGATAATTGTACAGTAAGTTCATTATAACTCGGCTGATGTGAACTTCGTTTTCCGAAATGTTTGCGCAGGTCCAGTAACTGACCAATCACATCACAAATCAAATCATCAAATCACACAATGACAGTGTTTTGTGATGCGCTACTTCATATTGGCCATGGAAGTATTTACGTCCATGGTATTAGCTAACTATCCTACCGCCCGCACTCCCCGTCTCCTACCACCATTTTGGCCTTAAAATCGACATCTGCGCAGCCACTCGTAGCTATGTTCAAGTCAGCCGAGTTAAAATGAACTTACTGTATGTGATGCAATCAATACGAATTTCATAGTCACGCTCAGCGCAAATTACCATATTACGGTGCAATTAGTACCTACATATTTAACTTACACAGGAATGTAAACACTTGCACTGAATTTAACGTGTTTCATACAAAGATCAGTTTTCATCAGTTACCTGTCTTCAATTAATTGCTGAGTAGAAAATAGTACTTAACTTTAACAGGTGCGTCATCTTTTATAATGTTTTATAAGTACAATTATGTATCCTTTATTCATAAATTATCAGTTTTACTTCTTCAAAAATATTTTTGGACTTTTTTAGATGTATGTATTAGACTTTCATTTTTGTCGTAATTGCTAGAGAAATATAAAGCTTCTTGTCGCATTACACTTGTGCACAAAGTTAACAATTCAAATGAATGCAAACACGGCGTACCATTGTATCTTTGTACAGTCAGAAGATGCTTAAGAAGGCAAAATTATGAACTTTAAAGTTATTGTCTCCCGCATATATATATATTATTATTAGTATTCTTCATTTCTGTGTTTCCAAAATTATTTAAATAACAAGTAAGCTCGCCCTCGCTCCTCGCGCTGAGGGAAATCAGTCCCTTATTTGCCACATTTGCAAATTGTTAAGCGTGATTCTTTTAAGTGTCATAACTGTAGGTATTATTTATGTACCGATTGAAAAAAATAATAATCAAGAACTATTATTTAAAAGAAGTTTGCCACGATGTATAATGACAACCATAACTAAATCAGCTGTGCCGTTTCTGAGATTCGCGCGAACAACATCACAGATAAACAGGCAAATCATTGTTTATTATTGCGCTAATGTTAAATAATTTTTAACTGCACCCCAAATAAACGCCAGATTTCCAACCCTGTGATTAAGGTACATTACAGACTGATGTGATGACAGCAACAATTTAAAATGGTTTATTATCACACTAGTAAATCGCCCTCGATTCGTCAACTAAACATGCAACATGTTAGCTAACCTAGCCTTCCATATAAAATTAGACTATCCGAATACAAAAATATTTTAGTTCTAGATACTGTTTAAAAAAGCAACTTCAGTTTTATTCAATTACAATGAACAATAAATATCATAAAATAGTTTTCAGTTAGCTTATTACCCATAAAAAAGAAATCAGAAGTTGGTGAGTATTCCTTCATTAAGACAGCGACGAAATATTAATATTTGTAGTTTATCTTAAGTGCCACTCGAAATTTGTGTTAAGGAAAGTACGGTCAACGGATTTTTCTGTTTATAGAGCAACTTTGCCTAACGAGACGACGGCTTTGAGCTTCGGGAACATCGCTCAACGCTAGTTTGTCAGAGATCTTGTAAACAAACTTTGTGCAGAAAACTTAACATAACTTTTTACTATAAATTAGTTTGGAGCGATGCAGGCGTTAAGCGGATTTTGAAATATTTTACTTCTGCGATGCATTAATGCACCACATATTCTAAATCACTACTCATACCATAAATTCTAACGTAACTTTATCTATCAGTCTGTAAATTTCCCTGCGAATCTGTTTTAACATGATTAGATTAATTAGACTTTTATTTATTAAAGGGTAATCCGCGAAACTTAGTGTTCATTCAACAGATTTTAAGATTGTTGTCTTTATCCTGTTCAAAATGGGACCATAACCGATTTTTTATGTGTAGCTATCGTTCCATAATGACTGGGACAAAAACCGGCTTACGCTGCTAATATGATAATGGAAGCTTTCAGTATAATTTTCACCGATTTCAAGGGGTCTGAATTTTTAAATCTTGCACGGAGATTGAGGATTGACAATGCAATTATTTCATAGAATCGTTCTGTTGTCGTGACTACACCGTTCGTACTCTATCTGGAATTCGTTATAATTGCTTGGCACACTTGCTTAAATTACACTTTGCTTAAATTGTTGGTTAAACAAATGGTATCGAAATACATGCAAGGTACAAACACAAATCAAGGAAGACAAGGAACGTGTTTCTTTAAAAAACAACGTTCGAATGAGTAGGTAGCAATAATAAATACATATACGAGTATCTTACCCTGTTGAAAGTTATTATTACTTCCGCATCCGGTGAAGGTTTTCAGTGACACACACACTCAATTGCGTGCCACACGTCACGTGAATAATATTTCGTTCACCGATCTTTGTTCCACAAAAACACTGGATAGGCTCACACAGTAACATTTTAGTGTGTAATTGATTCGAGCTCAAAGTGTAATTAATGGAATAGTGACGAAATAAAGCTCTGACTACTCTTTCTGATTTTACACACCTTACGAGTAATAAAAATAGTCAAGCTTATTTATACCTATATTTTTAATTGCAAATAATTTTAGTATCTGAAAGAATTGCTCTTAAGGGGGCCCATTGCATCATATTTAGATACTTTTTCGTATGGACAGTCCTTGCATCCTATTAAACCTCTATTCATTTAATTTATATGTAAGATAAGATAGGTAGGAGTTGACTGTTACATTTGATTTCTCATGTGTGTACGTACCTATCTAAAATAAAGAGTTTATAAATAAAAATATATTAGTACGAGTATGTCTTTCATCCACTACGTGGATTTGAGGTAGCATTCGATTTAAGTATTAAAAATTTAATGTAAGTGTCATATCTAGTGCACTTATCGTACATCAGTGATTTCATTACACGCGTGGCGCCTGTCACATTATGCCGCTCTATCATAATTTGCGTCATGAACTCATGAAGCGCGTACAATTAAATCGTTTCTAATTATGAAAGGATTTTTCCAACATGAAAATGGAAATTCCATTACCATTCTTCGTTCATTATGATAATGGAAGGGTTATTTACTGGTATTAAAAAGCATTTAACGGACACAAAGGCCATCTTCATTTAAATATTTGCATCGTTACTTTTGCGACTTTATTGAAAAGGTTCATAATAGTTATGAATTGCCGTAGACCGCGGATGTCATCCCAGAAAAAAAAAAGTCATTAATGCCAAACTTTACCACTAGCTAATAAAAATACAGCACAGAAACCATGCAGCAAAGGGGAAGAACTCTCATCATTGCATTGTCCATTAAGGAGTAAGAGAAGAGATTGGCTTGAATTCGAGGATGTATGGTCTCTATCTAACAGACTTCAATGTGTTCTCTATTTACTCTCTTCTATTTTCTCTATCTATCCATAACTCTCAGTTACCTAGCAACTGTCAAAAGTCACTATGTAGAATGGACTTAATATAACTAACATTCTATGTTTCTATGTAGTCACATAGTGTTTAAGTATTATTTACTGTTTTATTATTTCTAATGTTTTCTTTCAGTCGTCAGTACCTATCAGATCACAGTTCATAATCATAACCAGATAATGGTTATAAATAATTGTCCTTCATTTGCTCAGGACTCAGGTGTGAATGTCATTGAAAGATTTTTCTCCCCGTTGTTGTCTGTCCTTCAAACGGTCTGGTCATTTCCAGTCTAACCTCTTAACTCTGCTACTGGTAACTTTTGCATTTCTCCTAAATTCATTATGTATTTTGGATCAGAATATTTTCTACATACCTACCTATTTATATAGGTACGAGCGAAAATATGTTTGATAACGTACTACGTGTTTTAAGCACGTCGTGCATATTTATCAGTTAGGTACTCAAACTCAACTATACATTAAAGTAAGTGAAATTTGTAGTCTTCGCCTCAAACCGAAACTCACTTCAGCACTATACGCCTACCGCACTGCTTTGAATGTTTCAAACGTTGAGCACTGGCTCTCAAACTAGTTCACCAATCGCTTACGTTGCGCGTTGAGTGCAAAACAATTTAACTTCTGCACAACATTTATGAAGTTAATTATAGAGAAATATCGTGAGAAAACTTATACATCTCAAAGGTCTCCATAATTTTGCACCAAATTCAAGAAAAGGGGAACCTCCCCTTTTTTTAATACGCTTTTATAAGCTTTACCTGTATGTAAGTTTGTAAGTTTGTATGTTTGTAACCCTCGTTTGCGCGCGCATGCTGCCTCCTTCCTTGGGCTTTATAGCATACGAAACTAAAAACTGAAAAATAAATATAGTTAAAAAACTAAAAAACACGCTTTTAAAAAACATGGAACTAAAAAGTAAAAAATAATTTTTAAAATAAGTTTAAAAAAATAATGGACGAAAAATACTAGTATTATTGCCCTCAATTCGTCTATATGTTTTTTCTTACGTGTGTTAACTCAGAATTTTCACTATTCGAAAGACAATGAGTGCCGTCTGACGGACAATTTTTGAGTTATTCACAATAATAGTTTTTGAGTTAGTTATTGAGTCGGTTATTTTTTTGTAAAAAGTTAGTAATTTAAAAGTGTGTTAAATTGACTATGGTCGGGTAGGTATATCATCTTAATGTGAGTAGAGAACCATGCCCTCTTTGGGACAAATTGATTGCAAATCTTTATTTTGCTTTTATCGTGATGACTTTCAGTGCCATCTAAAGAAAAATATCGCCCAGGTTGAGAAGGGCTGGGTTACAGTAACGTACAATTTTAATTATGTAGCGGTAAGATGTAAGAGATGAATCAATTGAGAAAATGTTTCTACGTGTGGCAATGACAGAGCTATCGAATAAATGACTTTATTGCTTTATTTTTGTAGCAAAGCGTTTATTTTCTCTTAATTATTATTGTCTCAAGTGCTGATTTTTTATTTTATTAATTAATTATTTATTTTTCTAATTGCACTCATTCATATTCGCACGAATAAGGCAACTCAGGACTGTAGGACGGATCTTTGTGAGTTTGCAAAGTTTTGACAATTTTTGACGACCCAATTTTAAAAGGTAAAAAATAATATCTCTAAAAATAATACGTCGCCTTGGGCGCGATTTTCATCAAACATATCTAAAAACACGCGCCCGTAAGTCCCCTTTAATACAAAAAAAACCAAATTGAAATTGCTCCATCCGTTCGGGAGCTACGATGCCACAAGACACACAAACACACACACACACACACACACACACACACACACACAGACACGTCAAACTTATAACACCCCTCTTTTTGCGTCGGGGGTTAAAAATACGAAACTCACGTCCAAGCTGTTTTATATTTAAATTAACCATCAAGTTTGTAATAACCTTTCGTCTTAATAATGTTTTTGACGCGAGTTTTAATAGATACATTTGCCCATGAACAAGTCACCAGTTTTGTAAATCGACAATGGAAAATACTATTTAATATTCTTCATTAAAACGCCATAAGCCAGGATACATTTAGAAGTAGTCCTGTGCAATTTCCTCATTAGACAGTATTTCATGGCGCGGCTGTCTCGTGGAGTGGATGGCCGCGTCCTTGAGTTTAATGACAATATTTAATGCGAATTCTCCACACCCTGTTCGCGTGTCTCATGCACGGATGTAATGGATAAGCGGCAGCGGTTACTTTGCTTCTTTAATTAATTTATGATCTTAGTGTATCAGGCTATATTGAATCCAGTGGACGATACAATGATGAGCCCTATCATAAGAGGTGACAACAAATTCTTGAGTCAGTCGCTATTTTTTTACCACAAACACATTATTTGACACTTACCTGGTGCACTAGCAGTCAGGTGTCTTATCTGCTCTTTGGTTTATTATTTACATTAAAACACATACCCACAAAAAATATAAAATACGTGTAAGATATTAATTTAAAATTATTAGTATTTATACAACATTAAGTAGGTACTGCCTTTCGGTTTGATTGTTAATTATTACAACAACAACACAACAAATACACACACTAACTTCAGAAATGGCTGAAAAGAATTTTTAGCGGGTTTTCAAACAATTTATTTGTTTTATAAATCAATCGGGTCGCAAGTTAAAAACATTCAAGAGTCATGTTTTGAGCGTACGAAGGCACTAATTTAATATTAGGTTATAGAAGGATCTGGAGGTATTATATAAAATTTTCGCTTACACCACGCGATAGGCATTTTATGCCATTAAAGATCCTCGTTACGTGTAGGCATAAAAAATTCATGTCATAATATAAATAACTTTTAAACACGAAACCCTTTGAAATTTTTTATGGGCATTTAAAATATGAATAATTAAACCTGACGCAGTTTCCCTTGGTCAGCACGAACATCTGTCAAACATTGTTGACCAAGAGGTCAGGATAGGCTGACTGATGAAATTTTATAAGGCATAAGTTACCTAAGTGCTTAAGTTGGTAGGTAATACTGTTATCTTAGTTAGTTAGACCGTTTCCTTATGGTCCTACTATTTTGTCCTACCATGTCGTCATAGATGACCACGAAGAAGCCTGTTGTTAGATACTTATCATTCTTGTAAATTTGTTTTAAGCGGAGAGTGACGATTCTATACTTTCTGCGACTTAGATAAAAACTACTCTCTCACTTAAGCCAGCCGCGATACAACTTGAGAGCCAGTAATTGCTTTCTTTCTTTCTTATTTTTCGGCTCGCAATACATCAGGTCTCCATTCACTGTAACTACGGGGATAGAGCATACGAACACAAATAATAAATAGCTATACACATTAAATGTGTAAATAAATAAATTAATTAAATAAATTTTATGAGTGGGGCTTTAGCCCCACTCTAGGATTTTCACAGTCATGGGTAAAAATTTAAAGTTATCATTAAAATTTCTTCCTGGCTGGGAAGCGAATCCGAGACATTTTGAACGACAGTCCTGCACGATGACCATTGCACCATGTGGGTCGTCTATCAAGTAAAAAGCACGTTTTCTATACTAGAAAATAGCGTGTTTTTGTTGGAAACCTTATGTTTTTATCGTTTTAGGGTTAACATGCAAAATATCCATAACAATAATTGTGGCAGCGTTATTATAAAGACACTCCTTAGTGATGTCATTCGATTTTGTGGGTGTGGTATTGTACTTACAGGATATTTTTAAATTTAATTAAATTTTTTAACTGTAGTACACCCAAAAGTCTTGTGAGGAAAGTCTCATTAATTTAAATGAATTAAAATTTGAAAAGTTAATTTCGAAATGTAAGAAGTTTAGTTATTTACAAGAGACTGAAACATAAACAGACTTTAAAAACATTTTTGTCTGTCTGTTTTTCGGTTAGTTCGGAATATTGTCTGGAACTGCTGAACAAATTTTGATATACCCTGGAAGTTAGAAAACGTTACAGGGCAACATAGACCGTTTTTTGTTTTGTTCCCACGACGTTGCGACCTACCTGGGAAAATCTTCCAGGCGAGCGAAGTCGCGGCGAAGCTGATATTAAGACATGGAATCATCGTTGAATAATATAATATCATGGCTTACGATTTATTTCAACTTGTAACACTGTCTTGCTTTTCTTTTGGCCTTACTTTAAGTATACCCGAGGCGTATGATTCTAAAACTAGTTCGGAGGAATGAGTAAATCATTTTAGCGAGAGATATTTATGATGCCATGATATTTAGATGCAAAAGTCTACACATACACGTATCACCTAAGTTTGTCGATTTCTATCATCGTCGATCGCCAGCATACATAGATATATCAGTGTATGCCAAATCTATGATGACCACAAAGTATGCAACACAAGAAATCAACTCTTTTAAAATTTTCTAACTAACATAACTCTACACTAGAAGTCTGTTCTTTTTAACCGACTTCAAAAAAGAAGGAGGTTCTCAATTCGACCGTATATATGCTTTTTTTATGTACGTTCAGCGATTATTTCGTCGTTTATAGGCCGATTTTGATAATTCTTTTTTTGTTGTAAAGTAGATATGCGCAGTGGGGTCCCCTGAAAAGGACACCAGAATCTGATGATGGCATCTCAGAGAAATCGAGAGGAACTTTCGAAAATTGTATGGACAACTAGTGTGTTTGTTCATGTTATCATAAGTACATTAAAGCGCTACCATCTCATGAAAATCTGGAGTCGATCTGATGAAGCCGAAAGACAGTCGAGGGAACTCCTCAACGATTTACTGCAGTTATCTAGTGTTTGGGCTTGATTAATTTGTAGTGACAAGAACTTTACACTTATATGTTGAATTGAGCGCCATCTGGCGAGTAGTTTTTGAGTTATCTCTACTTATCAAGATTGAAGTCGGTTATTTTTTTTGTAAAAAGCAATTATCTGATTTACTTATACCTTTTCCCGTATCACTCTGCATCACAAGCTATAGAATAAGTTGAGTTGATTCTGTTCGAGTCTCGAGAGCAGCAAACGTATGGTGCCCCTACTGTGTGTAAGGGACGTCGGACACTTGACCGACCACGCACACACAACAGCTATCAATAGCCACATCGTTAGTGTAATTTGTTGAAGTGTAACCGAACGGAGGTGTACTGACTACTGACCAGAAATGGGTAAGTTATTTTTTATTTTATTTTTAGAATATTTTTTTATAAAAATGTTACCCACACCGTGTCTATGGGAGATGTGATACTTTTTTATCTATTTATTTATTTATTGCACATCTATTGAAGTCTAAGAGGAACGTGTAGTACTATATTTATACTTAGAAGAGTTTACTGAGCAGAAGTAGGTAAGTTATTATTTATTTATATTTTTAGAATGTTTTATGAAAATGTTATCCACACCATTTCAATAGGAAGATGGGTTTTTTCTTTATTTATTTATAGACCAAGCGATAGACAATAGGGTAAATTGAAGAGTAATTGGTGGCCTCGTTTAATAATTGGCCCCTCAATAATTTTGAAATGCTTTAGATATAATAATGGTAGGGGAGCCGACGATGCTAAATGTGTACTTACTCGAGCGTCATAGAGACCTATTGGGTTGCAAAGGTTAGATGATAAGGAGAAAAAAATGTTATATAATGTATACCTTTTCATCGGTGGGGGAAGCGGCTATAGATCTTTAAATATGTAAAAAAAAACTGCCGCATGGACATACTCGAGCGCGTCAGATATTGATACCATCAATGGCCTACGTATTTTTAATAATGTATGTATGTTAATCTGACCGTTTGCATGGTGGGGGTGATCGTACGTAAGGGTTGAAAATGAAAAAAAAAAAATTTAATCGAGCGCGTCAGATTTTCTAAGGGGGTGTTAAGTGCACCAAAAAAAAGCTCTAATTCAATAATCTGACGATTTGGATGTGACCCAAACTCGCAGCCATTATACTAATATGCAAAAAAAAAATCGCCATTTTGAAATACTCAAGCGCGTCAGATTAAGATATATATGGTTCATCTTTATGTCCTAGACTTGCTGTCTCTTAATCTGACGATTATCTAGAGGGATTTCCCTAATCTGCCAAAAAAAAATTAAATCATTGAACTTCATTTATAGAAAAGCTCAGGAAATAGCATGCTAATAAAGAAGTGTATGTTTTTAAGTAGAATACTTGTATTTACATAATATAAGGGCCTTAATATCAATCATAGTTTAAACTATGCTTCAGAGTTTAGTCACGAATTATTTCTTAAGATCAACGGTAGATAATCGATCAAGTCCAGTTTAAACTATTTAAACTCTCCCGAAGATTGGTTAAAAACCTCCTTGTGAGATTAACCTTTCGTTTAATTTGACGTTTCTTGAAGATAGTTTTTGAGTTATTCATAATAATGTGTATTGGATTTATGGTAGTTGCCTCATAACTTTTGACTGGGTATTCCGATTTTTATAATTCTTATTTTATTCGGAAGCTGGTGCGTGTCTTGTGATACAGTATAAATTTGAGCGACCTCTAATGGGCAGTTTTTGAGTTATTTTTAATAATGTGTGTTTATGGTCGCTACCTCATAACTTTTTACTGAGAATTTAAATTTTCATCCTTTCATCCTTTTTTTTAATCGAAAGCTCGTCGTATGTTTTCGTATAAATTTGAGCGAAATCTGACCGGTACTTTTTGATTTATCTCTACTTATCGATTTTGAACATTAAACTTTAATGACGAATTTTTGTTATTTCGGCTCTTATAAATCGTCAGATTATATATTTTTCGTTATCCTTGAATCATTTCCTTCAAAATAAATAAAAAATTAGCCACGCTCGAGAATGTCAAGATGGCGTTTTTTTTAACAACTTTGTAGCCCTCCCCTTTCATTGCGTCATTCTCAAATTGTCAGATTAGTGGAATACACACTTTTTAGCGTGTAATTAACTCACCGTACCTTAATCTGACGCGCTCGAGAATGTCTGATGATCAATTTTTTTTTTACTAATCTGATCCTTTATTCTATAGGCGCGGCCTCATATATGGGGCTCATATTTGGTGGAGCTACTTAACTGGGTGCCAGGTACCTCCTGTACCTTAATCTGACGCGCTCGAGTGAATCCAAGAATCCCCTCTTGGGCTCCCCAGCTATAAGAATAGAATGATAGATACACTACTTATCTCAGAGAATCTCAGAGTAGTAAATGTGATTGAACTGCGGTGAAATAATTATTTATTACCGATTATTTACTGAAGCAAACAATGCTTAAATTTTAAAACATCATTAATGAAAATTAAAGTTTCGTGAAGGATTCGAACCCAGCTAAGGTAATTGTTGCACCCCCGGCAAATAACCGACCATCTATCAGCTATTTTCTCACCAAGGACGTACAATAGATATCAATTACGTGTGAAAGAAGAGAAAAAAAGAAAAAATCAATAAATATTATAATAATGATAATATGGCAAAGATAAATGGGATAGGTATATAAAATATACTTATGTATAGCATTCAAGGTTACAAAGTTAAGGTCATCAAATCAAAATGGAAAATATTTAAATCAAAATGACTTAATATAATACTTTTATACTTATCTAAAATAAATAATGGCTAAAATTGTGGCTTTTGCGTATAAATTGCTACCTGAATAATAAGTAGTTTGTAAATTTAATTAAGGAAGAACGTTTGTAGAATACTGTAAGGTATTTATAACTTAGGGACTGAAATTATGTAGAAGTAACCTATACATTTTGAAATGGTTTTGTATCATTCAGCCGTAAAATGAGGGAGGTTTTTGGGTGTCACAGGTATTTTTGGTGACGATGGTGATTAAAGACATCACCGACATATTGTCGATCAAGGAAATTTTATTCTATACTAGCGGACCTGGAACACGTTGTCTTGCAAGTACCTATGTTATTCATAATATCGAGTTCTAGGCGGCATTATATTAAGTTACACATCAGCAATAAAACTGCAAAAATTCCATCAAATTTTATTCAGTACTTTTTCCTAGACAAAGATACACACGAAAAATGTTGGGCTGGGCTTCTATTAGCCCTACGAAGACCCTTCTATGTAGAAATATAAACCAGTTGCATTTTTACTAGGTATATAGTATTGATACACTTACACGTGGAAAGTTACAAGGTTACTCCAGTACAATATTTGTAAAGAAAAATACGGTTCTCACCTAATACTTACAAGAAATCCCTTATGTTCCTTATTTCCCAACTTAGCAAATAACACCACTGAAGTCGATTTTAGCAGGTTTTTATTTACTTCTAGCTGGCGCATTCCGTTATCCCTGGACTATACCTACCTATCTTTTGACTAATTTTCAAAACAACTTTCATTAGGGAAGTAGATTATGACAAAATCCGTTATCAGCAGACGCCTTCTAATAAATAATTATTTATTTTAAATATTTTATAATCGGATTTCGATATTATATTCATATTCAGATTTTTATTTTATTTTTTTATTTTCATGCAATTGCGCGTCTAACTGAGTATCATATTCTAAACGACGTGGAGGTTATTTGATTAAGCATCCCA
Source organism: Hesperia comma (assembly GCA_905404135.1). NCBI lineage: Eukaryota > Metazoa > Arthropoda > Insecta > Lepidoptera > Hesperiidae > Hesperia > Hesperia comma. The sequence goes on from FR990024.1 coordinate 16,265,880, forward strand.
CATAGATTTTTCCTACGTTCGTGTATTTTCTGAATATTTCCATCTCAAAGAAAGATCGAGTTTACGCACATCTACTATCAAAGGTTAAAAATTAAGTTATAGCTTACAAGGGAACTTAAAAAACCCTAAGTCTGAGAGTAAATACATTTAGACACATTTACAACATCGAAAACTATTGAAGTAAATGTATAGGTATCCCTTATTTCATCTTCATGAGTTATATCATGTTACTATTGATAATAATGATATACGATATTGGAATATCATTACCTAGTGTAATATCTTTACCTAATGGTTATCCTACGATCCTAATTAAGACTGAGTTCTAATTGAGTTACCTGTATCGTCGACTGTTACTGAAATCTCTAATCATCCACCCTATATATTGATTTGAGGTTGGAAACAATTACCTAGTAACTCAATGTTATATAAACCTATGTTCATTTGTTAATGTTATAAACAATGTCGATTATTTAACGTTCTTGGTACGTTGCCAAATTCAATATTAGGTATAGAAACCAATTACAATTCAAATGAACCATCCAGCGTAAGTGCCTTTTTGAGTAGAAGAGACTTCTTTAGCAAGCAGTAATTTTCACCTGTGAGTGGGGTCATCGCACACAATATCGCACACGGTGACGTCATGAACCCTGTATAACGTTACTAAAGCTTTTTACATCGCTCGATATATTTATAAAAGTTCTAACCGTGAATCAGTTGCAGTTCGGCTGCTCCCCTGGCATATCGTCTCGCCAGGCATGGAAAAGTATACTTATTGTCAAAAGCCCATACCTTATCCGCAATACAACGCCACTCCAGCCTTAGGGTCACACCTCATTAGAGCCACCCAGCACCCACCCCGCACCGCCTCGTCGCACGGCGTCCATCCGTTGTCGACAAGTCGTCCACGGGTGGACGTCGCGTTATCACCAATAAACGTCCCGCGGTCACCCGGTGGACCCCTCGCAGTCAACGAGTGGACGCCTCGCGGTCCACGAATTTTCGAGAAGTCTGTGATGAACTTACTGTATCGTCCTCGCGTGTATCAATCGCGCGTGGTCCACTCGGGATCCGCGCGTTGTCAACGCAAGGCAAGCATTCGAGCAGCGACATGTCACCGAGTGGTCCACCCGCCGTCCGCGCGTGTACGGCTTATAACCAAGGCGATCTGGTAGTAGGAGTAGTAGGAGTAGATATAGTGCGCGCATGCCCAAATGCCCATACAAGTCCATATAAAGAATATTAGCCGCAGGAGGCGGGGCGGTGCGGAGTGGGTGCCGGGTGACTCTAATGAGCTGTGACCCTTACAAGAAAACTCGTTTTACACCTTTTATTCAGAGCTTTTCTTGGGGTTGAAAGGTTTTAGGAAAAGGTTCATATCCTTGGTCTATTAGCATAAGCGCTGGCAGATCATATTGTCTTAAGGAGCATAAAAAGCCGACATCTGGTTCTACCGTTTCCAACCACCCTTTTGCTTGAGCTCTGATCTTTAGAGTCTGAATTTTCTTTTAGTCGTTTTCTTTTTTTCTTGGCTGACAACAAGTCGGAAATGCCTTCAGTATTACTGAGGGCCACGGGCCACGGTTACCGATGCAAAGCAATATAAACCACTGCGCTGTTAACCGTTGAAGAGTTTCCTGGTATAAAGCCAATCCTGAACATAGTAGGTATCCGGTCATGCTTGTCATATAAAAAATAAAATAAAAATAGCCTTTATTTCTACTACAACTTAACTTCTATGTACAACTTAAAATTTAAAACAAAACTGTTATTATATTTACTTTACTATTAAATATAAATGTTCAATAATTTGAGAATTTAAACTATTCTAACTATTACTATGTAGTAGTCGCCTCTTTGGCGTAGGCCTCTCCTTAACCTTTCCACGTATCACGTTCCCGTGCCACTCGCATCCATAGGGGTCCACATCTCTGGTTGAAGATGTCATTCCATCTTTTATTGGGTCGTCCTCTTTTTCTTTTCATATTTCTAGGTATCCATTCTGTTAGACGTTTTGCCCATCTGGTGTTATTCATCCTACAGATGTGCCCTGCCCACTGCCACTTGAGTAGTCTTGTTCTTTTAAGTAAGTCTCATGCTTGTCATATACTTTCTCGTAATTGTATTGCCATTGGACTTTGATTTCTGTACAAATTTGAAAATAAATCAGATTTAATTTTATTGGAAATAAGGCTCAAAGATTTTGTTCCATACTTACGTAGCAAGCAAATATATATAGGCATGTCAAAAAAAACCCCATGTCATATCGCTTCGATACATTGTAAAAATTTGCCGTTTACCATTCAACTCATTTACACAACACTTCATCATCGCAACCCATAACTCCCCCACTGCCAGGCACGGTTCTCTTCTCAGAATGAGAAGATTAAGGCCATTGTCTACCACGCTGGCCAAGTGGGGATTGACAGATCGGTTAACGTCATAATATGAAATCACTTAGGTACCTTCAGTGTATATTGTTATCAAGCATTAACTTACAACGTTTTACGCTATCCAATTAGATCCAATTAGATGGTCATGTCCTTTGACATAGTAGGTAATGCTTGGATGCTATGAGCACAATCATGTGATTGATACTGTTAGCCTGATTATATTGTCCGCTAAGCTGATAGGGTAAACCGAGTCTACATGTATTATTGTACTTGTATTGAGTTACCATTGTATTGTTAGACTCACGTTACTGTCTTCCCCAGTGTAGTTTACATTTAGGGTCGATTCAGACATATCAGTGAAGTCTCAGTTCCGACACAGTACCGGCAAATTTTTCATACATTTTCGGCATTGTCAGCACTGACACTGAGAAGTGTCAGTGCTGTTAGTATGAAAGATTTGCCGGTACTGTGACGGAACGGTGACTTCACTGATATGTGTGAATCGTCCGTTATAGGTAGGTATAGCGTTTTTCTTGAGCGCTTTTGTGCTTCGGAGGGCACGTAAAGCCGTCGGTCCCGGTTGTTATCGTAAAGCTGTGTCGGTGGTCTTCGGGCGGCATTAAAACTTCCGACATTGGTTTATCCACTAAACAATCCCCACTGGAGCAGCGTGGCGGAGAATGCTCTAGGCCTCCTAAATAATGAGGAGATACCCGTGCTCAGTAGTGAGTCGTTAAAGGGTTGTAGCTATAGCGTTTTTATCGAATTAAAGAAGCAAACGAGCCTGTACCATCACCCTTCCGCTGCCGTCCATGACAACTGTGGCCTACCTAGAACAAGACTCAAACAGGGACTAGAATGCTTAGTCTAGTTAGCTAATAAGTATGCAGATGGTGTTAGTCCTATACCTCATATATAAAATTAACAAACAAGTCATTTAGCTAATGCTGATGTTATCAAATAAAAAGGAAATGGACACTTTTTATAACAAAAATAGGACAATGACTTGAAAACGCGCATTTGAGCTTTGAATATAAATCCCTGTCAGGTATTTGTTGTTAATTAACCCCACGTGTATCATGAGGACGAAATAAAAAATAGTTTTCACTTGGCATGATATGTGTTGCGTGTTACAGTGCTTAGAGGGTTCCCTTGGAAAGTTGGGAAACTTGAGTATGTATTTTTATGAAATGAAAATAAATAGACGGATCAATTTTTCAAAAATCAATCTTAGAAGATTGTTGTTAATGAAAAGTAATTAGCATACCTACCAATAATAATGATAAGCAAAACATTAGATTCATGATATAAAGTAATTTTTTGACTTTATAAGCATGTTGGATGAGTACGAGAAGAAAGTGATTGTTTTTACTAAATAAGGTATGTCATAAGCACTTATCTTCATAAATGATGCTATCAAATTCAACTTGCAATTAATAGTGACTGGAAAAAATCTTCAAATATAATTTTCACTAACAAGCTGTAACAATGCCAAACCTTTACCTAAGGATCATATTGAATTTTCATGACAGACTTATAGGTAATCATCTCAAGCACTAATGAGTTATTAAAAGTAGCAAAAAATAAAATTAGAAGGAACCAGCGCATTAAATTATTCACCGTAAAATAATAATGAAAGTAAATCGTGGCATTAGGGAATTAAAAGGGTGTGGGCGACCGGTCCAACGGTAATTTTTGTTATCACTATAAACATTTTTGTTAATGTTCTTACCTCGATAAATATACATGTGTGTTTGTGTATATGTTAGACACAGACCATCCTGTGTCCCGCAAGTGTGCGTGTTTTGAGAGGATGCACGAATGTTGATTTAGGATCAAATCTTAATCGACGCGTGCTCTTCATTGATAAACATTGCGACGGAAATGTTAGAAAAATATATGCTCGGTATAATGATATTCCTGGGTTGGCCACTAACTCGTTCACCGATACGCACTAAAGCAGCGTTGAGTACCTATGCTCTCGGCTTCTTCCATGGATGTAGAAAGTCTAGATGTTCCCGTAACATACATAAGGCGCACGGCGAGTGGTCAACATTGGGTTGTGTGATTGAGTGATTGATCAAGTCAGTCTGTTGTAGACAGCAGCGAGGTACACATCTTCCTTACGCAAAATTGATTTCAGTAATTACGTCCGCAAATGTAGAAAATATGGCTTCCTGTGCCTTCAAAAATATTCTAACAATTCAAGAAACACAAATAAAGTCCAAAGGAATCACATTTCATTATGTAAACATTGAATTGTAAATTAACTTCACTATTTCTAAAATAATAACTTTAGTAAAATGGCGCGTGACATATGTAAGAGTAACAAAGACAGCACGACTAAAACTTCGAAACGCGGAAGCGAGATATCACTATGTAATCTGTTCGTTTTCAAATATAGTAACAAAATTCCATCGCGCCAACTTCACGCACAAACCGATTCGATTCAAAATTGGATTGTTCCAACTATATATATGTTCCAGGTATATATATGTCTATGGCTTCTTCAACTATGAGAAGAGACCCTTTCTCAGTAAGTCATTAATGGAATGAAGCGATTATGACGTTTCTTCGATACATTGATAGTCTCACACCATTTACCTTGGACCTTTGTATTGGCTTGCACCAGGTATTTTTAGTGGGAAATATTAATAAAAAGGCGTTGTCTCCGTGAACGAAAAAGATGTAATAAAGGATTAATAATTTAACAAAACATGAAGGTAAACCTTATAGACCATGTAGGTAGACAAATAAAAAATAAAAATAAAAATCTACAGAAATGTCGTAGGGTAGTGAGTTAAAAAAGATGTTGCTATTAAATTGAGGTAGGAGTTCGCCGCAACATTCCCCCGGGCGTTGAGAGCTTGCCTCTCAACCACTCTCTGACTCCGAATAGACTGGCAACGGACAAATCTTGCTAAATGATCTGCGTAACAGGCCACTAGAAGTTTTGACGTCTGCAACACGAACTATGCCATCTGTCCCTGGATAGGTAGCAACAATTCGACCCATTTTCCACTTGAGCGGAGGGAGATTATCTTCCTTCAGGATGACTAAGGAGTTTAGCTTCAGGGAGCCCTTGCATGCTCGCCATTTGACACGAAGCTGAAGCTCTGAAATATACTCCTTACTCCATCTTCTCCAAAAATGCTGTCTGAGAAGCTCAATACGTTCAAATCGAGTTAAGGAATTGATGGATTGATCTTCAAATTCAGGTGACGGCAGAGATGTCATTGGACGTCCAATTAAAAAATGTCCGGGTGTGAGCGGCGTTAGATCCTCGGGATTCGATGATAGCGGCGTAAGGGGTCTGGAGTTTAAAATTGCTTCGACCTGAACCATCATGGTATATAGCTCCTCGTACGTAAGGTTACATAAGCCCAACACTCTCGTTAAATGGTACTTGGTTGATTTAACACCAGCTTCCGCAAGGCCAGCGAAATGGGGAGAGTAGGCCGGGATAAAATAAAAGTTGATTCCTTCTTTAGCCATCTCCTCAGCAACCGAATCACAACTCGACTTTAAAAATTTAGAAAGGTCATTATATGCACCAACAAATGAGGTGCCATTATCGCAGTAAATGTTTTTCGGTTTTCCTCTACGCGAAATGAACCTCTTTAGCGCCATTATAAAAGTATTGCTTGATAAATCACCGACTAATTCAAGATGAATTGATTTAGTAGAAAAACAAACAAAAATAGCAATATAAACTTTAACCAATTTCGTGCCACGACCTTGACGAATAGCTGACTGGATAGGACCTGCGTAGTCCAGTCCTAAATTTTCGAAAGGATAACTAACAAGAAGTCGCTGCTGTGGTAAGTCACCCATAATAGGACTAACCGTTTGACCCTTAAAACGGCAACACCTAACACATTGCCTGCAGCACATTCTTGATAAATTTCTACCCCCAATAGGCCAATACGTATCTCGTATGGTCGCCAAAAGTAACTGTGGCCCAGCATGAAATAATCTTTTATGCTCATAATTAAAAAGTAACCTAGAAAAGGGATGACTGGAATGAATAAGAATTGGGTGTTTCTTATTGTAAGGAAAGTCCGAGTGTTCTAACCTGCCACGAATACGCATTATATTATTCTCGTCAAGAAAAACGTTAAACTTATGTAGTTCACTTTTCTTAGGTAATGGTTTGTTATTGAGTAGCAACTCATAGTCCTTAAAAGATTGTGACTGAGATATTTTTATTATTAAATTTAAAGCGTTATCTAATTCATTAATTTTAAGTGGACCACGACTAGGTTGTTTTCTACAAACGTCAATAAAACGTAAAACATAGGCTACTGTTCGTTGTAATCTTAAAAATTTTGAAAAACGTGTAAAATCTATCAATTCATTTAATTCATTGTTTTTGAGTACATTAGCATGCAAAACAAGATCAGATTTAATTTCAGGCAACACTTCATTGAAATTCATCAGTTTTGAAGGCCAAAATGACATTTCATTCATTAAAAAACTAGGACCACTCCACCAATCATCTAAAGTAGGTAATACATTAATATCTACACCGCGAGACAAATGATCAGCAGGATTTTGGTCAGTTGGGACATGCCTCCACTCACAGCCACTAGTCTTATCTAAAATTTCAGCAATTCTGTTGCGAACGAAAGGCTGCAATTGATTGGGTAACATTTTGAGCCACCCTAAAACAATAGCGGAGTCAGTCCAAAAGAATGTACGTCGAGCACGGACTCGTAATGCACCCATAACCTTTTCAAAAATGCGTACACCTACCAGCACAGCGCACAGTTCGAGTCTGGGGATGGTCGTTGGCTTCAGAGGCGCGACACGGCTCTTGGCCAACAATAAACGCA